>CM030895.1:15331678-16531678 GCA_018136845.1 Heterotis niloticus
ATACCTGTGGAAGCATGGAAGTGTTTAGGAGAGATGGCAGTGGAGTTTTTAACCAGATTGTTTAATGGAATCTTGGAAAGTGAGACGATGCCTGAGGAGTGGAGAAGAAGTGTACTGGTACCTATTTTTAAGAATAAAGGTGATGTGCAGAGCTGTAGTAACTACAGAGGGATAAAACTGATCAGCCATAGCATGAAGTTATGGGAAAGAGTAGTGGAAGCTAGGTTAAGAAGGGAGGTGACAATTAGTGAGCAGCAGTATGGCTTCTTGCCGAGAAGGAGTACTACAGATGCGTTGTTTGCTCTGAGGGTGTTGATGGAGAAGTACCGAGAAGATAAGAAGGAGTTGCATTGTGTCTTCGTGGACTTAGAGAAAGCATATGACAGGGTACCTAGAGAGGAGCTGTGGTATTGTATGAGGAAGTCGGGGGTGCCAGAAAAGTATGTAAGAGTGGTACAGGATATGTACAAGGACAGTGTGACAGTGGTGAGTTCTGCGGTAGGAGTGACGGATGCTTTCAAGGTGGGGGTAGGATTACATCAAGGATCAGCTTTGAGTCCTTTCTTGTTTGCAATGGTAATGGACAGGTTGACAGATGAGATCAGACAGGAGTCTCTGTGGACTATGATGTTTGCAGATGACATTGTGATCTGTAGTGAGAGTAGGGAGCAGGTTGAAGAGACCCTGGAGAGGTGGCGATATGCTCTAGAGAGAAGAGGAATGAAGGTCAGTAGGACTAAGACAGAATACATGTGCATAAATGAGAGGGAGGACAGAGGAATGGTGAGGATGCAGGGAATAGAGTTGGCGAAGGTGGGTGAATTTAAATACTTAGGATCAACAGTCCAGAGTAATGGGGAGTGTGGAAGAGAGGTGAAGAAGAGAGTGCAGGCAGGGTGGAGTGGGTGGAGAAGAGTGTCAGGAGTGATTTGTGACAGAAGAGTACCAGCAAGAGTGAAAGGGAAGGTCTATAAGATGGTAGTGAGACCAGCTATGCTTTATGGGTTGGAGACGGTGGCACTGACCAAAAGACAGGAGGCAGAGCTAGAGGTGGCAGAGTTAAAGATGTTAAGGTTTGCATTGGGTGTGACGAGGATGGACAGGATTAGAAATGAGTATATTAGAGGGTCAGCACAGGTTGGACGGTTTGGAGACAAAGTCAGAGAGGTGAGATTGCGTTGGTTTGGTCATGTGCAGAGGAGAGATCCTGGATATATCGGGAGAAGGATGCTAGGGATGGAGCTGCCAGGCAAGAGGAAGAGAGGAAGGCCTAAGAGGAGATTTATGGATGTGGTGAAGGAGGACATGCAAGTGGTGGGGGTGACGGAGAGAGATGCAGAGGACAGGAGGAAGTGGAAGCTTTTGATCCGCTGTGGCGACCCCTAATGGGAGCGGCCGAAAGAAGAAGAAGAAGAAGAAGACAGCAAGCACCACATGTGGCCACTGTGAGATAATGTCAAAAGCCTTTATTTCTATGAGAAATCCCACTGGCTAGAGAGTGAGAAGAGTGGCAAAGACATATGTAAAATATAGCTTCTCGGGCATTGCACCCTCTACTGGTGGGGTAGCACGGTGCTGCTGTGGCTGGGGTTGCTTATGAGAGCGAAATACAGACGCCGCAGAGCCTCGCTTTTTCGTTAATGAATATACAGTAACTTTGCGGTGCTGTTGCTGCAGTTCTTCCTTGCCGAAGCTCGCATTGTTTGCTTTGTTGGCTCAGGAGAACATAGCTCGGGGTGCTGTTGGTCTCTCTAAGGCCATTTTTCAGAAGTGCGAATTAGGAAATTGTGACACACCTAAACCAGAGGCACCATCTGTTTCTGCTCTCTTCCAGCTTCTCTCCGCCTTTCTGCCTCTTTTCTCTTCAGCATTCAGATTTTTCCTTACTTCTTGCTATCGCTTTCTTTTTGGCTATTTGGTTGCCTTGCTAGCCGGCTTACCTTCTTCTTCTGGTTACCGCTGACTTTGGGCATCCCTGCCCATGCGCGCCCTTGTAAACAAATAAATCAAACAATACACCTCTTTGCTCCACTTTGGCGGTGTCCCGACATTATTTTTGCACGAGCGGCAAGCGATCGATGCCAAACAGCACGTCGGCTGACGACAGCGACGGGGAGAGCAAAAGGCAGCCAATTTTTGCAATTTTACCAGCAGTTGGGGGAAGACAGCTTCTAACCCCAGCTTGTCCAAGTGTGCTAACCACAGTAATTCGTCAGGACTCGATTCGAGGCTTTCACCACAAAGCCCGGCCAGAGGAGCGCGACGTGTATTTTGCTGTAATCCAGGGAGACATCTTAAAAATCGACCCGGCTCAATTCTTTATTTCCCTTTAATTGCCTTTTTAATGCTGGAGCTTAACAGGCAGCTTGGTATCTTCTTTCTGTAAGTCAGAAAAACTTGTTTACCTCAACAGAGTGGAGGATAAAGCAGATCTGAGGGGCATTATGCTTCCAGGAAGCTATTACCTACTAAAGTAACGCCTGCAACAACCCCCTAGGCCATTCCTGAGCCACCAGCTTTCCATCTGTGGTGAAGGTGGAGACGTTGACGAAAACCACTTTCTTTGGCTTCCCAAATAACATTTCAGGGGTCTTTTCCATTTCCAGGAGACTCTCCTGAGCCGTCCGAGTAAAGTCCCTGTGTTGGACTGTTACCTTAGCAGTGAAGCCGGACTGCTCCGCTCATGATTTTCCGGTGCGGAAAACCTTGTTTTGCACTTAAACTCCCGGCTATCCTACTGCTTGTGCCTGCGACCTTTTCGACTGAGGTGATGCTTTCTGGGATTTCGTTCGGTCCAACCAATCCCTGTTGCCCGCTGTTCGTAAAATCGACGTTTTGCCACCCTTATCACTAGCGCTCCATTCGTGTTGGTTTCCTTGCGGTCGTGCCGAACTGCACGGCTTCTGCGACTGTCATCACTGTGAATCACAACCGATCTTCCTGGGGGAGCAAAGTAAACAAGTAAATAAACAAACATAACTGCGGCGAGAAACATGGCGTTCACATTTAAATCTCAAATGACTTTTTTTGTGATCCGTACGATGCAGTTTATGTTATAGGTAGCATCGGATGCGAATAAACAAAAAGTGAACCACATGGCTATGTTAATCCAAAAACTGGCAGCAGGAACCAGAATGGCAAACGTGAGACATTTTAGAATTTCCCGATTATGTGAAACATGCAGAGCCCAGAGAAGAAATTGCGGAGAAGAAAGGGAAACCCATGAAACATCGACCGGGAAGTCCTTATTTTACTGTGTGCTGGAACCAATTGCGCTGTCACAATACTCAAAGCGGGAGGCTGACACGACCCTCTACATTGTAATTTGGATATCATGTCACCACCCCCCACCTCCCATTGTGACACCACACTCATCTTTTGTGGAGAAATAACACCGAAAAACCAACTCTGCTCCATGTGTCTGATGCCCCCCTTACGGACTGCTTGTGTATTGGCTCATGGATGCTAGAAGTTGTACATCTGACAGATCGGGGAAGCGAAGCAATGAACTGCTCACACGAAGTCGGCCAGGTCTCGCACAAGGCGTTCCTTAAATGAGCAAAGCAACCTGTGAAGAAGTCAGTAAATGGTGCCGGGTGGGTCAGTTCATCCGAGCTGCTCGGCCTTTAACTAAGGGTTCTGATGACACCCGAGGCAGTGGGCAGATGCAGAAACGTTCAGACCCTGTTTGCTGTTGAAGCTGTTAATCAAAAGTCAGGCGCTGGCTGGACCATGAACCCAAATGCCCCTCCAGGGGGTCGGTACCAATAGTTTGGCCTTGTTGTTTGGCCATATTGCCTTCCGCTGCAGACATGAGTTACAGATACAGAAGCATCCTTTGTTCATGCTTTTCACTACGGCAGCTGACTGTTTTTTGGGTTTTAAAATATTCATAGCACAAAAGTCAGATCACTCAGGTCTACTGTCTTCATTTCTGCCCTCAGAGTAGTTTGGCTGGTTTATAATTCCGCTGATAAAAAGCAGATTACAAAATTATTGTAACCGCAAGTGAAACTTCAGCGAAAATGGAACAAAGGAACATCTTCACGTGTGGGGTGGAGGAAGATGGAGGGATTGTGTCGGACCAGAGTTTATGGAAGGACAGGGGAAGGCTGTGCGTGTTGTAGCCCAGTGCTGAAACCCATTGATGGAAAATCAGTTAATTTGATTCAGGCAGGTAATGAAAAAACAAAGACACAGATATTACTTTCCAGATTGTGTGCTTGGACCTCATAGCAGCGTTCGGGCGTCCATCAGACCTTTGACTGGTGTTGAAACTCCCTGTAGAGCCCGGCTACTGACGTTAATGATTTTCATCTGCTGGCAAATTAATGGAATAAAGGAAATTTCTTTCCATAACGGAGCCACGACCTAAGGTGAGAATTGAAATGATTGCTGTCGAGGGCACAACCACCGTTGGTGAGATTTCCCCTTTTCTCCTGGTGCCCAAAGCTGTTTGCGTCTCAAGTCTTTTGCACGCCATGTCCTCACGGGAGCTGTGAGAAACTCATTTCGCCCCATTCTAGTGTAACCGTCTATTCGGTAACATTGCCGTTTTCCTAATGGCATTACCACCGTGTGAATAAGCAGTGAAGTTGAGCCACCATCCATCTTGAGCTGCACGTACAGAACAGAAGCAAGAGCTGGGTTACAGCTCACTTTTTCATCATCGGCTCTTTTGCATTTTTACACAAAGTTAGACTCCCTGTTCCATTAGAAATTAAATGAAAGGAAACAGAAAGACAGTTAAGTAAACGGAACAGATGTGGAGCAGTCATTTCATTTTTGCCAACGCGGAGGAGCCACTGGGTTAATAATGTGTGTCTCCTCCGCACTAGTGTGCAAAGTCCTGCATCACTCTCTTTTGCCGCACTTACAGGCCGTTGCCACAAAATGGCCCCAGATCTGCTCACATTTACATTCTTGAACTGATTAATTCAGCTGATAATCCTGTTTTAGAGCAGCATGTACAGCCATTGGGGCGAGAAATAATAATAATGCGGTACAGGAACCGAAGCAGCACCTCGGTGTTAATATGCATAAGTGCATTAGTGCATTATTACCGAGGCTGGGTGCTATTGTTACAGCTACACACACCGAACAGGGAGGTGGCACCAGAGGCTGAGCAGAACGCCGAGGAGCACATTTACAAAACAAGGCTGTGTCTGGCATCAGGGAGTGGAGGCAAAGCAGACAATGCTGTCAGCCTGTATGGTCCCACATCTTGCTCAAAGAACACTTGTAAGACAACCGCTGCTGAGATGATGCTGCAATACAGTTCATCGCCTGATCTGACACACATCAGCTCATTACGCTGCCACCACTTCACGTTCACACACATGGACTCTGTGTCTAAATGAAGACAAAATAGGTGCAGCACTGTGATGCCTTTAGTCTGGAAAGAGAAAATGGGAACGTGACAGCCATCTGTATTAGATGCACGCAGTGCATTTTGCTTTTATTTTAATTATATATTAAATTACCATTCGCATTACTGTGGGGGTAAACCTAGCAGGAGTAAATCTAGCAGGATGGAAGAGTTGCGGCACCCAGAGATCTTACTTTTTTCCAATTTCAGATGAAAGTAAGACCCTCCAAAGTACTCAGGCCTGAGGTACTTTAGTTGGACTACTGCAGTAAAAAATACCCTATTACTTAAATGAGAGCTTAGTTACTTGGTACATCAGTCCAAAATTGTGTGTTTTGCCCAACAGATGAATACATGTAAATGTGTAGCCACAATTATAGAAGTCTGGGCCTGCATTATGAAAAATTTACATTTACCCAACATTAGACTTCCTAGATTGAATGTGGAATATGAGTGGAAGTTTAGCGTTTGCCAATACAAGTGATCCTGAAGTTACAATGGTCCGACTTATGATTTTTCGACTTTACGATGGTACGATAGCGACACGCATTCAGTGGAAACCGTACTTTGAGTTTTGAATTTAGATTTTTTTCCTGGGCAAGTAATTATGCGGTACAACACTCTCTCGTAATGCTCAGCAGCGGCAGCGGACTGCATCTCCCAGTCTGCCACGCGGCCGCTAGCATACACAACCGATACTCTACAGTTCTGTGTTGCCAGTATTTTTTTTGGATACCCCCACCTACATCAACATTGTGTTTTGTGCATCCATCAAGCCTATGAAAAACACCCATTTGTTTCTGTGTCTCCTGAAAGCGTCATGAAAGCAGAAAACCTGTAATGACTTTTAAGGTAGGCTAAACTAGGCTACGATGTTCACTAGGTGTTATGGCGTGGGTTGGTGGAAGTAATTGCGAGACACAGCGGTAATAAGTTTAAGTTCTGTTAAACTCTTTACTGAGTGTTATTTCCGACAGAGTGTTGCCATTGGCTGGGAGCTAGCGCTAAACATTAGTGATTGTGAGTAAACAAAAATGCAGTGGTGCCACAATTCAAAATAAATAAAATACGAGGTCTTAGCAAGACCGAGGTTGCAGGAGAATTCACAAGGGGCAGTGGAAATTGAGCACTGACAGGGAGTTTGGTGGGAACTAAATCCCATCAACAATTGATTCTTATGCCAATTAGTCCTCCAATCAGTGCTCAGTCTGAAGATGGGGGCGGAGAGACCGCTTACGTTCCGTTGCTACAGCAACCACAGGAGTGACAGTAGGTCGGGTGTATTAAATGCATTTTCAGATAAACCCATTGTAAGTCAGGGAGCATCTGTACTTGTGTTTACCATGTTTATCAGCACCTTGCATCTATGAAATACAAATTCCAACAGCAGTGAAAAAAGTGCAAATTATTATTAAGTCACCTTATGAAATTAGTCATAAAAACAAAACTCTCCAAAGGTTTCCTGTTATTTCCTTCATTTCTTAGCCTCTTTCCCCTTCTGCTTCCAGCAGTTTGGCTCCTGCCTCGGCGGTGCATAAAGTTGATGTTCAGCTTCCCATTTAAGTTAAAACAATAAAAGTCCCATAATCATAGGCTATTAAAGTCCGCGGAAGGTATAATTGTTCTTTGTCTTTACCAGTAATTTTTGTAATAAGCCAGTTTTTAAAGAAACTAATTATCAAATTAATCTCACAAACACACATATGAATCCTCTCAATGGAAGGACCTGTGTATTTTTATTTTAACCCAAATTTAAACGTTATTTATTTTGCTGATGAATAATTTAATCTATGAATCTATTTGGTCTCATTGAATAGTCACTGCGATAACCAGCGTCAACTTTTAAGGTTATCTTCTGTTTACTTATCTACCTGACACTTTTTTATTTATGCTTTTTGTCCTGATTTTACTAGAAAAGCAGCATCAAATGTTTTGCTCTCTTTTGTTTCTCTCTTCAAATCTGCACTACACAGTTGGCCATTATCTACATATTTTTATGCAGAAGCTTTAATGCAAAGCCTGACTATGCCCATTCTAGAAACCGAACAGCTACACCTGGACAGGGCAATATGGTGCAAAGGTGGACCTGCACTGACCAGCAGTGTCAGGACTCAGGCCTGGGCTGGCTGCCCTGCTGGCCATTCTATGTACTGCAAGGCCATGTGGTTCTGTTTACTCCCATGTACTCCTTGCCCCATTTCCCCCACCTGATCACCATTATTACCTTCATTATTGTTCTCATTATTACCTCTTGTGTTCCTCCAATGGCCATCTCTGTTATTTATTGTGTTAGGTATTTAAGTCCTGGGTTTGTGCCACTTCCTTGTCAAATGGTGATTTCCTGTGATTGTGATCTCTGGGTCTCCTCATTTGTGTTAGATTGACTGCATCTCTGGTTTTTGACTGACAAATTGGATTTCCTTGGATCTGTGGTTGGGTCCTGGCCTGAGTATCTCATAGAGGGTGTTAAGGTGGGCCTGGAAACCTCTGATCAGGGTGGGGAAGATGTGCTTTCCATAGTGAGTCTAGTAGCTTTAGTTTGACTTGTGCTGCTCTACTAGCTCTGTTTGCAGCTAAAAGTAATGCATTAAATTCCAAGTTGTCTTATTGGTTCTCTGCTCAGTTAATTTCTGTACCCCACATGCTCTCATGTGCCTACAAGCTGGTTTACATTGGGGATGCATTTGAGTTGTATGCACAAAGTCAAAAAGACTGCTGATGTGATTTAAAATGAGCCCTGAAATTATTCTGGCTGCTCTTTATTTTCTCCTAGGTATGTGTCCAGCCCCAGGGCCAAATAAGACTTGAGATTTCATATATTGAACCTAAGCTCTGGGCTCCTGTGTCTCTGGCTCTTTAGCCTCCTGTGAGCGGAGTGTGGCTTGCATTTGCTGTGTAATAGTTTGCTCTCCCTTCAGTAGGTTGGAGGCCATGCAAACACGTTCGGCCACGGTGAACCATGTTTAACCACTGCTAAATCCAGGTGTGCCTCACTAGCTGAACCTGCAAAAGGCTGGACTGCTGTTTCCAGAAGGTTCAGACCCACATCAGCACTAGGATTAAAACCTGTAACATAAGTCATTGGTTTTGCTGCATCATTCTTAAAGGTTTTTTTATAGATACAATTTCTTATTTTTAATCTTCATTCTGGCTCTTTGGACACTGCAAAAAGCAGAGAATTGAATGTGTACTAGATTTCATCTCACTGTTGGGTGTCCTCCCAAGGAGGATGGTCATGTTGAGGTTCAAAGAATGTCTTCTGAAATGAAACTTGAAATTGAGTAGCTCCACACCCTAAGCACCCCCCACCCAGATCACATCAGGCCACAGATTGAAAAACAGATGTGAGAACTACATCTTAAGACAGATCTGTTTTTTCAGCTGTACCACCATGGCTAATGTTGATGGAATGCATAGCTAAGCAAGTTTCACAAACGTTTGAACTTGGAATGTTGCGGTGATGCACGCAGACATTTTTGCACATCATTGTGGCATCCACTTACCTGGTGGGTGGAGATGCTCCAGGTGGAATGTGTGTGTCTAACCGGATGCCATCCTGGCTGGTGTGACGTGGGCACAAGTGACCCTCATGGAACAGTCTGTCATCCTGCTGCATGTGTACGGTCCACAGTATCACTCACAGGGGAGTTGCAGGCAATCAACAGATTTCTTTACCTTCAAAAAGTAACCATAATTGAAGCTTCTCATTTTAAGTGTCTCCGGCTGCATTGCATGTGGCCCCAAACCACTGATGCCAAGAGGAGCGTTTAAGACAAATTTTCCTTTTAAAGGCTTTGAAACAATTCGGATGACATCGTGAAGCAATGGCAGCGCTTCAGAGCTTTGGTAAATTCTAGCAGAGAATGAGCTTTTTTTTTTTATTTTAAAAAAGAACATTTAGGGCAGTGAGGGTACAGACTTGGTACTTGGGAGTCTTTAAATTTGCAGCGAAAGTTTCATTGGCAGCACTCTTTCTTCCCGTTTACCTCACGATTGCGCGGCTGCTCTAATCGAAGAATCACCCAGGCAGTTAGGTCCAGGGGAAGAGCCTTTTCCATTATCCAAAGAATAAAATGGTACAGAACATAACCAAATGTTACAGCAATTTAACATCAAAGGCTTTTTTTCCTCCAATGATAGTTACAGCTGTCATGATTTGCTGTTTTACTCCCATTTTACTCTGGTGTTGCAACAACCCCCCTCCGACAGATCATGAACATCACCGTGACCATCAGGAAGCACTAACAGAACACTAACGCGAAGGCCTGAACAAGAAAACGCATAATCTGATGTTAGTTTACATGGATGTAAGGATTGGGGTTTTCCTTGAACTCAGCACTTCATTATGTCCTATGGTTTGCCCTTTTTCTCCAAGAAGCGACCGTTGACCCTGGCATCGCGCTCTTATACTAAAACCTGATATTTACTTTCACCTTAGTTGTGCTATAAAGGATTTCTGTAAAAATAGAATTATAACTGGGGTGTCTGCACATAATTTCATACCGCAGGCCTGGCACCTTTAAAAAATGCATCACAATCAAAGACATAAAACCAGGCCGCTCCATTCCAAAAGCTATGGTTTTCAGATCTTTCAGGCTTTTTAAAAAATATTGCGCACACTAGTGCTGGAGTGTGACAACTATTGAGGGGTAAAATGACTAATCCATACAGCAAAGGCATTTATGACGAATACGCGCGCCGTTGGCCAGCGGCAGCTTCGGCCATTTTTGCGGGCGCTTGTCGGCAATTCCGAACACGGATTGCAAACGGCGAGCAAAATTTCAGCATAGCGTCGCCTTGACGGGTGTTTCTAAACAACTAGGGTGAAGCAAAATGATTAAGAATTTGTTCTGTAGCACATGTGCTTCTGCCATCTGCGGCTTGCGTATTTTTATCGGGGAAACCTGACCTCTGCTTCATCATTTGACGCTTCCAGCTTTAAAGAAATACGAGAGTCTGAATGAGGGACCGCCGTCCTCTTTCACGTTTCAGAGAAAATCGCAAGTAATGCAAAGCGTTGGACCTTTGCGGGTCGACGGGCGCGTCCGGCGGCTGGGTCACAGCATATGGAACATCTCGCCGATTCCAAGGCCGAGATGGAGTCAAACGCACGTGCAGTCTCAATAGGTGACGTTCGGACAGGGGATGGATCCTGAGGCATCGGAATAATAATTAAAGTGGGGGAAAAGCGAGAGGCGCCGAAAGACTTTGCAGCGGTTAATAACACCCCACAGGATCAGGTGACAGGGCCGTAATTATATCTGTCATTGGTGCTTTCCACCACTCCGCTTTCACAGCCGCAGCAGAAGAATGTTAAAAAGCGAAAGCCTGAAACGCCGAGGAGTCATCGCGGCCGCGCTTGGATCCGGAGGGGTCGAGCGTTTTAGGCAACCGAATCAGACAGTCATAACGGCAAGGTTCACGTTGCATCGGCAGTCCGCTTTATTGTTCCCAGGGTCTCCTCATATCACGCTTCAGATTGCCATGCCAGCACGCAGAAGAGGCAAATGCGATTAAAATGCATCCGGTGGATATTTAACGGCAGTAAAAATTTGATGCCGCCGTGATGAGATGAACTGATTATAACGGAGCTTTGCTTGTCAGCCCCTTTTCGACAGGGTGCTTCATTTGATTAAAAGTAAAATGAAACAACTTTCTCCAAATTTCTTAACTTTTAGATGCACCGGCTCCTTGTCCGAAAGCTCAGCACGGGCCGCACGTCAGCTTGTCTTGTGATTTATTTGCGAATGCGAAGTCACCTTTCACACCGAGCCTCCGTTAGCATAAGCTTAACAATGCCAAAGTCCCTCGGTTTATCCAACGGATGGGTTCTGTAAAGGTCTCGGTTACAGTCACAGTAATATTAATATAATAATATAACACTTTCATTTAATATTATTATTGAAGTCCAGGCTACTGTAAATCTAAAACTGACCAGTTTGTGTGCGGTCATGTTGTTACGTATCAACAAAACTCAGCACACATAACCTTTAACCACTGTGGAAGTGAGTTGGATTAAATAAGTCCTACATTTTTACTGGGTCTCGGTGCTGCTTATAAACACCTGTCACTTTTGTGGGTAAATGCAAGTTGCTTTTGATTAACAGAAAATGTGGAAGTGAAAACTGACAATAAATTAACTGGGCAATATCTATCGGTAAATATTTGTATAGTTTGCGGTCCCAGAAGCCAGTACGCAGCGTTAAAACTTCAGGGGTCAAGCAAAAAAGTATGAGCAAATCCTGATGCAACTCACGGTACTGCTGGCACTTTCTGACACTTCTTGACACACCCTTGTGCATTGTTAATGTTGGACAGGCATTTCACCAAAATGAAAGGCGGCTAAAGGGAGACTCTGCATCTTCTGAGCACTGAACTAAAGGACGTCTGGCCGCATCTATTAAATTTCACTTCTAAAATGTAATTTCTTAATGTCTCATAACTAATGAGGTTAAAATAAAACTCAGGTCATTATGTAGTTTACTTGACTGCGGTTTCCTTCCGTATCATCAACAAAGTTGATGTTCCTCTCTGACAAATGGAAGTCATTAGGGGTTTAATTACAACAAAAATGGTCTGTTTACAGGCGTTTTTAGGTCTAACGGTAAGTTCCCGTAAGTAACACGACCGCACATCAAACCTGTAAGTGCATATAGAGATGGTCCCTGTCTTACGATGGGGTTACATTCTGACAACCCCATTGTAAGTCAAAAATGCATTTAATACACCTAACCTACTGTCACACCTGTGGCCGCTTCAGCAAAGAAATGTGGGCAGTCTTTCCACCCCCATCTTCAGACTGAGCACTGATTGGCTGGCTGGTTAGCGTACTATCCAATCGTGGAAGGGATTTAGTTCCTACCCAGACTTCCTGTCCGTGCTCAGTTTCTGCTGCCTCTTGTGAACCCTCCTGCAACTGCTGTTTATGTTTATTGTAAATTGCTAATGTTTAGCGCAAGCTCATGACTAACAGTAACACTCTTTATCAGAAACAACACTCAGTAAAGAGTTTAACAGAATTTAAACTTATTACCATGGAATCTCGCAATGGCTTCCACCAACCCACGCATAACACCTACGGACATCATAGCCTAGCTTAGCCTAGCCTAGCCTAGGCTACCTTAAAAGTCATTGCAAGCTTTCTGCTTTCATGCCGCTTTCAGGAGACACAAACACAGATGGGCATTTTGTAAACATGATGGATGCACAAAATAATGTAGATACGGGGGGAGGATGTAAATCCCAAAAAAACACTGTTGTTGTACAGTATATGCTAGCAATCGTGTGGCACACTGGAAGATGTGGATTGCTGCCGCTGCCCGGCATCACGAAAGAGGATTGTACTGCATATCGCTTGCCTGGAAAAAATTCAAAATTCAAAGTATAGTTTCTATTGAATTTGTATCGCTGTTGTGCCATCGTAAAGTTGAAAAATTATAAGTCAGACCATCATAACTTGGAGACCATCTGTATTGAAAACTTGATTTAAAAAGTCAGCCACCAACTTTTTCATGCCCTTTGCATGATAGGAAACAGTCTTCACATGGTCTCATGGGTTGAAGTTTTTGAAGTGAGCTGTTTGCAGCGTCTGCGACTGCATCCATGCAGCTCAGAGAGGGGAGAGCGCCTCCTCAGAGCCCGATGTAGACATCAAGGCCGCTCTGCAGCCACTTTGACAGCACAGCCTGTGGCAAGGTTAACGCAGGACTACCCAGGTTCACCTGCTAACTGAGCAAACAGGGCTTACTGGGGGGTTGAGGGACCATCTTGCTCACCGCAGTACTCCTGGGCCACGTGAAAGTCCCTCCAGCTTTGCGGAGGCCCCCAGCAGTCAGGTTCTCAGAGTTCCGATTTAGAGCTCAAAACCCGGAAAATGGAATACATTTCGTTAGAAGTGCTTTCCTTTAAGTCTCCCCAAAGATCCCTTTTGTGCGGCCCTTTTTTCCCCTTGGTGACTTCCTTTCCATTAACACAGTTCTGGTTCGAAGACTTTAGTAATTTGGAATGCGTGGTATCCCCAGATAGCGGGCCACCGTCCCCGGGATTCGTCTCGTCATCGCGGCGACGTCGCCTATCGGCCGCAAACAAACCGCTCCCCTTGAGGAGCCTTTATTGACATTTCGTACAAGCTCCACAGCGTCCCGATAATCTGCCTCATTGCGGCGTGATTGAAAATTTGGCTTCTTGCGAATGTAATTTGGAATGTTCTTTATAATGGAGTTCATCTTTAAATTTGATGTTATTAATTCTTTTGATGACAGAGCCCATTAATTTTGGAAAGCCTGATAGATTAAGTAATAGACTGCCGAGGGCTTCGTCCTTAGGTTAATGGCATGAAGCAGCCAAAGCCGCGTTTAACACATGGATGCCCTGGTGTTGCTGAGCCGGAGAAGGATGGCGGCTGAAGTTCCTGGGAGGGCACAGCTGTTGGACCTTCAGCAAAGACAACCAACCTGACTTGCTTACATAAATATCCGCAGCAGTGCGAAAGGAACGGGCGTGCAGCGCAGGCTGCAAAGCGAGGACGTGTGACAGTTCCCGCCAAGTCAGTAAATAATGTAATAAATGGAAATGATTGTTTTGAAATGCGGAAAACGCATGCAAATTAACATCATAATGCAGGGCATTTTTGACACCGTCTGCACCAGATGCTGTTTGTCTGTATTCCTGATGTCGCGAAAACAAAAGGGTCCCCCCCCTCCTCCTCAGTTTGACATCTGTACCCCGCCTCCCTCGGGGTCGGCAGCTATCATTGCGTCCCTGCTGCCGCGCTGGCTGTCAGTGTCACCGTTCTGCCTGCTTCCATATCTGCGCTTATTTAAATATTCCGCTCAGCCTCGGAATAACTTTCTCTACCACCAATTTGTCAGACTCCGCAGGTCCTCTCATAATGACTGAGTAAGCGGCCACATTAGGCACCGCAATATAAAGGAAGGGATTAATTTCTTGCTGTCTAAACGCTGCCGTTCCATTTAAAAAATGGATGCAATTTTGCATTATCAGAATTGCATTATATGCTCCAAACATCTGCTTGTCGCTCAGACAAACCATGAATTGCGCCAATATGTCCCGGCATCTCATTTGCCCGATTCTGTCCTTCCGAACATCCGTCAAGCGAAGATTAAATGAATCTCTCGTTCCAGAGCGTCGGTCAAAAAGCAGTCACAATGCTCCGCGCCGGCCTTCGCCCTGACGGAACGTGGTATCTCAAAACGCGAAACAATCCCTTAAAATCGTGTTTAATGAGGCAGTGTGGACAGAGTTATTACTGCACCCTCACGGGGCGTTTTTAACAATGACAGCGGTGCTCAAAAACATTTAGGTCCCTCATCGAGACGTCGGGACTGCTCTCCGGTAACGTCGAGGCGCACGCCACCCTGCTGTATAATGCGTGCAGCCTTGTTTTGCACTCTTTTACATGTAGTAGAGCTGCATCGCATCTCCTGGATTTTTCACCCAGCGCACAACAAAGGTGTAGCCGAGAGCTGAGAGGTCACTCGCGATGCCCCCACCCCACCCCCGCCTCTCCTCTTCCGTCGCGAATCCCCGTCCCGTGTTGCTGAGGGACGAGAGATCCTTCCCAGAGGTTGGAATTACATCTCAGATAAACACGGCACAGTTACCGCATGCAAGACAGGGAGCATATGCTGATATTTTATTTATGTTTTGCCAGTCATTTCCTCGCACCCGCCAACCCAGATGGCGGGATGGGTGGTGGGGGGAACGATGAGCAGCTGTTTGCTTATGCACCACTGATTTATACATATGAAGCACCATGCTGGAGCAATAATGAGGGAAATTTAGGCAAAGCGGCGCAGTGTCTGCTGATAGCTGTTTAATAGGGGCTGCAGCCGGCAAGGCGAAGCCGTCAAGCTGAGGGACGACAAAAACCTGTGGGGGAGCAGAACGAAACCTGTAGGTTCGCTGCTGAACGCTCAGGGTTCGAGACCTTTAAGAGACCCTGAACTGCTTCAGTTCTCACCCAGCCGGATGGAGGTAAAACATGACATGAGTCCTAAAAGCCACGTCAGATAAGAACATCTGCTGAGCTACAACATGAACTTCAGCGCTCCCGGTAGGTGTTTGAGACGCACGCTTGTTATTGTTTGGCACCCATGTGTTAATTCGCATTTAATGGGGCTGTGGATGTCTGGTGTTAATCTCAAATGGTTCTGCCTCCCCATCCCACGCCCAGTTCTTCTTCTTCTCACCACAGACAGAGCAGGACTGCTTCACCGGAGATTGGCATAAGATCAGGCCCCCCGCGTCCCTGTGAATGCGGTGCCTCCTCCTCCTGTTTTTTAGTCCCCCGTGCCACCAAATCATGCTGTTTGCTTGGATCTGGCGCAAATAAAGTCATTCCTTCTCAGCTTGTTACCAGTACGCCTTGTGCTCCCATCCACTGCCGCGGGCAAACCCCTCTCTGCTAGATTGTTCTCCATACGGTTGCATTTACAAGCCATGGTGCCGAGGCAAAAGGCACAGGATAAACAGATACGTCTTGTGTTATTTCAGAAGTTGCAGAGGCATGAAGTGGGAAAGGGAGTGAGAACTGCACAAACGCCATGTTTTCAACCAGCCCCATTTCTGCCGAGACCCCCGTACAACCATTATTTTTAAAATAATGCACTCAGATCAGCAGGGAGAAAAATGTCCCAAAGTGAACGTAGAAAGAAGCTCAGCAAGCAGAGCCGCTAGGATTAGCTGTTTGGACTTTTCCTCGATTTAGAAATAATCCGAGCCCCTCACCAATCCACAAAACTCGCCCCCTAAAACACTGCCCGGCGACAATCCTGATTTTTCATTCACAAAGTTTTTGATTTGCGCTGATCGAATCAGTCGTGACCAATGGTGACGCACTGGCAGAGAGACCACCCGGAAGTGACGATCGCTCCCCCGCCTATGGCCAGATGCCGTCATTCACCCCGTTCTAGCGTCACCGTATCAGGCACAATGCTGCCAGCCCAGGAACTTCTTAGCTAACCTCCCAGGGGCGTGTAATTGATTCTGCACAGCTTTATAAAACATTAATAATGGCGTGAATCATTTCATTAGGCCCAGCGAGGCAGCAGATAATAGGAACAGACACTTCTTTTCCACGCTGAGGACACTGAGGCACGTGTGGCTAACCCGCGTCCAGGCTTCATTCCCACAAACCCAACAGCTGCCAGTCAGGAGCATTCGGGCCTCCTTTGGGACAGGGATGATAAAAGCACAAATTCCACGTGAAGCTCAGAGAATGAAGCGATTCCTGGCGGACAGCAGGAAAAAATCATTTGCATTGCCTCTACTGATGTCTGCGTCTCAGATTTCTTCAGCCTAGACATCACGGTGGAAGTCCAAATGTGTCAGATATGAAAAATGATGCTGTAATGTTCGGGCCAAGTTTTGTTACGAATGACCAAAGGGCATCGAGCCAACGAGAAACAGAGATTCTCGACAATTTGCAACGCGACGCTGATAGGAATTTATTGCCGTCGTTGCTCCTAAGGGCTGCATTTTGGCTTCCTGTTGCGAGGGGATCCTGAGATGAAGGCACGAGGGAATAAGTGTAATCTTGAGGCATTATGAAAATTCGGATGATTTTGTATCCCCTTTTGTTTCATCAGCAATGTTTTGAAAAGCTGGCGCTGCCGTGATGGAAGCCATGAAGAACCAGAAAACGCCCACGGCATCTCAGCCAGGGTTCTTGCAGGGAAAGGTGGGCATCAGTCACTGTTACAGCAGCCATGGGCACCGCTAACCTGAGGCTGCAGTGTCACAGCGCAAAACACCCACCCCAGGCTCTTTCTGGCAGCCCAACAAAGTCCTATTAAAAACAGACTTTTACACTTCCGGAGAAGAAGAAAACATAAAAGTCACTGTTGCGGTGTCACTTTCAGACACAGAATAGAGGACTGCACATCACCAGCAAGCCATTTACCTCACACAGTGTCCCCGACTCCTCCAAGGAAACGGCAGTACAAAGACTACACCGGATCCGCCAAGTGCAACAACGGCAAGAATGCAGTGGAGCTGCCATTAAAAATGAAAGTGAATCGCAATTCAGGCAAGCTTTCTGTGGCAATGTGACTGCACAACTTCAACACGTTGTTTAATTTGCACGGCGGCCTTGAGGGAAACGGCGGTGAAAACCCAAACCAAAATTTGCGGATTTGCAAGCCAAAGAAACCAATACCAATAATCCAGCTGATGGATTTAAAAATTGAAACCAATGGTCACAAAACTGTCAGCAATAGACAGGCTTTGGTTGTATAAGCAAACCTCAGGAGCCGCGTAGATGTTGGCGATGTTTGACCTTTTTCGGTGTCTTTTTAATTCTTTTAGTCACATTTACCTATGAATGGAAATATTGGAGAAAATGCAGAAGGGCTGGGAATTCTGATTTATATTCCTTTATTTAGCTGACACCTTTGTACAATTCACAGCTTAGACTATTAAAGCTACTTTAATGGCATTAAATGGATCATTTTTACCGCCTTTACTCGAGCTAAATACCCTGACTGAGCAGCAAATCCAAACACTGAGCCTTCAGTTACAAGGCAACACCTCTAACCCGTTTGCTACCTGACAACCAGCTTATTTGTACCAAATTATTCCATCCCATTTTACTACACACTGTAGTTATGGATTACAACTCAGTATTGTAGGATTACTTTTTCCCAAAAAGACCACGTCAGGGTATTCATTATTTATAAAGCAGCTGCTCTTTGTCATTTGAGAACTTTATTTATGCTTTTGTTTATGCATGTAGGCCTGGGGGGAGATGCAGTCGAATGATAGGATTAACCGTAAAGGTAGCTGCTATTCCAGTGGAGTAAAAACTTTACAGTTCTATGACATTAAAGTTATAAAGACATATAAGCAACTAACAAGTATGAATGTGGCATTCTGTAATTGGGCTTTCTTACATTTCTTTGCACAAATATGACGTTATTCATGTCCATGTTAAGCTAATACCTGTACAGAATGATCTCTATAATCTATAAAGCTCCGTCTCCAGCCATCTATTTGTTTTGTCTGTTTGTTTGTTCTTAATACGCTGCTTCGTTTTTCGTGCCACAGATCTGAAATTTGGCACCCAGGCACTTCTCACACAAAGTTGGGTTTTTGTGTTGTGAAGTTCATTAAAGAAAAAAATGGACTGACTCTTTTGAAAATGCAAAATTTTTGACAAGGCTTGGAGAGGCAGGGAGTAGTGACAGTGCATGCAGCTTGTGGTAATGTCACGCACAGCATACGTGCATCACAGTATATACAACACACACATATGTGCACACATTAGTGATGTAAGAGTCGTACACTTTGGTGATGTACAGCTGTCTAACACTACCAACAATACTTGTGTACTAAATACAACCACATTAATTGTATAACAGTTTGGCTAAAATATGATGTGTTAATGCTTTTTAACCTTTCCACCGCTGCATCTTTTTGTCCGTGAGTTAACTCAGTTGTAAGCCTAAGTAGATGTCCATTGTAACTCAAGGACCATCTGTGACTTCCTTTTTGTGGAGGGTGATGGAATGATATATGCAGTCATAGGAAGCAAAAATGAACCGCTAATTCACAATAAGTGAAGTCAATATCCACTTGCATCAGCTTTAGCTGCAATGACTGCAGTTAAATGCTTCCTGTAGCTGTGACCAGAGTCTCACTTCTGTCAGGACTCAGGCCTGTACTGAGACTTTTGGCTGCCCTGCTAGCCATTCTGTTTACTGCAAGGCCATGTGCTTCTGTTTACTGTCGTGTGCTCCTTACCCCACCTCCCCCACCTGAGCACCATTATTACTCTCATTATTACTTCTTGTGTTCCTCCAATGGTGTTAGGTATTTAAGTTCTGTGTTTGTGCCACTTCCTTGTCAGACTGTGATTTTCTGTGCCTGTGGTCTCGGTTTTTCTTTACCTGCCGAACTGATTTATTTACTGATTGCTTCTCTGGTTTTTTTGGACCCTGTTCTTCTCAACCTGTTTTTGCCCCATGAATTGGATTCCCTTGAAATAAATCCCCTTTGAATCTGTGATTGGGTCCCGACCTGAAAACCCTGAGAACTTCACTGTGGAGATTTTCTGAACACTTCTGCATGCAGAACTGCCTTAGCTGTGCAGCCTCTGTAAGCTTACAAGTATGAAGATCTCTTTTCAGGTCTTGCCAAAATTTCTCAGTCAGACGAATCGGTCAGGACGTTCAACTGAGCTCATTAATGGTTTTATGACTTTTTATACTACTTTGCCAGGATGGCCACTCTCAGAAAACTTACTGTGCCAAACTTTCTCCATTTGGGGAGCATGGCTCAGACTGTGGTCCAAATGATCTACAGAGCCTTACAAACAAATCTGGCGATTCATACAAAAGTCACAACTAAACCCTTTAAAATGCATGTTTGCACTTCAATGATTTATGAATGAGAATTGAGGGTGCCTGGAAAATTTGCAAAAAGGTTTCAGTCAACAGCAAATGTTTTGACTAAAAATCCTGTGTGTGTATGCGTGCCTGCGCGCGTGTGTTTGTGCGTGCAGTTGTGTTTTGTTTTTTCTGCTGCTACAGTGTTAGTGGCACCAACAGAGGACGGTAGAACAAATCGCGAGGACTTATTACCGGTACTTCTCACCCTGACTCCTTGCATTGCCAGCAGTGCAGTCGGAGTGATTAAAGCTCGCAGGTCCTGCCCTGGGGAGCTGTCTGCTCGGCCGCCAATGAGGTTCACTAAAGGCTCGAACATCAGAAAGGATGAGCGCACTTTCTAACCCCACATCTCCCACCCCCCCCGAGGAGCCGGGCCTCTGGTCTGAGCAGGCCAGGGAAATTGAAGTCAATGTCAAGGAGGCACGCAGATTTGTCGGATCATCTAGTGCATCCCTGCGTGGTGGAACTTGCTGCCCACCCCCCTATGCTGTGAGCATCGGAGACAATAAACAGGAGAAATGCGGTGAGGAACATGCGTTACCCAGCTTATTGGGTACAAAGCCAGGGGGAGGGAGGGGGCATAAAACACGTCATTACTGGGGGAGTCCACAAATAAACATCTCAGAGGGCACCTTTCTCCTCAGGTAGGGCTTGTGTGAGGGATGGATGTGAACCCCCCTCACAGGTCCTTCTACTCATATGCAGGTGCCTGGGAGAGGTGGGACTCAAAGAAGAAGGCATGACAGCAGCACCCTCCTCTTCTGCTCCTTTTTCCAACCTGCCTCTATCCATCACGGGGGGTCAGGACCTACACGTCCAGCCTGCGCTCAGCATTCGTTTGAATTCCCCAACCTCCCTGCGCAATGGGATTAGATGCACTCTGCAGGGCAGTTTTCATTTTAACTACCATCTGAGAAAAACAAGTACCGTGGCTTTTTCCGGGCTCCTAGTTTGTGCAGCGACCGTGTCGGGCATCGTCTCCATCTGCGTGCCTGCTACACCCGTGAGGGAACGTTCCAGAAGTCTCGGCTGCTTCCCCAGATCTCGTCGCTACTCTCCCGTGGCTCAGCCGGATATGTTGTCGCTGTCAGAAAGCGTGCGATAAATGAAGGGTTGAGCATTTCTGTAGAGTTGAACTTTTCTCGGTTTTCATGCCTAAAGGATGGTTTTGTCTTTATAAACTTACAACCGTATTCTGCTTAATGTGAATCAAGATCATATGTTGATGTTCATACAGACTGAAGAAAGAAAGAGTAAAAAACAAGTATATTTCTCACACTGTAAATTTATTCAGCTTCAGCCTTCCTCGGGGTTCTCTTAGCAGTGCTTCCCACACATCTGGCTAGAATGTATATATTTTATGGTGATATTAATATTTATTCATTTAGCTTATGCAGTTCTCTAAAGCAATTCATAAAGTGCAGTTTGTGTACTGAAGGAGTTTCAATTATTCACATATTTATACAGCCGGGTAATTTGTACTCCATTAATTCAGGGTGTAGACAGTTACATTTATTCATTTAGCAGACACTTTTCTCTAAAGCAGCCTACAAAGATTATTAAATCATATCTAGCTGACACCTTTGCCCCAGGCACCGCCAGAGCTGGACGCACTACACCAAACCCCTGCTGTATCATTCGTCTGTTTTTGCAGCTAAGCAGCCAAACTCTCCAACACACACACACTTCACCTCTGTGTGCAGAACCCCGGGCCAACATGGGGAAAGCGCACAAGACTGAGGAAAACGCAAAGATGAGGAAAACATGCAAATTTACACATTCTGAGCTGTGTTCCAATCCGGTCCCAAACCAGCGCAATGAACAGTGCCGCCATGCAATGCGAAGGACGCTGTTCCTCTCGCCCCCCAACTCACGGGGAATTGATTTTTAAATCCGTGTGTTAAATGCATCGTGGATTAAATGTTTTGCACATCCATGAGAATATGTTTTCCCATTGATCTGTCCTGTGAACACGCTGTGATGCTCTGGCACTCAAGCCAAAGTTTGTCCTCCGTGTCCAGCATCCAGATTACGAAAGAGGCGGCCCCCCCATGTGTCGAGCCAGGACGAGCGGTTACAGAATATGAGAGGGAATGAATGAGTCTGAACATCCCTGAGTGCAACAATGGTACAGAATAGGCCAAACTCTTCCGTTTATCCTTTTGATTGACATTTTGCACTTTTTTGGAGGTTTTTTTTAGTTAAATGATCACTTTTGACAATTACGTTGTTATTGTAAGGCTTCTGGCCATTTTGGGACCAACATGTTTGTGCTTTCTCCTTCAGACAAGATCTATCCATCACCGTCTCCTCATTCCTCGCTGAAGAAGGTCCATGTACCATTTCTCCATAGATTAACTGGGCGAGTGCAATGGCTAGAGGTCAGCAAATGTTTTGGGTGCTGAGAAGAGGACATAGAGACAAAACAAATGGGTACTTATGTGAACAGCTGGACAAGAACCCACTCAAAGACAGGAAAAGACACCCAGAAGGACCAACAAACTCCAAATCTTGCCAAGTCTCACAAGTGGTTTCTTCATTCCAGGGGGCGACACACATTATTCCCCCATTAGAAGGTGAATACAGAGCTTTGTTTGAAAGAAAAAACCACACTGAAAGATGGAGACATCAAGTCGACGTTTGATCCTCCTCAATCTGACCGACCGAACCAAGCTCCCCTTTCATGCAAATGCCACATTACTTGCGCTTCTCCCTCAACGAAGGGTCAAAAGCACAGAGAAGCCGGCAAATAACACCTCTGAGCGATGCCTCGCAGACGCGATGGACCGCCAGCAGCTCGCAATTTCTAAATGATCTCTTCCCTTCACATCTGTTGCGCTGCTTTATGATCGCTCGCTAAGTTCAATCCAAAGGTGGCTCCTGTGGTTCCATGCTTCAAAGCCGCCATCGTTCTGTGACGTTCCTCCTCGTTCCATGAAAGCCAGGCCGAGTTAAGGCGTAGTCGACAGATGATAAATGCGTGGAAATTGAACTTCGGGCTTGTTTGCCGGCCCACTTTGCTTCGCATCGCAGGTGTGCTTGTTTTTCATATTATGTTTGACTATGAAAATGAGACGTTCGCGCATGTCCTCCAGGGTGCCATCTCTAATTTCCATCGCTTTGTCTGGTTATGTGCGCACCTTTTATGAGCAGGTACTTCAGCCACGAATGTGTGCAAAATTAATTGTTACTCCTTTCTCCGAAATTTGCATCGATGTCCATGACACGTAAGGAAGGGTTTATCTTGTATGCAAGTCACGCCAGTTTTGCAATTGCATCTCTAACCGCATGCTTTAACTCATGAGCCGCAGTTTCTTTTCTGCGTTTTCTCCTACTGGGCTACACCTCAGAGGAAGCTGAAGCTGCGTATAGCAATTTTCATTCCAATTACACAATAATAGCAGACAGTACTTTTGGCTCCCGATGTGCGACGTGTTGCAGTGGCACCGAGCTGCATCTCTTCAATGTTTAAACCAGTGGACGTTTTTTTAGACGCTCCACACCATAGTAAGTGGAATATGAATATGCAGAATTTGAATTAATGAAATTTGAATGTGTATGGGTACCCGTGTTTCACTCCTCAGCGGTTGTGCGGTTCTCCATTGAGGAAGAGTTTTCTCCCTCCACGCAGCCTGGCTCTTGGCCCGTTTCGCACCTCACTCCCCCTGGCAGAGGGTCATTTCCAAACAGAAGGTATTTTTAGCCCTGATTCCAGCCAACTGAATGTGCTGGAACTTTCCTGGAAGCCACGTTTCTATGATTTTATGTTCCGCTTTCTCCTGCTATGACTGAGCAAGAGGTGTGACGCATGAGGTCAGCAAGGACAGGCTTTTAAACATTTTAGTGTGTTGCCTAAAACAAATATTATAGTAATATGATTAAATCATAGGGAAATACAGAAAAAATGTATAAAAAGCAAGTGTGTGCCTCTTTGATGAGCTCAGTGATCAGAATTTTCTGGATGCAGCCCTCACGCTATGGGATTATAGAAAAGGGATCTGCAGGGGTTAAATGCTGTCCCCGTGTCAGTGCTTTGGTAGAAGTTGGGGACGACCAGGCTGAACTGTGCACAACAGTGAAGCTATTTAGCATTAGATTTTCAGGGCCATTTATCATTTATGAGCTGGGCGACCTCTGCGATGTGCACTTCTGCTGAGCCAGCAAAAGCTGGCACATTGTAATAAGATTTGTCATTGAATATGTTTTTAAACAACAACAACACTCATTCATTGCGATGCAGTGCATTAGCCACAGCCGTAATGTTGTCATATATAATCGGCAAAGTCTCTTGTCAACGTCTAACTATGCATGCAAGAGCAGGTTGGTCACAGACGCGGGCCACAATTGTCCCAGCTGCCCTTAAGGAGAGGTGACCACACATTTTCTACTGTAATACTAAAGAGGGTAAGATCCACTCCTTGCACACGGGAGTTAAAGCGGTTTTGCACCCCATTTGGCACCGCAACTGAGTGCCACGTGTTCACAGTTACACAGTATGGCCAAAAGTATGTGGACCCCCCTTCTGATGACGGAGCTGAGCTGTTTCACCCACAAGGAATACAAACACATTATAGACAACTGTGTGCTTCCAGCTTTGTGGCCACAGTTTGAGGAAGAAGCTCCTTTCTTGTCCTCTCGTGCACCAAGTAAGCACCATAAACACACAGTTTGCCCAGGTTGGGGTGGAAGAACTTGAGTGGCTGCACAGAGCCCTGACCTCAACCCCACCAAACATTCTGGGATGAACCAAAACATCAATTGTGAGCCAGTCCTTCTTGCCCAACCTTGCTGATGCTCTAGCGGCAGAATGGGCACAAATTCCAAAAATCTGCTGGAAAGCTGTCCCAGAACAGTCGGGGGCTGTTTTAGAAGCAAAGGGGGAACAACTCCATATTAATGCCCATGGGTTTGGAATGGGAGGTTCAACTCACATACAGGGATACTCATGATATGATGACATGGTGTGTGGAGAGAAGCAGGAACTTTAAGCACCACATCCCTTGACATCACACGAGTCAGCAGAATAAAAATGACTTGCAAAAAATTTGCAACCTATAGCAAGTTACTTTCCTTACCCACCCCCTGCGTAGGTCATCATGCAAACAGTGCCTCCTTGAGACTTCCACAGCCTTTTTGGACGTTCCCCTCAAGGGGCACCATGCATGCACCTTTCTTATAAACAGAACTGTGTTATAACCTGGGTTCACAACAGAGTCTGGAATTCCAGCACAAATTACCCGCCAGCAGCTTCTGCACCGTCCTCCCAGAGAGTCTAAAAGCACCTATTTGTCTTTTGCCATGCTGAGGCTTAACCCCTGCTGGCACAGTACCTCCCTCCCTCCCCCTGCAGTAACCCCTCAGATCCTCTGTACCTCCTCCTGGGCTAAACCGCATGTCTCATCTACCTTCTCATTTTCTCAGGCCTGGGCTAACAGGTGGTGCATACTTGGGGTTGTCTCAGTAGACCTTGGGTTTAAATCCCAGTCCTCTTGAAGGACCCTCAAACAAGGCTCTTACACCAAATTAAAGGGTTAAAGCTGGGTAAATCTTTACAAAGCTGATCTTCTAGTGCTGTAAATTGTCTTGAACAAATGAATGAAAACAGTAAAAAGTCCAACCTGCCGCCACGGAGGTTCTCCTGGTCCAAAACGCAGGGCTCCTTTACAGCTTCCTGCTGATTTAATCTGCAACGCCCTCACTCCCGATTTGTGTATGATAAAAATGTGCAAAATGATTTTTTCAGATAAAAAAGTCTGGAAATATGAAAAGTTTTCATTTAATACTCTGACCTTCTCGTCATCATTGTTGCATATTTTTTCCTTTTTCTGGGGAGTTTTTTTCCTCTACACTGTTGCAAAGAGCTGAAGCCAACGGAAGAGTAAAACTATTAATAAAAAATTACAGCACTTTAAAAAAACAGACACTCACAGAAATGGAGCAGCCGAAAATAAGACACGGTACTCTTATATTTGCACAAAGGTAATCATTTTACGGGCCATGCAGTGCTAATGTAGAGCCATGTAAAGCTCACACCTTTCCACAGTTGCTTTGATCCTGTCAGCAGTCAGGCAGGTACCTCCGTCTTTCCTGTCTAAAGAGACTCATACAGGTTTGATAAAACCATGCTGAGGCCATTATTTTGGACAGAATGTGATTCTTTTCTTTCTTCTGTCTATTAATAAGTAAATGGATGATCCCACTGTAGCTGCATGGAGCTTCTCTACGATCTGCATCGAATTTCACACGATTGCAGGACCCCAGACCCAGGATGTCGCAGAGCCTTGTGATTGTCTTTAATTTATTCTTCATTTTTTCTTATTACTCTTTTTCTTTGTCGGGCTTTTGAGTTGCGCCAGTGAATGGGGGAAAGACTAACAGCACATAGATGCGCCAAAAAGTCATTATTTTACACTACATTAACTGGGGGGTTGTTTTACAACAAAATAGACGGAGGTTTCCTGACCTTCCTGGCCAGAATAACATTACTAGATGCGGCTGTTGTGGTTTTGTTCCCCCCTTTTTTGTAAAATTAACTACTTATAAAACACATAAAATGATCCATGAAAATGACATACCTGCTAAAATAATGATAGCAGGTGGTGCAATGGAGAGAGCCATCACCTTGCAGCTGAAAGTCACCAATCTGAATCCTTTTTCGTGCAGTAGAATTTACCCAGCTGTACAAATTGGTGAATAATTGAAAGCAGGTTGGGAGGCAAACTTCACATTGCAGTCTGCCTTGAACAAAGGGGTTGAACAACAAACAGACAAGCAAACAGACCAAGAATGTCGCAAGGACTTAGTTTGTCACTTTTGATGGCATTTAGCAAAAGGTTCAAAAAAGTCCATCTGGTTCCATGCTCTTTGTAAAACCTTCTTCCAAAACACCTGCATCCCACTGGGTCGGGAACCCGAAAGGATTTTACTTTCTCTCCCATCTCTACAACCTCGTATCTACAGAGGACTTCTGCTTCCACTCTACTGTCGCCTTCTGGCTTTTCCTCCACACTTGTTGGTATTTGTGTGTCACTGTTATTGCCAATGTTTCAAGATCCGTGCCTTTTTATGCACACTTTGTCTCCCAATGTGACGTTTGCAGCCAAAAGCTCGAGTTTTGTGGATAGGAACTCCCATATTTACAGTGTACAAAGCTCCAGATCCAAGCTGCATGCATTGAGTCGCTTTGGGAAGAGGTTCCTGCTGAGCTGTGCAGAAAAAGCAAAGAAACATTTATTTTGGTGCATAAAAATGGAAAAGGCATGAGCGGTGTCCTGTTGAGCGCTTTGCTGTTGTTTACCATCAAGCCGATCGATTGTTTGACCACCGACAGGATTGCGCATCTGTGCTTCCAAAAGCTGCCATACACAGACCCCCTTGCACCTGGTCCATTTCTCCAGGGGGCTTAAAAATAAAATCCGCCAAAACGCCAAACACGCGGGAACCGATGGCTTAAATGGGGTTGCCAAACGCGCGGGAACCAATGGCTTAAACACGGTTAACCTCCTGCGCCACATCCCTGCACATATGAGCATTTTCACGGATCATTTCAGGTTATTGATGCGGCATCGCAGGCTGGGGTGAGGAGCAATGCCGCGTTTCAGGAAGAATAATGATCTCTGCAGACCTTTAGAAGAGCACAACAGCAGGCAGGGTCAAGCCCCCGCTTCCTCACAAATACCCCCTCCAAGATGACTTCTACAGCAGTGACAGGTGTGACCATAGGGGAGGATGCACGCCGGCCAGGTGTGAGCTCCATGGCAACGGTGCAGTTTGGTGCTAATTAGCCACACGGTCCCCAGTTGCCCAATTAGTGCCACCATCGGCGCAGGATGCCCGCTCCTCCTACATGTGGGTGCAGGCAGAGCCAGGTGGCTTCAGCCTGGATTCCCTGCACTGATGCACTCGCAGTGCTGGATGCCCCAGTTTTGGCTTCAACTTCAGTATCCCCTCAGGTTCTGTGTTCTCTATGCTGTCCTGAATTAAGTACACCGCCCCCCCCAACCCTCCTCCCGTCCATACCGCGGTCAGTTCATCCCGTGAACTTCACCCTGTTGAGGGAATTCCCATTGTGAGGTGCCAGAATTTCCATTATTTCTTACAGGAAAAAATAATGGGTCCGCAAATGAAAATATGATTTCTCACTTATCTTTAAATGCTACATTTTTCTCTTTCAAGTGGTTTTTTGCACTTTGTCCCAAATCTTTTTAGGAGACAATTTAGTAATATGATAGAAGTTTATGATATAAAGGAATAAAATTGACAAGATTACGCCAATGTCTCCCTTTGCCACAGACAGGGGCCATGCAGCAATGTTGTCGAGCACCGGACGCTGGATGACCTTCATCTCATCACGAGAGCAAGGTTTTGTTTATGCTAGAGGTCACTGTTCATTTAAAGGTTGATGCACCGGCCGCTCTAATTTAAAGTTTAACGCACAAGTTTCTGCCAGAAAAGAACCAGACTGACACTTAAAACTCCAAGTCGGTACCTCTGTCCCACAAAGCAGAAGAAATAACGTAGAATAAATGCAGCACTCATGGAAATAAAATGGTCACAGGTAAAAATCTTGTGGCACAGAAAACATTGCTTCTATATACTTGAAAGTACTTGCTGCATTGTGAAAACCTGTAACTTGAGAGAGTGAATGCTTAAGTAAATGTATACTGCGTACACATTCCTCTAAAATATAATAAGTACCCTGTATGGTCAAAAGTATGTGAACCCCCATTGCTAATGCCTGAACTGTTCCAGTTGCATCCACGCAGCACAAAAAAAATTCTAGACAAGTCTGTGCTTCCAGCTTTGTGGCCACAGTTTGGAGAAGAAGAAGCTCTTTTCCTGCTCTAGCATGATTGCCCCCCCGTGAACAAAGTGAACTCCATAAACACCTGGTTGGTCCAGGTTGCGGTAGATAAACTTGAGTGGCTGCACAGAGCCCTGACCTCAACTGCACTGAACACCTTTGGGATGAACCGGAACACCAACCACAGGCCATACCTCGGTGCCTGGATCCACATTCCCAAAATGTCGTGGAAAGCCTTTCCAGAAGAGTTGGGGGCTGTTATAGCAGCAAATGGGGAAAAACTCCATCTTAATTGCCATGGGTTTGGAATGGGAGGTTCAACCAGCACATACGGGCATGATGCTCAGTTGTCCACATACTTTTGGCCATACAGTGTCCATGACTAAGCAAAACCCCTGCATACCGTACACATTCGCAGTTACACTAATAAAGTTATGAAATGTTAGAACTTAATTTTGTTTCCCTTGTGTATTTCTGTGCCTGCATCTCGGCTTAATTCTCTTTAGTCAATTCCCGATGAAGGGAGCAGCCATGCATTTCAGTCATAAGTGAAACTGTTCTGCTGATAAACTTATGCTTTTTTCTACATTTCTCACCTAACAAAAAGGCAATAATGAAAACAATAAAGATTCTGACACTGAAGGTTCACTGCTTTCCAAAACTCACATTGAAGCATTTAATATAAAGCCCTTCATTTGAATTAAGCAGCAATCAAAATACTGGCAAACAGTCAAGGGGCTGGAGAAAAAGGATCGGTTTTAATCAAAGGGCCATTGCACGTTGCTGCGGCTTCCGAGTCTCTTCGGGACCCTCTGAGAAATGAGTACAATGAGGCGTGACGGCGAGGTGGCGGCGGCATGCCGAAGAGCCAAAAGCCACCCGTCTCCCAGTCGGATGAGGATGGACGCAGAGAGAGAAGCGACGCCTGACAGACGGGCGTGTATAACAGCCACAGCTGGCACTCCATCTACAGTCACGCGGTTTATCGGGCGCCGAAAGTGACTCAATTTCCATGTGAGAAGCTGCGCATCTCCGTGGCTCAGCGGCAGGTTCTGTTTAAAGCATTTTTAACTGTCAGTCTGAATCACGCTCACGGTCAACAGGCATCTCATTCTGGAGCTGAGACTGGTCAGCACAGCCAAGGCCTTCTCTTAGCCCCGCACCGGGATGCTCTCATTCTTATTTAAGCATTTATTTTATATTATAGCCTCTTGTAATCTGTCATATAAATGGCAGTTTTATACAGCTGATCGCCCTCTGACTTTCAGTAAATGTCTGTGCTTTTTCTCAACGTTCCTAAAAATTCACAGAATGCCATGTGTTTAAAAAAACTGTTCCCACATTTACATCAACTATAGTTGATGCTTTGGTCCTTAAGGGAACTTAAAATTGTAGGTTTGTACACTGATCTGCATGCAGTGATTCACCTGTTTCTAGAGCTGGGTAATTTTTACCACGCTGTTTCAGGATACAGCACCGTAATCAAGGGAACTACAGCAAGAATGGGACTCGAACTCAGGCTCATGCAAGGAGTTAGATGCAAGCTGCACTAAGCTGCAGTTTGCGTGTCTGGTATGATGTTTCCACAGGACAGCTGACAAATTTGTTCACAGTGGTTTAGTATAAATCAGTACAATTCTGGGTCTAATAGGAAATTACAAATCACCCCCAGCAAATTGCAAAAGCAGTTAAGCGAATTATTGTATTGTATTTTCCTCCAGGTAAGCAGCTCAGCTCAAACCAGTTTAAAGATGAAGTCTGCAGAGAAGTCTGCAGAAAAGATGAAGTTCAGGTTCAAGTGCAGGCCACACGTTAGGGGAGCAAACAGGCTTGAGGAGGTAAGAAGAGAGTTAGGGTGACTCGGTTTTGGCCACCAGGTGCATCCCATAGTAACATCGAAAGCCTTGGAGGTGCTGAAGAAAATATTAAAGTAGACCAAAGAGATTGGAGAAGGGTTCAGCTTCCAGGCGGAGTTCATGTGAGTGCGCAGGGAGGCAAAAACTCAGAAGCCATTTAGCACAGCTGGTTTTGCTCTGAAAGCAGTCGGAAAGCTCCGGCATTTAATTGTCCTCCGGGTTGCTGGTTCTAGGCCCGACTCACATACTGCCATAAGACAGTGGAGTTACTTGCTGTCTGTCTGTGGAACGACCCCAAAGTTCCTGCACTTCTCCTGCATCGCAAACGTGTCAGACACACCACCAAGCAGCCTCTCATTAATGGTGCGTTATGAGGGCTGTTTCTAATGTCGGTGACAGCATGGGCTTTGTTTAGACTCGGCAGCCACTTCCTTGCATTCACATCTCAGGCCATATTTGTTGCCTGCGTGCAATCCCCACCACCACACCCCATGTTGTTTGATCAGCACACCGCCGTTTCTGTCATGAACGTTGGAGATGGTGAATGGAGCAGAAGAAACATCCTTCTTCAATGAGCTCAACTCTGCCAGGGGGGGACAGAGATTTTCTGACACCATTCTTGACTGGGAAAGTCTACCCAAATGTAGGCTATGCTAGAAACTTGAAAGATTCGAACATGGCAACTGTAAACTTTACGACTTCTCTGTTCTCAGTACGCCTTTACCTGGCATGGGTCATGGTGGTCTGGATCCGATCCCAGTAGGGTGAAACAGAGCGCATCCACACACACTGACTAAAACACACACAAAAGGCAATTTAGAGTCACTGCTTTACCTTGAGACACATGTCTTTGGACTTTGGGAGGACATCGGACCCCCTGGGTAAAAGCATGCAAATACAAAGTGAGCACAGAAGCTCTTTACAGCTTGAGGGGGATTCCCAAACCCTCAGCAAATCCGTTGCAGTCTCAGTAATGCGCATTTTGCATCTTTCGCTTCCCTTTAAGATCGCTGAAAAAATTTTAGGCAACAAATCACTGACAAGCACATCCCACCTGTTGTCTGCCGACGGCACGATGGGCAACGGATTCACCGAGCCCGGAAGCAGGTTTCATTAACTGATTGCATCTGCGCCGTCAGGAGAGGCCAGGCGTCAATATGTAAAGACACCATAAGCGAGACTTGGCTTCTTCTTCTTCTTCTTCGTGACAGTGTCGTTCATCTTCCCCTTCTTCACCCCTGCATACAGAGCGCATCATCCTGCTGTCATCCGTCACCGAACCCCCACTCAGCTGTGTTTCCCCATCATTTGCCCCATTCGGAAACACGCGTGCCAGCTAAGTGGTATCGGCACGGCGGCTGCACACTGATGCTGAATTCTCAGAGGGCCGAGCATCACGCTCGCAGGCTTCTCGCAGAAATGAATTGGCGAGGAGATAATTGACTAATATTCCCGTCCACTGCACAGCGCTCCTAGTTCAGCAGACGTCATCGGACATTTGAAGGAGACTGAGCTTCCTCGCAGATGCCAGGGGGGCCTTTCATTTGGCTGCGTTCTAAGAAAATGTACCGGGGCTGTAGTGTTAAAATAAAATATCCTGACCCCCCCCCAGGGCTGGGGCGGCATCAGCCGGTGTTGAAAACGGTCCAAAAACAGAGATAAAATGAACAGGAATGCCGATCAAAAACGTTCCTTGTTTTCCATTATTTGGAGCTTCTACCGCAAACACCTGCTATCAAACACCATTTGCAGCCAAACTGCCAATTACGCGAGGCACCCGTTGCCGTCCAATTAATTGAGAAAAAATGGTTATTGTTTTATTACGTCCGATCGAGAGGAAAGTGCTGGAAAGGTGGCTGTTTGGTATAATCGTGCCGTATCTGTAAGAGACGAAGCAGGGCGGCAGGTAGGGAAGCGGTTACAGCAGGACAGCAGTACCGCCTTCTTCTGCAGTTCCCCTGGTCCAGCTCCTTGCTGGGAGCTGATGGAGTAAAATTGCACTGCTGTCTAAATGGGTAAATCCTTGTACCCAACTCCAAGTTCCTTAGTGTGCAAACCCCACAGGAAAAGTGTTGGTGCAGCACTGCAGAAATCTGAAAACTGTCCAGACACAAACAGCCTCATTTTCGTAAGTATTTTTAAATAAAAGGTCCCTGGTTTATTCTGTGAGTCATCCTGATAATTTGTGCTTAAAATGTGTAGGAGAAGTGAGAAAATGTCTAGAAAGTATTGAGAAACTGAGCTAACACTCGGGTTGGCAACCCTTTTAAAAGCAACTGTCCCTTTAAGACATTCAAAAGATGTTTAAATTAGTATTTTTTGCAGATTTTTTCCAAAGGGGGCTGGGATGCGCAAAATAACTTTTTTCATTTTGAATTCATGCCAGAAGCATGTCTGGCCTGCCTGCTTTTACAGGACAGCGTTGTTGTGATGTGTCAGAGCTCAGATTTAGCTCAGACATGCATAAATCAACGGGGGAGTCTCAGCGCCTCGTGTTGCACAGCCGAAAAAGTAAGATCTGACTTTACTGCAAGCACCGTGTGTCGCTGCACATCAGCAGCAAAGGTATCTGCGTTCGTTGGCAGTGAGATCTCGGCTTGTTCAAGTCCGACAGCTGCACGCCGATATGTGCGTTAAAGCAGGAGAAAGCGCATTAGGCAGGAAAATAGGCCTTAATTTTACTGCCATTATGGAGATATTTTTTACAAAGAGGATTGGTAAAAAATATCTTTTTTTACATCTTTCCTTAAATATGCACCTGCTCTTCACATTACAAATGTTTGAGTTGGGAATTTCAAACGATACAGACATGTAAATTATTTATTTTTAATAGAATTTTCTTCATTTGATGCCAAAGTGGTGCCTCACAATACCCAGGCTTTGAGGGAAAAGGTTCAAGTGTTGGTCAGTCTATGCCCAGCTTGCATGGCATCCTTGTGTCTGTGTGGGTTTTGTTTTGCAGTCCAGTGGTGTGTGTGGATATCTTGTGCCATGTCTGAGGTGTTGCCTTCGCCGGCCTTATTTCTCTGCTCTTCCAGGATTGCCGTCTTACCACTCCAACTCTAACTTTGTCAAGCAGTTCACAGTATCTTCACTAATCGGTTTTCTAAAGTTTCTCTGGATGCAGAATGAGAGCAACCTGTCATTCCAGCCCCAGCCATTAACTGTCTAATTCAACTGGCTTGCACTGTGTTTACAGCGGACGTTGCACTGTACATTTTTTTATGATAAAATGATCAGCAATCAGCACTGAATAGGAATTGGTAAGTTGTTTTTTCTTTGCAGTTAAAAACGGGTTTCTTTTATATACACTGTCTGGCCAAAAAAAGTCACACACTCTAATATTTGGTTGGACCGCCTTTAGCTTTGATTCGCCATGGCATTGTTTCGATAAGCTTATGCAATGTCACAACATTTATTTCCGTCCAGAGTTGCATTCATTTTTCGCCAAGATCTTGTATTGATGGGAGAGTCGGACCGCTGCGTAAAGTCTTCTCCAGCACATCCCAAAGATTCTCAAAGGGGTTAAGGTCTGGACTCTGTGGTGGCCAATCCATGTGTGAAAATGATGTCTCTCTCATGCTCCCTGAACCACTCTTTCACAATTTGAGCCCAATGAATCTGGCATTGTCATCTTGGCAGAAAAAAAATCCATTGATGGAAAAACCTGGTCATTCAGTATATTTGGGTAGTCAGCTGAGCTCATTTTTTGAGGATGTAACGTTGCTGAACCTAGACCTGACAAACTGAAGCAACCCCACATCATAACACTAAGTTAAATCCAGGTGGTGACTTTTTTTGGCTGGGCAGTGTATTATAGGTTTATCCAGAACATTTACAAAACGTGACTGCTAAATAAATCAGTTAATGTGTTACTAACATTTTGACTGGATGTACTGAAAAAATCAACTCACTTCCAAGCTGAAGTTGAGGATCCACCGAACCATGAAGAGGAGCACTGGGCCACAGCACACCACCACAGGCAGGGGAAGTCCAAACAGCCCACAGTTGGCTAAGGAGGAATTTTTCATTCGGGGAAGTAGAGGGTTCATACTGACTGTGAACAGCAACATCTTCCTTCCCTATCCTTGAAACCCCCGTTGTGGTAACAGAGAGGGAGCAGACGGGCTTGACAACAGTCACCCTCTTTTCTGCTGATGCAGTAAATACGTCTGCCAAATGCTATACACTCAACAAGGATGTTTCAAAAGCTAACGCTGAATATAAAATCACAGTCTTGCATTGAATGCCAGTCATCTGGTGAGGTGTTTTTTACGCCCCCAGCGGGCTGCAACTTTTACAGCTTTTGGAAGCAAAAACCTGGTTTTGCTGGTGATGCATTAGATGTCCAGGTGGATTAATGAGGTGTCTTCCCGGGTTGGGAGGAACGCAAGCCTGCAGAGGGGGTGCAGAGAAACTGAACTGCACTGGGGGGCTATTTGGCCGCTTTCGGCTTCTTCCTTCTTCTTCTTCCTTCCACAGCAGCAGATGATCAGCACCTGGAGGCTTCAGGTCTGTGTCAATGGACCAAGGCTACTAATTGGTCTGCTTATCCCCACCACTTCCTCAGCCCACACCAGCACACTTTCACTCTTGGCCTTTAATCTGATTTATGTCTCAATTCAATTAGTCTTCTCTTAGTACATGAGTCAAAACGTCCTGTGAGATCCAAACCACCGTCATCGGCTTGGCCTGTTCTCAGGCCCGACACCATCACTGTGCGGGAATGGAGAGAGCTGCTTGGCCACATTCCAGCACTTCTCTCCACTCTGATCCCATTTGTGAAACATAACTGCACCACAGACAAGGAAGCAAGAACAAAAAAGATTTACTGGCTCCGTTGTTGAGAAGAGGCTCTGTCTGCTACTTCCTTTCCTTAATAAAGGCAATCTGTTCTCCTTGCCGCCACTCCATTGTGTGCCAGTGTGTTATTTAGAAGGATGGACTCCCTCGGATAGTTTTTAATCTAATGGGTATCAATGACAGGGAGGAGCACTGTCCTCAGCACCAGCACAGCAGTATGGTTATGTATACTGCTCTGTTTTACACCTCGTGGTCAGGTCCGCTAAACCTCCTCCCAGGTTTTACTAAAAAGTAGGGAGCACATTTAAGCGATTTTTATTTATACTTTTCATTCATATTTTGTGCCAAGCCCTGATGTTTTGAACCAGAGTAGCTGAGATTTATCCAGTACTGCTAAACCCTTTCCTTGGTGCATTTGGGGGTTAAGCAGGGGGCTGGATGTTTTCATTTGAATTTTAGATATTTTTTTTTCCCCAGACAAAAATTCTTGAATAGCGGCGGCAGGGTGAATGCTGTCAGGGTGCAGAATTGATTGACTTTTTTCCCCACAGCTCATGGCAGGAAAGATCTTCCCGCGATGCCACATCACTGTGTTCACCTTCTGTCACCCTATGTGATTCTTTTAGCTGTGCCTAAAAATGAAGCTAAAAGGAAAGATTTTTAATGAAATTCAAGTTACTCTTGATAACATGAAGTTAAAACTTGGTGCTCTCACAGGTGAGACCTCCAGCATGGCCTCTGATCGTGGTAGCCATGTTGAGAGAGCGGTGCTGTGTTTGGGGCAGAGGGAAAAGTACGTGCAAGCGATGTAAGTAAAATGGACTTTTTTTCTTATACTTAATGCTTTATTCTAAGGTACAACAGTAGGACCTCCCCCCTTGCCATTCTGGCCAGCACTCATGTTTCAGGTTGTGGTCTGTAATGAAGCTGTTTTTGGTTCTCCTTGCGCTTTTCTATACTTTGCAGCAGCAAATTTCCCTCCGTAGCTACAAAGCTCGGTCTCTGTCTCTTTGTCTGTTTGTTCTTTATGTCCGGCTGTATTTTTCAAGCCACAGACTGGAAATTTGGCTCACAGGTATTTCTCACCCTTGCTGAGGTTTTTGTGTTGTAAAACACACACACACACACACACACACACACACACACACACAAACAGAAAAGAGGTGATGAAGGAAAAATGAGAACTGGTGACAGGGGGTAAAAAATAATACCTGATGCCCATGGGACTGAACACGTCACTAACACAAGGGTAATAAAATTTGGTGTCTTTTTAATTCATTTTTTCCCCAGTCGGTGTGTGCTTCTCTGTGGCGCTTGTCTGTTTGACAGCACTAACAATACCGATGCACCAAATGAAACTGCCTTACAGTTTGGTGATATGTGATGTTTTACTACTTTTTACCTTTCCACTTTCTGACCTGGACACCACTGGGAAACTCAAGTAATATAAAGCAAAAGTAAACCAACATGCACTATAAAATCAGTAAATCAAATGAACCCTAATTCACCCCCTGGTTGTATTTTGGTTGCATGTGTTTCAATGTAAAAAAACTGCCTTTGAGCCCTAAACAGAGCTGTACGCTTATCTTTCATCTCTGTTAGGTCTGTGTAGAACTTCGAGATGCTGCCTTTTAGACCTTCTAATGGGTGGGCTCCTCTTGCTAATGACAACATTACACTGCGGTGAGCATCCCCTCATATTCAGGTGGACAATGCAGACTTGAAGGAACCATTTATCATTTCTGCTGGCAGGAAACCAGCAAGGAAGAGAGAATGGAATTCATCTTCAGAGCACTATTATTATAGACAAGGCGTGTGTGTGTGTGTAAAATGAAAAGTTTATGGCAGATTCTTTTCATAAAATCCTTCAGACCATTTTTCAAACTTTTATCCAGGAGTCAAAATAAATATTACATCTATCATTGCTTATTCTTAAAGACACACAGTTATAAAGAGGCTCAATATTTTGTTTTATTTATGCCTTTTGAGTTAATTTTTTTAGCTCTTTCCCTCTAGTGTCACCCACCCCACCCCCTCATTCTTTCTATTCAGCCTCTAACTCAGGTTTAATGTCTCCCCATCAAAGCGTACCCGTGACAGCGATGGAGGGGTGAATACAAACCCTCACCACATCTAACGTGCATTCAGGGAGCCAACTTGTTCTTCTCACTCTACAACCTGCAGCCCTCATCAAATGACAATGGGTGCTTGGAGGAGAAGGTGATTTGCCCAAATCCACCTGTAGACCTGCAGGTACCTACAGGTGAATCACTAGGAGCTCAAACCCAGATCCTCACCACAGGGCAAACTGATTCACTACTGCCAGCGCTTTCTTTTAAATAGTTATAATAAGATGCTTCCTCATGGATTATCTGCATTTATACTGCATTCAAATGAAATTAAATGTTTATGGGTGATTTTTAAATTATTTTAATACACCTTCTTGATGATTTTTTTAAATTAGTTTTTATAAAACTGCACAGTAAAAGGAAATCTAGATGCTAAACTGAAAATTGTGATAATACTCCTGTTATCGTTGAGAAAAGAGAAGTTTGTCCTGCAGGGAATTTCTTTTATCCATATGTGTAATAATATATAATACTGTACACTAGTATACCATGTGTTACATATTTTATTGAAATATAGCACACAACATTGTATCTGTGATGATGGTGAAGGCTGACAGGATCTTGAGTCCCATGCACAGAATGCTTCAGCAGTATTATAACATATAACACCCAGAGCCCAAAGCTAAACCTCAGCAGTTCCCCCCTCACCATAATCCCAACCACACCTGACCACAAAGCCCCCATCTTGTCCTCAGCTTATTGCATGGGGCTCTGGGGCTGTATAAGCCACCTGAACTGCTGTCTGTGGTGCTGAGCATCACACTAAAATCGTGATATAGGGATTATCCAAAAAAGTCCCGCATACAGTATAGCCATTACAAAAGTACCATTGAAACAATTGCCTATTCACCCTACATCAGATGTGGAGGCCCTGCATCTGTTTCCCATCAAACAAATCACCTGAACACCTGAGCAGCAACAGAGAACAGAAGGTCATTCGGCATTTAAGCCGGCCTTGTAGCATTAAAACTGCTGGCTAAATTTAACAGCGAACCTGTGCTGCTGCGTCCTTGAGCAAAGCACTTCATTAACCTGAATTAAAATATACGGCTGAATAATTCGGTAACATTTTGTGTACATAGATAAAATCAGTTTTTATGGAAGTATTTTGCCTCGCGACTGTAAAAAGAGAGTGACAGCTCACCTACCCCTGGTGTTTGGAAACATGGGCTGTTTGGTTAAAAAAAAATGTATGTAAACGGGATTTTAAGAAAGTCTTTAAATCCAGATTTTACAGCTCTTTTGTCTGCACAGTTGCAGTTGTTTTTATCAGGTAAACACTTTTGTAATTATACTTGAAAGCATTTCCATATTTTCTTTGGCATTTCCAATTGCCAGCTCATGCTATTGCTGCAACCAGGGCTTTGAGAAACTTTCTTCTAACAGTAAATCAAAGCATCAAGACTCAAACTATTAAACAACTTTACTGTTTATGTGGCCAGGGGGACAGTTCTAGAAGGCTGCCTTTGAACCAGTAAAAATTCAGTTGTTATAAATATTTAAATGGAAAGAGGGAGGCACATCCATAGGAAAATGCAGCCCCTTTCTGAGGCCGTTCAGTTCACAAAAGTCCACTTCCCCTATGTTGACTGCACACCCATAGAGGCCTACAAACCCACAAAAAGACATTTGTGTGACATTTTCCAAGTCTGGGTCAAGAACCAAAAAACATTTTTTATCATTTATTCAACCGGTCATGTATTTATATATTTCATCGCTTAGCTAATGCTTTTCGCCATTATGTAAGCAACTTACACAGCTTACCATTTTAGGATTTTTTTGTCATGTAAATTTAGGTTAAGTAATTTTCACAAGTGCACAGTGGCAGGGCCCTCCTCCAAAAACATGGACTTGCACCCTTTTAGCCACAGATACAGTTCAGTTCCTTGACCACAATGCTACGTTCCCCTGTCTGGATGCTCTTACATCAACAGTTGGCGTCTCATTGAATTGGCAATGCTATGAAAGCGTGGGTCACGCTAGTCTGCAAATGATCCTACAAAAAAGAACTTAAACGTATTCACTATGCACACTGAAACCTGGCAGAAGCTAAATACTGTAATTTCTAAGATGGGATTTATGAGAAACAGTATCAGCCCCTGCTGTTGAGTCTGTGAGGATGGACATGTTTGTGGCTGGAACAAATTCTGTCACCCACTCTGATGTTCGAGATCACAGCACAACGTTTGGACTCAGCACCACTCCAGCTATTCTGGTACCTTTATAGCCTCAAATCCAGAGAAATATTAACAGTAAGTTACAACAATAAATATTAACAAAAAACTGAGAAGGGTAAACATCCACTCGAAACAAATAAAGCTGACCAGAGCAAAAACTTTTGGGTAGGCCTAGGATAAAAGTATGACAAACTTCATTGTCGTCATTCAGTCAAACTGATTCCTACGTGATAAAATATTATATTTATTTTTATTTGTGGGACACATGGCGCGCACTGATTATGAAAGCCTTGGCACAAAGCGCTCCATGGAACTTCCCATAAGGAAAATATTTTATCGGCACTGCTCAGCGCCAGCCGACCGACTGAATTATTAATTGCTGCGGCTGAGCTCTCGAGGGCAGCATGTTTGGCGGCTGTGGAGATACAGGATTTGGGGACAACACACACTCACATGTCACTGTCTGTTCATGACAGAAAGCGCATGTGTTCTGCTCGCTGAAAAGGAACAAATGTCTCTTTTCAATGAAAATAAAAAACAACAGAACAACTACAAAAACACAGAAGTGCTGAACGGCCTTAATCTCCAGCTTAGTCCTTCGAGCATTTGGGAATGAATTTCCGGTCGTGTGCAACATGCGCTGCTGCTGTAATATTGCTCACTGGTAAACAGGTGTTTATTTATGGAGAATAATCATATGTCATCCTGGGGCTAAATCTATATTTACACATGAACGTATGCCTGCAGTAAAAGAATGGCATTTTGTTCTGTTTTCTTAAAGCGGAGAAAAAAGTGGACAAAAGTGGAGATTGTATTAAGAAAGCATTTCTGTTAGAGGGCAGGTGTTAATTTGTGACGGGACAAATATAATCATTCTGTTTAAATCACACTAAAACACAGTGTTCAACTGGACAGCCTTTTTTGTGAAGCACATTTCTTACATTTTGTATAGTTCAGTGGGTTCATTTTTCCAAAAAGTACCAGGCAAAGAGTCAAGAGCATTGCATCGTTTTCATGTATTAGTCACCATATTGTTTATTCTTTTAAAGGATGGTTTTCTCCAAAGTAAGTTGAAATCTGCCTTCCGTCCATTAAGTTGCCTTTACAGTGATTTGTGCATTTTTTTTACAGCAGGGTAAATTTTACTGTATCATTTCAGGCTAACGGTTGAACCTGATATGGGACACTGATGGGCATTACAGCAAGGGTGGGAGTCACACCCGGTCTTTGAACGAAAGGTAATGCCTCTGACCACCTTGCTACCTACTGCCTCAGTGCGAAACTGGGAATTACCTCCGATGTGGTAGTAAAGACAGTTTCACGCACAGTTGGATAGAGTCAGATGGTCAGATGACCACGGTCCAAGTGAGATGGAGGTGCTCAGTCTGTTCAGTGATGTTGTAAAGGAGAAAAACAACCTAATTCACTGAAGGTTTTGCAGAAGCAATAGGTCTTAATTGGTTGATCCATATTCTGGCCAAGAGCTGTATGTGGTCATCTGCTTTTTGTCTGCAGGTCATAACTGGGTGGATAAGTTCCAGGCCTCTACTTGTGCGGTTGTGGAGAAAACAAAAACAGACCAACCCCTCCCTCCCCCGAGCCCCCCATGCCTCGGTGCTCCTGTCATAAAGGTCAGCGGCTATTAAATATATGAAGTAACTAAATGGGAGGAGAGCCAGCACTGCGGTTTGCTGTTTGTTCTGCTCATGAGCATTAGGCTTCCCTCTCCAAAGTAGATGTTATAAGGACGGAGGACGAACCACCTTTAGACATCAGGGAATGTCAGAAAAAAAGAGTAGCAAAGATTCTCCTTCCTTCAGAGCTACAGAGTGTGTACATATTTGTGATACCTTTCATTTAGCAATTTATTCCCACCTTGAGAAGTTTAGTGCCGATCCAAATAATGACTCCAATTAAGATATTTATTCACTTAAGCACTTACTTGTATAAGTGAAGTACTTAACCCAAATTACCTTAGTCAAAATCATTTTGTGGTCCAGCTGCTTTAATGTCGAAAATGCAACCATGCAAACTTCAAAGATAAAAGGCCCACACATGAGGAGCTCAAGTCTCACACGAGTCAGACTCGAGTCGTAAATTTGATGACTTGTGACTTGCTTGATGATCATTTAAAAAAGACTCGACTTGACTTTGACTTTAGACTGATGACTCGGAAGGACTTCACATTTTTGAATTAAATATGTTTATTTCTTTCTTTTACAACCTAACATTAGTTTTTTTTTGTTTCATTATGTGAAAAAAGACACTTCTACTCTTCCTCCTTGTTACCATTCGTAGATACGCGATCGGGTGACAAAACATGCACTCGGCGCGTGGACAATCGGTGCAGTTGTCAACGTCAACAAGCATGGAGAGAACCGAGACCATGGAAGGTGCTGTTCCGAGGATCGTTCATGTGGATTCGCGCCATATGTTGTACATCAGAGTACAAAAAATGAATTTTGTGGCTCTGGAATAAGTGATGCAACAGTGTCCAACTTCATCCAGCATTTTAGATGTCATAAAGAAAGGCAATGTTAATTTTTCTTTTTCATAAACTTAAGTAGCTGACTTAACCTAGAGCTCCTCCCATCATACATGTCTGCATTATGTTATACAGTCACGCGCCGCATAACATCCATTCGGGCAATGTCCGTTTGGGCAATGTCCAACCGCATATACATTTGTGGTCCCATGAGGTTATAATAGGGTTCAGAAATTTTAGTAGCGAATGCAACAAACAGCTTTCTGCCCTGCACGCAACTCGAGCATCTCAGGTCTCCTGTATACACAGCAGCTGTGCTGCCAAGCTTATAATAGTACCCTACATACAGTACAGAAGCTAAAATGCTGTATGTCTTGATAGTCATAATATGGTCCAGCCTATTGCTTCTATGTATGTGGTAGAGTTTGCAGTGTTAAATAAGCAGGGACTTCCCATAGTTTCATCAAGTAAATGAAATAAAAAAGTTCTCATGATTCTTTAATACAGAATGAAAGAGACATTAAAATGATTCTAAAGTTAATTTATATCGAAAATATTGATATTACTAAAATGGGTTTTTGCAGTTGTATTTCACACTCAGAGATCCAATAGCCCTGATGTCAGATTAAAATAAACTTTTCTGAATGCGTAGAACAGGGGTGCACAAAATAAACATCCCGCCAAATGACTACATGAGATGTGGGTGCTAGAATTCAAAATGACTCGACTTGTGAATTGCTTGACCTAAGCAATGATTTGACGTGGCTTACTTGACTCCATGCAGGGACTCGACTTGGTTTACTTGACTCTAAATACTGTAACTTGGGACTTGACTTGAGACTTGAAGGTTAAGACTTGAGATTTGTGATTTGCACACGTATGACTTACTCCCAGCACTGAAAAAAGCCTCTCTGAAGCAAATGGAGGAAACCAAAAAATACTTCTTAATTCATTCCCAGCAGCTGCTTGTCCTTCACAGATCACACATACAAACATAACGGGCAATTCAGAGTCACACGTTCACCTGAAACTCAGGTCTTTGGACAGTGGGAGGAAACCGGAGCACCCACATGACACTCACAAACACGCACAGAGCTGCGTACAGCCTGAGCCGTATTCAGACCCACAGCCCAGGAGCTCTGCAGCACCGGCACTACTCTCTGCACCACCATGCCTGTAAAAAAAAAAAAAAAAAGAATAAATTCTAAATAAAATAACACCAGCATTGTTATCTGAGTCAGTGAAAGGCTGGAAACTGATGTACTGCAGCAGCATTTCAGATGAGGGCCAGAGCTCATAAACCAAGCAAACCAGGCAGGAACTACAGGCTGCCGCGGCCCCGTACCATCCTGCCGCACCTGCTGCCGAAGGAGACGTTCGCCCCATCTAGGAATGATCATTAAAATGTTTCATTTCAATCAGCGCCGGGTTATCCGAAATCCTCATCCTTCAGAGAAGAGAGGAGGCTGCTGAATTGGTGATTGATTGCATTATGCACCTTTCCTCAGAAGGCAGTGATTTCTTCTTGCCTCCTGATTTTTTCACAGCCACGGTTTATATGAACCGGAGGCTCGGAAGACGCAGGCAAACTCCCAAAGCAACAGAAATACTGCAACTCTTTTGTAACAGAAGATTTTTAGCTTGTAGGAAACAGTGATCTTGGAAAAGCAGAAAGAGTGATCAAAAGTGTGCCTGTGCGCTGCAGAAGAATTCGACTTGCAACCGTAGTCGCATTTTTCCGTTTCTTTGGCCTGTGCACCTATCCATTGACAGTTATTGCTGTTTCCGGTACATTAGTTTCCGTGTCCCTTGTTTCAGAAAAATTTTACTGCATTATTTGGGTTTTGATCCCATAATCTTGAAGAAATGAGCACTGAAAATGTAAACAAGACTGAGTGCCTCTCTTTATTTGTCTCTGTATTGATGGGATAAGACAGGGGTCCTGGAGAAAATGAAATCGGAACTGTTGCTGGAGAAAAAAATGTTGAAACCGATGCTATCATTCTTTGTACACACGCAAAATCGCCATTCTCTCTAAAATGTGGCGATGCCTGGAAAAGTTGAAGGAAAAAAGAGGACAGCGAGCACCCTGATGGATGGATTTGACCACAGCAGTAACGGAGAATGGAGGGCAGGATTTTTCTGAGAAACTTTACTGGCGTGGTCACCAAAAGTCAACAGCCAACGGGCATTTAACAACAGCGTCAGCAGATTTTACATGAGAAAAAGGAACTTTCTCAACACGCGCTACAGTAACGAATGATGCGGTTGTGTGCCGCCTTCCAAAAAGAGCAAATCCGGACAAAAGGTGAGCCCGATCCTCGGCCCCGGGTGCCAGGAAACGAGAACAACTTAAGATTCAGAGGGATGCCTTCAAAGTCTACAGACACAGGTCATCGAATCGCACGTGCAATCAGCAGCCTGGTGAATTATTTATTTCGTGTTGCGTTTCCTGAGCAGACTTAACAGGAGCGGTCCTGGCTTTTTAAAGATCCAGGCACAGGGCCTCGCAAAGGCCTTATGCAGAGAGGGAATTAATTTAGCACTTGAGCACATGGCTCCCCATGCTTAGCAATGCATGGAGAAGCTAATTGACAGCACGGATGTGTCGCATGGAAAGCACTGTATGGGACTCACACTGACATGGGCGGCAAATTATACGGCTTCCTTGTCTTGTCCGATCCTCGGGTTGCCGTGATTGATGAGCATATTAATGTCTTACAAATTTTAGCCTGATAAAACCTTCTACATTATAAAAAATCGCTACCAGACATTGCTTTAGTGTCGTAATGTCTCTCATTTGTCTGCTCATCAGATCTATCCCTGCAGGACAGAGAGGCTTCCCTTGATAAGCCCACATGGGACACTGATGGTGAACACCGATTGCCATTTCATTGCTTTCAAAGGCAGGTTCATTGCTTTTTCATTTGTGCCAGTGACTTCAGTCTAAAATCCAAAAGTCAAACCTCGTACGCGTGATTCGTTAGAGTACTTCGCGTTGCGGATGCTAGTTTGATGCACACGGCTTTTCGCAAGTCTGCTTGAGAGATGGCAGCATCCTAGGTTCTTAACAAAAGTTCTAGAAATTCGATAGTGATGCCACTGTTTGAAATTTGTTCAAAGCAACGCAGGATGATATGAGTTCTCCTCCTACAGTACTATAGGTTTGGGTGAAAAGGTTTCGGACCACCATTGCAACGGATGTGCATTGTATCCTATTTTAAATATACAACCGCGTGAGTGTATGCATCTCGTGTACTTTTCGCCACCGATTCCATTCTTTATTCATATTTTCTTTTTTGCCATTTTATTTCAGTGTAAAACATGCGCCAATGTCCAGTGCTGTAACTTCAGGGTTTACTTTCAGGGAGATGTACTTCTAGACACTGCACACAGCTACCAGGACTCAAGTTCTACAGGGAATCGCTAGTTCCAGATTTAGTGTGAGCTTTTTGGTGACCTCATGTTGTTTATGAAATTATTAAATGAGAAAAGCAACATATTTTCAGTTGCACTGGATTATGAAACCAGACTGCAGGGACCTGTGCATGAGATGACCAAGAGATTATAGACTCAAGCTGCAGGAGATGTGCTGTTGTACTCCTTTGCAAGGATGCATCAGTCGGTCTTCCTTCCTTCACAGAATATCCAGGTGCATACCTGGCCAAAAGTAGATGAAAGCGCAGTACTGCACTCCACATACTGTTGATCCCCACAATGGCCAAACAGAAGGTAAGGTGGTATGTAAATGAGCTCTGTGACTGCAAATAAATGCTGAGCATGTGCTTCCTCTTCCAATCTGGAGATAAAAGGGTCCCGTGAAGGACTCCGTCACTCCTGTGGAGTTTGTCACCTTCCAAGGACATAAAATTCAAAGTCAGGTCCCACACCAAACTTCATTAAGGAAAAAGAGTTGGTTGAAACCCCACAAAGGACCTCCAGGGGTTCACTAATGCATAATACAAAAGACGTTTTTGTTGGTCCCCAGCCATAACATATTGGTTTCATAATTGAAACCGTCTCATGTTTTAAGTCTTCCTTTCAACCCAAAAACAAGCTGAGGCAGAACCTTCTAGTATGGGTGACTCATCCATCTGCCAGTGTTGGTGCATAAACCCTGAACCAGGTGCTGTCCTGCGTTTCAAGGTCGGTGAACTCCTGCTGACACGGTTTCATGATGCAAGACCATATCTACATATTTAACCAAAGAGAACAGTTTAGTGAATATTATATTTCAAAGTGCCTGTCGTAGTAACAATGGAGAACGAAACCTAAAACTGCATGAACATTTTTGTTCCTCTCCATGGGTTCTGTGAAAGTATATTTATTGAACCCTATCGTTTGAAAGCTTTGTCCCCGCACTATTAAAGTGAGGTGTATTGGCGGTAGCTTGCCGTTTCACCAACTGGTGGTGGGAAATTCCATGTGTGGAAAAAAAAAATGTAATGCGTATTATATGCGTATTTTGGAAAACATTAAATTCTATAGCATCCTTCGTTCAGCTGCAGGTGGTTGCTGGGAGACGTCCATGCCGTGGAACCAAAACTACAAGATTAATGGGGCAAAACTTCAGTGAGCGGGGGACTCTCGACTTGGCCTGGAGGCACAGGTGGAGGTGCGACAAGCAGCAAAGGCCATCAGGTTTTACCTGTATCGCTAACCAGCATGAGTATGCAGTGTCTACTGTGTACAGGGAAGACTGTAGGACAGTTTGGCAATGTTTGCACTGGACCTGGGCACATTACTTACTCAACCTACAGGTATAACTAATTTGGTCAGAAAAATGAAGAATCTCCCCTAAACACCTATAAACTATTGTTTTATTGTTTAGCATTGGGTCACGCCAATGTAGAGAAACATACACATTTACAGTATAAAGCAAGGGCAAAGATAACAGCATTTCACATGTGTGATCGCATGGCACTAAGAGGTTCTTAGTTATCCAGTTATCCGGACTGCGAAATTCATTAGAACTATCACAGCGTTCCATTTCTTCGTTACCTTTTTTTTACCCCAAACACCAATTTCACACAAAGTCTAGTTCATCCACGGCCTATCTACTCACTTCTCTTCTTTCTTTTTAATCTTGAACCAGACAGTTGATCAGGGAGCGGAGCTTCCTTCTCCCAATTTACCAGCAGCTTAATTCTTAAATTCACTGCTGAGATTTACTTCTGAAAGCTGCCAAATTTAAAGGCTTTCTACTCTCCAAAGCAGGCAGCTTGCTACTGCGAATGCCTCTTTTTCCTTATTTCCTAATTTTTTGGTTTATTTTCTTTATGCTTTGTCTTTTACTGCTCCTTGTTGTGTTTACCTCTAAGCAACCCGGGAAAAAAACAGGCAGAAGAAGTACCCTCGTCTGAGAGCCTGCAATGGATTCAAAGCATCCCGATGGCCTTGTTTACGCCCTTCTCGGAGGCACCGTGTCAATTGGCAGCAATTCATATTGTAGATATTATGGATTTTGTTGTCTTATTGTAAATGACTGGGGCGGAACGTGCAGAATGTCAATGTATTTCGAGTTATAAAACAAAGAGCCATAAAGGTGGCCATACAGGGCTGCGGTTAAGGAATTATTATGGACTTGTCATCTCAAAGCTATCTGTTTAAATCTCCCAAGGGATGCTGCGGTTGTACCTTTCCATGGGGCACTTATCTTCAATTGCTGCTGTAAATATCCAGCAGTATAAATGGGTAAAGTGTGAAATTGCAGGCTATAAAAGCCAGAATTGGCATGATGGTGTAGTGAGAAATGAAAAATTGCAGTAAATGTTTATGAGAAGCTTGTTCTGAACTGCACTGCTGCTTTCCACTGCTTCGTGCGAATTGTACTGTTGCTTCCTGGTGCTGCTATATTTAAAAAAAAAAAAAAAAAAAAAGATACAGTAATTGTTTTGTGCAGTAAATTTCATCTCATGGAGAACTGCACTGCAGCTGTCATTCCTTCAGTCCCGCTGCAAACAGTCCAGGTGCTGTGAGGCAGAAGTGCAGCTCGCTGAGCTCCCATCCAACCCCTCCTGGCAAACACTGCAACGGGACTGGAGGAATGACAGCTGCAGTGTTTGCCAGGAGGGGTTGGATGGAAGCTCAGCGAGCCGCACTTCTGCCTCACAGCACCTGGACTGTTTGGGCATCATTTCAAGTCCAGCTCTGCCTGTGCGGAGTTTGTGCGGGTTTCTTCCCACAGTCCGAAGACATGTGTTTCGGATTCACTGGTCACTCTAAACTGCCCATACTGTGTGCGTAGCCACCCGGTGGGGGGTTGGTGCTCATGTCATAGGTTGGTGACTTCTGATCAGGATAGGCTCTGGTTAAAATGTTAACTTCATTTTACTTCCCATAAAACAGAACGGCAAAGCAGTGCAGACTGTGGCGAGCAGCTCCTGGGTTGAGGGGTTCAGGCATGTGATTGGAGTCTGTATGTTCTCACTGTGCTTCAGGTGAACTGGTGATTCTAAACTGGCCTGTGCATCTGTGTGAGTACATGAGTGTGTTAGTACCCTGGGATGAAGTGGAGTCCTGGCCAGGATGTGCCTCTGCTTCCAGGTTAGGCTCTGGGCCTCCAGAACCCTGCAACGAATAAGTGGTTCCTGATCACAGCAGTAAGGGACAATTTTACACATAAAAAGTGTTCAGTCTTGTCTTGTGGACTCTTGCAGAAAACAGACTGCTGACTGTTGTCTCTCTGTGAGCAAAAACACCACTAAATCGAGCAATTAATCAACAGGCAAACTGCAACCGAGAGCATTTTGTTGCTAACTGTGTGCCAGAGTGAGTGGTTTCTTGTTTTTTTGTAAGTTTTTTACCTTGCCGGGTCTGTTATTTAAAACTCTGCAGACTGTCTTTTTATTTATTTTTTTTTAACTGTTTCTGAATTTTCCTTCTGAACATCTTGTGTTTAGAGTCAAACGGCCCGATGTGCTTAACTCGGTCCCCATCAACAACAAATACACGCTAACATGGTTAAAAACACACATATTCTGTGTTTTACTTTTTATTTTTTTCCCTATATATTTCGACTAAATTAAGGCCAGAAATGGCTTCATTAATCTTTGAAATCTGCTGTACGCCAAAAAAATGCAAAAACTCAAAAGTTGGTTTTTTTGCGGTTGCTTACAGTTATAATGAACTGATTTCTGTTTTAAAATTGTATGCTTAATGCTAAAAACTTTTGAGTAGCATCTTATAAATATGAAATAAGTAGAAGCAAGTCATTAACATATCTGCAGGCATAACAACATCATCTCTTTTTAAAATATCATGAAAAGCCTGAGGAAATGTAGCTTTCCTTTGAACTCGGCATCTGGCTCGACTTAAGGGACTGCGAGAGCCATCTTGACCAAAAGTTTGCAAAAAAAAGGGTTGCGCAAAGTAATAAAGGGAAGGTCGGGATTATTTTAACGGAGGGTACACGATAGTGATTTCACTGGCTTCGTGCATCGTCGTCTTCTTAAAGTGCGCCGGCCTACAGCGTGCGATAAACGGCAGCTTTTGCGCAACCAACCGTCGCACGTGCAATGCTTCCGTAGGGCCATTACTCACCGATAAAGTTTGACAAAATGAGAAATTTCACAAAAAGACAATGGAAGGAATCAGCTGAGTCACACGCTGTTTTGTCAGTTTGCTGTGTTAGCTGGACATGATTTAAAACAAAACACTCTACACATATTATATCATTTTCTAGGAGTTGCACATTGGAAACCCCCGTCAAAGTAACAATGGCACTTCCGGACGTCTGTTACTGAATTTCTCATGTATTTTTCCGTAATAGCTATTTTAATGACAGCGTTTCTATGATATGAACGGGAAGGGAAAGGATCGACTATCGCTTTGATGGATTAACTGACACTGCGTATAAATATATTATATCATAACTGTATTCTGAGTTAATAAATTCTTGCATGGCATATACTGCAGACAGTCTCCTAGCATAAAGAAAGGAGCGCCGTGGCATTTAGGTTGACAGAAATTGACATTGAAATATGTGAGATGCACAGGCCATGAATCATGCACACCGATCATTGTGAACATGTTATCTGATATAGACTGCGGCTGATGTATTATACATGCATACATGGGCGGCGTTTTGGAAGGGTGAATGGAAAATGAGACGCTTCTCACATGCCGGCCCTTGCATGTTAACACCGATCTCATGCTGTCGTAATTGTCCTCTCCTCTGGCATCTTCCGGTCGGCTAAGTGCTTTCTGCAGCAGTGCTAATTGCCCGTAATGGTGGCGTTCTGTCTTGCGCTGACGGTGAAGGCCGCGTGCCGCAAGGCCCCGTGGCCGGCACGAGTTACCTTGCGCGGACTCCCTTCCGGGCCGGCGAGAACAGCCTCCTGGTTTGACAGCTAGGTCTGAGCAAGGCGCGCTTTTAGTCACCGAAGCTCTCAAACTAGACAAGGTCTGTGATTACTGCATCTAATAAAGCTGAAAATGAAATACGGCGCATCTCCATCTGGCCTGCTCATCACCTAATCTCGCCTTATGCCAAGTAATGTCCATTAGCTGCGACTGTATTTACAGCACTGTCCAGCCTCATGCGCCTTATTGGTTTAAAAGTAACACAGGGCTCAGTGACCTTGCTTTTGTCTGCCATTATGTTAAACAATATTTGATTTCTAACTTTTCTCCACGATTCTTCACTGGTAAGCAAGAGGGGCCAGGGAACAAGCAGCCCAGCACAACTCACATTCTTTCATGAGCAGCTGCATGTTGCATTTGAAAATGTGTTTAAAATGTCATTTGTCCAAGGTGATGCCTCAGCATATGCCCATCTATATTCAGTTTTATTTGCTGACACATTCTCGAGGGGAAGGAAAGGGTAGGACAACACAACGGCAGCCACCCAAGTGAAAAGGACTCATCGAAACAGAAAAAACACTGCCAGAATATCTACTGAGTGGTTCACAATGCAAACTGAGACATGTTGCTGTCTGTACCATAACAGTTACCATAATGGCTCACGGAGAAGCGATCCTGCTGGGCAAAAAGCATATTTGGAGACAGTAGTTTCCTAAATAGCAGGCAATGGAAAAACCAATGTCAGTGTGAGCATTTTTTGTTAACATCAGACCAGTGATTGGAATCGCGATGGGTGGTTGCCGCTCTGCCGCGAGATTGCTTTTGTGCTTCCTGGTGATAGGCTCGGTCCAGGTTTTCATCCTAAACCCTTGAGGGCTGTAGCCCTGCAAGTTTTCTGAGAATGGATTTCAAGTCAGGGGCTCACAAGCCACGCAGCAGACCACATGTTTAAGGGGTCAGTGCTCATTGAATGGCAAATTGTTTTGCACGGGCAGACAGGTTCTAAGAGCATTTTTTCATGCATTTTCTCCGTTTTGCCTCAAGGTCATTTTCTTTCATTCGCTCAGCAGTTAAAGGAGGTGATGGGTCATCCCCGGCTGTTGACATATTACCAAGATCTATTTTTTATTGCGTTTCACACACTCTGAGGAAAGCGGGTGAACAACGGAATTCAGACTCTGCCATCCACTGATGAGAGTTTAATGGTGACATCGTTACAAGAGCGGCGCTGGTCCGAGAAAAAGGAAACATTTCCCCTTGCCGCTCCTTCCTTCCTGTTTGTTATTCAAACCAGCACGCTCATCTGTCTAAGCAAAGGGGACTGCGTTTGGCAGCATCTCTGCACCCTGATCATCCCACCGAAGTTAATTTTTAAAGCGTCATGATGAAAAATCACGGTGATTCTCCAGAGCCGCAGACAAGGGCAACGTGCTGCCCTGCGCAAGGCGAGCTGACAGCTCTGCAAAGGGAGCTGAAAGGTTAGCGATAAACAGCAGCCTGTGCATCCCCTAACAGAATCCCTCCACTGGAGGTCAGGGGGACACTTTGGCGCGCACACAGGTCTAAAAGGGCTGCCCTTGATGTCCAAGGGAAGGCAGGAAGCGATCATGGCTCATTTCTTCTGAGTGAACGAAAGCATGCATCACATATAGAACTTGAAGTGCACCGCCCTATGGGTACAAGGGCTCCAGCTCTGTTCCGTGTCTACGGCTGGTAAAAAGACTGATGATTTATTGCATGAACTATGTGCCTCGGAGTGCTCTTCTCTCTGCTCTTAAGCTATTCCTGTACTGTAGGCTTGAAAACAGACTGGGTCATTTAAAACTTTAAAAGTTTAAAACCTTAAAATGACTGACCATCGGGCAGTATTCCTTTTCAGACGATGATTGACTTGTTGGGTGATCATCTTTGCTTCTCTGGCGATTTTTGCATCACCTCACTGTCATCTGATGATAACAGAGCAAAATATAATGGAAGTCAAGCTGTTTTTCTCACTTTGACCTCCAGGAACGAGGCCTGACGCAGTGCAACCTTTACAGCACATTACGCACAGAGGTAAATGTATTGACATACATCGCATACAGTCAGCAGTATTTTTGGTGTTTCGCACTCTGCGAGAGGTTAAACGGTTCCATGCCTCACTCGAGCTTTACCTTGGGTTACAGCAGTAGAACAGCAGCTGAGTTAAATGAAACACGCATGCATACACCACCGAACAGGAAGGTACTTAGGAGAGCACAAAAGCTCTTAACACAGCACTAAAAATGGTTTTTTGCATAAATTGTGGTAATTTGTTAGGTGCCAGTGGATGAAAATATCAGGACTTTCTTCAAGAATGTGAGCAAACCTTACCTGTGCGATTACCTGCGGTATTTTACCTGGTTACAAAGGATCACTTTCAGAAAACCGTGATGTTATCTCTCAAGCAGCTTCCTGTATGTTTATGCGCTCAAATGTCAAAAAGTGAGTTTATAGTACTGAAAATAATAATGTCTTCACAGACCAGACACATGGCATTTCATTCCCGCAGCTTGTTCAAGTGTCAGCGGAAATTAAATCTAGCAAAGTTGTGCACAGTCTCAAGTTAAAAGACATGGGTCAGTGTTCCACTTGTGTGCTACAACCAGCAGGTGACCAGCCAGGCAGTTAACATGCTGCCGACTAAGGGGCAACTAGCTAGCTGCTGTTGTTTTTTTAAGCGATGTTCTTTGAGTCGACCCCTGTCGATTCTTCATTATTCGGGGGGAAACTTTAATGAAGGTATGGGCTCTGAGATATAATGAACACTACAGCAAATATCCCTCTGTTGTCATACAACAAGATTTCTTGGAAGCAAAATTGAACCACTGTTGTGTTCAGCGTGGGTGTGCTGTGATGTGTGGCTGGATAGATGGAAAGTGTCTTATGGTTATTGGAAACCACAGGAGCTTGCATTTTTCAGCCTCCACTCACACCTTAAACAAATGTAACATCGTTCCTTAATGGACGTCCATGTTTCATAAACCGAGAAGCAGTTCTGAGGACGACACATTCTTCAGCCCTTCCACTTGGTTTCTCAATTTGATTCAAAGGGAGCGAACCCACAGGATTCATGAGCCTGGAAACAGGCACGCAGCTTTCAATTCGTCAACACTAACAAATGCTTAGGGGGTTAATTGCTGTGTGCCTTTCACTGTGCCGCACGTTGTGTTTTATACAAAATGGCTTCACAAAATACCACTGATTACTCTCATTGCTGAGTATTTATACAATACTATTCTCATCTTCATTTGTCATCATCCTTGGCTGCTTTTCCCTCAAGGCTCTGCCTAGAAAATGTCTGAAATGTTGAAATTTGGCAGCTGCTTTTAATGCTTTTGGTGTCAGCAAAATTCTCTGGATTTGTCTTAAAAAAGATCATCAACGTCTGGTGATGCCTTACTTTTGCAAGCCAAATGGCTCAAGAATTCCACTACCACATGTTCTCTCACACACACAGAAATAATAATAATAATAATAATAATAATAGAATATATTGTAATATTACTCATTCCTTCTGTACCTTTTTCCATTTCCTGCAAGGAGTGCTAATGCTACATAAAAAAAAAATTCAAGATCTGACTAATTTAACATAATTTAACATGTCTCCTTGATGGTTTTAAATAAAGAGGAACATCGTTGCTATGGCGTGACTGTCCTAGAAATTGGCCTAGATATTTTAATGTTGTGCTTAAGGCTACCATCACCCCAAAGTCTAAGCTCTGGGTCATTTTGAAAGTCAAAGTATCTTTGATTGTCTCTTTGTCAAGTATGTTTTTCACTGCACAAGTGTGTCATCTTCAAATTAACAAAAATAAGTTGGTACTGCCACTGCTGCAATGTACATAATAAAAATAAAAGTCTTCATACGGATTATGAATAAAAATGCAAATGTGTGAATGCGAACATAAAACAGAAAGGAGAAAGCAGGTTAAAATGTCCTCCAAAGACAGTCAGCACTAAAGAATGCTGCTTTCAAAAAATAGTTTCAAACAAGTCATGTATCACAAAAAAAGCTATGCATTAAGATCATGGATGTTATTATCACATCTTTCATTTAAGGTGCTTTTAGTAAAATGTCTGCTGCATGGATTAATAAAAAAAGGAATATCAAGCAACAGCTAATGTACAATATTTATGAAAAAATTATGGTAATACTGCAGATTTAACCAAAACTGAATCTAGTGAGCTTTTTTTGAGATCTTGACAAAACTCATATTTCTTTTATTCCAAGAAACATCACCATCTTTATTTATTTATTTTAACTAAAAAGGCTTGAATGAATTGTTGCAGTTCCTCCAAGTAGATAATCACTGTAGTGTTTCTCAAACAAAAACTTAAATCTTTCCCAAAATAAACTTCCCTTTATCAAGTCCCTTAGGAAAACACGCTCAAACCAATATCTCCTACTCTCAGGAAATCACACGAAACCTGACTGTAAACGTAATGAAGATTAAATATTTCACTGTGCTAATGCAAGAAACAGATGGCTGAATCCTCTGATATTTCTAGAATGCAGGCTTTCTGATCTCAATATTTAAATTTGTGATAGAAAACAAAAAGCATGTAACCGCTGCAAGACATACTCATAGACATGGTAATCTCAAATTTAAAATGAACCATTCTTAGGTATCTGCATGGACAAGTAAAACAAGTGAAATTATTAATTTTGAAATATGTGTTAAAGTACTTTATATCAAAGTATGATTTCCAGTATATTTATTTATTTATTTAATTTCAGTTGGAACAAAATGGTATGGACTGTAGAGCAAGAATAGCAATTTGAAACGCTCCAATTAGAAGACTCTGACTGCATCAGTGCTGCTACAGATATGCACAAATGAGTCCACCTCGCCTGGGGGCCTGGGCAGTGGTGCCTGATTCTGATTCAATGGCAGTTATATTTGTACTGTGGCAGAGGAGGAAATTTTAACTTAACAGCTGGGCCACACGGCCTACTTTATCATCCAAGTAGGAGTGCAGCCACAGGAGGCCACAAAAGTTTGACAGTGCTGAATCCAAATGTCTTTTTCAAACCGGATGTTGCACTGTTAATATAGGGTTACCATTCTCTGATCGTACTGTACATCCGGAGTTTCCAAAATATTGTGATTATTTAGTTCTTCTGTTGTTACCACTATTTTGTCAGATGACAATTTTGTCTGTACCAGCTTGGGCAACAAATATTCACATTAACTTTAATTATAGTTTTCAGCTGCACCTAAAGTACCTAGTTCAAGGGTACAACAGGAGGGCTCCTTTTGATACTTCAACCTGCAGCTGAGTTTTTAACAGTGTTTAAACAGAGTTGCAGTATTATAAATCTGAACATTTTATTAAAGGCAACAGTGGTGGCTGAAGGCAGACAGAGGTGTCCAGGTGGAGGTCCTGGATTTGAAAATAAACTTCTGCTGTGGTATGCATAATCAAGGTAACTTACTGTCCACTGGACTGGGAAACCGCACCCTAGATGGGTTAAGAAAGACATTAGCTAACTAATAAAAAATGCTATTGCTGGTAAATGCAGAAGAATTTAGAAACTCGTCACTGGATATTTTTGGAGGTGGACAATAATCAAGGGTTCATACTCTACTTCTAAATGTAAAAGTATTAACAACATATTGTACTCTCCGCCTTTAATATTTCAAAATCCAGAGAATATCCTTGAAAAGAGCATTGAGGAAGGTGGAGTAAATAGAAGTCCACTGCAGTGAAATAAATAAGTGACAAAATAAATTCACTAGCTTTATTCTTCAACTACATTCCAAAAGAAAAATTAGTTTCAAGTACCTTGTGTGAAACTGTGATTTTAAATAATCGTGAGCTTAAAAAAAAAAAAAAAAAAAATCAACACAGAAATTGAATTTATGATGTGAGTGCATTTTATTATGATAAAAATGTTTATTAAATATGCCCCTGCTATAAAAGGGCTTTAATATACTTCTTTTATTTTGTTTATTCTGTTTCTATGCATTTTTGCCCTGGCACTAAGGAAGATAGAATTAACGGCTAAATAATTTCGCCATTAAAGTACAAAGAACATAGACAAATTTGCATTTAAATACAAAATCCCACCGAGTTATGACTGGAAAGCTGTTCCTTACTCTGTATACTAAAGAAAATAGTAAGTCTTTCACGGAAACTCGAAATTAAATAGAAACTTGGAATGTGGTTTTTAATTACTTGTGATTTTGTAAAGGGCTCAAAAACATTAGTAGGCTACCTCGAATTTCATTGATTATTAAATTCAAAGCACAGCTCTGAAGTATGCACACTGTGTTAAATGAACAAGCAGCTTTTCCACATTACAAATTTACTCTTAAATCTTAAAAGGTGCTTAGAAAGCATGTGGCCTCAAAGGGGTGTCTTCTTTAAAGCTGCAAAAGATATGATATGAAAACGTTTTGAAGAAAACGTGAATAATGGGAACTGGAGAAACGCAATAAATGACATAGTTGGATACTGGCATTGAAAACCTCAATGGCTCCAGCTACAACATATAACAAAAGTTGAGCGACACATTTCAAATGCTTTTCAACTGACTCAAACATTACTATTTTCTATTCTTCATTAAGATAAAAGGTCATTAATATTAGGAACACGACTATAACATTCTACCAGTAAGAAAGCTCCTACGAAAGTGAAGTTAAAAGACCAATGCGAAACAAAACTGACCGTTTCCTTTCATATTAGCCAGCTTAAAGTCCGCGTAAACGAATAAAGTTTCGACGTTTTCATTTCTGTTTTTGGTTCTCAGTACAAAACAAAGGCGCATATTATGTTATGCTCGCAAAACGAGGTAAGAGCCCCCGCGTTCTGCGCGCAACGTCGGAAACCTGTGACCGTACCCAAGCGTCCAATAAACTTCGAACAAGACATGAAATAGAAACGGGAAAACTCACCTTACGAGTCAGAAGCCACGCCCGCGATTGTGTTTGGCTTCTTGGTGCGGCAAGAGCGACGCGATTGGACGAAGGCGGCTGTCAATCATGCGCCGCTGCCATTCCTTCCGCTCTGCGCTCGCTGAGAAGTCGTCCGCTTGCAGATGTGTTCCAGCATGGACAGTTCAAAACGGCGCTCTGCTGCACCGCAACTTTTATAAACACAACTTAGTTATTCTTACGTCAAAGAAAGCGACACAAGTCGCAAATGGGAAGATTAATACGATAAGTATATACACACGGAACCAGCGAACGACTTGACTTGATCTGAGAGTTGATATATCTCTTTTTGCGAGCGAAGGAAAATGCCTGTGGCGACTCTGCTGCCGTTCACGGCGACCCCAAGTAGGAAGTCAGTGAGTCCGACCTCCTTCAGACTCACTGAAAAATTCGTTTTACTCTTGGTTTTTAGCGGCTTCATCACTCTCTGCTTCGGGGCCATCTTCTTCTTGCCGGACTCGTCCAAGCTGCTCAGCGGAGTGTTCTTCCACTCGTCTTCGGTGGCGAACGACGCCCGGGCAGGCACCGACAGCGACTCCGGCATCGGGACGGCGGGCGGCGGCGACCTCAAGATTCTGGCCAAAATCCGGAGGGACCACGAGAAGGCGTTGATCGAAGCCAAAGACACCCTTCAGAAGCGGCCCGATGAGATCCAGCAAGCTATCCGAAGCGACAAGGAGAAAGTTGTCAAAGATGTGCTTGGCAAAGGGGGCAAGGGCGACACTCTGCCCGTCATCGAGTACGTGCGACCCCCGGGGGCCACGGGGCACGAACCCTCGGACCTGGACGCCAGGGAGAAGCGGGCCAAGATCAAGGAGGTGAGTGGAGGGGGGACGTGGCTCCATGCGCTCGGGGGACCGCCTTCGCATCCCCTAAAAAAGCCAGCGTGAACTTCACTGACAAGAGTTCCCCTCTCAGCGGTGACCATTATCCAGCAGCTGTAGCCTGTTCTCGTTATTGCCATTTTACGCGCATTAAACTGAACTTGGGCACCGGGGGAACATTTCCAAAGGTGCGTTTTTGTGTGGCAGTCACGACGGCCTCAGAAGTAGGTTAAACCGTCTTGTACGTCCGGCGCGAGCTTCCCGCTCCCGCTGTGGGTCTCGAGGCTGTCACCTGACTGGGCGTGAGCGCTCCGCTGACACGGTGACGTGAATGGGGAGCGCATTGTCTGTCTAAACCCTCCACCTGGTCGGTTTTAGTGAAATGGAGTCATAGATCTGTTTATCATTTTGCGGTTATGCGGCTAAAATCATGTCGAAATCGGGTCTTTGCTCCACTGGAGCGATTCAGCTTTAGGTGTTTGGATATTGCAGCAGAAGACTGGAAGTGGGTCTCAAACCAACAACCCTTGATCCCTGAGCTCAACAGATACACTGCATGTTGGCCCTGTGTCAGTAGAGGAGGGCCATTTGACCCACATGCTGGCTGAGTGGAAGAGTGATGACAGCTGCTGTCCTTGTGCCTTTTAATTGAAATTAGGACAGAACTTTGTTAATCCCTGCACAGGCAATTCACAAATTCCTGCCTCCACCCAAGCCATTTCTCCCTACATTTGTGGAATATTTATAGTTTTTTTTTTTTGTCTATTCTGTTTGCTTTTGAACAAAGTAAAATACACTTTTACCAAGTTACTTACAATGATTTACCCCTTTTTAGAGCTAGGCAGTTTTACTGTGTTGCTGACATGTACGTATTTTGATCAATGGTATGACAGCAGGAGCAGGATTTGAACCGCGGACCTTCTGCTTGCAAAGTACACAGTTGTAATCTCTAGCAAAATAAGTTATGGCGGTGAAAACATGAGTCATAGACATTTTTGGATGGTTTTTTTTTCCTTTTTTTTTTTTTTTTAAAAAAGGAAACTCTTTAACTACTGCACCTGAGTATAGGCTGTCATGATTAATGCTTCTTTTTCCAGGCAGTAAAACTACATCTGGTCTCTAGGTATAATTGTGACTACCTATAACTTTCACTTTATCACTGCAGCAGCTTTTCTTACACTTAATTTAACAGCAGCAGATAGCATAGTTTTTTTTTTTTTTTTTACAGCTATGGTCCTAGATTCGAATCCTGCTTCATCTGTAGTAGCCCTTGAGAAAGGTACATGCTCTGAATTGCTCTTAAAAAGTACTCAGCTTCAAAAACAGGTGATTATAAGCAGCTTGTTATCCAAAATCAACATTGTGAGATACCTGGGACAAAGGTGTGAAAGAACAGATGTTGAAACCACTCCTGGGTTCTCTAACCTGTGCTAAAGACCCGATCTCTTCTAACCTTCCATTTAGACCTTAATCTCATTTTTGAATGACTGTCTGTAATGTTTCAAATAAGTACGGTCTTTCTTTTGGTCTGACAGAGCAATTATTGTACATATGTCTTGGTTTCAGTGGTCGAAAACCCCTATGAATAGCCACAGGTTGAAAGGTTTTGGTGTACATAACATTTTTCCCTTACTGCTTCTACAGTAATGTCTTAAGGATCCCCCTGAATTTTGCCTTCACCACTTCAGTACATATTTAAGGGAATTTTAAATGACTTTATTTAACATTATGCTGTGAGTACAGTGGCAATGCTATCAACAGAGATTTTTTTTCTCCCCTTTTGAACAACCTTCGGTTGTGTTTAATATGCATGTGGCTTTTGCAGAGAAGCTTACGAAGGTACCGTGCAGAGCCTGTGAGATGTGCCAGGCCCCTGGGTGTGGACTTTTCCCATTGTAACATGACAGGTGCATAAGTCACAGTCTTACTATGCTGGAAGTTGCCACAGTTCGTAGGTGATAATTTTTCATACACCCCGCTGTGCATTAGTATAATTAACAAGTCCTTGGTCTCCAACAGAACACCAAATAAATGCGTTGTTATTATTATTGCACTTCTTAGTTGACATTCATCCAAACAGATTTGCTGTATTTGCCGCAAGTATGAAGTCATTGTTACTTAGCTCACTGTATGTACAGCTGACTGTCAGGCGCGTCAGGACGCTGACACCTATACTAGTATTGAAGCACCCAGTATCTTGAGTTTCTGTTCATATGCTACTGTTCTGAATCATACCACTACCTTCTGGACTGCCTAGTTTACATTTTAGGTGTAAATTCAATGATTCATGCTTTCGTGTTTGGACCTGCTTTTGTTTTCAAAACTGATGACTTTAATTCTGACTTTTTAACTATCAGTTAACATGTCCCTTTTTACTATTATAGCTGGGCCTGAATACATCTTAATATTTTATGGACTACTTTCATTGATAGGGTTCTGGGGTTTGACTTGTTGATGTTTCCAGTCTTGATTTTGCTGAATAACCTGCTGTCCCAGTTTTGGGTGTCTGTTCAAGTGTAAATGTTCATAAAACAACAGAATGTACAGTATGTATACATTTTATAACACAAGAAGAATGTTGTGAAAGCTATCTTTGTGATTTGATTAGTTATTGTAACCCAAACTCATCCATTGCTCATATAGAGTGATTTGCTTCTACAGAAAGATAAAGATTGATTGGAGGCCTTTATAGCATTTGAATGAATGTATGAAGGAATGTACTGTGTGATCAAGTCCCAGATATCCTGTCTAAAATGAGCTGGCTTTTGCAGCTGGACCCAGTTGTTCCAAGGAATCATGTCAGACTTCTGAGTTGTATGAGGAATCACCCTTGCAGCAACTCGGCTGCTGCCAATGAGCTGATTGTTCACGGATCCTGAGTTTAGGAGGGGTAAGTGTCACTGCTTGCCGCAGTCGGTCAGAACAGGCCGTGTTGATGTGCATGACAGCGCTTTCCGCATATTTGCTGGGGTCTTTGCTGTTGACCCGCTGCTTAAGGGTTGAGAGGATTTCTCTGAGGGTCCTTGCAAGCTTCTAATTTGGTTTCAGTCAGATTAAGGAATTGTTATTCTGCACATGAAGAAATGATATAAATCCCAGTGCCAATGATGCTTTCTCTGCATGCACCAGTAGGCTCAGTTGTTCATTTTGTTGTTTACTCATGTGTGCTTAGTTTGGGACCAAGGATATCTTAGGTATTTTAATATTTGCTTGAAGTTCAGCTGAGCAAAGAGTTTTTACTCAATCTAGAAAAGCTCTTTCAACTTTATGAAAACCTGTTGTTTCTCGAATACAATTTTTCTCAGTGCAAAAATGATCATTCTGTAGGCGGGTTAAGGCATTGCATTTTGTCTTCTAAAAAATGTCTAAAATACAGTTTTGTCCAGATGACATCCCCTATACTAACTGATACTGCATCAGTATCGAATTAATTCAGCTTTACGTTAATACCCAGCAGGCTTACATTTCCCACTGTCAATTAATTTTCGCCGGTGCTGAGCTAGGTTAGCATTTGGGTGTTGCACGCGCGCGCGCACACACACACACACACACACACACAGCTGACCCACATGTTTGATTGGAAATGGGATGCAAATGCTGCTGATTTTTACTGGCTTGTGAGGCATGTCCTGGAATTGAGTAGCTCTGTCAATTTCATCTTAGAGCTCCTCACCCCCACGCTGTGTCAGAGTGTGGGCATTAAACAGTGCATACGAAAGAATGGGTGCACTCATTTCTCGAAACCTAAATATGAGAATACCATTTTGTCGAAGTAGAAACAATCCCATCCTCCCTGTTTTGCTTATTTTTTCCCTTTGCATGAGTCTGCTTGACTGTCTTGGGGAGGGTTTTTGTTATTGTATTTTAATATAGGTATTAAGCATTGAAATGCCCCTTCCAAATGAGATTCAATAATGTTTACTTTTCCATTTTTTGCACACTCATGTTCTGGACCTCAGTTCTTCGCCATTGCATTCAAACAAGCTTTTAACAAATTGCTTCCATGGGTTTGTTTGTATAGCCTTTTCAGCTGTGGCCTGTATTCAGTTGTTAAAAGCTGCTGTTTTGGCTGTGGTTGTCAAGGCAGGGCTGGAGTCTTGGCTGTTTACTGATGAGCAAAGGTCTTCATTGGCTAGTAATGGATTTACATTGTGGTGCTCAAGGTGCTGTTTAATAACATAATCAGCTTAATAGTAGCCCTACTCAGACTATGAAACCTTGCTGCTTTTCACAGGATGGCACTGTATTTCCTGCATGCAGGACAGGATGGGGTGGGGTTGTTTGTGGTCTTTTAATAATGGACAAAGTTCCATTGAAGTTAAATCTGTCTAATCTGCATCACATTTTGTCAGCTATAGTACTCTAGGTTTCCTCAGTTCACTGTACTCAAGTTGATCTGTGTATTCATGTACTTGAACCATTGAAAAGTTTTCATTATCGCTGTTCCCTGAAATGTAGAAAACAGAAATACTGAACCGAGGTGGAGTCTGACATTTTCCAAAGTTAGGTTGTCAGCATGTCAAACATCTGACCATTCACCTTGATTAGGTGCTGAGGATCCCTGGGTTCCAGTGCTTTTTAACAACATACAATAGGTTTATTTGACAAAGAGCAATTCAAATCCACCTGTCATAAATTGTCGGACAATAATGTAAAGCATTCACAGTGCAGCTCAGAGAGAAATGGCAAGTACACTTTCAGCAATTTCAGTGGAGGGTTGTACGTTGCTGTGACTGACAAGTATACAGCATCACTATTCTGTTCATAATGTACTATACAAAGAATATAGTTGTCATTGTATATCTCCCCTTTATATTTTTATTAATTGTGCCCCCCCCCCCATCCCATTTTAACCAATCTGGCTACAGCTTACTGGTTTCCTTTTCAATTTGATCCCATGTGCTGCCTCTATGCCAGATGATTAGGATTCTGTGCGCATGCCTTTAGAAGCAGATTGCCTTGCTGGCAATCAATTGGAGAGGCATGAGACAGAGCAGTGCTCGTCTCCTGGGCATCGGTGCTTTGCTGTGCTCTAGTAAAGCTGGATTACATGCTGTTTTACCTTGGGGGTGGGTCTGTTTTGTTTTGATCACATCTCTCAATCAGCAAACAGGGGAATAATGTGTATCTAGCGCTTTATGTTTAACGTGATTATGATGACAATGTTAAAAAAAAAAAAAAAAAAAAAAACTTCTGTGTGAGGATGGCACTGTATTTCACAATTGCAAAGAATGATCTTGTGGTTAAATGTTAATCTCTGCCAATGGCTGTTTGAGACTACAAAACTGTTTAATGTTTAAGCTGTGGTGCACTTGACACTAAACCATCTGAAACTTTTCCCAGATCTTACACGAACGCGTCTGTTGGTAGAACTCTGTGTTGTACATCCATAGATCACACAAACGTGGCATCTCATTTACTGCCTCTCTTGTTCTTCCCTGCAGAGTGCCTACCAATTACTCTGTTATGCTTACAGAATATATTTTTTTTTGCTGTCTGGATTACTGCCCCAACATGGTTTTATTTAACCTCAGAGAAGGTAATGTTTCAGCGGTTCAAGATGTCATCTTTGGTTGGGATATTTCCATTGCTATGTAAGAGGTCTGACAAAAAATCTTAATGAGCGGTCATTAAGTGGTCACACTTTATGGCTCAAGACAGTCTTTTTGGGTCTGCAGGTACTGTAGGGAATAGAACTGTCACCTTTTATTCTGAATGTCCCAGTTTGAAGCCCTGCTCCTGTTGTGGAAGACTGGGGCGGCAGGCATGGTTATGTTGTGGCTTTACTGTTACTTTCCTAATTACAACCACTGCTACAATGCAATGTTTAATAATTTTTATATTGAAGTTCCTCTTATTATGACTACATGTGTCCAATATTTTGAGGAGAACACAAAGTGTTTTTTGGGTGAGTGTGAAAATTGTTTTTTTTTTTTTTCTTTTTCATCAGAATAACTTTTAATGTTTCTGCTTTTGTAATAAAAGATGATTATACAAATATATGCATAATGTATAATATTGTCAGAAGAAAGCACAAACTTTAATATAATCTTATTTTTAAGTTTATAGGTCACGTTAACTAAAAAGTTTTTTAGTTAAATGGAGCTGGTAGTCTCAGTGCTTAGAGGTTGGTGGTCACGCATCATAATTTGAATATAGCTACATTTAAGTTGTATTTACCATAAAGCTGATGTTCTTTATTTTTCAGAAAAGTATAGAAAAAGATAGGAAAATATTTGCATGTATACAAATTCTTGCTACTTGGTACCAGTGTGTGACACACGCACACAAATATTATTACAACTAACCTTAACCAGCTATACAGCTGTCATAAAAGCAACAAACTTCTAAGCCGTTTTTCTTTTCATTAAAATACTGTGGATAATGTAAATACTGCTTATTGATGAATTTTAATTATGACTTAATTTCTGGTTTTTAAGTATAACTAAAACAAAATAGGAGATAGTCAGTCTGCCCCTTTTAAACTTACTCTCCAACTTTATATTAAAAAAAAAAAAAAAAAAGCCCAAGTTTTCTTCTATTGCTGTAATGAGTCTTCTGTGATGGACTCGGTCTGAGAAATTTTGAGAGTAAAAAAAAATGTGACAACCAGCCTCAATTCTCCTACCCTTGATCAAATTACTTACTTGGAATTGTTGCAGTAAAAAAAGCACTGAACTGAATAAATAGGTAAATCATTGTAATTCTTGTTGGTTGACCTTCCAGTCACCATGGATTTTTGCAAATGTAAATTACAGTAGGGCTTTATAAATGAGCACATCCAACAAACTTTTGGGGTGCCCTATTGCCTGGGTTACAAAGTAGAAAAGTGGAAAAAGTAACATGTTATGCATCACCGAGCAGTGTTACTTTTTAAGTACTATTAGTGCTGTTGATCAGGCAGGCACCACAGAGAGTGACACACAGGTCGTAGTCCAGTCACAAATGTCTGTGTCTTGCAGTGATAAATACCACTGTGGCTTAGTAAACAAAGCTGTGAATAAAGAACAAAGACAGACAGAGAGCTTTTAGATCTAGAGATGAAATATTGAATATAATGTGAATGCTATTTGATCTGACCCAGATTACTAAATGAATTTTCAGATGTTTAAATAATTGTCAGAATATGCGATACTGTCAGTTATGCAGTCAGCTTTTAATTGAACAAATACTAGAATTTTAAGATGGATTTAATTTTTGGAAACGCACTGACAATCATTTGAAATAGGACTAGACCCCCCCCCCTGCCCATAGCTGACATCTATTACTTTTGTCTCTTTTGATTGGCAGAAAGTCAGCAGGTAGTCCATTTTCTTCATTTCTCGCTGGTAAGAATGACTCATGTAGCTGGACCTGCCAGCAGATGAGCCTTTGTGATGGTGGTAGTGCTAGCTTGGGTTGTGGGTGGGTTGGTGCAGCTATGACTGGCATTTCACAATTCACTGCTAATTAATCCCCTGCATGGGATCTGTAGGCCTTGGGCAGAGGCTTGGAATGTGTATTTACACTGGTGTTGCATCATCATCTCTACTGCCAATTTGTTTGCAGTATTAAAAAATTCACAATCATTCAAGGGTTTTTTTCCTCCTTTTTTTTTTTTTTTTTCCTTCACATACTACATTATTTTGTAGTGCCAAGAGAAATGGCAGCAGTCTGACGAAAATGCTGTCTCTGTATTGTACTTTGTTTAGCTGATTTTATTGTAAATGTGCTTCTTTCTGTTTTTCTTTTTTCATTGGTTTTTGTACTTTTGCCGCGTTTCTGAATTACAGTAAGCACCTTTTGTTCATTTAAAAGGAAATATAGCGTACACATTCTGAATAATTCAGTGGGCATCCACTTACTTTCCTTCTAGTTAATAAGGCATGGGGAACTGACTCCACCACAGCAGGACAAGGGTGGAGGTCAGGGACCGGAGGCCAGGTGAGTTTACCCATCTCGCTGAGCTCTCAAATGGCTGCATTATTGGTAAAAGCCTATCGTTTCTGCTCTCTGACCTGGAAACTATTCCACTTCCTTGTGTCGGGTTAGAAATGGTTCAGACAGTGTGGTTTTTGCTTGCTATGGTGAGACAACCATAGTCCAGCTGAGTACAGAGCTGTAATGGATGCCTTGGAGCAGTAATGGATGCCCAGGGCAAGAGGTCACCATGCCATACTGGAATATGTTTTGCCAAGTGGGTGCAGTAATGCTCAAAACCTGCAGTTTCATGCACCAAGTCACTGAGAGGATGGATGCATTCACTGCAGACTTAATTATTACATGCAGAGACTTCACTGCAGGATTTTTTTTTTTTTTAGTTAATTTTCAGGTGTCATCCATGCAAGGCCTTGGTAGCGTCTGCCTAGAAGTTGGCATAATGAAAGGATTATGTCAAGCTAGAAAGCTTAGAAAAGGACAAAAGGAGACATGCAACACACAAATTCATAACCCCCCCCCCCCCCATGTGTTTGATTTTGGGTGCCATGATGGAATGATTCACCTTTAAAAGACCTTGGGAAAATAAATAAGCTTATTGGTAGGATGCTGATGTCATGTGCTATGAGGCTTTAGAGCTCACCTTCATTTTTAAGCTACTGCAGCTATCACTGGTTCTTGGTGAAGTAGTTAAAAATTGCTTGAAATGTCCACAGAATTAAAAATCTTGTATTTATTTTCAGCTTTCCTTCAAAGGAAAAGTGTTAGATCAATAGTTCTTGTAGGTATTCAGGATTGTATTGTAATTATATTGTATTGTGCCTTTGCACTTTGGCTTGATGTATTGCTTACCTGCACTTGGCATCAATGAATGACTGACTAACTGCACCCTGGATCAGGTACTGGTTGCTTGGTTATTGTGCAAATCGCTGATGGCAGAGGGTGTGCACGCTTCTCTAATGCACTCTTGCCAGAACACAGTTGTCATGCTGTGCTCAATGTGCCCCGTGTGTACCGGACCATGGGCTGTGATGTAGCTGTGGCTGCCAGATGAATTTGGTCTTCTTTGCTCACCCGAGAAATGGCATTGAAGTTCTGCTGTTAGACTCAAATCCTTAGTCTGGGATGTAGGACTCACGGAGAGCGTGGTGTCTTTCGCTTGGAGATGCGTAATGAACTGGCCCAACTACAGTATTGATTTGCTGCTTGTAAGTTTTCTTTTTTGTTAATTTGTTTGTTGTCAGCTGTTTGAGTCAAAGCATTGAACTGAAAGGTCATGTCAGTAATGGTATACTGTAGTTTTGAATTTTAGTTTTGAGACTTTTTAAATGAAATGTCTTTGTGTCATGTTTACAAGTGAGCTAATACCATCATCATAGAGATGTACCAAATCCTGGTCCAAAAACTGAGAAGGTAAAAACATTACTCTCCAAAAGGAGAGCTCTCCCTTGTATTGTATTGTTTATAATGCAGAATGTGATCCACTTAGCCTATGAAGAAAGGTCATTATTTTAAAAACTATATTATGCTTTGCAGCCTGCTGGGTGGGTGTAGAGGAGAGCTCACAAGTTCTTTCTCATGGTCCACAGCAGTTGGACTCAATCTTAGACACTCTGGTCCAAGTATCGCCTGGCCTCAAGTTCCTCGTTCTCCTCCTGTCATCCTCCTAATTCTTCCAGTGATGACACACAGGCAGGCACGCTGCACCCTGGAGCTGCCAACTTCCGTTATAATCCACAGGGCTGGCACCTGCAAAAAGAGTGAGTCTGCTGCACCAGCTTTAGTAGCACCATTTCCTGTAGTCGTGCTGGGTTTTGTGGTCTAGCAAGCTCCAGGTGGAGTTCCACAAGCCCGAAAGCTTATGGTACATATCTGTGATGAACTCCACCTTAAGTAAACAAGACTGTGATTTGACAGTTGGATTGCAACGTTCCTGGCTGTCTGCAGTGACAAGAAAGGCTGATTGGTCAAGCAAGTATTTTGAGATAAATATGTATTTGTTTGTGAATCAAATGCAACCTCATTCTCTGTTAATCTCCATCTCCAGTGGACTTTCATGTACTAAGTCATATGGCTTGGCATCCTTGATGTAATCTTTTGCACTCTTTAGTCAGGGCTGTGGTGATTGCTTGCAGCCTCGCTGTGTCAAAGGACATCAATAAAGGCGCTTACTCTGACTTTGTACCAGATGCTCCTCAGTTTTCTGTATTGCGCGAAAGTCAAAGGTTTATTTATATGCTTTGGTAGCCTAGTACAGCTGTAAGAAATTTAGGACATCGCAATCAACTTCTGTGGGCAGGATCGGGGGGTGCTCTGTAAAATAATAAATACAGAGTAATATTGTTGATGAGTGACACTTGCATACTAATACTTACATTTGTCCAAAATGTATGTTTGAGAAAACTTTGCTTAGGTCTCCTAAATTGTACCTTCAAAAACAACAGCATGTCTCAGCAGGCCATTAAAGTGCTAACACTGCTCTCACACCCCAGGATAGCGGACATACTCTGTACGAAAAGCCCAAAATACTTGCATTTATTATACCATGTTCTGTAATAAGTTTAGAGTAGTCTGGAAGTTATTTGTCTTACACTAAAGGGTTATGGGACTTTTTCCAGACTTGAGTCTTGTGTTTCTTAACAGATGTGTATTGCATAGAAGTGTGTTTGGTATGATGCATACCTGGGTAAAGCGCATATTTATTGCTTCTATTAAGAACTAACTATTGAAATGCAGAATGGATCTTCGTCAGGCTATTTGTACTTCCACAGGCAGAATCAGGTCACATGTAAGAATGACAATGAAATATTGATTTTCTTGTCTTGTTTGCATCACATAAAGTGGCATTGGATCCTCAGAGAGTTTCACAAAACCAGCGATAGGCCACAAAGTGGAGAAACTGGATCGGTGCTGTTGTTTTGGTGCCTAGTGATGCATTCAGGAACTACAACAGTCTGTGCACTGCATGCTTTTAAGCCTTCCTTTCGAGGTGAGATCTTCTTCAACTTGGACTGAAATGTGATGTTTTGAGACTAGGACAGGAGAGTTGTTCACAGGGGATGGGGAGGGTGGCATGGAGGTCATCTCAGTGTTTGTTACTGACTGTTATGGGCTGGGTTTCTAGTCGTGGAGCCCTTAGGTTTCAGATTCCTCAGAGGGAAAGCCCTAGCCGTCAGGGAGTTGTTAGCTGCCGCATCTTTCCACAGTGCTTAGTCCTTAGTAGCTATGTGTGCAAGATCCCCACCAGGACAGCTAAGAATGATGCTTCTTGGCAACTTGCGCACACAGAGAGCAAGATAGCTACACAAAAGCTTATTGTGAAATTATTGCTCTGCATGTCACAGGCACTCTGGACAGGCAGTTTGTGATCTTCAGTACCACGGGAAGCCACTGGCTGTCCTTGTTGTAACAGAACTTTAATTAGAAAGCATAACACGACTGCATGCTGTCCCAGGCTGTCTGTGTACAGCAGTCTTGGCACCACGTTGCCGCCCTGCTCCATTTGGGTAACTAACAGCTTCGCTGTATGATGCAAGATGGACAACCCTCCTCCTTTTTCAGTCATTTCTAAAGCATCTGAAATTCAGATTAAAAGCAAAAAAGGCTAGATTTATTTGTTTTTAAACTGAGTTTTTATTTATTTTTTTTATGGTCCTCTTTACACCAGCAGACATTCCTGTTCTTGTCCTCTAATTAGTTTCTAAAAATAGCAACAGGCTGCTTAATGGTGGGCTTGAGGGTCCCGTTGAGCCGCTCTTCTTGTAAAGCATTCACCTGAGTTTGTGTGTGTGTGTGGGGGGGGGCTATATGGAACTGCACATTTTTGAAACCAAGTCATCATTTTGTTTTGACTTGATGTACCTTTTTAGTGATAAGTGTATTTGTTTTTTTCATGTTTATATGTATACATTTGAATATAAAGAATTCCTATTTCTTTATCTGTATTCATGTATTTTCTTAGGAGGAATCCAGTGTTCTCAGGTTTCTTTTTGCTTCACACTGACTCTTAAGGAAAATGCAGAGTGTTTACAGTGTGCTGTCTTCTAAGGAACTAGAGACAATTCTGGAAAGTCAGAATGTAGTTTTGTTCAGATCCTTATGAATATGTGAATTGTTTTTATTGCATTATTGCTGATGGTACCCAACCCCTGAAGTGTCATTTTTGTTGGCATATTAGGCGTATGTATGCTTCCAGGCTCTGTTCTCTGCTGGCTGGAAAGAAAGTTGGATTTCTAAGTCAGCTTGGGTCATGGGTATCCCGTAGGCTAAAATGGAAGGTATCATGCAACCTTTTTGGCTGTTTTCAGAACCATGGACCCATGCCTGGGTTTGTGTGCTATCCCACTTTGCCTGGAGATTGATAGCCTCTTGATCTAAATGCTGGCACATAAAATCTGTTTTTCTTTCTTATCTTCATGTATATTTTGACTGTGTGCCTGGTGTGATTTGGTGGTAGTGGGATTCTTCACATTGAGATAAGGTGAGAGGTACCCTTAAAATGAGTCAAATCTCATCTGAAAATTAGGCAAAAGCAGGAGAATTGTCCCATGTTTCTGGAAACTCCTTGGGAATCTCTTGTGGTTTCTCTTGCATTCCAATACTATTTCTGTGTCTCTTTCTGTACTACATGTTTTTGTGACATCACAGATGAAGAAATTACTTTATACAGACAGAAAGGTGTTTACTATTAGCTGAGTGCAAAAGTAGGTATGACAGGTACATTTGTATTGTTCTTTCAGTGCCTTCAGCGATTTCCCTCTAATGGCTTATGTACAGGAGGAGGGGGGCTGGTTGGGCTAAATTGGCTAAATTAATTAGCAGGAAGCAAAGCTGAGGAAATACAAGTTGGAGAACTCATTTGTATCAAATGCTGATGAGAGTAATAGGTTTTGCAATTAAAACAAAATATAACAATCTGCACTGCATACATTTTGAAAATTATTTCTCCTCCTTTTAGAAAAAGCCCTGTTGCTGTCTTTCATTGTGCTGACATTAATGCTGATACAACTTATGTGGTGGTCTGATTTAGAATGTGCATATACAGTATCCTGTCTATAATTCCTGTAAAATGCTGAATACATTTTGTCATATGCCTCTTTAAACTCACTGCACTTTGCTAGGTCAGCAGAGTGCTGTTTGTTGGTAATATCTGTAGGCCAAATTAAATAAACAGCTTATATTCAGTATATAATGACAAACTCTGAAATATGTTGGTCATGAGGTTCCTTGAAATGTGCAAATTTTAAAAATGCCAACTAATTTGCAGAACTCAACCTTTACCTTTTTCGGTCTTTGTAAGTGAGGATTCATTGTGTTGCAAGCTCCGCTAAAGCCCATTTCTGTTAGTTGGGATTTGAACTCAGGTGGTGCTCATGCTGCTCAGCCAGCAGAGAGCGTTGTCACAGGGAATCTTGAGCTGGTGTCCCGCTATGGCTGTGGAGGTGGAATCATTCAGCCCATCCAGGTTGGTGCAGAATGCTTTGCCTTTTACTTTTAACATTGAATAAAAAGTGAAAGATCAGTTACTTTCTGACAGCATCTTAGGAAAGTAACAGAATTCCTGTAAATAAAAGCTGCGGGTATATGGAAGAGAAGCTTGCAGCAAGCAGAGGGGCTGGAAAGAGGAGATGTTTTTTCACGCCGTTGTTGCTGGGCTTTTTACTTTTCATTGATGCCAAGTCAAGATGGCTTCTTCAGATCATCACCAAGCAAGGGAGGGGTATGCTTTTCCATCTGTTGACTTTACTCTGACTTTAAACTAATGGTTACATTCAAATATATTCAAATATATGCCAACCTCCCTTGTTTACAGCCCAGAGGGTCTTCTCAGGAACTGCTTCACAACATTTGAATTCCACTCTCATTCAGGAAATCTTAATTGGCAACCTGCTAACATGTGGCTTAGATTTGCTTTTGTGCAGAAACTCACTTTTTTCCAGACTCAACATAATTTGCCATGTTAATTAAGTGGCCACTGTATATAACAAGAAAGTGGTCATGAATACAAATATCCACATTCATTTTTTTCTGCAAATCAACCCTTATTTGAGTATGATTCTTTAAGATTATGAGGACCAATATTTGATTAGAAATACAAAGAAATCTGATACACCCCCCACTTGACCTTCAGCTTTTCTAAACCATCAGTGTATCCGGTAAATATTTGTTTATGCTCCCCATTTTTCAAATTTAATGTGGGATTTCTTTGTGCCTATTGGTATTCACATTTTCCCATCTTTTAATGCTTTTCAGACTGTCCAAAAAACATTGTTATAACAAGCTGTATTTAATTAACCAAAAATCCAGTTTTTTTCATTTATTTATTTATTTATTTATTTATTTATTTATTTATTTAGCAGAAGATGGAGAGAAGCACCTTCAGGAGGTATATTTGGGTGTTGTGTATCTCCCAGGGGTTTCACTTTCTCTCTGGCATTCCAGCCCCCCACGTTATTTGTATGGAGGTGCATGAGGTAGTTGGCTGACAGAAGCAGCAAAGACTGTGTAGCGTTGTTTGTTTGTATGTGTGCGTGCTGCACAGGTATAGTCTATGAACAAAAGATAACAGGCTCAAAGTCTCAAGAGGCTCCCTATTGTAAAATTATTGAGATCTTCAACTGAATTACAGTAAACACCCAAAAATTATAATAAGTGAGTTAAAAAAAATAAAACTTGGGTGTCATAAGTGTGGTTATCAGCAAATATTGCGGGTCCTGTGCTAGGAGCAGAGCTGAACCTCTCAGGAAGAGCCGTGTAGAGAATACCGTGGTCCCACTGCTGTATTGTTTTTTCACTCCAGTTTATCTTTTTGCACAATGCCATAATTGCTTGCTTAAGAGTGATTTTCGGTCTTTGAAACCATTTCCTGCCGTACTGCTAACTTTCTCGAGTCCTTTCAGTGTCATTTAAAAGCTCCACAAGTGGCCATGATGACATGACAATATTTGGTATGGATCCTCTGTATAGGTTGAAGTGGGTGTGGGTGTCTACTGCAATTCAGTAAGAGCTAAACATCAGAAAACACAAAGTTTTGAAGAAGTGATTCAGTCACAAATAACTAAATTTTAACTGGAATTCTAAATTTTAGCAATTCAGGTGAACTCCCAATTTATTCTGTTTTTCAAGTTTTCACAAATCCAAATAACATAACAAATTAAACTGACTGAAAAGTTAAACAGAACATTTAAAGAGCTTTTTTGTTTGAAAATATTAGTCCTTGTCATTTCCCATTAAGTGATATCTGTTGTGTATTCTGGTGGAAATGCAGATTAGTCAGCAAGGCAGAGAGTGCCATGCTGTACCATATGCTTCCATTATATTTGAAATAAAATGTTAGGCTTACTGCTTCAGTATGTGCTGGTGGAAAAATTCACCAGTATATGAGCATATATGCCATCTAAGTAAAATGTTATAGTCACTCACTGCTGGCGAGCGAATCGCATCATCCCCAGGATAGGTGTGTCTGGACTACAGTGGAGGCTGGGTGTCCTAGCTTGATTTCTTTATTCATTTTTTTTTTTTTATTGGAAATTCATGCACCACCTGTTTTTTTGGAAGGGGAAAACTTGGCAGCTAGTTGGGGGCTGGTGTGCACAGGCTACCTAGGGGCCCATCATGGCTAATGGAGACGCTAATTGCTTCATGGCATACCAATGAATTTTCATTGTCCATGGCGATGGCACACAGGCACGTGTGTTGTACTGGTCTGACTGGCTTGAGGTCCTGGAGAAATGGTCTTAACAAAGACATGGAAAGCATTTTTTGCTTTAAGTAATTGTGCTGGTGCAGGAGGTAGTCCAGTCATTAGATTGTAGGCTTCTTTCATGCATGTTACCGGTTCAAGTTCCACAAGCCCTTCTGTTGTACTCCTGTTAAAGTTATTTTGTCTGAATTGCTCCAGTAAAATACCCATATGTGTAAATGCATGAAATTATTGGCTACTTTCAATGAATCAATCAATTTAGTATGTGTTGACCAATATTAATATGAAACATGCTTACTTAAAAAGCTAATGACACGCAGTGAAATGTAAATGCTCTATTTTTTTCATGGTCTTAACACATATAATACAGTGTGAAGTATATCACCTTTGAGGAAAAGTGCTCTGCTGCCTCTCTATCCACCAACTACCCTTTGTTGGCAAGGAAACCAGGTTAAGAAGGGCTGATGCATGACTACTTTTATGCAAGTTAGTGCAGCCTGAGGCCTGTCCTCAGACAAACAGGCACCGCATGGCACATGCAGTGGTCAACCAGGAGACACAAACAAGCCCTGACGTGCATCTGCTTTTCTACGTGCGGCTCGGCCCGCACCAGGCCTGCGACAGATTGTGCATGTAGAGCACCGAGATGAAGAGCTTATGGGAATAATCTAGTGGGAGGAATAAAGGGGTGCACAGCTTGAAGCAGCCCCATCCCTTGTTTCCTTCACTCTTCTATATGGAGCACTCGTATACGTTGTTGATCACTTTTTCTGTAAGGACATAGTCCCTGGGGACCTTATTGTGCATCTCAGACAGTGGTTTAGGCCTTACGCTCTGCCATAATTTGTTGTTTACAAAATGAGTCCAGAGGTTCTTGTATGCACAAGCGTTCAAATGGTAAGTGGTAAGGGGCTTGAAATTGACCAAAAGCTTACGTGGATTCCAACCGTTGCACTGTATCCTTTTGCTTGCTGAATTTAATTGTTCTGTGTGAATGAGCAGTGGTTTAAAGTGATATGCTGTGTAGGATTTGTTCAGTGGCTGAATAATAAAATCAGGAATATACTGTGTGGTGAGAAAATGTTGCTTGTAATTCAGTTAAATGTTAAAAGTTTTCCACTTTAGGGGGAGGTATTGGGGGGGGGTCAGCTAGGGTATGTAATGATAATGATTCCCAGCAAGGTGATGACCATCAGACAGCCTAAAATCTGTCTTTAGCACCCACCGGGAAGAAGAATTTGGCTACCTACCCAGCAGTACCTCTGAAAGATATGACAAGATGCACTCTGGGATGCCATTTAAAGCCTGTTGTTTTGACTTTAATGAAACAGGTATATTGTTGCAGTTTTAAATGTATTTCTACTGAAGAGATGCCCCTTAATGTTGCTGTAAGTTGAAGACAGTGTAGCTGAAATATGATGGACAATCACAGAGGCCTATTGATGAAGACAAATGTGCATTTGTCCACTGTAGTTATGAAAACCCATCTCCCTTCTTGGTGCTTCTACCTGTAATGTAGCAGCTAGAATATTTCAAGCTCTTTCCCTATGGCCTTTCTGGGCCTGAATTGGTTGTCTGTCAAAATTTTCCTTTTTAAATACTATCCTAATATTCCAACCCAGAAACATCCATGTCCTCCTCCCAGACACGGAGACAATTACACCACTAAAAAGAAAGCGCCAGCAGATTTCTGGTTCCATTCCGTATCCAGCATGCTTGATTTTCATAAATGTTAACAGGGCCCCGCTGTTTGTTATTGATTCAACTTGATGTGTTTACACAAACGCGCAAAGACTCCCTCACTCCACAGGGTAACTTTTGCAAAGAGCTCGAAGGGAGCCGTGATGCTGACTGCTGTTGCAGCCCTCCCTCCAACTTCACAGCAGGCCTTTGAATTGTAGCTCCCCAGTGCGGGAGGAGAAATTAATGTCAGTCTTTCTAAGCTGCCCATCTTGGGCCAGTAGTGTGGTCATATCAAATACATTCTTAAAATGTCTGTGTTGCTTAGTCCAATAAATTTGGTTTCACACAACCTTAACCCAGCAAAGTCACTGTCTGTAGAACTGGGGGATGATGGACCTCAACTGGTCGGAGTGAGCAGCCAGACACTTTAGAGGCTCAACCCCCTCCAGGAAAGGCCTCAGTACAGCTACTTCTGTGTAAACGTGTAAATGGTTTTAGCCATGTACTGTAGCATCAGTCACACTGGATGACACTGTCATCTAGGCAAATAAAGCAAGATCCCATAGATGAAGGTCCCTAAACTGAGCTAGACCATCCGTGCACAGAGGAGGCGGATGGAGGAATGGCTTGAAGGGGAAGCTAACAAATTGGGAGAGATTACTGTTCAAGGTTTGCTCTTAAAACTTTCTTTTTGACCACAGAAGTCAGGTTCAGTTTACACAGGCTACCAGGCCATACTCGGGAATACGCTGCTCTAAATGTGCGTGTTGCCTGCATCCTCTTACAAGCTCAGACTGCTGTAATGCTCAGACATTGTCTTTCAGTCTCCATTTCCATGGATAGTCTTAATTCAGCCATCGAGTGACTCCGTGATTAATGCTCATATAACTGTAACCAGGCGGGACTGGAGGCAAATCCTTAAAACTCTCTTCTGCTGAATTTGATCATTGTGTGAGACGCCACCCCCGCAAACAACACGGATTGGGTTCGTTTTCTTATGTCAGTTTTATGGCGAAAATCTCATTATATGCTGGATGACTTTTTGCACTGATGCGAGTTTTCATTCCTGTTTCTCTGCACAGAATTGCACAGCTTCAGTGTGCATGTGTGCGTGCGTGCATGTGCATGCTCATACACACACATTACAGAAAGCAGTCCCTTCATAAATCAGCAATAGCCATTATGTACTGTATTTGTTTTTGCACTTAATTTGTCCTCCATTCAGTTGTTTACTGTTCTCTCCATCAGACTGTGCACTCCTAGTATCTCTTATCTGCCCAGTTGAGCTTCCATGCAGTACATATGTGCTCAACTGCAACACACTCCTCACAGCTGATTGTTTTCTTTATACTCTGCAAGGAACAGCCTGGCTGTTGAGGCCTCATGATGAGTCCCTCATCACTGCACGCTGTAGCCATGGGCAACTTTAAGCTTTCTCTTTGTTTCAGTAATTCTGTACCTGTTCATCCTAATTTTCCCTTATGGTGGCAGCAATTACCTTCTGAACTTTAAAAGCACTCATGGTACTTTGGTTGTTTCATAAATGCTACTATAGTTTCTATTTCCCCTTGCCATTTTCAGGGCTTCAATAACAGTCTTGATGGCACTGTGGTAACTGTGTTTTACACCTCCCTTACCAGTCTGGCTGGCAGAAACCCTTCTAAATGAGATGCTGTAGTGCAGCATCAGGCAGCCTTCAGGAAGCCTGCAGCAGCCTTGTTTCCCTGTCCCTCGGCAGCCGTCATCATTGGCTGTGCTGAGAGCTCCAGCTGTTTTCCTCAAAAAGAAGAGACCTCACTGGAGCACAGGTGCTCTGGAGACCATGCTGAGATGGTGGACTGGGGGGGGTTCCTGTTGTGTAAGGGGTCTCCTTTACAGGTCTGCAACAGGAAGACATCCGCAGCCTGCGTGTTCTATTTTTTTATTTTTTTAAACCCATTTTTGATTTCTCTCAGTTAACAGTGGTGATTGGAGAAACATTGTCATTCCCACCTCCAACATCCAGACACAGGGCTTAATATAGAGCTGTCAGCCTTGAGGCGGGTAACTGAGGGCAGTGGAGGCTGCCCCACAGTGATGTGTCCATGGGAGCAGCCTGCTACTTTGTATTGCAAACAAAGCTCTGCTGCTGGCTTGCCGATCGATGGCAGCCCGCAGCTCAGTGCCTCGTTTCTCCCTGCTTCTTTGAATCCATCCGACCTGATAAATAAGCCTGTGGTGGGAGAAGGGACAAACCACAGCACTGCCCACCCACCAGCTACTCTCAGCCCCCTGGCACAGGGGCTTTCTCCTCCATTTTTCTCATGTTTTGTCCAGGGCATCTGCTGAGGGAGGTGTCCTGTGATGGTCTGGAGAGCAGCCAGCAGGATGGTTTGGAGTGTTGGCTGTGGCTTCTCAGCATCTCCCTCTCATCTCTCTCTCACTCCCACTCTTCCTGTCTCCCTCTTCATCTGTGGAGCAGTCAATAGCCTAATCTAATTTCAGGGGAGACGGGCAGCCGATATCTGGAGTCCATGCTGAGCCGCAAATGACTTCATGCTGCTATGGTTGGAAGGGGGGGCTCTGGGGGGGATGAGGTACGATTCTGCGGTCGCTGGGCGGCATGATAGTTGCACACATCTGCAGCTTGCAAGCTTGCTATCGCAAAGCTCCGGATTACTTTGGTAATCATCTGATTTTCGCCAGCTCCACACACAGACACGTCCTAGCCAGAGTGTTCTAGCAATTGAGAAGGTGGGCAGGGAGAAATGTTCTACTTCAGAATAACTTCGATTTGTTCAGCTGTAGACTATCTCATCTGTCCTGTTGTAATGAGCTGAGATTAGCTACTCACCTAAGAAGCCTCTACGTTTGCTCTCATTTTGTTATTTACTGTCCTCATAAACTCCATAGTTTTTACCCCGCTCCCTTGCGTCTCCCTGGCTGAGTGCCCCTACCAAATAAACACAAGTGTGCAGAGAAACAGGTATGTGTCTACACACACGGACATACTGTGACAGCACAATGCACGGTGATTTTAGAGTTCTGTTTCCAAGCACTGACAGCTGACAGTGTATTACTGATTATAAAGGATCGTATCAGATCATACGTGGAAGATTTGGAGATGCATACTTTTTTTTTTTTCCCCCTTTTTTCCTTTTTCCTCCTTACCCAGAATGCAGCCATCCCCAAATATTTGCTTACTTTATTTATTTATTTATTTTAAGAAATTAGGATAAGTTTTCTCCAAAGTCTCAGAACAGGTAAAACAGAAAACTGTTATTTATCTCTTAATTGTGCTTTTTGGGTTTGTGTTTGTGGGTTCAATTTCCCACTTTCTGTCTGTGGAGAGCTTTGGCAGCATTTCCCTCCCTGCCTGTACAGTACAAATGAAATATACAGTCATCAGTAGAGGAAGCAGGCAATCGCTGCCCTGTGGGAAACAGTTAAACCTGCATGCAAGGAATTTTTAGGTTGAAAATGGCCTGTCACCAAGTCTTTAAAAGCAGATGCATTCTGATTTTTATTTTACTACCACTTCTAGTGATTTCTAATAAGATGACTCACAGAGACTTGATGGAGCTGGCTAATTTTCAGTAATGTTTCCTGAATCTGCTGTAGTGTTAAATTATGACCTGAATGTCTCTGGTTTAATTTTTCATTACCTGTTCCTTGTTTCATTTTGGTGGCATCCATTAGGATTAGCACTAGGGAAGATTTCCCTTTTATAGTGTACTTTTTCTAACCTTGATTTATGTTGCATCTATGCCTTCATTCAGCATCCCTCTGGTTATCTTTACTGGGGGGGGGGGGGGGGGCAAAAGGCTTAATCTTGTAATCTTCATGTAGTTTTCTTTGTTATGAGTCAATTGATCTCCCCCCATTCCCTGCCTAACCCCCCCCCTTTTTTTTTTTTTTTTTTTTTGGAAGGGAATTAGATGTCCAGTTTAAAATCTGCGATAAGAATGAAAGCCCATCAAAAACTGCAGATTGACGCATTTTGATTTGACTTTCTTGCTTTAACGTATGACCCTACAGTTACTGGTGTGTCATAGACAAAGTGACTTGCGGGAGGTTCTGCAGTACATGTCCTTCATTTCCTACATGTTGTTTAAATAGGGGGTCCTTAACTCTGTTGTGCAGCTTTATGTCATTGCTCTCCTTTCTAAGTTGGACCTCCATTCATTTCCTTTTTTCTGGACCGTTACTGTGGGTGTAATCAAAATCAATGATCTATTCTATTGGGTATTACAGTTATTTATCAAGAATATGGGCCCTGAAACTGACATTGCTTTATCCCTACTCCACAGATGATGAAATTTGCCTGGGAGAGCTACAAGCGCTATTCCTGGGGTTCAAACGAGCTGCGGCCAGTGTCCAAACAGGGCCACTCCAGTAATCTGTTTGGTGAGTATTCATTATGTCATGCAGCCACTGCTAAGAGTGCTGTGTTTGAGGAAAGGGATAGTCGTACAGACCTAGAAGACCACACCTAAAATCGGAAATGGACTTTGTCAAGTCTCACCAGTCATATTCCACTGTAGCTGGGTAAAATGTCCTCTGGATTGGATGACAACAGTCTTGTCTTTGCTGTGTATCTGGAGGAGTGTTAGGCTTCTGTGTGACATACTGAAGATGAAGCCAGGCAGACGGGCCTGAAGGGTTTCTCCAGACGGACAGTTTGAGGCAGCCTGGATCCTTAGTACTAAGTTCCCTTGGGTGCTCATGAACATGCGTTGACATTTAACAGTCAAGGCAGCACACACCAGCCTCTCAAGTGTCTGACAATGATCATGTATGATTTGTATCGATAAAAGCTGCTGTACAAGGAAATGGCAATCCTGGGATCAACCCCATATAAAGAAAATGTAAAAACTTCTCAATTTTACCACATTGCATGTCTGTATTCCATTAAATTTTTGAGGGAAAATTTGAGACATACAATGTTGCCATGTTTAATTACAAAATGAAAACGATAAAAATATGATGCTTTATTTGCTTGATTTTTTTTTTTTTTTTTCTTCCCTTCTTCCCTTTCATGTTTGGGATCCATTTTTTACAAGGAGTATTACACCTAGCATACACCTTAAAATTAGTAAAGTTAAAATTATTTTAAATTGTTGCTGTTGATCATTTTTCTTCTTCTTTATGAATACATCATCAAGACACAATGAGTCTGAGTGAGACCTTTCACACATGCACTTAACCAGCATCAGCTGGAGTCTACAAGTATTTGTTAAATCATGGTTTCCTTAGTGTTTGTATCAGTGTTATTCAGGAGCATTTTACTATTCTGAAGATAAAGAGCTTTTAAAGTTTATTTAAGCTGAATTAACTTTTCACATTCATCACCTAATGGAGAACATTTAATTTTTTAAATCATCTTGTAAAGGCTGGGCATAAGTTGGTAGTGAACACTTTCATCATTTTGATCATCTTGATGGCAGTTTACCTGAATGTATCTAGCAGTTCTTCCTCCTGTTGAACCAAACACAAATGGGGCAAAACAGTTTAGGGTGCTACAAACATCCATAGTGTTAAAATAGGTAATAAAAGCTGCACGTTAAATAACTACACGTTTACGAAAGTAGTTGCCACATTTAGTGCACTTTGAAGTGAAACTAAAGAACCATTTAAATATTTAAAATCACCCTGATACCTATTAATATTACATGTTTAATCAATCAGTGTCCCCAGATCTGTTCTACTGTTTGCAGAATAATTTATAATGCATGGGTTTGCTTGAAATTTGTTGCTACCATTATTGGTGCCAAAATCTGAGGTAATTAGTCATTGTGTTTCTATATTGTAAGAAAAATGTACCAAATGACTTTTTAATTTGTGGAATCGGAGTGGACGGCTTTACTCAGCAGAGCATGTAGTGGGGGAATTTGTTAGCAGTGAGACTGGGATAAGCACCTGCAAATGAGTGCTGGTGTGCTGTTCCAGTGCCAAGGAGAAAGGCCCACCTATTGAAACAGACCAAGCTTTGAACCTAAATGTCTCCAATGTTATGGCATCATCAGTGAGGGAGTCATTAGTGAGTAGCGTAGTTCCAAGCTGAAGTCATGGCTCCTTGAAGAGGATAGGCTACAGTGCTGGTGCTGGTCCGAATGACACTGGCGCGGCCCAATCTGTCAGCAGGCAGGCAAGCAGGCAGGTTGGCCAAAGATAACCTTGTTAGAGTGTGGACTGTCTACATACAGGGTATTCCCCAAGCAACACATCAAAATGAAATGGTTGACTTGTATTTTTCCCCTCTTCCCCGATAAGGATTTCTTTTTTAAAGTGCTAGAAGATCCTTGTTAAAAAGGCAACTTGTGGCTTCACCTTGACTAACAGACTGGGGTTAAGGATTAATTTTGGCTCGGTACTTCTTTTGGGCCGTGTCCCATTTTCTCTGCTTATGCAGTTTATCAGCACATGTTGACAAATGCCAAGTGCCCTCTGTCATGTTTCACAGCACTGAGGAGGTAGGTTGATGGCTGTCTTACACTGCTTTGCAACCTCTTGCTACATGTATTAAACGTACCTATACATTACATACTCTGTGATGTGATTGGGTAGGATTTTTTTAAATTTTAATGTCAATCTACTGTCAAGGAATTTGGCACACTTCTAGAAACAAGGATACATGATTAGGCCTTGTAAAATGTCTTCAGCAAGTGGCTATGAATCATCTTCTAGACAGATGTGTGTTCCTTCTACCTGACAATTGGAAGCATAGCTTTTGGCAGACATTCGAGTGTGTGTTTCCTCTAAAGGCCATAAAAGACAGTCTCTGTACCTGTGAGGAATAAAAAAATTAATGCTGGTTTTGGGGCTGTTTGTTTGAGTGTCTTCCTGCTGCTCTCTCGACACATGAGATGTTGCAGCGCCTGAACATTTTTACTGGACACACAATGAGATGGTACAACAAGCATGAGCTACCCTTACAGAGAGCCTCAGTGCCTTGGGTTCATGCATGATGAGGGTATAAAAAGTAATGAAAATGTGGCTCAGCTCAGTGTGGTTATAAAACTATGGTGGTAAAGGTTGACACTTTTAAGATGTGTACCTTGATTCATTTTAAATTCAAGTAAATGAAATGGATTTCTTCTGGAGAAGCTCAAAAGTATGTGACTATGTTCATATTATCCCATAGTGCTCATCTGTATTCATAAAATCTCTGTCCCTTTCTCTTGTTCTTCATCTCACCATTACATTCATGTACCTAAGCAAAATAAAGATACACCTGACTGTGTATACAAATTACTTAAACTGTTATACATACCGGAAAACATGGAACTTTTAACACTGGCAGTTTGCTCATACTAATTACCTTATACAGAATGTTGCATCTCAAAGTTAAAACAAGTACCTGTATCTGTCTAGATATTAAAGAACACCACACAAATTTGGGAGTGATCTTTGCTAATTTTAATGTTGTAGTCCCTCGATTTACAAAGATAATGCAAGAATGGATTATAATATGAAAATGTGTAAATCTTAAATATAAATCTCATTAGTTTTAATGGCAGTTATGTTTAATGGTTCTGACCTGGTCGTGTTACAAATGCAGAACCCGGGAGGTGGGAACATCTAGTTTATTTCTACTTAGCAAAGTCTGACAGACACCTACTGAGCACCACGAGAGCCTGAAGCTCTCGAACAACACCGAACACCATCAGAACCAGTAGCTCTCCTGTAACTCCCCACAGCAGTCACAACTAAAGGACAACTAAAAGTTTGTGTCTACGTGGCACATGCAACAGTAACTGGTCCAGTCTCTTTGTTAGAAAACAGTGGCAGTATTAATCAGTCTTAATAAACTTAATTTACATCAACCAACACATTTTAGGTTGAGTGGGCAACAGTCACACTTTTGGGAGGAGGGGGTGTAAGCTCACTTTACGTTAAACTGAGATTCTAAATAAAAAGAAATCAAAAAACTTTATTTACTTTTATGGAACGTAAAATCGCAGTGAATGCAGCTTTTTTATGTAACCTTTTGTTCAATTAGAGGTGGCTTATTGATTTTCCAGGAAGGAAGTCAGTTTCAGCAGCACTTAGACATGTGAGAACAATTAGCTGCTACTTAATCCTTTCTTTTCCAATGTCTCTGTCTTGCTCAGTAGTGCGGTGAGTAAGCACTGTACTGGGGTGAGACCTGAAGTAATAAGAAATGCATGGCTCTTCAAACGTGGCTTGAAATGTACAGTTTGCGTATGAAATGTATAGCAGATGCGAAGGTGGTTTCTTTGTTGGTGCAAAGGCTGAGTACAGTGTTTTTATTCCAGTCCAATTTTAGCTCCTGAAAAGAGCACCACTGCCATTAGATGTTTTGTTGGAGCGTATATGACATTCATTTATCCATCCTGCACAGCTTCTGTCTGTAATAAGTTACTGCTATCTCAGAATCCTTGTAATCCACCTTCAGCACAGGACTTCCAGACAAGTTTAGGATTTATGTTTTGAGTTTGATTAACTTCCTTAATTTAGCTAAGGAAGCCTGGGTAATATATACTGACAACAGCATTTATACCCATCACGCTGTCTCCTGGTGTTTTGGCTGCAGAGTTTCTGTAACATAAGGTGGTGCCGGCTGCTCCATGGCTCATCACTGGCATCTGTCACCATCTGGGACCCCCTGTCAATGTTGCTGCAGGGTTGTCAGAAGGGGGTAGACATCCTGTAGCACCCATGAAAATCCTGCTACTCAAGGCCAAGGATGAGCTTCATCAGGTCTTGTACTCCTGATGCACAGATCCAATCCAAGGACCTGATTATTTATTTATGGGATCCAGTTGGCTAATGGCAGGGGGAAGCTGGGGTTTGCATAATGCATATGGCAGCATCTGCTCAACAACGCAATGTTTACCTGCAAAGATGGTTCTCACCATTGATCACCATGTGTTTTTTTTTTTTTTTTTTTTTCTTTTTCCTCTCTTAACCGAGTTATGGCTGTTTTGACAGATGTAACTTCTTCCCCATGGGGCCCCAGATGGGAAGGCAATGCCAGGGTGCCACCCTGCAGGAGGCCATGAAAGAGACTTTGGTCTTTATTGGTAGCAGGGGTGGGTGGGTGGCACTCCTCACCCTTCAGTAATCACCAAGACCTGGGTTGTATCCTAGCAAGAAATTTTTCTAAATAGGAATTCAAAGCAAAGTTGGGTCTCCATGTTCCCCACTCTCTTGTGAAAACCTACTTCTGCAGTGCTGTGCATATGAAACTGGGAAATTAGCTGGTCAAGTGCATGTGTGAAAGGTCTCACTCAGACTCATTGTGTCTGAAACAAAGAAAAATAGACCATCTCCATAATATTCAGCCAGCAGTGTCCTATGGTTGTGGTTAGGCTTCAACAGCCAACTGGCATAGCACTCTGAACATCTGAAGGACTGTTAAAGGACTCTTATAAAAGCTTTTTCTCAAGTGTTTTCTTTACATAGTTGTTGTTGAGCACTTAATTTTGGCCACCTCTGCCAAACTTTGTTCCTAGTTCACCAGTTCTAAGCATGCTGGCGCAACCATATTTTTAATTTATGGTTCACCACTGTGAATGCTATCTTGTTTCCATTGGCTTCCTGTTGCTGCTAGTTCACAACTCTTATCCTGACCTACAGCTCTTTGTATGTCTCTTCTCCTCATGACCTCCAGACTTTTTTTTTTTTTTTTTTTTTTTTTTTTACTACACCCAGCCTTCCTTCACATTACCTATGTTCTGCATCTGCCTGCATAGTCTCTGCCTCCAGGTTTCAGTGCTGTGGACAGAATCACTCATTCTTACTTCCAGCTCCACAGCTGTTGCATGAGCCTCCTTTCAACCTCACATCTGCTCCTTGATGCATTGGTGTGGTTCAGGAATTAAATAGATTTACTGTACAGAAAGATGAGGTTTAGTCCCAAAGTGGTTATTTGCTTTTTGCTAGTTGAGGATGGGATATTGTTCAGATATGCATGCACGCACATTATGGAACACTACAGTCTAGACAACACATGCAGTACCTGAGCCACAAGCTAGAGATGGAAATGAGCATGGATTAATGCAGCATTTGCATTGTGAATATTTATTCTTTTGGCTATTGGTTTAAAGCAACTTGTGGCAAAATTTGAATTGCAATTTGGAAGTGTGATATAGTGTGAACCCACTGCATTTAAATCATAACATGTTATGTCTTTATGAAATGGATTTTGTTCCTGTGGAGAAATGTAATTGAGCCTTGGAATATTTCAACATTAAATATTTAACCAAGCAGTGTGATTTGTATTACAAAATGCCACCGATATTACAAACAGTGGTCATCTTGATCAATGAGGTGCCAGTGGGAAAGGAGATGGGTTTTTTTTTTCCTCTCTACTAGCTGACAACTGTTTGGAGACCTGTTGGTTGGTCAAGGAGGAATCAGAGGTCTGACCTGTGACCTGTGCCACAGCTCATAATAAAAATGAAAACAAATTTGTTTTTGCATTCCATGCCAGGGATGACCTCACAGGTACAGGGGTTAATCAGAATCACCTGAGCATTTCTCTGTTCTTTTCCCTTTCAAAAGTATGAGAAGGAAGCTGAAGCAGTAACTGGTTGCATTCCTGTTGACACCCACCCTCATGCATCTCTCTCACAGGACTCATCTGCTGTCCACCAAGTATCAATGTAATTTTTTTTTTTTTAACGTCACATTCTTGTTTTCAAAAAGCAAAATGCAGCAATCCCTTAGTATCAGAACTCTGTATATCTGAATTTTTGCTATGAGAGCTCTTAAAAATTAATACCTAAATATCAGTATCTGGACAAAAAATTTTTGCTGTAACAAATTTTTGCACCCTGTTGTCTCCTACGAGTAACACGATGACACTGGTGGTAGCACAAACATCCAAAATGTCTTTTACCATATTGTACCATGGAAATTAATAACAGTTTTCTAAATACGCAGCTGGTATTAACAGTGTGTTATAATGCTGAAATGATGGGTTAATGGTTTTATACTGTATAGGTGTTTTTTTTTTGGAAGGGCTGGGACTTTTTTTATTACTACTACGCTCAATTTAAAATAATGGGAAATAGGCACTCGGTATCATAAATTTTGGTATCCAACTTGTTTTCAGGGACAAATTAAATTTAGACAGAGATTACTGTACTTGGAAAAATAAACTTTAAATCTGCAAGTTTTGTCAGGATAGATGGATGGACTGAAAGCAACCATGAAGCAAATGTATAGTAACATTGCTAATTTCTAGGGTTGACTTCTTAAAATATTAGTTCACATCCTTACAGCAGCTGGTGAAATGAATTTGTTGCAGGAGATTAACATTTACTCTACAGTAGAGCGATAACATAGAGTTTTTAGTGGCACTTAAGCCTGTAAATTGACTATTGTGAGCTCTGTTTCCATTATATTTGTAAAACTTAAAGTTCAGGACAGCAGTTGGCATTGTGGTTAGAGCTGCTGCCTTGTAAATATTTCTGCTGAAAGAAGGAACAACCCACAAATTCCTTGTCCATCTTCTGCAGCAAACAAGCAAGAATGAGTCGTCCGAAAGTTCTCACAAATACGACACTGCTCATCCCACCCCAAAAAAGCGATTTTTGCACCTGATTGAAGTTAACACCTTCATGCAAACACATTGAGATCCCAGAGCTTTTTGGAAGTTCCCGTGTTTGAACTGAAGAGCTTCAAGAAAATGGCCTCTGGAAACCTTTTCTGTTTTTTTTTTTTTTTTTTTTTTTTTTTTTAAGTTGAAGCACAAAGAGTCTCCTTCCTGGCATTGCTTTTGCATGATTCCATAAAGTAGCTCAGTATGCAGCACATCTATTTCTTCTTTTGTTGTACTGAGTTGAATGTGATCCATGATGTTGAGTAATTTGTCATCTGGGGGGGAATCTGGTTCTTGTGGTTTGGCATAGAATCAAAGGCAATGGTATTTTCCTCTGGAGGGACTGTTTTTAAATTACAGCATTTTTGTATTTCTTTCTCCCTATCTGTACATCTAAATGAAACTAAGAAACATTGAAAATTGTGTCCAACTGCTTTGCAATGCTATTTATGCCAGGTCATAGATTATATCCAGGCAGTAAGTGTGATATTCTCTACATTCACCATTCTCTTGGGCTGTTTAGAAGGACATCGTGATGGTTATGTTTTCCCTGACCTATAGCCTTGATCCTTAACCCTGGCAGATCAAATAGTGAGGAGCTCTTGAATGTTGGTTGTGACAGGAATGAAAATCAGATATTTTTTTTGTTCACTCCCTGTGGTAATTTGTGGAATGTATTCAATTAGTTTTAATCCATTTCACACTTGGGTGGTGTGGAATGCAGCTGATCTCCCCCCCTCACCACCACCACCATCACCATCCCCCAGTATGGGATGAGCTGTTTGTTTGAAACAAGTCATTAAAAATTAATTTTTTTTACTTGTGTAAAAAACAAAGAGAAAGTTGCCATGAACTGTCTGTGTGTTTGTTTTTGCAACCTGGTCTGTCTTGTAAATCAGACTGCTGCTTGTGTCAATCACCTTCTCAGGCTCAGTTCAGCATGTGCATTCAGTGAGAATCGAGTGAAGTGTGAAGACACATAAAGAGGCTATAGCGGACGCCACCCCCCAGTCTCTCTGCTTTCTTGTTTAGAGGATTGTTAGCAGAATAGTTTTCTGCAGTTCCAGCTGTGCTGTGGTGGTGGTGGTGCACTCTGGCCTGGGAGACACAGTGTGCATCTGTGCACAAATACCCGGTGTGCTGATCAATACTTCATTAGCAGACCCCTCCTCTTACTTTCCAAAGAATTGCTGTTGGAGGTGCAGTTTTTTTTCTTTTCTTTTATTTATCTTTTAAAGTGTGGTAATAAAGCCAACAGCGATAAAACCACGCTTGCATTGATAGGTTAATGAACACACAGATTCTCAGTATGTGGGGAAATCATGGCTTCATGGCTACAGACCACACACAGTCCAGCAGTTTCTCCCCATTAAGGACACCTAGGTTCCAGTTTAATGGCATGGTGTGTGTGTGTGTGTGTGTGTGTGTGTGTGTGTGTGTGTGTGTGTGCGTGTGTGTGCGCGCGCACTTGCTGGAGTGCAAGAGATTATCTGTTTGAGGTAGACGAGATGTTGTGCCGATTTGAATTGCGGAGGAGTTAAAAATTCATTAGGTGCCTGAGAGAGCCGAGTCTAGAGGAGCTGCTCTTCAGTTCTAGGCCCCTGTGAGCTAATTTAGTCAGATAGCCGCTGAACCATGGCACGCTGCCGTCATGTTCGTGTCTCTTCTTCCATTAATTGTGGAAGGAACAGAGCGGGCCAAGGACTAGGGCGCTCTTGTGTTTGTATAGTGCTTGCAGTGGGATGCATCAGACAAGAAACCATGGGAGAGTAGAGGAAGTCGGACCAGCTGCTCCGGAATGAGACCCTGAGAGATAGGGAGAGGCACACTGGCAAAACTGTGTTTCGGAGAGAAATATGTCAGGATTTGCCTTCCTGTGATGAATATTGCGTTTTGGCCTGTCAGCTTACTGTGGATGAGGACTCTAACAGCTTAGGAGAAGATGCACAAAGTCCTGAACTTGCAGAATGCTGTATATATTATTCAACAAGTATTTTTTAAAACTGCTAGAACATCTATCCAGCGCTCTGAAAATCTTATGTTGAGTGAATGTTTTCGTCCTGAGAAAGTTGGCAGCCAGCAGTTTTGTTCATGTGTCCCGTATACGTGTGTGTGTGTCTGTGTTGAGTGTGCAGGTATTGTTGGGGAAATGCTTGCAGATATTGGTGACATCTGTGAGGCAGTACCCAGTTTTGTGGCTGAGAGGGTATTTACAGGAGTTTAGGGTGTGGAGGAGGAGGCAAGTGTGCCATGGTATTTGATGAGAGGAAGCAGTATGGGTTTAGGGGTAGTTGGTGGCTGTGTGAGGGATGAACTATAAAGCTGTAGTTGAATAATGTAGGAGAAGTCTACCTACTGGTTCATCCGGTGGAAACACTTAAGAGCACAGCTAGGTGTTATTTTAAAGGCATCCATTCATCCATTTTCATAAATTGCGTTTTCTTACTTCAGACTGCAGTGACTGATAGTATTTCCTAATCACTATGCAGTAGGCTATGAAACTATATGATGGAAGGGATGCCAGTACATGACAGGGTGCCTACACACACACACACACACACACACACACACACACACGCACACGCACACGCACATGCAATGCTATGGGCAATTGAGTGACTAATTAAGCTGAAACACATTTTGGACTGTGAGAAGAAACCAGAACCCTTGGGGGAAACCTGCAAAGACACCAAGAGAACATTCAAACCCCACACTGACTGAGCTATGCTAGAACACCATGGGCACTGTGAGACCACAGTGCTACTCACTGCACCGTCCTTATTTTGAAGGCAGTTTAAAGTAAAGTACCTTGCTTCTGGATACAACAGCAGGACTCTGTTGTAGTGGAACTTCTGATTGCATACCTGAATTCTTAATCTTGAGCTCCCCATGGAGTAGTGCAACCTGTAAGGTAATGACTCCGCCATTGTGATTCTCTGAAATCCCTAAACAGGGATGTCTTACTGCTCCCATGTCTTTCGTGTGGAAATGAATGTGCAGGGTACTGTCTTTCCAGGATGTTTATGAGCTTTGTAATAACAAGCGATGCTGTTTATTGCAAATTCTCTATTGCCATAGAAATAACCCATAAGTCATTGATACAGTAATTGCTGAACAAATTGATTCAAGTACTTATTGTATTTTGTGTGTGTATGTTTTTTGTTTTTTTTTTTTTTTCCTTCCAATTTTTTTTGCTTAAAATTTACACCTGGATAATTTACTTAAGTGTTTCAGGAGAGGTGTTGTGCTCAACACTCAAAAGTGTTGGCCCACTGATATCTGTGCATGACCTTCAGGTTCATTTTGAATATGCAAACTGTTACTCCTGTATTAGTATACAGCAGTCCTTTGACTAAAGTTTCACGTTCCTAATTCGGTCTAAGCGCCAGACAAACGTAATTGTCAGCTGTGGAAGGTGAACTTGCTTGTGCAGTTCTTGCTTTTAAAATGATGATGGCACAATGAATCTGGTCTTTAAGTAGGCCTCCATCTGCCATGTTGGCCCATGTGAATGTTGAGCATTAAGCATTGCCTGTAAATGAGGACCTTCTACCATGACGTCCTCTTGCGGACAGGAGTCTTGGGACAGAGCGCACCTCAATGCTGTTGAGTTGGAGTTGTAATGGACTCTGACTAAGTTGCATGCACACCTGCTAGGTGTCTTATGTTGGCTCACTCATGGGCCTGGAGCTTTAAGCTGGTGGTATGCTGGACTCCTGCATTACAACTGTCATTTTTGTTTCATTTTTCCTGTAGTCTTTGGGGGTCCCCTGGTGACACCGAGAGCTTGTGTTGTATTCAAGGTGACCGTGTCATTCACTGCACCTGTCATTACTGTAACTTTCTTTAACTGTGATTTATATTATGTCATATATTCTCAAGAATGCCTGTAAGCATACCTTCACAGCTGACTGTAGTATTTACTGAGTTACAGTCAGCTGTCTTGTGTTTGAGCAGTTAGAAAATAATAGTGTTTTTAAAAGTGTTTGCCATGCTGGAACATTTGGACTGCTGGTTTTTCTTTTGTCAAAATGTGAACTGGTTTGAATAATACAGTTGGGACAGAGCATGGGGGCCTTACTGAGATGAGCTTTGAATAATGCTTCTATACCCCCACCCTGCACCACCATCCTCATTTTCATTAGTGCCTCTGTGCTCCTTGGTGTGTGTGATTAATGGATTCTTGGCTTAGTTTCAGCTGCGCACTGAAACCGTGTACCACCCCCTACACACACTCACACAGGCATACATGCACTGCCTGCCTTGTACCCCATATACATTTCTTTTACATTCCCCACTTCACCAGTCTCTTTACCCAGGCATCCATTCATACCGTCAGCACGATGCAGCCGAGTTGCCAAGGACACAGTAGCACAAGTGTTTTCCACAACAGCTCTCCATCGTCACACTCGCATTAGAAAGCGCTCCCAAAGAGCTGTGCTCTGTCTCTCGCACTGATGGACACACATTAATTTTTTATTGTCCTCCACTGCAAATTGGCCCCTGCAGAATTTTTGGGGGAAACCCTTTGTGTTTGGTTAATTGTGCTTGGAAGTCGCAGCCATATTTTTGGAACAAAAGATAATCCCACCAAGGTTACAATACACCCACACAAGCGGATTTGTCATTGCGTGTCTCCAAAGTGTTGACTGTGATATGGGTGCAGTTTGAAGGTTGCGGTCCAGACAGAAGCTACACGTCTGAATAATTACATAATGGTTCAGGCAACATTGTCACTTGAGATCACCTCTAGCTAGAGCTGTGCCACCGGGAGGTGAAATGGGATTGCTGTTCACTACATGTGACTTGATACTGATTATCAGTCAATTAACCAAAGTGGCTTTTAACCATATCTGTTCATACCATGCCATGTCTGTTTCCATCTACCATTTTGTTTCTTTTTTTTTATTTTTTAAATTTTCTAACCTGTATGTACAGACTCTGTTGTGACTGGAATTGGAAATTGTCCCCCCCCCCCCCCCGCTTCTTCACTGAACATGGGTTTAAACTCTTACTTTGCAGGACATCTAGTTGGATATTCTAGTTTTTTTTTTTTATTGTAACACCCTTTTTTCCATAGTGTATTACATTTAGCCCTGGGGTACTCAGAGACAAGCCTCTTCACATGATCTGATGATTCCAGCTTCTTTTTTGTTTACCACTTAGTTGGCTGTGAAAGAATTCAAAAACAATGCAGTACATTCTTGCTATTGTGAGACCTGGTGTAGAGTGACTTCTGGTGCCCTCTGTGGGAATGTGGTCCTGGTACAGAACAAAGTGAGGTGTTGTCAGCAGGCATGCTGTTCGTCCCCCACATGCATATTTTCATTTTCTTTCATTTGTAATGCTATCCCAAGTGATGCACACAGTCATAGAAAGGCTGTCTTGGCAATACAAAACATGCAGTTTAGCTGCGCCTCTTTCAACCCCTTTTTTTATAAATGGGGAAACCAGTGGTAAACAAAAGACCCAGAAAGACTTTGTCTTGCATCACAGATCTGCTTCAGGTACAGACATGGGAGCACATACCTGTGTATTTTTGAACTCCTCTGCTCAAAGTACTTCACTTCCCAGAAGGCCACAATACAGACTGTCTATAGATGTAGCAGAATGACAGTGCTGCAACACTGGTTTTATCAAAAAGGTTTTATCGGTGTGTAGAAAGCCCCTGCCAGGTGAAAAGGCAGCACCAAGTAGCATGTGAAGTGTCTTTACTGCTAAGCAGGCCTTAGCTAGGTCCATGGATAGTTGTCTTCAAGCTTGGTACCCAAGGAGAGAAAGTATTCCCATCTCAGCAGAATATCTCCTTCCCCTGCTGCAGCGATCAGAGGAAACAGCTGAACCCTCCCAAGTCACATGTGCACCTGTAGAAAAATCAAGGGTTGGGGTTGAGAAGCTTGGAGCCAGTGAGTGAGGAGAGAATTGAGCAGCTAAATGAATTTTACTTCTCTGTGTTTTCTGGACCCGAGGCTTTTCAGCTGCTCAAATGTCAGGATGGACAAATGTTGTATTTTAAACACGTGCTTAGAACTTACACTTAACTCTGAGTAATGTCAGACTTTGGTAATCATTTTAAGGGATTGATATCGTCTGAATAACATTTGTGTTCGTTGTACAGGTGTTTCTTTTTCTGTATTATAAATCATAAATAATAAAGGTACTAGATGTTTCTTATCTCAGCCTGCCTGTTTTGCTCTCCTTCCTGCATTTGAATTGGACCTGATGACTGTGTAATATTGGTTGTGTCATGAGGGGGCCTGTTTGTCCCATTCTCCCTCAGGAAGCTTTGTATTGCCTTCAATTCCTGCTTCTCACATTGCAGGCTGTTATCGTGGTCTCGGTTGCCACATGACACCTATCCTCTCCTTGCTCTGTCTGCAGTGGCAACCGAAACAGGAGGCAGTAGAAATGTGCAAAGGAAACTGAGGTCCTGCTGACAGGATTACTGTATATAGAAGTGATGCCTTTTTGTAGAGTATCTTTTGGCCTTGAACTACCCCTCTTATTTCTGTCCATTGCCATGTACTCATTGCTGTGTTCAATCAGTTTTTTTTTTTTTTTTTTCCATAGTCCTGTACATGATGTAGCTTTTACACAATTGCTGCAAGCAGTGTTGTAAAGGAAGTGGCAATGTCATATGAAAGTCATCTGCTGTACTTTCCTGATCATGACACTTTTCTCCAAAGCGATCAATGTTTGTTTTATTTACTAGACTAATTACATTTGTTTAAAATTACCCTATTTTGAACCCCGCATGTTTCATCTGCTAGTCAGCCTCTCTAATCGCTACACCACCTGCTACCTAAGAAAAATCCCCCATCAGTAAATCGGTATTTTTGAGAATCATGTATATTTAATCATATTGTCCTGTACTCAACTTGTTTTGTACAGAAATTGTGTATGAGTGCTTGAATGGGGAAAGGGGGTTTGCAGGAATATCTTATTGCTCTTTTGCAGTATTTTAAGTCTCCCTTTTGGCTTCCCAAGGTTTTTGTATCTTGCTTGAACAGGTGATGTTAAGGATAAAGTGTACTCCTGTGCATGAGTGCTGCAGGTTGGCAAGTGCTCGCCTCTCCCCTAAGTGCTTGGCAGTCCAAGCAGAGCTTCGTAATTAAAGTGTGAGAGGCACCAGGGTCCTCCCGCTGGCCATAATCACCACAGATGAAAAGTCCTCCTGGTTTTTTATCGGGCCCTGATAAATTTCTCTTGTGTCACCATCTGTTGAATGAAAAGGCTAATTTTGCCCACATTTCTCAGCATCTGCAGTCCTGTTCGTCACTGCTTGCTTGTTCAATATGGTTCCAGTGGTGCATATGTTGACCACGGTTGTCTTCTGGAACGGTCTCAAAGCAAGGATGCTGCACCTAAGGTATGCAAGCTACAGAGGCCCAACTGGAACTTATGTGCCAGGTCAGGGCTGTAAAGTGTATTTAAATGCCTCTGCATCCAGGAGACTGACACTGATGCTTTACATGGGTCTTTTAACACAGACATTCATTTATAACCTTCAAGGTTCTTTGCAATGAATGAATGGATCTGTAGCACAGAGCTTTCTCTTCCAGCATGTGATTTTAAATTAGCAGTTCAAAACGAGATGTTGGAAATTGATATTTCCTGATTTTTATAGGCTTTTCTTTTGTTTATTCTCTCCTCTAAGGATAGAATAATGGCTTTAAAATGACGGGTGTAATGTTGCAATGTTGGGATGACAAACAAGCTTGCCCAAAGCCAGTAATTCCAGGAGAAAGGGACAGGAAAGGCCAAATGTATGCTGAAACTGAAAGAACCCCTTACTGATATATTTTAACCCAGTAGTGTAATTTTAACAAAGGTCTTAGGTTTTCTTCTTATTGTTCATGAAGGTTCATTGTTTACCCTTAGGCTGATGTAGTTTAATCTGATCAGTAAGGACCATAGAACCATCTAAACATGGGCGGGTGTTGTCCTCAGTTGTCTGCAGTTAAAACACATTCTTCTCATTGGCTTCGCCAGGTCCTGAATTGTCATGGATAGCTAAAGGCTGATCAGTGCAGTTTGACAGGTTGGCATGTGTGCTTCATCCATTTGTTACCTAAGGAGAGTGAATGCTACACAGGTGGCCTTAAACATAAATGTTTGAATGGAGTTATTTTTGTTCACATATGCAATCAAGTGCAGGTGCCTGACTCAGCAGGGCTGCGACAGGGTTGCTAATGCCATTTTAACCCTAAGCCACCAGCCAATACCACCAACTCTGTATCAACACCTCAGACTACAAGCCATCTGTGCTAAACAGCTTCTCCTCTACTTTCTTTTCAGGAAACATCCAAGGAGCTTCTATAGTGGATGCACTTGACACCTTGTACATCATGGAAATGTACAGTGAATTTGAAGATGCCACAGAATGGGTCGAGAAGAACCTGGATTTTAATGTGGTGAGAATGTTACACACTTTGGCCAACATGAACAAGTAAATGTAATTGTGCTTGGACAAACCGTTCCCTGTGCAAGACATTGATCTTGTCATCCTGTGAACAGTCAGAGTGAGCTTGCGTGGATTCGATGAGTAGGGTAGCAGCACTTTGCTCTCTGATCAGTCAATTTGCTCTACAATCCCCCCTTCAGGTGGCTTGGTCGGAAAGAAAGTAGTGCTGCTACCTCACAGCACCTGGGCTAATCAAGATTGGGTTGGAATCTGGCTTAGTTTGTGTGGATGTTCTCAATGTGTCTCCCCGGGTTTCCTCCGGCTGCTCTGGTTTCCCTCTACAGTCCAGAAAATGCATTTTTGGCTAACTGGTGACTCTGATTTTCCTTTAGTGTATGACTGTGCACATGTGGACACCCTGTGGTGGCCCATCCAGGGCGTAGTTTCATAGCCTATTGTCCAGTGATTCCGTGACAGACCACTACAAACCTGACCATGATAAAATAGTCAGTGACGGATAGGATGCATTTGGCCAGATTCAAACTTAAGCCTGACCAGCCCAGGTGCTGTAAAGTGTGCAAAACGAATAACTGTTAATATCTTGTTCTGCTCAGCTATCAAGTGGTGCACAAAATCCAAACAGCCCATTAGAATACAACCTCATGAACATAAATGTCTTGTAAGTCAAAATAGCAGCATTAAATAAAACTTCTTATGAAGTCACATTCTTATCTCAAATGGGTGAATCTCAAGATGGCTGTTTATACTCTCTCTCTCTCTCTCTGTGTGTGTGTGTGTTTTTTTTTTTTTTTTTTTTTTTTCTTCCCCCCCTGCTCTGGTTTGTCTTTTCCAACATAAAGACTGCTTCACTATGATGAGTTCCAGATGATGGTACATGCAATTGCATTGTACACATGGAACCGTATTGCACCCACAGTTTATGGTTAAATCAAACACTTCAGTCCCTGCCCTACCTAATTCACAAGAAAATATTCGCTTCTATTATGTTAGGAATTGTTGACAAAACGTACCATTTGACAGGTGCAATTTACCGCAGTGATGGTTTTGCAGGTCAGAGGAAATTGCAAAAGCGCCAGAAAGTGGCTTATGTTTGTGACGACGGTGGCTTGCAAAAGAAAGGGAAAAACAGCAATGGTCTTCTTTGATCTCTACATTTTTTCTTTAGATCCTGCCTGCATTGTGAGATGGTGTTCATTGGGAATTCTCTGTGGGTGCCTCCCTTGTTAGGAAGTGCTAAATTCTTGTCCACCCTTATACATTTCTATGGGAGAAGGAAATATTAATGATCAGACGCTTTAATGAACGGAATTAACAGACTTTTAATTGAAAGGCTTTCTGTCACTGCCCTCCAGCAATTGCAACAATAAAGGAGCCCACAAAAGCCCGGGTGAATGCTGCATTAAAATTCAGTCCATCCTCTGGATGCTGAGTCTTTTAATCCTAAGATAAATGGAACTTCTCCCTGGCCTCCTTTTTCATGAAGAATTATGTTAACATGAAAGAAGTAGCCTCTCTCTGCCCTTGACCTCTATGACCGTCTCCGTGCCCTTTACAAGACAGTGTGTCATAGGTGAAGATCTGCAGAGCTACTATAAAGCTGCTGTAGGAGTTACCACTGCAGTGGTAGGAGACACAGGTTGGCCCCTGGTCATTCACATCTGGTCATCTCCAGTTATATCGGCCTTCATACTGTGATTATTCATTTAATGCCAATTACAGGGTGAAACATTGCCTGCAATGTGGAAAACACAATTTGCAGTGCCCTTCAGCTGAGCAATTTTGTGATATTAGAATATTATATTAGATTTTTCAAATTTACAGGGTTTGCTTTCCAAAGCTTCTTCACTGAGTGCACGAGGCTGCTTTATCCAGGTGGCGCAGTCCCCAAGCAAGTTCCCCCTTACCCGGCTTGACCTGTCTATAACAGAAGACCAGTTGTAAACATGGCCTGTGGCGGAACATGAAACAGGATGCCCAGTTCGCACCAGCATGCTAAATGACCCCAAGTGCTGCCGTTGTTGCTATAGATTTTACTGTGTGCCTTTCCCTCCTTCCCAAAACAAAAAGGCAAAAAGAGACTGACGTCCATCTTTATACTCGATATGACCTATGCTCAGTAATGTCTTTTGCCTGCTGAGATGAGTTTTGACAAGGCTTAGAAAAAGAAAGAAGAATGAAGGCTTGAAGAAGAGACTGTTGGTTTGGCATGTTACTGAAAGAAGAGGCATCGGTTTCCAGACCTGCTCCCCTGACATTTGTCAGTTTTGTCAGGCCAAGTGATCCTAAGGACAGACAACCCTTTGGACCCAGCAGCTTGAATTGCAGCCATTGTAGTGAAAGGATCACTGCCCACAGTGCTCTCACCATTGCCTTCCATGCTGAACATTATAATTTGCCTGTCAAATGAATGAATGTTGAAAATCTTTTACAAATACCTCCTAAGTACACAGGCACTTACTGCTGTCATTTAATTTTTAACAATCTATTAACATTCATTCATTATAATTAATGGTTTGTCCAGTATAGGATTGGGGAAACATGGGTCATAAAGCAGGTTACATCCATGAAGGGACACCAGTCCATCAAAGGAAAATTACACAAACCCATTCCCTCACAGATAGTCACCAGTTCATCTGAAACCCAAGTCTGTGGACTGTAGGAGGAAACCCACACAGGGAACATGCATGTGCCACACAGATGGAGCCAAGTTCAATCCCACAACCCTTTCTGCACATTTTCTTGTGCCCAAGTTTGTGTTCACCTTGACACATTTGAAGGCAACGGAAAATATGCTTTTACTTGGCACAGACTTAAGTACAGTGTAGTGTTTGATGATGCCTATAGCCTTGCTGGTAATGCAAACTTGGGATTGTTCTCACACGACAGAGTCTGAAATGGCAAGCTGCCTGGTTTTGGCTATGATGTAGGAGTTGGAGGTCTCAAGGGAGAGATGAAGATTAATATTGTCAGTTTTCTTGGTTCTCACTTGTGTGGAAAGCTTCAGTGTTGGCACTTTATCAGTGAATTAATGATGTGTCCTATTCAGTTGGAATAGTATTACTAATGAGGCGATATGATGTCATCATGGCTTCATGAGCACTGCAGGGGTGTTACAAAGCCTTCACATTGGTGAGATCTTTTTTTCTGGGTGTTTTTTTTTTTTTTTTTTTTTTTTTTTTTTTTTTGTTCGTTTCGTACTCCCCGAAACTTTGCTTTATTTTGCTTTGCTGTTTGCTGCAAGAATCACAGAGGAGGTGTGTGGTGGGAGCCTCTCCTCTCTGGCCGCTTTGTGTCAAACACTGCCAGCATGTCACAAGCTGAGAATGACTCAGTGCCTTGGGAGATATAGAAACACCAGGCAACAGAAGCTATGGTTCAGATGAAAGGCATAGATGTGATCAGTCTGCATCACCGCAGATGATCCACAATAACTGTAGGAAGACCGCAGTTAGGAGCTCTGCTGTAATTCAAGAAGAGTCCCACCCGTTCACTGTGATGTAGGTTATTACTCTACATGATGATGGCATCATCTTCCTGAATTGCGGACACTTTTGGTTTATTACTTATTCTGTGTCCTGTCTGCTTAATCTAAGTGATCTTGCTCTTCCACTGAAATAGCTGTAAAAAAATGTTTAGACTCCTTCACTTTTTTGACCAAGATGTTTTAATGGTGTAGTCTAGTACACCGACGCTCCCGCCTTCACAACGGGTCCAAAGCAGAAAGCACAGATTTGTTGGTTTTGGGCCTCGTGTGGTGGAATTCACTTCTGCTGACCCTCTGAATGCTGAATCTCTTGCAACAAGAGTCTCAAAAGATCTCTTTTGGACCCATTTCTCTGCACATCTCCTAACAGCTACACTAATTTGCATCACACCATATGTCATGATCAACTTTGTTTCCTCTCTGGCTCTCAGTTCCGCAAGCAGCCACATGAGTGATGCTCACTGGCAAAAACTGTAGTATCAGATAAACAGCAGTGATTATTGTTTGTGTAAAGCTCATTATACGTTATAAAAGGAAATCTTGTTTGCTCTGAGTTGTGTGTTGCTTAGGAAAAAAGTATCTGATAAATGAATACATGTAAATATAGGGAAAAAGCTGAACAGGGCAGTTGAGCATAACAGGTGGTGCATGGGGCGGAAAATGGTAGCTGTACTGCCACCTCAAGGGGCCTTCGTACAGACACTGCTGCGGAAGTATGCCTGTTTAGGGACCCAACAGAGCTTCATACACCTCATTTGTCCCATAAAGAAGGAAAATGGGCATTCTTGAAAACCTGAAAGTAATAACTTATTAACATTTAAAAGCAGGCTCCAGTTACTGCTTTTTGGAACGTTTTCCATAGCAGGCTTGGTAAGGTTAATGAGCAGGAACTTTTTCTTATGAACTGAAATACCATTTGGTAACAAATAGAAAAGTAATTTGAATTGTTTCCCACTGTTCTATTATGCTAATTGTCTAATTGCATAATTTACATATTCTCTGCTTTAGTAAGCCTTGGTGATGATTTTGACAGTTATTATTTGAATGAATAGAATTCCATTTCGGTGGATGAACTATATTCATTCGGCGTGGAATGGTTTCTATTTTAAAAGGGAGCATAGCAATAGAGTATTTCCTGTATGCATGAATAAATATATAATTTTGCTAAAGTGTACGATACAAACATTTATCAAGGTTCTCTTTCTGGTCTCTTCTCTTGTAAATAATAAGTCTTTACACATACTGTATGAAGTACTGCGTTCCTTTTCGTGGTCACTTGGATCAACTTTTCAGCTCATCTTTTCCCTTGAATTGCTGTAATTGTATATTTTCACTTTGGTTTACCCTCCTCCCTTCTGAGGAGTGCACCTCATTCTTGGTACCTATGTAATTTTCTTGTCACCACGGAAACAAGATCGTGTACCTCTCTAAATTGTATTGTAGAATCTCTGCAAGCTGGAATGTGACAAATCAGTTTTATTAGTGCCTCAAAACCCAAACCCAATATGACAACTATTGTTTTTCCCTCTCAAAGATGGAGCGACTACATGGTTTTCATTTTTGGACTAATGAAAATATACAATTGGGATACTGACAAGAATAATAAACAGATGCAATGAAAAGAGGGAAAGAACAAAATGCTTTGGGGGATTTGCCTAAAATTACTGAACACACGTTTACTTTATTTGGTCTTAAATGCTCAGGATACTGAAGGGGAAATGAAAATTTTGATTGGTTTTATTTAATCGCTCTTCCTTCTCCAGCTGTCCTCAGTTATGAACACAAGACGCTGACAAAGAATCCACAAGCAGCACCTATTCCACGGTTGTAAATGAGTCTTATGCTTGAGATGTTAGGTTATGCTGCATTTTTGTGCTGCTGTAGAATTTATTATTATAATTCATGCATCTTATGTTATTTTTTCCAGTAAAGCTAATCACAATGTTGGGTTTGTACTCTAAATTCTTCATTGTTATTTAGCTATGTCTGCAGCTGGGTAGTTTTTACTCAAGCAATTCAGGTAAAGTACCTTAATTAAAGGTATTGGGGTTGGCTGTGGGATTCAAACCTGAGTTTTTGATTGCATGGTGGCGGTTCTAACTACTATGTCCCCTAGAGCCCCCAACAACTCTAGTTGCGAAGGGACCTCCCTTCCATTGTAACTGTTTGAGCTCTGATGGGTGCTTTTGCAAAAAGGAATGCAAAGCAGATAAAAATGACCACACAACAATGCAATTGATCTGCTATAAATTGAGACTGTGAAACCTAGTGAATGTGTTTTACAATTCAAATTATATTTTGGCCAGGAAGCTTTTACTTTTTGCTTCTAAATTTCATTTATACTTGAAGCTTTTGGTCAACAAATATTGAAGTACCTTTACTTCAAACAGTTTTTATTGACTGCTACCTTGTTTCCAACAAAGACAGAAGCAACAGATAATCTAATAATGAACTGTACACAGGAAAGTGACAGGCACATGTAATGATGCCTTTTTAAGTCAAACTGATATCTTGGCCTGAAAGCCTCTTTAGATTTAAACAGGGTTCCTTCTGTGTTACACCTTTTGGATGTGTAATTTTTTTGCAGGTGTCGCCCACAACCATGCGCTTCCCCTCCTGATTCTGTGCATCCAGAGAAGATAAGAGTTCCCTTTTCAGTCACAGGCTGCTTTTGCATGGCTCACACCAACTGTTCTAACCCCTCTGCCCTTTGTCCTGTGTCCACTTTCTGTCCAGAACGGCGAGGTGTCCGTCTTTGAGGTCAACATCCGCTTTGTTGGAGGACTGCTGTCGGCATACTACTTGTCTGGGAAAGAGGTAAGGAGATACAGTGACAAATGTCTGCTGCAGGCTTTGAACATCCAACCAGTGCTTTACAGGCATGGACACAATCAAGGAAACAACACATTTTTGACAAGTGTCTCCTAATGTAGAAGTTTAAAATTATTGGGACATGAAAATTTGTCAGGGTTATCAAATGTGGACATGTAAGAGTTTAACTGTCTACATGTGTTTTGGCTTGCTGCAGAAACTGCAAACTCACTAACCACTGCTTGATTGGAGTTCCAAAATCAAGAAATATGCCAGTCTTAACACTAAAGGTCTTAACTGTGATTCTATGAGCTATTATTAGATACAGTATATTTATCAATTGAATTATTCAGCAAAGTGATTCCAAAATAACATGATGTCACTGTTTACAACCAATATTTTGTGTTTAACAAATTCCATTCAATCTAGTTTACAGTTGTAAACAAGTTTTAAATACCATTGTGTGCCATATAGTGTTTCCAATGCTGTTTCAGAAGCTAATGCTTGAGAACACTTGCCTGCTTGCATAACAATACTCTAAACCACCATCTGCTCCACATTTGCCGATGCTGAAGTCTTCTACAAAAGACAGTCATTGAAGCTGATAGGAAACACTGTTCAACATTCACAGCAAAGGGAAGTTATTTCAGTCCAAACTTTAAAAAGGAGCCAAAAATGGAGATGAAACTGTCAGGTGAATGGAATTATTCCTGACAGTATTCTGAGTGTGAAACTGTCCCTAAAGGAGCAGGAAAACTGCATTAATTTATCAGCTGCTTTTTCAAAAAACTGGAGATGAACTTCAGGATTTCACGAGGAGCTGTTAGTCCTCCTTTGGTGTTATGAAACTGTGTCTAAGTCACAGGAAATCATGTGAGTTTGGTCTGTCATCCTTGTGTTTCTCTTAAAGAAGCTTCTCTTTTCTTTAATTTACTGCTCGAATGGCTAACAGAAGATAAGACTGCAGAGCACTCTTGTTGGCTTATAAACACTTTTCCTTTCTCACCATGAGAGTAATGTAGGCATCTGAAGAAATTAATTATAAATATTTTTAACTTAGGAAAGGTCATATGGCTCAAATTAGGCTTTTGTCCATTATTCAGTATGAATATCTAAATTTCCTCAGCTTAATTACAATTTTCAGCGAAACTGCATTTGCCAGCCGTGTTTGATAAATCTTGTACCAAATGCGTCATTACCTCAATTGCTTGTCCTTCCCAAGGCATTCATGTAAGAGATTAAACAAGGATTCTCCACATTATGTTTCCCCAGGAAACTTCAGACTAATCTGATAATCCCAGAGAGATGCCCAGTGCTTAGCCTTGTTCTTGGTAGAAAGTACAGATATACTCAGCGGCACACAGCCACCTGCGCCAAATGATAAACTGAACATTATTTCTCAGGAGCCAGAGGCCTGCGGAAAATTATTTTCATTTGTTCACGTTCTGAACTTGCAGCAATAACTGTGCATTATCATAAGAAAAAGGCTTCCTTTGGTCAGGATGTAGTTAGGGTTTTGTAATTTTGCATGGTTTGCAAGCCAAACCTTTCTGTGCCTCGATCTATTTCAGGGTTCTATTGGGATGAAGGCGCCAACTCTAAATACACATTTTAAAAAAATTTTTTAATTTTTTTTTTAAGCGCTAGCAGAAAGTTCAAATTATGGAACATCTTTGATTAACTTAACAAACTCTTCTCTGCAGAGCAGCTTAGTGTTACAGTCCTCTTAAATATGTACATAACTTTTAGACAACTGGGTAGCTGTAACTGTAGGCATCTAACATGGGGGGCATAAGATTTGGACCTAGTACCTCCAAGTACAAAGGAAATGGTTCTGATCACTGTGTTACCTGCTACCCCCTTTGATCATGTACAGCTAAAAATAAAAAAGTTATTTTTGATAGCTGTTAGCTTGAATGTCTGCACCACAAAGGCCTAGTGAATAGGAAAGAATGAAATAAAACTATAAACATCACTGAGGTTGGACTTACTTCTTCAACACTCGAGTCATGCACCCTTTGCAGGGCTCGACTGTAGAAGCCTTGTCAGATGATTGAATAGGTCGAGGGGTTTGGAGGCTGGAAAAACCCCACCAGTGAGAATAGGAATTATTCATGTTCTCTACGATTTGCCTCTGAGAGGTTTTTAATAAAATGGAGATCTATTGAAATTTTCACCACTTGCTGGCTGCAGGGATGGTGCAGCATATGAAGCAATGCATCATCCTGAAGGCTGCTGTTTGTCATCGTTTTAATGAAATTAGTATTTTTTTTAAAAACAGTCTGTCTAATTAAGATCAAAGAGGAAAAATGAGTTCCCCTTTGCACTTTGGGTGATAGGTATGCCTGTGTTACTATAGTAGCCATCTATTAGCTTTAACACAAGCCTGCTGTAGGGGGAGGGTTATTTACCAATATTGCCAGGTTATTTAACCAATTTTGCTTTGCTTTTGGTTGGTTGCCTGATGAATCTTCTTCTAGGTTTAAACCACAGTGCCAAGCATTCAATGCATTTGAGCCTTTTGGTTAATGATAATTATGCATCTGGCAAACACTGAAGACCCATATTTCTGGCATATGTATGTACTGCAAACAGCAAACAAGGGCTCTTGGTTTTGTTTTTTTTTTTGTTTTTTTTTTTTTAATTGAAGCCATTACAGCAAGGGTTTATAAGCCTTTACAATGATCCACAAAACTGAAAAATGTCCCAGGATAGCTGTGCAAATATCATTGACAAAATAATTGGGTTAAAGTTTGAAAAAAAGATTACCTAGATTATGCTATTTACTTGTCATTTCTTGGCTTTTACATTGTTTTTTGTTTAGTTTATATTTACTTTAAGTAGTTGAAAGAATAGAGTTAATTCCTTCCTCTTCTGCTGCATAAATATAGATTACATGTCATTTGGCAATGACTTGAACAACAGAGAAGGTTGACAACACATGAGTTGAAAAATATTAGGCATGTGATGTCAAAGTTGTAAACCTTTATTTGTTTGTTCTGGGACACTAAAGTGAAATCCATAGTGATCATTTTTAATACAAATTGGTGGGAATTTTTTTTTTTTTTGTAAAATTGGTTTAAAAGGATCATTGCCTGCATTTGCAGTTTGTTCCTGTCAGTTCCTCCTTGTACATTTATATACGCTACCATACAATAGGATCGGTTAGGACTACATTGCACTCTCAGTGGGCTTGTGGCAGGGCCACCCATCTGCCCATCACTCTCTCCTGAGGGATGCCTTATCTGTCAGAGGAAAAGGGGGTGAGGGGTACAGCAAGCAAACTTGAAATGCTTTCATCGTCTCTGAGAGGCATGAGTCTTGAAGTGGGCTTCAGACCACACAGTCAGAGAAAGCAAGAGACTGTTCCCTTGGGGGGGAGATAACGGGTTTTTCAAGTCTGGCAGAGCTGAGACCATGCAGAAGGGGCTGTGTGTCAATGCGTGATATGATAGAGGCGAGGTGTCAGAGGTTGTCTGTGTGAAGAAGTGGCAAGTAGCGAGATCTTCATCTGGCTCTGGAGTAAACCCCCCCCTCCCCAAACGGCATTCAAAGAAGACTGTACCCTTTGATGAAACTTTTATCACTATAACTACACTCTTCGGCAACACACCCTGCATTTCAATCAGCTGGGGGTCCAGTGCTCTACAACCACAGCTTTACTGATAGACTTGTGTGAGTTGCATATTCAGTTTTGGAAATGCTGCAGGAACGCTCTCAGTATATGGCCCAGTGAGTCAGCTACAAAGCCCCAGGCTTTACACAAGACAGAAATTCCCAGTTGTCCATAACCTGAAATGTGCAGCCTTCAACACCCTCAAGTGACCTCAAGGGCGATGGAATTTTTTTTTTTTCCTCACCCCCCACCCCATATGAGCAGTGGGTGAATTAATCATAGCCTGATTACACATTTTATTATTTGTAGTGAGCAAGTTTTTCATCACTGATGTCTGCATTCGCAAGAAGTTGACCTGTCAGAGCTAAGCACATCCAGATATTGATTTCTGAAACCATAAGTCATTTTACATAAGGGGACGAGGCCAACCAGGCCCGTGTAATACGGCCAGTACAAACCATTTATTTTCAGCTCCCAGGAGATTAAGAACATCACTAATGCTCTTCTGTAATCTCACCTGATTATGTTTTTTTTTTTTTTTTGGCTTTGCCCACAATCAGCTCTGTCATCGACTGTGGGGATTTGTTCTGTTGGACTACCTTTTGAGAAATCAAATCAAAGTTCATTTTGGGAATTGGGTGGAGGTGAGGGTAGTTTAATCTTCAATTTTTACCACTCTGAAAACCAGCGATGGAAGCGGCTTACAGAGACAGAAGAGCACAAGAACACTTTCTGCAGAATCGGGGGCGGGGGGGTTACCATGAGCTGGTAAACAAACACCCTAGGTGTACAGTACTGAGCCAGGGAGAATGAGTTTTTCCCAAGCCTGTGGTCTAACTGCCAGCATGAAGGTATCAGATGATAGGGCACTTTTCTTCCGGTGGGAGGGCACTTCGCAAGTGGAATAGGCACTCCTGCTGTGACCATGGAGCAGTTAATGCCTCTGAAGAATGACAGAGATTTCCACAGTCTTCTGCTGTCAGTCGCTATACTTCTTGCCTGTGCCAGCACCTCTTTCTTCTCGTTACTACTTTTGACTTTTGTGTTTTATTCAGCATGGCAACATTCCTGGCACAGTCAGTACTGTAGGTCAAGAGACCCTCGTTTATATTGGCAGACAGCCATTCAGGGAAGCAGGAACTGTATTGTCGTTGAGCATTATCGACCATCAGTGGAAACCCTGACTTTTTCTTTGAATCCATCCCTTTTCCGTTTACTTTCTGCAGGAGGTCAATGGTATGTCTTAATGCACTGAATAATTCATTTTGTATACATACTAAAAACCAGAATATTATTGTGAAACTTTTAAATCCTATATCATTGATGGCCGAGAGAAAGAACATTTTCAGCCGAAAGTCTACTGGTAAGCATTTATTTTCTTTGAAAATTTTTAATTCTCTTTATACTGAATGGTAGCAGAACTTAGGCTTAAGAAAATGGTGTGTATTCACTTTATTTGGGTGTGAACAAATCTCTTTGGTTTGTATTTTCAATTTCAAAATGATCTAAACAGTCTTTTCTTTGGTTGCCCCAAATAGCTAATATAAAGTTTTTATTAGGCTGTATTACTGTTCCTGCCAGTTACTTGAATGAGCAGTATTGTATCACTGTCCTTATGCAATGTGGGCCATCATACTGTCCAAAATGGAAGTTGCCAAAGTAACCAGGGCCCAGATCTGTACTTAACCAGATGGGGGGGTACAGGTTAAGGGTATGGGACATGTGACAGCAGATTGTTGATTAAAGTCCAGTAAAAAAGGCCACTGTTGTGAGTTTTGTGTGGGAATAGGTGTGTGTGTGTGTGTGTGTGTGTGTGTGTGTGTGTGTGTGTGTGTGTGTGTGTGTGTGTGTGTGTCCACTCTGCAAAGGAGTGGCATCTCATCTAGGACCAGGTTCATAGCTTAGCTTTGACTTGTTCCCAGATAGACTCTGGACTGCTGCAACCCTCTTCAGAATAAGCAGTTAACAATGTGCAAATGAGTGAAGTGTAATTTTTATGTGTGGCTTATAGTAGCCTGCAAAAAGTAGTTCAAGATTACACATATTCATGTTTTTTTTTTATTTTTTTTTTATTAAAAGAATCAGTAGTGGCACCAATACACAGTAAGGTCAGTTTTTTTTTGTCATCACACCCTCTTTACCTGAAAATATGTGATGTTACAAGGTCTGTGGGAATAACCTGGTATCTCCTGCATTGATAGTAGCAGAGGTTTTGTTTGTCCAGTTCATTTTGAATCCCTGTATGAATATTACCCCACCCCCCCTCCCCAGCATGTGGCTATAATGAGCCCTTGTGAAAAGGCTGCATAGGCTGCAGCCCAGGTAGAGTGAAGAGTCTAACTTTAAGCCTTTGACCTCTCAGCTTGTGTGTTGCCACAGTTCTCCAAACACAATAATTCAATATGTAGTCAAAATGCAGCCTTCACTGTTTTCTGAGCACTGAAACAGTTGCCATGCAAAATGTGCAAATTTAATCCCCACATTCATTACTTTATCAATAAGGTGTTGAACTATGTAAAGCATATAGGAACCGTTTCCTATACCAAGTGCAGCATGGTATTCAAAGTTTCATCTGGTACTTGGTTTTTGTCTCCTGGCAGCATGTACTTTGGTAGAGCCACCCCCCCCCCCTTTTTTTTTTGTTTTTTTTTTGTTTTGTTTTTCTTTTTTCTTCTGTCAAAAAAATCCCCTGTAGAGTAGTTTGAACACAGAGTTTGATTTGGGAGACTGTACTGTATGCATGGAATTGGCTATTTTGGGAAACCAAATCTTGTAGATTAAACATTGATTTCAAAAACATGTGTTCAGACTAATTTGATGGACTATTCAGAAACTGGGCAAAAAGGGTTTATTTTCATAGTTCAAAACATAACGCCAACTTGTAAACTCATAGCTAAGGTAGGACTTTGAGTTTGACACAACCAAGTGAATTTAAGAACAATAAGTAAGTTATTTTAGAAGAAGATGTGATCAGGGGAGTTTGCTCATAAATTTTTTTGCCAGGTTGTAGAGTCCCCAGAAGTTTTTGATTTCAGGAATTAAAAGTATCCAAGAAAAGAAGGAAGCTGTAAATAAAAATTTCATGTAATTTTTGTTAATTGTGACACCAGCATCAACAGTGAGGCAGGTCACACCTTAGAACAGTGAAAGCATGAGGCCCAAGATTCTCCTGAGGTGAAAGATTGACATGCACCAGCAAAAGAGCATAAAAGTTTTTGTGACAGTTGAGGCTGCCCTTTGGGTTCCCATAAGGCTGGAAGTTAGTTGTGGGACGCAGTCAACTTTTCAGGACTTCTGGGACAGAATTTGCAACCTATTGCTAACATCTTTCATGGACCTGTTTGTGCCCAAATATTCCTGTAGCTTTTTAAAGCCCTGAGTGCTAAGTAATTGAATAACATCTAAGAGAGAAAAGTGTTCCTGAATTTAAAAGCAACATTGATCTTAAAACACTTGTGCTTAGTGTAGGTGAGCCTAAAGTGTATAATGAAATGGAGAACACCAAGAAATGAAAATGACATACAGCCCCCCAAGGCATGGGAGAAAAGTCTTCCTCTTCATATGAGAAAATATCTGTTGTGAGAGACGTTGGGCTGGGCGTGCAGGCCTATTGAAAGACAGGCTAAGTTCAGAAGACTGAGTCGTCAGATCCCACCCCCACCTTGGTATGTCTGTCAGGGTAGGGGAAAAAGCAGAAAGGTATTCTGTCATTTTGTAATTTCTGCAAGAAAGCATAGGCCTTCATTTAGAGTGATAAATCCCAAGAACACCTTCTTGCCTTCTACTTTGGATGATGGAAGGTTTGAGGGAGCCACCCATGCAAATGAGGGGGTTTTGTAGGTGCACAGGGTCCCTCTGGAGAACAGGTGAACTGTGGTGAGTCAACATCAGGGAAGCTGGGCCTCATCCTTTCTCTTTGTTCTTTGGATGACTCTCCATTAGCATGTAAATCACGACTTGTTAGCCCACATCGGCTGATGGCTCTTTAGCCCACAGCTTATTGCATTTTTTCACCCTCATATGATTAGAAAATGTATTTCCCTTGTTTACTGCTAGACAGGGAGGAAATTAATCATAGCCCTGGGTAGAAAGCCATTTGTTTCTGTCAGAAGACATTGCTTATTACAGTAAACATTGCATTTGTTCTCATCCTTAATTAAGCAACATACACGTTAAAAATGTCAGCCCTTCTCTGGACTGATATGTGACAAACACATCAGTGATATGTTGAGTTCTTTGATGGGTCAGTTTGTGTTCTCTTAAAAAATATATATCTATACACTCCAAAACATTTGAGAAAACTTCAAGTAGTTCACTGCTTCATTTTGTAACTCATGCATGTCACTCACTAAAATGTCACTTTTTGTATCTTCCGCTAATAAACCCGGAGAGGTGTGACTTTAGTTATTGAACACAAACCTTTGTCGGTTTTTGCAGAATTAGAAGCGTTTCTATTATCTGCTGCTAAATTGTACCAGAACACTAGAAACTGGAAGTGTGGAAGTGACTCTGACCTCATCACCAGGCACTAACCGCCAAACCACGCTGCTGCATCGAGATGCTTTCCACATAGAGTTCTGTACAAGCAAACTGGATTAAAAGAATCAACACTCATGCTCAGTGGAGTAAATCAATAGTCCGCTTGATTATAACTCGACTAGAAACCCACAAGACAGATGACCCCTAACAAGAAAAAAGTCATCTTTCACTGCAAACATGACAAAGCACAGGTTTACTTTTTGATTTCTCTTCACTAGCATTTTTTTCCACTATGCTTCAAGATAGCTTGCTGATGGCCAAGTTTCCAGGGTGTCAGAATGGCAGTGTTGTAGTAAGTCTTTAATGGGGAGCCATGCTTTTCCTTATGTTTGTTTACATGGCAAAGAAGGTATAGAACACAGATTTTTTTTTTCCCTTCTTCAATAAATGAAATTGATTTGCAATGACCATTTGCTTTTGTGCCTAAATCTTTCCATGTTTTTTTTTTTTTTTTTTCTTTTTGAATGCTGGTTGGAATGAAGAGCATTCCAGTTGTTTGGTCTCTTCAGCTCCCTTGTGGTCCAGTGCCTCATGCAGGCCCAACTCCTTTAGAAGAATTCCCTCATTTTCTTATTTGTTATTGCTCCTCTGGAGGGTAATACTGGTGGCGACGAAAATGCAAGGGGCTGACAGGAAAGAGCAGCTTGTCGAACTCTCGGCACCAGACTAAAGCTACACTTGGCTGACCCGGGTCCCATATGTTCACAAGTCAGGTGTAGGTGCAATGATGAAAACTTGCGGGACCCAGCTGTGTGAATTTGTAAGGAGGCTATTTTATGTCAGGTTGTCTGCTTCAAAGCTTCAGGGATTTTCAAGCTGCAAATGTGCTGAAAGTTTAGTATGAAACCACATTGCCTTTATTTGCAGTTCCATGGGTGTTTATATCCTCTGTTGTTGGTACATGCTCTCACTCAGACGTTTGATTTTACAGCTTATTAAACATTATTCTTGAGAGGGTTTCACTGGTTTCATTGCTTTCCTTTATCAGATGATGGATTATGAAACATTTATGGTTTTTTACTGTATAGTGAATATGGTGGTTTGCATGTTTCAACTTAGGTCTTTTTTTACAGGATAAGTTGTTTGGTAAGCAGTTAACTTAAAATGGCTGTGTACAGTATTCATTTTTGATAGTTAATTGTTCTAATTCATATGTGTAGTGCAGTTTATACATTGTTTTACCTGGTATTGTTTATGCACTGTGGTTTATTCAGAACTGCAACCCAGCCCAATGTCCTGGCATTTAAACCTTTTGTCCCAAGTGCAGGTTTTTATGTAGTAGCAGGAGGGGAGTTTGCAGCTGGTAATGGACCCATTCAAGTGTAGGGGGTGGCAGCTTTTCCGGGCCTTTCAGCTTGTATCCTCATGTCACCTTCAACAAGGATCACTTTTGCTCACTTTGTCACTTTACAGGGGGGTTCAAAATTAACTGAGCAGTTTCATAAATTTTTTACCCAGAAACAGTGTCATATGAACATGTATTATACAGCAATACCCTGCTTTACCCTAACAGTGTAGTGCAGTTTTTTTTATAGTGCTCATACTGTAACGTCATGGCATGTATTCCCACAGTGCACTTCACATTGCATGTTTCCTTTGTTGCTGTTAATGCTGTTATCATGCACATTCTCACATCTCTCTGGTGTTCTTGCCATTAGCTCTGGCCCATCTCTCATGGGAGGGGGCTAGGGGTGTGTGTGGTGAGGGGGGTGCTATTCGTTGTACTTTTTCTGTGCACTATCCCTTGCTCTTAGTTGTAAGGCTTGCTGTGCACAACTTACAGAAATGCACTCTCACATGTTTCCCTCTCACATGCAACTGGGAGAAACTCCAGATACTTTCTTTCATTTCGCACATATATCACACATTTTCCTTTAACAACAAATCGACAACTGAGGATCATTTGTGTGTGTGTGTGTGTGTGTGTGTGTGTGTGTGTGTGTGTGTGTGTGAGAGACCTGTCTAATAATATATCATTTTAAACTGACCCCATTTACCACTATTTCATTTGGTACTGCACTTTCTGGAAATGCATCCTGAGCACTAAGTAGGGTGTTACTGTAATGAACATTTATAAGGTAAAGAAAAAGCTGTGAGTTGCTTTACAAATCGATATGAACTACTAATTTTATTTTTTGTAGAAAAAGGTCCTTCTGCTTAAATATTCATTAACTAATTGTGTTTTAATCTCGTCCCAGGTCTTTACACATGATCACCAGCCCCTTTGAGCTCTGCCTGACTTTTAATAACTTAAACTTAATAAGCATAAACTGTTCCACTTTGACTTTGTCTGCTGTAAAGGTGACTAGAGTAGGACACGGGGTAAAATTTTTGAATTTCTAACATTGAATTTCTAATATATCTACGGTTTTAATATTTATAATATTATAATAACTTCTCAAATGTATTAATATGTAGTCATTTTAATATCTAGCTAGAAAAATATTGGTTTTGAATCTTCAAATCTTACTGTAACCCAGTGGATCATTCAGGACCCTTTTATGTAAGGGGGTACTTTGCTGTTATTGGGGTACCCCCCCCCCTCTTCTGTGTGGGGCTACAGTATGCTGTTACTGAACCCTTGTGACAACAACTGAGCAACCACTCTGAAGTAAGAACCAAGCTGTGAAAAGGTGGTGGGAGTAGGAGGAGCTGAGAAACTCATTTCAGTGGCCCAGTGCGAACTCATCAAGGATCATAACAGCCCTGCCACACATAAGATATCTGGGCCACCAGAGTTCATTTAAAACCAGAAGGTTATTCTGAGAAGGATTAACCCTAACTATAAGTTTGGTAATGTGCTTCCTAAAAGCAAAAATAAAGTTGATAAGAACAGAGTACTTCTTTCTGTAAACTCTTCTTTTTTTATTTCCAAGCTCTGCTTCTCTTTCACAGTGTATCCAGCTCCTATAGAGTAGGTGGCTGTTGTCAGCCCTGTTGATAACTCTCAGTCAATAATACCCCCCCCCCCCAGCTTGTAGGCAGGTTAAGTCAGCACAGCTGTTCTATGTCGACGTGAGAGTTGTTGTCATGAAAACGGGTAAACAGGGCTTTTGAAAGTTCCTCTTGGGATTAAATTACTGTGCTTTTGTTGCTGATTAAGAGCACTTCACATAGCCCTTCTTTCTCCAGTTATTTGGTGAGGGAGCAGCTTTTCTTTCTGTGTTTTGGTGTCACGAGTAAGATTTACAGATAGAAGGCATAATTTATTCTCTAAAATTTCAAATGCTGACACTGACTTAGTTTGTGTGAAGATGAACTGTAGTAAGTGTAGCAGCACGGTGCCAAAAGTTGCTGCTGTGGCTCCGTGTAGCTGAAGGGCAGAGTTCATTGTTGTGCTGAATGTGCAGTTTGACACAAGGTTCATCCTGGATAAATCACTGTGGCCTTGGATCTTGTGTGCTCAGAGTTCAGGACCACAATTTTTTTTTTTTTTTTTTTTTCCTTCAGTGCTTTGAAGCCTACAAGATACACATCAGAATCCATATGAAAATGACAAGTGTTTTACTACCAGTCTTGGTTTGTACACTGCATTTAGTCCAGCTGACAGTATGCACAACCACTTTTTGGGTTTGTACAACTGTATCACATTTCAGTCTGCAGTACTGGATGGGACTTAAAGCCACACGCAGAGGCCCCATGCAGAACTGTAAATGACAACAGAATAACTGTTAAGGATTTTCTTCCAAGCTGACTCAACTGGTGGCTGATAAGGTATCACACTCCTCCCAAGATGGAGGTTGTGATCACTGAGACTCTTTAACCTCAGTGTGGCTGTCTGCTATGTTTTATTTGTCTTTGCTAAATATTTCATTAGACTTTTTTTTTTTCATTATAGCCAAGGCCATGCTTGAAGTACCATGGTTGCAGAAGGTTGGTAAAAACATTTTTCTGCATTAGTTGTGTTGAAAAGCAAGTCTTTTTTTTTTTTCCCCTCCCCCTGAGAAAGTCAAAATCAATGCTTAATCTTTAATTATACTCTGGTTTAATAAGGATAACAATTCTGTGTGTTTACTGTGTTCTGGTTTTAAGTATTTTCTGCTTAATAGAGAATAAAAGTGTGTCTTCCTGATCCCATTAATTTAACCAGTGATTTGTTGAAATAATAAAGGAAAGCAAACTTTATGGTGTTTAAATTCTTCTTCTCTAAGACCTAGCTGAGCACCAGCAGATGGTTAATGATTACAGAGAAGTCACAGAACAGCAGTTTGACATTTGAATGCACTCAGAGCACTCCAGCTTTGTGACTGTATGTGTTTCACTAATGTCTGAAAAAGAGCATGCACTCTGCCATTCCTTTGCTTACCTCAGAATGGTCTGTCAGTTCTTGCGAGGGTGCAGTGGCGGCACATTGTTCAGTCTGGCCACTTCTTAGCCAGAGAGAAAACCAGAATTCTGATTGGTGTGCACTGTAGTTGGGAGAACACACAGTAGGTAGTTGTGTCTATCTTAATAAGGCCAGGCCTGAAAAGGGAGGTGGCTATTTAATTCCATCTCTTGTGCTGTAACTACAAAGGCTTTCCAATTGGATTAACATGTCCAAGCTGTGGCAAACCACACCCATAATCACCTACATGCTTATCCTCAGCACTCTTTTGCAGTATTTAGGTTAAATGCTGTTTGCAAACTACATGTTCCTGCTTGAGCTGCAGGAAGGTCACAGCAGACCCATTTCTGCCTATCCTACCAACTGACATGGCTGCCCCTCAAATTAGGTGCAGTCCCATTTATCTTGAACGAGAAAAGAGACACCTGGCATGTTTGTTTCAAGACCTCATTCGTATGGGTTCGCCAAAGTCGATTGACAAGGAGAAAATTGGTTTAGCCAACAGGGTCACACGGTTGCTGAGACTTCCAGCACATTAGCGTGACGTTATCTTGCAGCAAATCAGGGATGCTGAAGTTTGCTACATATCAGCGGGTCCTTGGTAATTCAAGAAATGTTATCCTATTTCCCAAAATGCTTCCAAAGCAGTTCCACCTTGGCAGGATATAACAGTCAATTTTCACTGAGGAATTAACAATGCGGTACAGGCTGCCTACCTCACTTTGATTCCATAACATCTATTTCAGTTCATTTTAACTTGCTCATTTTTCTTCTGGTTTCTTGTGGAAAAGAATAACAGGGTGAGGTAGAAACATGTAGAAGAACACTTTGTATGATTTTCTGAGCAGTTACTCTGCAGACATTAGTAACTGTTAAGGTTGCAGCTGGAATCCATCAGTGGACATGCGGTAAGCATAGATTTATCTTACTACCCAAGTAAGCTGGTAATATGATGTCCTGAATTTATTACTTTTATTAAACTGATAAAGACAATAAACAATCTAATGTGTTTCTTAATATAACAAGTTGCTGGAGGAGTTTTTCTCTCAACATAGCAGAGTGTTATACCAAAATTTTTCTTGTTGACGGGTAATTTTAAAATGTTTTAAAGTTCGGTGTGTTGGGCTGTATTAAAGGGGATTTGCTGGGGGGAGGTAGGTCCTGTGTATTGGTCACAGTAAGACCTTGGTACTTCAATAACAGAGCTGAAGTTAATAATAATAATAATAATAATAATAATAATAATCCTAAGCACCAGTGACCCAATGCAAACTCTCATTCACCATCTCTCTTGGGAAAAGGAGTGATGCTAAGCCTGCCTCACCTTGACATCTCCTTAACTTCCATTCTTCTCCTCAAACTATTTACCAACACATTTTAAATCCATTCAGTTGCTCTTACATGTGTTTCAAATGTATGTTGTGCCAATGTATGGTGATCTAATCAAATTCCATGGTCTCTTGGATGAGATGAGGGTTTGTTTAAAGGTTACCTTTGAGCTGGATCTTCAGAAGAACATTGGTGGTGGAGATTAGAGGGCTTCTGTCTTGACAGGTCACTTTGTTTTGTCGTTCCTTTCAATGGCACAGAAACCCTCCAAACCTATTTGTTCCTGTTGTGCCTGTTTTTAAAGGTTGTAGTGGATGTTTATTAGTCAAAACTCTGCACTCAACCAAGTATTTAAGTTGGCTGCATGAGAATTTGAATCCAGATGAAAATAAGGGGCTGCTGAGTTACATGAAGACATGAAGGTTACATAAAGATGCCGATTGATTGTGTTTTCTTGAAATGTCAGAGGTCTTTTTGCACAGTGTTGTTGAAGATATTTAATGTGAATGTGCTGTTTTCATTAAAGTTTATCAGTTTGCATAGGTTAAGATATAAGATCTAATTTAACCTAGAACATCTAGCAGTGTTTGGTCATAATGCTACAGATTTTTAATCTAGCATGTGGTGGTACAGCCCCAGAAGGTGTGCTGAAATGGCTGCAATAAAAATGTCCAACTGGGCAAATGGGTAAAATGTGTAAGTCACATTGGATAATTATGTCAGTAAAGAAATGCTAGACCAAGCTTGAATTTGAGAAGTCTTCACTTAAAGATATTTGAGTTCAGACATTTTCCATACTTTCCTGTTTGAAACTTGGGATGAAAGAAGGTTTCCCATCTGATGGCAAGAAGGACCATTTGAATTACATGCAGCATCACGAGACATCAACTTGTCAGTTTCTCACCAAGTTCTCAGGCAGCCTTCCAGAGAATTTTGCATGTGAATTGCTTTGTTTCATTTGCTTTGTTAGAATAGCTGGCTGTAACTTTTACTCTGCATTACTCTGTGAATTACACTAGACAGGGAAGATATCCAGGTGAAGTCAGAAGAGACTGAGATTTGATATTCAAATGTGGGAAACTGTCATTGTGAAGCGACCAGGCATTAAAAAGATTTCAATGAAATTATGTTCCATTTAGAGTTGAAAGGCCTTTATTGCAGCCTATATATTTTTGGTTTTAATGCCTGCAATTATAATTTATTGCCATTCACATTAAATGGATAGGAAGTGGCGCTGAGCTCTTTAGCAACAGGGAGCCGCACCTGTGTTTTCAAGATGGGCCATCCATGGGCAGGAGCTATGCAATGGTGAGGAGGACCATCATTATGTCCAGGAAAACCCAGGGAGTGCGAGCGTGTGTATTAGTCTGCGGCAGCAGTTGTAATCTGTGGAGTGTCCTCTTAAAGCCCATTCACTATCGCCTGCTGTGCTTTGATGGGGGCGGTTTGTGCCTTCAGTCCCCTCTCAGCTGGCCATTCCTGTTAGGCTTTCTTTCTGACTTAAAGTGTGAACGGCAGCGTTTTATTTTAACAAGGTGTATTTACATTCTCTATCTACCTCCATTCTCACCCTCCCTTGTTTTTCTTAGTCCTTGAATTTAGTGGTTTATTTCTTACGCTCACGCCCTACGGTCTACCCCCTGCATTTTAATATAGATTCAGTCACCTGTAGCTGTAACTTTCTGCTGTCCAAATGCTCAAATCTGTGTGTAAGTGGTCCCTGCACCCAGGCCCTTGCTGCATTTGTACTGCAAGACAAGAATCAAGAATCGTTTATTGTCGAAAATCCTTATACAGCAAAAATACAAGGGAGCGGGAAGCAAAGATCCTTGGTGCGATGGTGCAACAAAACAGGGCGAAAGAAAATTTTGAGAATCAATAAAAAAAAAAAGATAATACAAATATAGATGGATTAAAGGAAAAAAACAGTGTATACAAAAGATTAATACAATGTGTAGATAAATACAAAAATGCACACACATACATACATGTGTATACATACATCAACATAAATCAAACATACCCACACATGTTGGAATGTCAGTGGTTATGGTCAGTGGTGGTGATCGAGACCAAAATGACAGCATTCAGCAACCTAACAGTCTGTGGTAGAAAATTATTCCTGAGCCTGGTGATTTTGCCTCTCAGGCTGCGATAGCATCTCCCAGGTGGCAGTGGTGTTCCTTTACATCAGGAAAATTAGCTGAAAATTTTACCATGCCATGCTTTTTTAATCCTTAGTGTGTTTTAGCTGTCATTTTTTAACAGATCAGATGACTTAGCGGGACAGAACTGTATTAACCAATGCCCCACCTGTATTGTGATTCAGAGCCTACCAGCATGGCACAGGTGGTGGAAGGATTACTTTGTCTTTTCTGTTTCACAGTGTTGTTGAAGAAAATTGAATGAGATTTTAGCAAAGACATCTGCAACACTCAGTCACAGCCTTGCTTTAGACACCCTTGGGGCCCAAGTGTCAATAGGAGGGTTTGTGCAGATCCCCAAGACAGAAGGCTCTGCCTCCCCACATCCACACCCACCCAGCAGTCTGCCTGTTTAAAAGATGCAGACAAGAAAATCCAACTGCCATCGTTCACCTTTTAAAATGGTTGCCTTCATAGCAATATAATCAACCAAAACATCAACCTGGCATGAGATGGCCCACTTGTGTCTGCTGCCAGTGAGAGGAGCCTGATCGCAGAAACACCAGCCAGGATCAGTAGACATAACTAGAGTCTGCAGTTTGTTGTTTGGCCAATGCTGTTCCACTGAGCGTCTTGTTCAGCTTCTTTACCAAAAAAATGCAGTACAGAACAAGACTGTCAATGTTTGCCGTAATTGTGCATTAGTTGTTAATCGGTTCGTTCTCTCCTCCTTTCTCAGTGTGTTTGTTTATTTGGCTGAGCGCTGCTCCTCTCCAAATACTTGATTAGATGGGACAGGAGCGCTCTCGTGCCCCAGTGAACTCAGCGCAACAGGAGCCCCGCGTAGATAAACCTTTCTCCATCCACTTTGCCTGGCTATTCTTCTTGCATTGTAATGAACAGTGTTACAGTATATAAGGGACATAATGAAGATATCTGCTTAGCTTTTGCAGAAATCAATTATTGCTCTCTGGTTCGGTCCGTGTGGCTAAATATGCCTTAAAGAGCGATGCCATCATTATAGCAGAATGAATATATTAAAGAATTTGCGCTGACAACTGAAAGACAATTATCTCAGTGAACTACAGTTGTGGACCTCTTCGTACCTTTTCAAATAAATACAAAATAACAAGTCTGAAAAGATGATGAGTTTTGAGTTGTCATTGTTTTCGTTCACCCCACCTGCCCCTTCCTTGTCTTCTGACTATGAGTATTGACAGGGATCAGAGTGGAATGCGTTACGCTGGCCACCTTTTACCCTGTAGGGATGAAGGAAATCCGGGAAGTTGCGTTTCACTTGTTGCTCTTCCAGCAGCTGTTTTTAATTTCAAGCGGCTATCTGTCACGGAATTTGTGTAGTCTATGTCCCTGGTGCCGCTGCACCCAATAGGTTGTTTCATTTCCGACTCCTCACCTCATCCGACACACACACAGAGTACAGTGATACAAAAAGGGTAAAACCCTGCTGTGCTACAAATTTAACAAGCTCCTATCGCTGCTCACAAGGAAGAAAACCTCCCAGTTTATCTCCCATGTGCATGGCTTTGTGAAAGTCAGGAGCCCAAGCAAATCAGCACTGCAGCCCTTGCCTTTAAAAAGATGCTACTTCATCGGGGCAGGTTAATATTCTGAGTATGAGAGTTCTGACCCACTGTCCCTCTCAGTGCACTCTGATCAAGCTCTGCCTTTTGTTGCCCACTTGCCCCACGAGTGCTTTGGCTGCTCCAGTCCAACTCTTTCCCTCTTCCCTGTCCCCTCAAAGTCAGGCAGCTCACAAGCCTGAGATGTTTGCTTTCTGGTTATGTACATCCCCATGTGATGGATAGGTTTGTTTGAGCACAGGGCAGAAAGCAGGCCTCCAACACAGGGGGTGGGAGGATAGTGCACCTGTTGTCCAACTATATTAGTTAGGAAACTCCCCTTTGACCACCTCCTACCCCCTTTCCTCCTCTTCCAGGTCTGCCAAGGGGACAAATGGGGCAAGACCATTTTTATTCTGCTCTGTTGTACCTTGTCCACATCCTGCCATTTTTGTGGAACCGCAGGCCTTAAACGGTGCTTGTTTCTGTACCTATCCAAGAACTTGCACCCCTCCCCCACTCTTCTTTTCCACTCTCAATCCCCTTCTTCCCTCGTTTTGCTTTCTCACGCTATCTCTCCAGAGTGTTCCCAGTAAATTACCAGCCTGGGGGGTGGGGGTGGGGATTGCATTGCCTTGTATAGCTGGCTCTCCATGCTGACTAGAGATAAATCCTTGCAAATGAGTGCAATAATTGCCTTCAAGTGGTCTTTCACTACCGCCTCCTGCGGCTCCGGCTGCGTGATGTACCGTATTGGCCCGCCTTGTCTGCGCAACACAAGTGCATGAGAGAGATCAGGCCTGGCACGTACTGTACATAGAAGCGTTTTGGCACAACCATTTTGTCTAATAGGTGGTATTAATTTGTCTTTATTGCTGAAATTTTCCTGTCGAGCAGGAAGAGGACAAGGTTGATTGCATGTGATTGGGCTGCATTCCCAGAGTGCACTGCACTGAGCCAACAAGGGGGCATGTGAAAGACACTTGGGTGCTGCTACTCAAGAAGCCCTCATTTCCTTTGAACTTTTTGTGTGTATTATAGATCACAGATAACTTCATACATAGCACTCTTCTTGCACTTGAAATTTGCAGATGTTTATGAGGTGTGACCTCACTTAGCTACTGATGTGTCCATGCTTTTTGTGTACACTTGGTCGCACAGTGAAGGTTATCAGGCCAAGTCTCCAACTGCGCACAGTGTTGGCCCCATCACTATTTGTTTGTATTTATTTTCTCCCATGAGGGGGTGAACTCCGTTTAAATACTCTTAGACTTGGGGCTGGGATCTTCATGAAGCACATGGGGAAATTTATTTGGTTGATGCAGTTCAGTGCTCTGCCACACAACCTGGTGTTTCACAACTTGGGCATGATTCTGTCAGTCCACACTTTTCTTTCCCATTACTTTCAACCCACCTCACACTGCCTCACTTACGCCATCGGCAGAGATTACTTCTCTGTAACATATCATCTGACCTCTGTGCCTGCTGAGAGCCTGAATGCAGGAAGCTTTAAAAAGAGTACAGGGAACTGTATAGAGAGTGGGTATTCAGGAGGGAGTATTGCATTTAAATGTTATTTAAAGTAACAGAAAGGCTGAGGTATTGAACCTACAGTAGGGCAGCAGTTCCCTTTGAGATCCAACCTCTTTCTTCTGCATTCCATTCCAGGTGACAGAAAAGAACAAGGACTAAGAAAATTGCCTTTACAATATCTTGGTCTACTGTTTGTTGTTTTAGTATATGGAGTGGACCACTTGAAGTTGCTGACAGATTAGTTCCAGCTACACAATGTTTTGCTAGCAACATGTTGTTGTTGGGTTTTTCCACAGATTGTCTACAGGAATATTTATCAAATACCATGACAGCATCCATAGGTGATGCAAGGAGAAAATTTTTATGGTTTTCATGTCAACGGTGACTATTTCTTTTTAATTGAATTTGTCTATGAATATGTTACATGCAAGGTTATGAAGATATCTGCTTATGGAAACAGGTTTTCAAGTTCAAACCCATCTTACTGGGCTTCAAAATAGGTTGCTCTGTTCAGGGCAACACACTTGTCCTTGGATCCCTCACTTCACCTTTACTGACTGGGACACCATGGAGGTGGGATCACTTTGTCTGCCGTTACACACACAGTAATTTAGGCTGCGTCCCACAAGGCAACATGAACCCGTTCCCACTCAGCTCCCACCGCAATGCTGACACAGTCATTTGTCTTCTTTAGTGGCGCGTTCACTCCACACGTCTGCAGCCACAGCGCACCAGAGCAGTCAGCCTGCAGGATCCCGATGGCAGCATAATACAGTTTACACACCCAGCAGGCAGCACAGCAGGCTGCGCACACACACACACACACACACACACACACACACACACACACACACACGCACACACCTGCACGTACATCTACACATGTATAGCAGATACAGAGCAGCAGTATTTTGTCAGCACAGCTGTACTGTGAGCCAGCTCAGTTCCTTCTGCACACACTTGAGTCCTCGCAAGCTCACACACTCTCCCACACAGAAGAAACACACAGAACACCTGCTGTCACACGTTGGATTGGATACAAATTGCATAATAAACACCATTTCTCTCTGTCATTGGAGGGCCCCTCAGGTTGCTTCCTACTAACCTTCAAATCATTCCATGCTTGTGCCAGTCTTGTCACTCCTCATGGGGAAAAGAATGCCATGCTGTAGGTGGGCGGGCAAGGGGAGATGCAATCTTCACAATCTATGAATTACAGACATGTCTCCAAAGGCATTTGTACCACTCACATCCACAGAGTCCTTCTTGCCACAGAGGTGTTTAATATTCACCCCCATGACTGGTAACAGCCTGTAGATTTGTGTTTATGCCCTTGCTCTAGGGCTTTTAAGCTTTTATTATGCAGCCGTATAGTGTTTACATGTCACTAGTTTGTTATTGGGGCATGTCGGGGGAGACGGATGGTCTCCAACAGCAGCATGCCGTAATTGTCAGTCGTCCACCGAGCCTGTACAAAATGTTATTTAATTGCATATTAAACCGTAGTGAAGGTTCAGTGCCTGTCTCTTGATGGGCACAGTCATGTCGGTTATGGGAGTGGGGCTGAAGGATGTCATTTATTTGACTTGCTTTGTAGCTTTATTAAAATTGCGAAACTGCTAAATTGGAAGGGACACCAATACACAGGGTTCTAGCCTGTACAAGCTGACCTTGTGGTAGGATGTAATGATTAGCAGCCCATGTTTTAGATTCATGGAGTGGTTTCTTCTCAGCTGCTTGATGCTGAAGTCCATGTTAGACATTGATAGTTGCAGAGGGCTTGTTCACACTAGTTGGCATGCAGGAAGTTGAGCTACGTTACTCAGGAATAGACCAAGAGATTGCTGAGGGAATTCTCACCTCAGGCACAGGTGAACCTCGATCCATGGCCGTCAAGGACCCTGAAGGAGGCCGTCTTGTCCTGAGATTGATGCACACGTCCCAGCTCCAGTTTAGAACACCCTCGCAGGCTCACAGAAGATGTCTCAGAAGGGATACTGACCTGAATTGCAGCACCAGTATGCTGAGAGGCAAAAAACTGTCAGCTTCCCCTTTTCTAAGTAATTTCATTTTAGAACTGCCTTAGCACCACTCCTCTTTTGAATGCTCCCTTGAACTCCATCTTGAGCCTGCACTGTCTATGCTAGCTTACCCAGTTTAAAAAAAAAAAAAAAAAAAGGAACTGAGTTATTTCTGAGAGACTGGTACTTTTTACCAACATCAATATTTGACAAGTTACCTTTTTGTCATTTCTTTCTGCTGACACAAGCTCCTCCGGTTTCCAGAGAAAGGTTCTAGCTTTTTAGTGCCAGTGGATGATATTTTTTGAGTCATATTTTCACCACATATTTTGCACATTCTGTAATTTTGAGGTTTTAAGTAAAGAAGTAAGTTAACATTAAGTAATGTTTTGGACTAATGGCCACAACATCATATGTTCCCTGGCCAAGAACAGGATCACTTGCCTTGTTGAGGATAGCATATCTGGCTGTTGTGTGATTATGTGACTCTTGTCAAATGGTAGTTTACCTTTTCCTCTTTTCTTCTACCTGATGTTAAAAAGACAGGCTGAAATGATACAGTGTGGTACTGACCCACCATTGCTTTCTATCTAATATGCCCTAATCAGCAACCCAGAACCATTCTGATGCTTTCCTGTTCTCCTTAACCCAAGCATGCATTAGAGAGGAAGGTGAAGTGTTTTAAGAGTCTGTGTGTTTCTAAATAAACTTTAGTAGAAGTGAGTCTGTGCTGTGTAACTTGAGTCTTTGATGTTGATTAAGGATGTGGATTGTGATGGTGAGCCAAAGGACACAGAGTGGACAGCAAAGAGCATCTTTGGGTGCTTGAGTAGTGAAAGTTCTCCTCTCTCCTCACAGGTGTATAGGAGGAAGGCAGTGGAACTCGGGGAGAAACTGCTGCCAGCCTTCAAGACTCCCACTGGAATTCCTTGGGCTCTTTTAAACCTGAAGAGGTGAGTAACCTTTCTAGGGCATTCCATGGAACCTCATACCCGCCCCCCGATCCTCTTTATTCCTATCAGGTTTTCTGGGTTGTGATACTTCTTTATTTACATCTTCTGAACCTTGTGGTAGCATAAACAAATAAGGCCATAACCCAAACTTGGTCCTGTTTGCTGGGGAAGTGCAACTTGGAAGCTGGTTGTTCATTATATAGCCTGTGAGCAAATGGAGCTGGTTTTGCTTTTGAGTGCAGGTAAGCTTGGTGAACTCAGTCTCACTGGTTCAGTGCAAGGCTGCCACAGTGAAGGCTGCAACCACACAATGCACTGCCACAGTTTACATGCAGCTTCAGACTAGTCAAAGACCCCATGTTATACTGTTTTATCACAGTGATTAATAAGATTTAACAACCCTTGTTGCATTGCCTAAAACATCCAAACATACTGGATAAAAGCAATGGTTCTTAAGTGTCTTTCAGACTATCAGAGAGTGTCTTAGAGACTAACCCTTCTACTGCTGCTGGAAATCTCCCATCATCTTAAGTCCTTATGCTTCTGATCCAGTGTGCAAAGCTTTTCTCTACTGAGGCCTCCCTGGACATCTCACATCCCAGTGGGGGTGGTTGTGAGAGTGACTAAGGAGCTGCAGTGTTGCCTTTGGAACAGACGGTCACTTCTGCTTACTCCTGGGGAATGACCTGTTGGCCGACTTTACTGGATCAGCCATTAATTTTTAAGAACCCACACCTCCCTAGCCAGTGTAACAGGTGTAAAGCAGGACTACTAGTGCTTCATCCAGCAAAGTGTGTTTGTGTGTTTAGTACTGCTGAAATCCATATTTCTCACTGATGAATAATTTCAGTGTGAGAGCTCATGTTGTGGTTCTTGAGTAGCTTGTTTTTGGACATTTTTACTCAGGTGACAAGTGGAGAACTTTAAGTTATAGTTCCAGCCTTTGTATTTCTGCTAGCCATATACTAAGTCCCAATTTGTGGATGATTTACAAGTTAAAAATCAGAACCATGGCACAACCAAGAGTAATATTTGTTCTTGCTTCATGTTGCTGCTCATAGAAAGGCCAGTAAATTTGCCAAATTTTAAATGCTCTAATACAGTTCTCACTTGAGCATTTTCCCCCAGGGGTCTGGTCAGATTTCAGAGGCAAACCAAAAACCTGATACGCCATTGCTGGCAGTACTGCATGTGAAATGTGTGAACAAACAATGTTAGCTGAAGTAGGATCCACTGACTGTAAGCGCACAGGAAATGTGAATGCAGTGTTTCTATGATCACCTTAATTTTGTAATTGAGATGTGAACTATAAATTGTACCTCAGGTTGTCAGGTTGTCATGGAGATGGTTGCACTTCTGTGTGTTATCAGCTAATTAGTGTCCCGCATTATGGTAACCTGTACCACTTCCTTGTGCAGCTGGTCCAACTGAGAAAGGACTGCACAGATGAGGAATGCCTTTTTCACTGTGTTGGTCCAACCTTCCTGCTGCCAGGGAGTATTGGGCCTTCACTTGCTTTCACTGCGAGCAGCAGACCGACAACAAGGGGGGTTACCCAGTAGTGACAAGTTTAATATATACATTGGGCAAGGTGCTTGCTCTAAATTGCTCCAGTTACAGTTACACAGGTGTGTTTTTTAAGATTGTAAGTAGGTTATCATCACAGGTTGCTTTGTAGTAAAGCATCAGATAGATAGATAGATAGATAGATAACATATAAATGTTGATGCCTTAATTGCAGCCAGGTCACCCTGGTCGCATGCAGACGGCCCTTGTTTGGCCGCATGAAATAGTTTACATGAATAGAGGGGCGCTTAGGCAACCCTCCCCAAAGAGATGTACATCTTCCCAGAATGACAGAACACCTTAGTTTTTGGGAATTCATTAGAGAAAATAGAGGAAAAAAATAGAAGAGGTTTTTGAAGAACAAAGGAAAATGTCAAATAATTCAAATTATTTCAGTTGCAGTCTACTTTCATCTTCAGTTATGCTTTTTCAGCACAGTTATGAACAGTGTCTCAAACTGTTTTTCCCTTTATTTTGTTTATTTTGGTTCATGCAAAACACTGAGAAGTATGTTTTGGTTAGACTTTCACACCACTGAACTTGAAGACTGAACACTGTGTATTCTTCCTAAATTACAGACTGCTTTGCCTCTGTGTTGTAACAAAGGCCTCCATTACAAGAAGGAAGCTCACTGTGTGGGAGGGTGACCTTGCTGCTAGGCCGATCCAGCTAGTCTGGGGTGTGTACCTTCATCTTCTCCATGGCCCGTTTTACCTCTCTAGAATCATGGATTTATATCTAAACCTTCTCAGTCCTATACTTCAGCCAAGTACTGTATAAGTAAATTCCACCATATCAAAGAACAAATTAAAACCAAAGTGCAGTAGTATGGAGCACTGATGAATAATCTGGCTACATATATACTGTATATTTGTTAGTCCCCCCCCCCCCTTGTGGAATAGCTATTGCTATAAACAAGTTTACAGTTTAGTTCCAGCTTTCATTCTTAATTTAAAACAGACTAATTTTAAATTTAACTGCTTTTGTCTTCAACTGCATGCACAAAGATTGCCAGGGAGACAGAGAAATGGACACTGTTGAAATAATAATTCCAACCACTTTTTGCCCAGTGTGTGTTTTTTGCCAGTGGGCTCTTGAGTATTTTCATTAGCTGAACAATAAATGGGCACAAATACCTGGATGCAGCAAAGGGCCGTGGGCTGATGGCTCTCGAAAGCCTGTTCCTTCGTCGCCACTGTGTACCGAGTGTTTCCCTTGTTCAAAAGAGTATTTCTTTGTCATCAGGACTCCTGTGGTGGCTGTCATATAAAGGGTTTCTCACAGAATCGGGTCCTTTCCAGTGACCCTGTCTCTCTGGCACTAAAAGGAGAGAGTGTTATGTCATGAGGGACACCCCCCTTCCTGAGTAGTACACCACAAATGTGGTCTGTAGGGAACCTCTTCCTGTGTTTGTGTGCATTTGAGCTGCCATGTGTATTCTTCTGACTGTGCAAAATGTGGAAGTGGAATCTGCTCCTGAAATGAGGGCAGAGGAATGGCTTTTTTTTTTTTTTTTAAAGTACTTGTTTTGCTCCATGTTTATGTCTGGCCTACAGTTCTTACTATTTATTGGTAAGGTTACTCTGTGCTTTGTACAAAACACTGAAGTTGATCTCAGACTCTGGTAGCTGACATCTGTGCTCTACAAAATGGTAAACAGGAAAATAGGATGTCTGTAGAAAAAAAAAGTGTTATGCCAGAAAGATCCCAGAGTTGGTCTACGCATCTAAACTAATCCGGTTGATTTGACAGTAAATAAGATTGCAGTGACACGAGGAGCATTTTACAAAACTACTGTAAAGAAGCATTTGGCTTTGATGAGTGACTCACTTAACACTCAAACATGCTGAGTGGATATACAGAGTTTTACTGTAACCCAGTTTCATTAACCGAGAAGCTTCTTAAATTGTATCAGGTGAAGGCAAAGGGAAATTTCTGACAAGTAAGAAGGTTCATAGTATCCTTTGCACAGTTCTTGCACGTATTTGACCTTGAAATTTGTGAATTTATCAAAACAGTAACTTCTGTATACAGGATTTATTATGAAAAAATTTTTCTTCTAAAACTGTGTTTTTAACATGATCTAATCAGGCCTGTACAGTATTGTAGAAAAAAACAGATTTTGAAAGTAATATTTAATGTGTTGCATCAGTCCACAATCATGCAAATATGTGCCTGTAAAATGTCACAGTAAATGTCAGTAGAAGAAAAAGTGATAGCACTAACTGGGAGTAAATTTCCCAGGTGACGTGGTTTCGTGACCAGCCGTTGGACTGCTGAGCGGGTACCTGGACTTGTAAACAAGAGACAAAGCCACAATCTGAGCAGGAAACTGCTGCTGTACAGGATTTGTAGTGTTCATGAAGTCATTTCTGCAAAGGTGTGTAGATGCTAAGAAGTTGCTAAGAGCTCTCAGCATGGTGTTATCATATGTTCAGTGGAAACTATGGTGCATATTCTACAGCAAGGCAGCAGATGGCATAGTGGTTGTGCCATTGTCACTGTAAATGGCTTTTTGGGTTAAGCTATCTTAAGTTCTTTTATGGGGAGCCTACCTAGGTGGAGAAATAAAAGTAGAAAAAGATTTACTTAATTTTACATTTGTATGGTTGAACCTTGACCAGGGTTGAGCAGGTAAGGTTGCTCCCAGCAAGTTAACTTTCACACTTTCCCAGTTCCGGACTTCTCCTCAACCATGTTGATCCAGATCCCGAGGGGCACACAGGGCGCCACACCCTCAAAGCCCTGGGTGCATCGATGACTCATTTAAGAAATCAATGGCTGGTAATTGTCCTGAAAACGCTGTGAAAATCCAATTGATTTATCAGAGATTTTCTGCGCCACCGTATCAGGTCCAGAGACTGCGAGGTTATGGAATTCCCAGTAATATCATTGCAGCTGAAGGGATAGAAGACGTTGACCAAATAAATGGTTTGTAACTGATGATGTCGATTAAGCTGCATTATCTGATTGCTTTCATCCTTCCTTTGTGTGTGTGTGTGTGTTTTTCTTTTTTTTATTTAGTTTTATCTGTTGTTTTCAATTATTTATTGTTGAAAAAGGTTTAATTTTCTTTTGTTGTGTGAGGGGAAAATTTGCATTCTCAGAATAATCAATCAAGTCAGAAGTAATAGGATTTAACAATCGATTTAATTAGTACTTGGTAACATTAAAGGATTGGCTCTCCTGACAAAGCTTTTTAAATGAAATACAATCCTGCTTCAAAGAGCCTCACAAATGTACAAGTGATTTGATAAAATTTTCACTTTAAAAGAGAATGCAACTTTTCATAGCTGACACATTTTGATAGTCTACTTCTGTTTATTTTTGTGTTTCTGTGCGTTCAGCTGAAACAAAACATTGCATATCTTCAGTAAAGATCAGGTCTGTAATGATGAGCTGGAGACTTTTGAACGTTGTTCATACAGCCATAGGCAAAAAAATGTTTCTTTTCTGCTGCTTTGGACAGCAAAGACCTACAGTGAATACAGTCATGGTACAGCATGAAGTAGCAGGCAGGGACATGAAGGTCAAAGAAGCAGGAAAGACTCCTCACTTGCCAGCAGCTCTTGATACAGTGAGTGTGCACTGCAACAGGTAAAGGTGAGCTTCAACACATCATCATGCATGCGCTCTGAGGTCGGTTACAGGCTTACACAATGTTCTGGACCGATGTTCCTGCCTTCACGCTTATTTGCAGGTCTTACCAAGCTACAGTTTCCTCAAAGTGAATCACAATATTGTTTTAGTGTTTCGAGTGACAAGGACTTGAGAACAGAGTGACGGTACACAAGCCTAGCTTACTCACAGTTATTAAGCTTTTTTGCCCGTAGAGTTCTGTAATGATTAATACTTACTTTATAAACAAACATTTCAGTTTGGGGTGTGTGAGACTCGAGTGGGCCAGACTGCTTCGTCTTTCTGTAAACTGACAGCACCGCATGACTTCACAAATGGGACTACATGGAAGCAAAGGATGGTGAGATAAGCAGGTCTTCTTGATTCTGTTACTTCATCATGGTCCTCCTCTTTCTTACTACTGCCTCTCCTCGAGGCCACCACAAAGTCTCCCAACCATAGCGCCCGCACCCCCATCCCCACTGCCTCCTAGTCCTCCCTGACACAACTGAAGCATTTCTTATGAAACCATTTCCTTTAGCTTATCTCTGCCTTGCACCCATCCATCCCACCCCCCCCCCACTTGCTTTTATTACGACCGTAAGCAAGATAAAGGATTCCCAAATCAAATTTTCCTTGCTGCCGGAGCCTGACATCAGTTTAACTTGACTTAACCTGCCTAAATTCAATTAAACGAAAAATTGCTAACGGGGGCAGGGGCCGATACCCAGTTGGGGACGGACGACTTGTGGCATGGAGGGGTGGAGGGTGGGGCTGCAACTCAGCAGACTGTCCATCTCCGGTTCATTTGGCTGCCTGCTGTTAGTAGCAGTGACTCGGTTTGCATTTTGCATGATGTCCTCCTTCCCATGTGCAGGGACTCCTCTGCAACCTTAAAGATAAGTCAGTAGACCATTGCTGTAGGACTGTGGAGGCTTTCTTAACACCACTGTTCACTTGTTTCCTACAGAAAGCCTCTGGCAGATTTCTGTCTGTCTGTGTGTGTGTGTCTCTCTCTCTCTCTCTCTGTGTGTGTGTGTGTGTGTGTGTGTGTGTGTGTGTGTGTGTGTGTGTGTGTCTGGTTATAGTTATGGGGGCCTGTGATGTCACTTTTTCAGCTGCACCATTTCTATAGTGTTGGTACTCTATTAGTATTCTTCTCTAGAATAAAGCTTTCTTACAAAGTTTGTTTTTGGGCTCTGTATAACTGGTTATTGAGTTATAAAATTGTACGCTTTGGGTGGATTGTTGTGGGGAGGTAAGTGGCATAAAGCCAACCACATCCCAAACCATAACTTCAGAAGCACCTGCAGAGTTTCGGGTCAGATGTGATCGAGGCACATTTTGTCTTATTTGCTCAATTAGGTCTCTTATTGTACATCAGGAAGAGAGATACTAATTTTCTTGCCGTTTTAATGTACAAGTTAAAGCCTTGTAAAATATTAGTTGTGGACGGACTACATTTTACAATCAATTGTATTAATTATGAGGGTACTTTGTAATGTAAAGCAAGGGTGATTATAATGCAATTTCCTAGGTATTTTAATTATAGTCTGCTTTAATTGTCATGAAGAAGAGCACTAAGACTACAAACTAATTATGGTTTGGTCCATACTAGCCAATTTTTCTCTGAGAATAATTAGGCTTTTATGTTTATTTTTCTCCCCGGAGCATAAAGAATAAAATGCAGTTAAATGATTCTGCTGTGAAAGTAATTTTCCTCCCATTCATGTAAGTGGGGTGTGATAACAAAGCTCAGCAAGGGTAACACTGCCGTCTTTTTACCGCTGAGTGATTGAGTCACCAGATGAAACCGTTCTCTTGCGTGTGCTTAGTGCTGCCGATCATTTGGTCAGCTCAACAGTCCCCGGAGTAAAAAAAAAAAGTCTGTGATCAACTGTATTCACCTTTTGTTTTCAGTGTATTATGGGTAAAATGTAGGCAGCACTTCTTACAGATGTACAAGTGAAACAGCCCTGTTGGTTGTATTCCCTGGACAAATGTGCATTTCTGTGTAGACCTGAAGTCTGCAGGAAGGGAAATTTAAGTGTTTCTGATCCCTTCCTGATTAAGAATGTTCAGTGGCCTGAGAAATTCTGACAAGATTTAATTATGCGGGTGTTGGGTTTTTAAAAAGAAGAATTGACATGAAATCTCTGAAGCACAAAACAAAATTATAAAAAGTTGATGAAAATAAGTGTCTCCCTGCATTTGGGAGAGATGTTGAAGCACGTCACCTCTAAGTACTGATCCATGTCCTCTTCAGGTGTTTGAGGAGGTGCTGAGGGCACATCCTTATTGTCTGGTGTTTTTGGACTTGGGCAGGAAGAGCAAACCATGCTAGTCTGCTGCTTGAGGAGTCTGCAAAATGCAACATGTTTGTCTTGTGTTTGAAGAGGCCGGTCAGTGGTTTGTTCACCACTTCTGGTAGTACAGGTGAAGCACATGTTTAATGTTTAGAAACTAAGCTTTGTGCAACTTAACAGACCTGAAGATTGTAGCAACAAGTTAAACAAATATCCCTGGGTAATGTTATCCATTGTTATGGTTACTATCCTCTGTACCCTGCTATATGCAGAATGTTATTGTACCTTTTGCTAAATGGTTTGATATTAACACACTCCTGGTATTTTTACCTTTAAATACATCCAGGTGATCACATTGAGACTTTCAGATTCAGTTGAAATTGAGTAGAAAGTGGAAAAGTTAATCCATTTTGTTCATCAGCTATGGATAAATGTCCAGTGCTGGCTACCAGTCCATCACATGGTAATCACTCACACACACACACACTGTCACTCATTCTCTCACCCTGAGGACAATTTTGAATCACCAGTTCATGTGCAACATGTCTTTGGACTGTGGGAGGAATAGAACACCTGGAGGGAACTCACACAGACACAGCATGGAGGATATAAAGTCGATACAGACCGAACCAAATTTGAGCCCACATCCTAACCACAGAGCTCCGAGGTAGTAGCCATGCCCACTGCATCACTGTGCTGCTATTCAACCAAAAGAAGCTTAATTTTCTAATGCACATGAAAATTGGTTAGTGCGTTGTACAAAAACCTTCAGCTTCCATAGAAAGCTGTGATTCAAATATGGTCTGTTTTGCTTTTGCAAGTGGGATTCCCTTTGGCTGTTTTCATTTCCTCTTTTATAGTGGATGGCCAACATTCACACCTTCTGTAGAGTAGTGTTCCCCTGCGACTGCTTACAAGAACAGAAAATAAAAGCCGTGCTTAAAGAGTACTGTTGTGCGTTATGAACTGTCAGTGTGCTGCAGCTTCGGTGTCTGCTCGGTGTGTTTTCTGGAGTGTAACGTGTTAAATAACCATTTATGTGCTGCTCTTCAGGTCACTACAGTGGGCCAGCTCCTGATGGAGAAAGGCTTTATATAGTACAGCTCTCCTCTTTACCCCTGATAAAATGAAGCACAGGAAATTGCATTTATATTTCACAGAAGTTTTATTTTTATAGGGTGTCTTTAGATGAGATTGAATTGAGTACATTTTTGTTCCTTTCAGTAATTGCAGACTGTCATGTGTGTCATTATTAATAGCATGAAGGAATGGTTGCGGCGGGGAATTTTACAGCTCCTTCATTAAAACGAGAGATTTGATTCTCTCACGTCCTTGTGCTGTGTGTGGCAGTTTTCCTGTGTAGCGTATGAAGAGGAAACCATTGAATCATGACCTCCTGCCGTCAATCACAAGGAACCATGTGCCGGTGTTTCACAGTGTTTGGTGATGCTCTGAAAGACGGGACTCCATCTCACAGGTCAGAGGGGGACGAATGATGAAAATGTCAGGTCACGTATAGCAGATCTGAACAAGAGAGTCAGTCTGCGAGGACATTTCCCGGATAATAACTACAGCTCTCTACACACCTGTGGCAGTCCACCGCACACACACGTCATGCTTCTGCATGGCCACGATCAAAGGCACCTCCCTCCATCGCTGCTGTGCAACTCTCCTGACTTCTTCCTCTGCAGCCCAGTGCTGTAGCTACAGTTATTGGTGCTGGAACACAAGAATTCTTGGGATGGGACTTGATCCTCAAGTGTAGTTACATTGTTTAATTGGCTGTGAAATTTTTTTTAAAAATCACATTTGCAGAAGGCAGCGGAGATTAACTTGTCTCCATACATCATTCCTTTTTACAGACCTGTCCATCACTCTTCTCCATGAATAGTCAACATTATCAGGGCTGAAGAATTCTTTCTTGCTATCCCTGGCATCAATTGGGCAACATTTGTCATTGCTTCAACATTAATGGCTAAGGTGTGACGCGATTACAATCGGTTATCATGTGTAACTGTTCTGGAACCGGGTGTACACCCTTAAAATTAAGCCCTTTTTTTAGTTTAAAAAATTAAATTTTGAATCTTCATTTGCTCTGCTTATAACCATGACCACCTCTGTGGGTAAAGCACAGTCCACATGATACAAAGTCTCTTCCTCTGACAATGTTATTATTCTTCCTTTGGACACCCAATAGACTTCAAGCTTTATACGCAGGTACACATGTGGCACTGTGGGGAAATGACAGTCATTTGTTTTTTCCTCCCTAATACATTGTTCTTAAAGCTTCCCTGTACTAATCTGATTCATACAGTGTTAATGACAAACTCATACACCTTCTCTGGCCAACTAAATGTTTAATAACTGCACTGACAGTGGCCATTATTTTTGGAGCACTGTGATTATGTGCTATTATCAGTCTGACATTCGGCTATTTATCTTAATAATTGCAGTTGACACAGAAACGTAATCTGGCTACTTGAGAGGTGATTTCTGCGCTTTGCTATCAGTAATTGAAACTGGTCCAGATAGGATAACGGCAACAATTTTAGAGCTGCATCACTTCGAAGATGATCAGCTATGTCATGTTATCCAAGATTGCTGCTCCACCTCTTCAACCCCCAAGTGTCAAAAACATTTTTGAGTAATTGGTTTTCTGTAATTGACAGAAATTTCCAGTTGATCAGAATTCACTGTAAGTGCTTCGGTACTGTCGATCATGAGGGTTTGTTCACTTTAGGAGCATCATGGTTAAGGGCCTAGACCTGTGAACATTGGTGAAAGTCTCAAGAATCAGTAAAGATACTGATTCCATGAACAGGGCACTTGCTGTGAATTAGCTGAATAAAATGTCTAGCTCTGCGAACAAGTCAAAATATCAACTGTGGCCTACTGGTACCAGACAGCTGTGAACCAGCGCCCCTCTCTCCCCTACAGTGGTGTTGGCAGGAACTGGCCATGGGCCTCGGGTGGAAGCAGCATCCTGGCAGAGTACGGCACCCTCCACCTGGAATTCATGCACCTGAGCAAGCTGTCCGGCAAGCCTGTTTTTGCCGAGAAGGTGAGGCTGAAGGGGGACTGAACTTCTGGAGCAAATACAGAGGGATAGTAGTAATCATGCATATCAGTCTTCGTGCATGTTCATGTTTAGTCCACCCTCAAGTTATGCTCCTCAAAGCCCAAAGTACTTCTGTCCCACTACCACATGTATCCAGATGTTTGAGTTTTCTGTTTGCATTCCAGGTCATGAATATCCGTAAAGTGCTGAACCGTCTGGACAAGCCTCAGGGACTGTACCCCAATTACCTGAACCCCAACAGTGGCCAATGGGGCCAGCGTAAGTCCACACCTCTATTACCGAACACTGTGCAACAGTGCCTCTTTAACAGTGGGACTAGATCTAATCTAATGGGAATGCACATTTCAACACCCAAAGAAATTTAGCATAAAAATGTTGAATTGTACCCTTAAATTCTATGTATTCTTCAAGGAGGCTGTTTGATTGGAGTTCATGTCCATGGCTGTTTGCCTTTGTTTTTTGCCTGTTTATGGCCTTGCTGAGCCACAGTGGAACCTTTTTGCATTTTATTCACTTAGTAGGTGTCTTTTTTCACACTGTCTGGCACAGCCAAAGTGACTAAAATGTATTAATTTCTGCTTTAGTGACACTGTCCTATTCAGGTTTTCTGTGGTGAATGCTGGCCAAACAGTCACCATTCTACATTCAAAAAAATGTTTGTTTTAATTTTATAAAGTGATCGTGTTTATATTTTAAACAGTTTGCTTTCCCCATTTATTTGTATTATATTTTTTTCTCTCTCCCTTTCCCATTTCGTTTTGGAAAGCTTAAGTTAAATGTCTAGTATGTTTTTTTTTTTTTTTTTTTTTAAATTTTAATTTAAAAGAAATAAACAATTGAAAGATACACACTGTTCATTAGCAAGAATCACATGTCTCCAAAACAGCATTACTTACAAGCACCTTTGCATTCAAATCTTTTGGTGTCACTGATATGATTTTATCCTAGTGGGCATATATTCACAGAACATTTCAACAGCCAGCCTCGCTGAGGTTGTGTTCACAAAAAGAACACTAATGCAGTGTCCATAAATAATGACCCTTTCACCTTACCATCAGAGGGGTCACCATGCTTTTTGGAAATGTACAATTAGGTATGACCTTATCACTATTTATCCCCATCAGTTTTTTATTGTGCACAGTGGATCGAACATGTAGGTTTGTTTTTTCTCTCTGTTCCCTCAGAAGCCCAGTTGGCCTGCCTCAGAGTTCAGGGTAGTGCTCCAGCAGCAAAATGCCATTTTGAAGCTTTAATGGGAAGTGATCATATCTGAATTATCTTCACAAGCCCATTGCCTCACGAATCTTGATTGAACATCCACCCCAGGGCATCACTGGAGCTGGGGGGGGGGGGGGGCTTTCCTGGAGAAAAACAAATTGCCCTGCACACTTCTCCCGCCCTGCAACAGTCTTCAGCTACTAGCAGTGAAAAGCTCCCCTGTAGCACAGTGAAGTAACGGCTCATGTCAAACACTCCTGCCTGCAGACACCAAAGTACAGGCAGCAAATTAGCCAAAAGGCAGATGAGGCAGGTGTATGCATTTTTCTTTAATTCTAGTAGACTTCTTGCATTTCACATCTTCAGACATCCTGCCACTCGCTTTCTTGCTGTACAGAGCAAGAATTAGAGCTGAGATGCAGGATTATTCTACTGAGTGGATATGAACATCTTTGTGACCCAGGTCATTGGTTGTACAACATCCTGGGGGGGGGGGGGGGGTGGCTTGCTGTAGGGCTTTTTGGCAAATTGTTTTATTTGAAGGGTTACATTAAATATCTGTCTGTATACAGTATTTTGATACAGCTTCACATTACAGTGCTTAAAGTTTAGCTTAGCAATGTCACAATAATGATAATAGTTAAAAGAATATTAGCTAATAATAGCAAACCCTTGCTCCACACTTCATGCTGACAGGCCCATTTTAGTTGTTTTTACTTTTTAGAAAAACATTAAGTTTGTAGTGTGGCCTAAAAATCAGTACAAGGTGACAATTATTTTTTTTTTTAAATTATAAAATTAGTAGTGTCCGGCACAAATGGCTGATACGAACATGCGAAAAAGTGTATTGTTTGCCTGCTGCTTTGTATCTGTATGCAAAGGACTCCGCTACCCTTCTGACCAAAAGATGCTCATCAGTAGTGACTAGCATGGCATTGAACAGGAGCAGGATGAGCTCAGACAAATTAAATAGGGAGACTCCTCAGGTCTTCGCATCCTAGGCCTATGGCACATTGATGTGGATGTTCCAAAAGATTTTCCATTGGCTTTGTTGTTCTTCAGGCAGATTATAAATAGAAGTTGTCTTCTAGTGCTGACAGTGAGCTGACATGACATTCCTATCTTCTTAGGAATCAGCTCACAGTTCAGCCCCAAGGCATGATCGGCAGCTGGCAGTTTTATTTAGGCTTACTTGTTTTTTTAATCTTTGCTGGAGCATAGCAGTAAAGACACAGGTGAGCCAAAGGCCAACAATGTGTGCCTGCAATGCTGCCGCTAGTCTGGGGTTCTCTGATGTGCAATTTGGCATTCATAAATCACATGAGGGATCATATCTGCCCCCAAGACACTGTGCACAACAGTTAATTTAGTCACCTAAGCTCACAGTAGCGTGATTATCAGAAATACCACAGCCAGGTTTGACAAAAAACCCCATCACATTCAGCACATTACTGCTGGGTCCAGTTGTCATCTCTCACATAATAAGAAGATTTTAATATTCCAGAACAAGCATGACAGGCTGCATGACAGGCATCAGCTCCTGGCGGCCACTCCCGATGCTGCCTTCCAGCCCCTGAAAATGTTCTTTTTCCCCTCTTGTCATGAGTGCGGCTGGCTTGAGGACAAAGAAGAGCACAGTGCAATTTCACAGCTCACTGTTGTCAGAAATGTGGTGTACTGTCACCACAACCACAGATAAACACTTCACAGTGGCAATCTCAGCCACGCAGACATCTTTAATGTGCCCGCTAAGACTATAATTCCGATTGCTTGGTGCTGTTGTCACTGCAGTGGTTATGTACTGATGTCAACAGCAGATTGTGTTCCCACAGCGACAAAGACACCAATGTCCAAACAGGTATTTGGTGGTGGAGGAGGGTGGTGTTTCTTCCTGCCCAAGGGAGATTATAAGGTCTGTTGTCAAGCTGTGCGTCACCCTGCTGTGTGTCGGAGAGTGGCAACAGTGCTGGGGAATAAGAGATGCTAGTTGCATGTCATCATGACTGTACTCTTGCATCCCTGTCTTTCAGATCACGTATCAGTTGGGGGACTGGGGGACAGCTTCTATGAGTACCTCCTGAAGGCCTGGCTGATGTCAGACAAGACAGACGAGGAAGGGAAGAAGCTTTATTACGAGGCTCTGCAGGTACACAAATGGTTCCTTTTCCCCACCGTGTCCCTCTGGTGTGCAAAACATGTCTGCGTGTGGAAAAGGTGATTAGAGCCCACAGGGTGGCTGAGAGCTCAAACTACATCTCTTGGAGCTGCCGGGCTGCCTGGTAAAACCCATTTTGTACTCTTGTGTTCAGTGGGTGCCGCAGGTACTGCTGCCATGGCACTGAATTTCCTCTTTCTGTAAAGCAGTTAACTGTGACCTCAGCACATAGAAGTCTGAAGTCTGACAGCAGATTCAAGAGTGCATTTGTAGCCTACAGCTGGCAGTGGTCTGTTTAAGTACAGGGATGGGTCTGGGGAGGTTTCAGTGGCCTGGGAAACATGTTGATGCTGATCTATAGCATCTCTGCCACCTTCTGCACCAGTTTCCTCAGTGGTGATTTGCACTGGCCTCCAGGGCCACCCAAGGGACTGTGTAATTGTTCTTGATATTTTTTTAAAAAAGCACAAATTTTATTTACATCCTTGTTCACCTTCAGTGCCTGAGGTTTCAAAACCTATTATGATTCTATTGTATTTACTTAAAAGTAAAATGTTTAGTTATAATTTAATTGAGTTTCATTAAATTATACCATGATTTTTTTTCCATGAGCCAGTCCTGTAAAATATGGTGAATTTCATTTCCTTAAATAAAATCCTTCCTAAAGTACAAGGCTTGTAATTAGATGATCATGTTCTGCATAATATATTTGTTTTGTACATGTAAAAAAAAAAAAAAAAAAAAACCGTTGCCAAAAATTTGTAGCTTGAAGCTTACTACTGTATTGTTTTTTTCCCAAATACATCTGTGGGCTGTGAAGGGACCTGTCCAGGTTTTGAAGTATATTTGTTTATGGTGGCAGCCTGAAAAGGATATCACTTTTATTTTTAAGGGAGCTCAGGAAATGAAATAAGCAGCACTGTCTGCATTAGATAAAGTTTTCCTACATGACCTTTATTCAAAAATGCAGGATTTTCCGGTCATTTTTCTGTTTTCCTGCACAAAACCATCAACAAAGATGATATGGAAATGCTGACTTTCCCTCTTGTATTGTAGGGTGAACCACAAAGCATATCACAATATTCATATAAATATTTTATTTACAGCTTGAAGATATTCAGTTGCCAGAAGGTTTCTTTTTCTGTGCTTACATTTCAAGAAATTTTTATTGCCCCTTCTACATGTATAATTGCATATCTGTGAGTAACAGCATATTTGTTGTCGGTTGTGTGACTGTTGGCTGTATAAAGTGTAGGTGAGATGCATTTGTTGGCCTGTGGTGAAGACTGAGTTGCTTCCCAACTAGCCCTGTATTCACTGCACAAGCGAGACTTGTCACCCTCTTAGGATTCTAGGTAACAACCCATTAACTAATTTGTATACTTATAACCCCGATGCATCCTGTCCTGTCATGCCCAGGCCATTGAGACGAACCTGATCCGCAAATCGGGTGGAGGGCTCACCTACATTGCTGAGTGGAAGGGGGGTCTACTGGAGCACAAGATGGGACACCTGACATGCTTTGCTGGGGGCATGTTTGCGCTGGGTGCTGATGGAGCCCCTGGGGACAAGACCGGCCACCAGATGGAGTTGGCAGCTGAGATTGCACGCACCTGCCATGAGTCATATGCTCGTACCAGTGAGTGTGACCACATGCTGACTTAAGCAGTACTTAGCTGGACTCTTGGTCCTCTTCTTTTTTTGAGCTTTTATTTTATGGGGACGCTAAATACAGAAGTTGGATATTATTAAAAGAGAGAATGCACATATGCCATGAACACACAATAAGCCAGAATGCACTGTGAAAAAGACACTTCCCCACTGTTAAAACAGGGAAATTACCTTCAGCAATCCATGAGGACATTTCCATTTTCACACAGACGTTAGAAACTCAAGTTCGGTTTAATCTCAATAGCATATGCCAAGAATCGTAATAAGAATAATTTTCTCATTGTTCATTCCAATAGGAACATTTGTTACCTAGCCTCTGTGGCTGAACCTACAGCACTAGGGGTAACATTGTGGTTTCATGTAATGATTCCTGAAACCTCCCAAGATGAATGGCCTTAGAGATAATGAGGCATTGGTAAAAAAAAAAAAAAAAAGGCAAGGAAATGAGGCATAGAACTCAGTAACCGGGCCCACCCAAGACAGTAGTTGCCAGTGGAAGATGAATGGCAAGCTACAGCAGTGCTATCCACCAAAGACCTAACCTTCCATCAACAAGGAACTGCCAAGCTAACCTCCTCAGAGCTTCCTACCACAAGACTTCACAAGGAGGGTCACATACAGTAGTTTAGAGTCTGATGTTGGAACGCAATAGCTGACCTTTGCTGTACCTTTTTCTGATGTGCTTTTTGTTTGCTTGTCTACCCAGCCCTGAAACTGGGCCCTGAGGCCTTCCGCTTCGATGGCGGTGTGGAAGCCATCGCCACACGGCAAAACGAGAAGTATTTCATCTTGAGGCCCGAGGTCATCGAGACCTACATGTATATGTGGCGTTTTACACATGACCCCAAATACAGGCAATGGGGCTGGGAGGCTGTGCAGGTGAGCTTCCGACAGGCCTGCCTGACCTTCAGCATCTCCTCCTGAGCTCCTTCTAGATTGCAGTCTCTGTCCAATAGTCCTCTTGTAAAAATGTGCTACCTTGACACTGGCAAACAGGAAGGTTTTATGTTCTCATTACCTCCATCACAACCACCTCTTGCCTTTTCCAGGCACTAGAGCAGCACTGCAAGTTGGATGGAGGCTATAGCGGCGTACGGGACGTCTATGCAAGCCATCCTAGTCACGACGATGTGCAGCAGAGCTTCTTCCTGGCCGAGACACTCAAGTAAGAGTTCTCATTGAGCTATGCACCCCAGCTTTATACTTCTGCACCTGGTTTCTGTGGTGACACTTCCTCAGCAGCCACTACCTTGTAAACATTTTCTGGTAGTGTTTAAGAAGACTTATCTAACCTCACCATTTTATAGGGCAGTAATTTCCCCACTGCTGACCAGGTTCCTTCCACTGGACTAATAGCCCTCTTCCTGAGCCCATTAGGGCCTGTAAACCCAACCATTCACCCCAAAAATCCACTATACTGCAGAAGAGAACAGCAGCAGTAGTTTTATTTATATATATATATATATATATATATATATATATATATATATATATATATATATATAAAAACTAAAGAGCTTCTCTCAATACTGTGAACTGTGTCCGGAGAAAATAACACAGACAGGAAGCCCTCAATAACTCAATGAGTTGAAAGAAGATTATGGAACACTGTCATTGTTGTAATCTGACCGGGTTCTGACTTTAAGGAATGCAGTCTTCTTCTTCTCTTTCATACAGGGTTCCTCTGTGGTTTATGCTCTAAGAAAATGGTTCCAGCTAGACAATAAATTTGTGGTTTGTGGGTTTGTGTTGTCCTACTGGAGGATGAATTTGACAGTCATTATCATTGGACAGTTTATTTTTTTAACTGCATAGACGTGGTTAGCAGAACATCTGCATGCACTGAAAGGTATGACTTGTTGCTGAGGTCCAGTATTTCTTACATGCTGTCATTAACAAAATTTCACACGAGGAAGTGGTGTAGCAGCCTGTTTATTGCAACAGAGTTTTGTGTAAATGTTAAATAACCATTTCTTTCATTCTTTCCCCCAAAATGGCCGATGTTTCCCTGCCTAGTCAGTAAATAACCATGCAGCCATTTTACTTGATGTGTTATTTCCAATGTCTTTGAAAACACTTGCTAATGTGTCTCTTTGTCTGGTGTTAAAATGAGCAGCTGTGTGATCCCACTCTTTAATAGAGCAATTTCTTCCTCTTGCATTTAATGGCTTTGTAAAATGCAGTGATTTGTCCAATGGTTCCTCGGAAGAGCTGCTGCCTTCTGCTCCTTATTTCTCCAAAATCTAATTCTTAGCATATCTGCGCTGTGGTCCTCCTCCATAGCTCCTGGCAAGTGTCCTTGTTCATACAGAGTAGAGAGAAGCAAGAAGTAACAGCTTTTTTCAAACAATTCTCTCTCTTGTTTGGTGGTATGCTGGGAGGTTGCAGCAAGGAGGCTGTTTGCCTGTCATTGTTTTGCTGTGCATAGACTGCTTGCCTGCTTTTTTTTTTTTTGCCCATGCAGGGTGTTTGCAAGTTCTTAGGTTCTATGCCCTGCTCACTAGATGACTACCATGGCAAGGAGGTCACTTGTGGCCAGTCGACATTACAGGTGTTTGAACAAGAAGGTGCTTTTATTGCCTTTTAGGAAGTGACTGAACAGGTCCATCTCCTTGAGTACATTAGACTGGGACAGAGCCCAAAACTAAGGTACCTGCTGGAATTCATAGCAGTATTGTCTCTATAGAGCAGCAGAACACATTATGCTGCCAGCTCATCCTCATCTTCATCCTCGCTTTAGTCTGCTTGAAAATCCAAAGTCAGTTTTACCATTAGGTCACAATAAATAAGACTTGAATAATGCAGACTCGGTTTCTTTATGGTTTAGGTTGGAAAATCTAACAACTCCTACATAATAGCTACTGTTCACACTCTCGTGCCATAAAAACGTTCAGTGTTCTTCCTCATCTTGTTATTGATGGTCAACAAGTAGGAGGAACCCCAGACACAACCTGTAAACACAGAGGGAATGAGTTGAATCAATTCAGTTCCATTCTTATTGGATGCTCTTTATTCCCATCTGTTGACTGACAGTGGAATCACAGGCTGCAATTACTGTACTTTGAACAGATATTTCATATAGATGAATGAAGATAACTAACCGACTTTTGGCTGCTCCCGTTAGGGGTCGCCACAGCGGATCGGCTCATCCGCATATTTGGTTTGGTAGATTTTTTACGCCAGATGCCCTTCCCGACGCAACCCTCCATTTTGTCCAGGCTTGGGACCGGCACAGAGGTGCACCCCCTTGTGGCTGGATTTGTATCGACGCCCAATGTGGGGCTCGAACCCACGCCCCTGAGATTACGAGTCACATGCTCTACCGACTGAGCTAGCCAGGCAGGGACAGATGAATGAAGATAATGTAGTAAAAAACTGGAAATGTTCACATCTTTGAAGCATTTGCAGCATGTACAGCCAGCATGCATGGCAGGTGTCCTTCCTAAGACCTAATCGTTCAACCTCTCAAACACATTCCTCACTCCTTAACCATAGTACGTACAGCTCGCTTTGTTTTTGTATTCATCCTATTATCAGAGAATAAGCTGCTTACTTTGGTCTGAAATCTGGTTTTCTGTGTATATAACAAATGGAAACATAAAGTTTGGCCGTCTGTCACTGTATTTCCTCACACTTGAGCTGATCTGTAAACACAATCTGGGTCAGTCTGCAGTCCTGAGCCTGGTGAATGGACTGGAGAAGTACTGGGGAGCATAAACAAATGAACAGCACTTGTTGTTGAGTGTGGACAGCTTCTCAGGGAGACACTTGGGAAGGACTGTGGTCTGAGAGTTGGGCCAGTGCCCTGGTGTCCCTCTCCCAAGAGAGGGAAGGCAGGAAGCAGATGGAAGCTGTCGTGAAGCGATGGTGGGGCTGCGACCCAGCATTGTCTCATGACCAGGCGGACACAGTGCCATCAGAAGTGGTGACATGTTGACATGATGGGTGAACGCAGCTTCCGCACGATAAGAGGTTGCAAACTGGCTTCACACCATCTTGGCACTGTCTGCCTTTTTTATTCTGTGCAGTAATCCTTCTGCATTTTTTCCCATTTGTATAAAGTAGTCCTGCACAACACTTTCTCATTATGGTTACAGTGAGTTATTTATTTTTAGTGTAAAAAAGCTTTTAGAGTTTATCTGAGGCTTATTTCATCCTTTCATCCATTAATGCTGATGGTTAAAGTGTAGCACAGTTGTATAAAGTGGAGGAAAATAAGGAATTCAAAGAGGAAACTCACTTTTTTAGGAATATTTCAATACTTATGAATGAATGTCAACCCTTGAAATATCCCTTTTGTTGTTTCAGATACCTTTACCTGCTGTTCTCTGATGATGACCACCTGCCCTTCGATCACTGGGTTTTCAACACTGAAGCCCACCCACTGCCTATCATCAAGAAAGAGAAGACGGACAAGCCTAGTGATCTGGAGTAGCCGACTGGCAGTTCTCTCTATCGCTCTCTCTCTCTCTCTCTCTCTCTCTCTCTCTCTCTCTCTCTCTCTCTCTCTCTCACACACACACACACACACGCGCACTCAACTCTGAAACCTCTGCCTTCTTAGCACCACTCTTCCTGCTGTAGTGGGCGGAGCTCCTTTGTCTCCCCTCCCTGCACTGGGCGGAGCCACTCTGAAATGTTCTTAAATGTGGACAGTCTGTTTCCTGACAGTTTGGTCAGCCACTTATCCCAGGAGCTGAAGACACTGGCAGGTGTTCCAAGATAGACCCGAAACCCGTCCCCGTTCTCCAAACTATCATTCCACCACTGGCACCACCAAACTCCAGATTATGCAGTGCTCAGATCCCAGTTTTCCACGAGCGCTTGTCTAATTGTATTAGTCCAGACCGCATGCTTCCCAATTAGCCACTGTCGCGTGCCGGCAGCCTTCCGGCTTGGTGCGACAGGAGCCAGCCTCCTCTGTGAGGAGACCAGGATGCTTTCTCCATGTAAGTTCCGCTGCCACAGAAAAGCCATACTGAAGTGAGGATGAAGCTTTAACGGTTTCAGAGACAAGGTTTGATTTCCTGCGTTTTCGTGTGTCACAAAGGTGTGTCTGAAAACTCATTGTGATTTTGAACAATCAGTCTGTTTTTGCCTGTGATGTTTTTTTTTTCTTTTCTTTATAGTTCATTTACAAGGACTTTTGCTTTAGTAATAAGACAAGACCCTGTTTTAATTTTGGTAACTAATTTTCAGATGTTGTATTGAGTCAGATTAAGATAGTGCCTTTAGTCTAAAATGGTATGTAAGAATAAGCAGTTATACAGATCAGAGAATTTTAATTTATTTTTGACAATTTAGTTGTGATGTTTTAAGGACTTCATCACCTCAGCCACACTGCCATCTACTGGTGACTGAGACTGTGTTCCTCTTCTCGGAAGGAAACTAATGAAGCGCTTTGGTGGGAAGGAACTGTGGAAATGAGGTGGATGTGTTCACTGCACGATTGATTGGTTTCTCCCAAGGAATATAGATTGTGCTGACATTTGAATTTAATCACTTGTATTGGTGCATCGTAAAACTGACCACAATTTAGCTATTAAGAATGACCAAGATATTTAACCTGGATTTGTGGAACAGGTTACTTTTTTTTTTTTTTTTTCTTTTTTTTTTGACCAAACAGCATTCCCCATCTTCCGGGGTTTTCCACATTGTGAGTTACTGAGTTCAGTGGGTGTTTATGGGACAAGGAATCATGTAGGAGGAGCAACGGCAGATGAGTGCAGGGATGGGCCAGTGAGTCCAGTGAATGTATCACCAAATGTGAAGTGAGGTAACTTAGTTCTTTATGTTTTTTTTTTCTTTTTTGATGTTGGAAAGCACAAAATGTTGAAACAAATGTGTTATGGTATATTTATGAGGAAAATGTTTATCTGCTCCAAAGAGGAAGAGAAGGCTCTGAGTGGGGAAATTTCTCGTACAGCAAAAGTGAAAAATGAATGGGTCCAAGGAGAAGGGGCAGAGCGCAGCGTGACCTGCGCCACATCAACTGTAGAGCTGCTTTTACGTGCTTTGTACTGTATATAAGACAGATGGGAGAGGACAGACGCTTAACCACACACCACCCCGATGTGTGTGGGTCACTCTTGCTGCAGCAGCCCCCCCCCCTTGGCTTCAGCTACATCTCAGGCAGATGGGGCTATGAGTGCAGAGTATTACACAGCGTGAGTGCTTTGTTATTAGAGCCAGTCATGTCTGTAGAACAGCACGGCCCCAGGAGGGGGGCTGCAGAGCCTGGGGTTGACAGTCTTTGTACCCCAAGGCCAGCACTAAGCAGGACTAGGAGCTGTCAGTGTCACACAGTGTGTTCTGCTCACATGAATTGTTCATGTGTTTGGAGTGAAGTGTGGCGATGCTGACTTATAAACCTAGCGTGCAGAAGGTTGCCCCCCTCCACCCCACCTCAGTTCACCACACCAACATTGTCAAGGGGCAGAGCTGAATTGTCCTTAACATAGGGTCCAACGGGATGCTGGGAGGACACTGTACACAGCGGCATCGTAGATGTGACAAATAAGGACATAACGGCTTTTGTTTGTCCGTGTCTTGAGCAGCAGCTCCTCCATGAGCCTTGGTCTCCTCACCACATTCATTGTGTGGAGCTGCGCAGACGCAACACGGACACCCAGAGTTCTGACTGACCCACCTGTAGCAAACGGAGGAAGTGAGAGCGAAGGTAGATCCCCCAGACCTCCCCTCGCACCACTGCCTCAGAGTGCAGACTAAAAGAGATTCTTCCTGTTAAATATTGTGTTGACCATCTTGCGTTATGATGCCTTTTTATTTGTGAAGCTCTCGTTGTTGGATTTGTGAAACAACCTCAAGACACAACTGTACTATATTGCTGATAATCATTCCATTGCACATAGTTTGTTTTCATTTATATGCAATTAATTTTGTGGGGAAATTTTGTTTGTTTTTAAAGTGTAAATATTCCATTCTGGCAAGTATGCCGTTCTCTACATTTATATAAATCTTAAGATCTTATGGAATAAATGATTAATGAGCAGCAAATTTTTAACAAACTATATTTGTTACACTTCTATTGTGAATAAAAACAAATTTTTATATGGGTTTAGTGGAGTTGTTTTTTAAATACACACCATGGTGTATGTGCTTGCACTCAGAGCAGAAATGAACAATGTCAATTTTATAAAAGGTGGAAGATGTGCCATAATAATAATAATTCATTTAGATGACACTTCTCTCCAACCCAGCTTATGGGGATTTGAACCCGGGACCTTCGAGCAGCAGATGAGGGATGGGCCACCATGCCAGCTGCTGGGTTGCAATGTGTTTGAATGCCTTTTAAATCAGGTTCCGCCCCTCTGTCTGCCGGCACAGGGAAATGGCGCAGCAGCCACTCTGCGTCGAAGGAACCTGCAAATCACAGCTGATGTAAAAGCACATTTTTGGCAATTAAAATGTCAAGTCAAACAATTTCATACCTTGTGATCCTTTGGAAGGAATGTAATGAGGCTTTTTCCTTTTAACTCTGAATATCGAAAACATCTGTTCACTTGGGTCAAAAAAACAAGTGATGTCACCATCAGGTCCTGTAGTAACCGAGGAGCAACAGAGTGATAAGCGCATCGCTGAGACGGTTCTGCTAGATGGGAGGCCAGAAGCCCCGGCCAGCTCGTCCTCGGATAAATGCTTGCCCCTCGAGCATTTCTTCGTTTTGTAAAGATTTATTTTACCTTTGCGCCTCGGTAGGGCATTTCATTTCACAGCTTTTCTTCAAACTGCACCAATCTTGAAAATAATTGTTTGCTGAGGTGCGACGGGTTCAGTCGCTCCAGGGGGCCGCGGGTAGGATTCAGCTGCACTTCCCCCAGGCTGACCGCTAGGCGGCGGGGGCGCTTTTTCTGAAGTTCCACAAAATACTGCATCAGAGGAGGAAAATATGGCAGCAAAAACTCAAATGGAATAAAACAACTTGCTGACAATCGCCACCGACATGTTGCATATCAACGACGACTGAGTGGCATGTTTCCGTTTTGGTAATAAGATCATCCGCCTCATCGAGTTTGTTTTTTTTAGAGGAGCCTTCCAGCCTGTGGGTCGACTGAAAAACGCGCATGCACACAATGTGGTCCCGAACCCATAAACGGCCGTTACGGCTCTATGGCGGTCGCCATCTGTGATGAGGATGACAACATGCGTTGCGGGAGCCGTGCGATGTCCACGCAGGTCACAGGAGCAGGACAGGGCTTCGTGGGGTCAGCGCCGTGCCGAAGCGCTCATTTCACATTTTGTGTCGTTTCCACTCCGAGGCGAGACCTCTAGCGAAAGAGCTGCGAGCCCATGCGTGATCAGGACTGAGGTGGCGCGAAACACGGCGGACGGCCACACGGTGGCAGCAGCGCGCAGCAAAAAAAAGTCCTCTCTCTCTCCTGCTATTTGTCCCAATAATGGTCGTGCGCTCCTTGCTGACGTCATCACTTGTGACGTTTAGCTGGTTTGGGCTCTTTTTCCTCGCATCGCTGTTATTCTCTTTTTCACTAATTTTTGGCTTTGTTTGCATTGTTGCATTTTTCATGTTCATAGTCACGTGGCGCATCATAATTTTTTTAGAGACCAGGCATCATTCACTGCCACCACGTCCTGCATCATGAAATGAAATCGCTTTCTTGTATCCGATGGGCTGTTTTTGCCCTTTGGTTCTCCCTTTTTTGTCGCAATAATTGTGATTCACCGTCGCGGTTCTCCATACCGCGGTTCACACTGAAATTCTCCCGCTTTTGCCTGAACGTCGCCGTGTTTAATTCCCCAGCAGCGGTTCTTATTTGAAACATTCAAGCAGAATCATTTACAATGCTGCATTAAATAAACAATTCTTATTTCAATCTTGCTGACAATTGTTATCCCAGTCCGTTTACCGAAAGAGGCGGGGGACTCCGCATCCGCCCTCCCGTGACTTCCATGTGCTCTGTCGAGCTCTCCGGAGGGCGGCCGCTAGGGGGCGCCGTTTCCCAGCGCGACCTCTAGTCCAGGCCGCACAGCTGCTGCTCGCCAGGCGGGACTCGCGGGGCATTATGGGGGATCAGGGAGGCCTGCTGGCGGGAAGGCTGTGAAGCGGCGCGGGCGCCATGTTGGCCCGTCTGCCGAATCTCAGGAGTGATAACTTGTGTGTGCAGCTGTAAATGTGACAAGAGGGTTTTTTTTCCCAAGCTCCTACTTTGTTGTCTGCGACTGTTTCGTATCATTGTATTTTTTATATGATGTATAATATCAACAGTTATTCATAGCGGCTTACTGTATGCAGAGTCGTGGTGGGTACTGCCTGGAGGAGGACACCAGGCCATCAGAGCGCACACAGACGCACGCTGAGGGCACTGCCAAAGCCTCCTGTACAGTAGCAGTCTGACTGCTGTGTTTCCTTCTTACAGTCGTCCTCAAATGCTCACAGTTTGTTCGTTCTTAAAATTACATTTTAATAGTTTGCTGGCAGATACTTTGCACATCAATCCCACCCACACAACTTATTTACAGGCATTTTGCACGCCCCTGTTTTAAAAAAAATGTACCGCAGGGAGTTGAACTGTCATCCCCATGTCTGGTTCTTGTTGTCAGAACTCCCCTGGCAGCATCACATCTTCATCCTTTCTGTCGGGCCGAATGACAGCATCACCCCTCTGATCATCGGCGTCGCCGTAGTGATGCTTCCGAATGGCTGGGTTTCTGCTTCTTCCTACATGGGCGTCCTTGTGACACAGTGACTTCTTTTTCGGTGACATCAGAAATAAATGCGTTATTGACCATTGTTTATCCTTTACAAAAACACGAAGTTGCGGCCAAAAGGCTGCAGCGGGCTGAAACCCCAACCAGGGTGTCATTGCCTGGTACCCAAGTGTTTCTGAATAGAACCCTGCCTGCTCAGAGCACAAGGATGGATCGATTGATTATAAAGTGAAATTTGTTTGTTTAGCTACTTACAATTTACCATTTTAAGCAACAGGGTAATTTGTTATGTATATGTGCAGGGTTGGTACTTCGCTAAAGGTCACAACAGCAGGAACAGGGGTTCAGTCTCAGCTCCACACGTCTAACCGCTGCGTTTCTCCACACCAGGAGTCATCACGCTGCAGTCTGTGCAAATGGACGCTTTCAAGCATAAAGGCTCCGTCCTCCGCTCTCCCTTCACGGGTGCAGGCTGCCGTTGCAGTCGTCTGCATTTGCGCCGTGATGAAGGGCACCTCTGTCACAAAAACCTCCTTAGAGTCGATCTGGGAGAAGAAATGGATAAAGAAATGTAACTGCACTGCTTTGCAAATTTCACTTGACTTTTAAGCACTGCTTTGGTATAAAAATAATGCAGAGGAACTGAGAGAGACATCACGTTTTCATCAGGCTTGTAGGGTGGCCACAAGAAGAAGCCATTCTGCCAGGCTCAAAATAACCTACTTTAGAACATTTGCATTCAGGCTCCATTCCCGTGTTATCGGTTTCCGAAATGACGTTTCAATTAAAAGGCCAAGTCGACGGTTCAGCCAGATGCTGATTCCACAGTGAGAGCTGGCTGGTCTGGAGGCCCGAGGCCACAGCCCTGCTCGGTCAGCCTCTGCAGCCACCCGGCCGTCAGCATCCAGGAGCCTGAGCCTGGATTCCATCCACGTTCAGCCTGGGGTCCCGAAATCAGCTTCCAGGAGAGGAGCTTATTGAAGGTATTTATTATCACAGTAGCAGATAGTGGCTGGGGGGAGAGGTCTGACCCTGCAGAGCTGTGCAAAACGCAGCACCGTGTAGCCACAGCCAGGGAAAGCAGTGATTTAAAATTCACTTTAAATAATGTAAAGTCCATTCGTACCCCTCCAGGTACAGCCACGTACTTAAGAGATGATAATCATTATTGTGTTACTACTTTATTGCTCTTTCTACTGCGGTGCCGTGGTGGTGCTTCACAGCTCCCAGGCTGCAGGTGTGGATACGGGACGGAATCCGGCTCAGCGTGTGCGATGTTTCCTCCCACAGTCTAAACACCGGTGTCAGGCGGAATGGGGACAGGAAACGGCTCTTTGGTGTGGCTTCCCTGTAATCTACTGGTGTCCTGACTTGAGTGTAGCCTCCAATAGGCTGCTTTCTGTACAACACGTTGGAGATAAGGGCCCGCTGCTTAAATAAGTGTAAATGTCCACAAATTCGCCTTTTTAACAAAGTGTTAATGAGTATCATGCACATCTTGTATTGGTTTGTGTGTTTTTCTGCTTTATGTCTACCGAACACGAGGCCCGTATAAATATAACGGCTATGGTAACAATAATGACAAAGGCGATGTGCTGAAAAAGGAACAATTTTGTGTTAAATTAACCCAGGAGATGAAAGTGCCCCACAGCTACATCTCTGATGCCATTGAGATTGTTGTGCATGCTCCACAGCCATCTGAGATGGAGCTGGATTTCATCTGAGCACTTTTGATGTTCCGAAGCTCCCTTTGGCCAAGAATAGGTGCTCAGAACAGCGTGACAAACAGAGGATCCCCATGATCTCACCCCAGACCTCTGACTCCGGGAACTGGGGTTGCCATCCTGAGTGCAGCTCGAAAAATCACTTCTAGCAGCAAAGTGGGGACAAAACGTCACCCTGGACACAGAAGCACTCTTTGTATTCTAAGTCTGTACGCACAGATCCATTTGAACAGGTGTGAAGAAAATATCAATTTTTCTACCTTTCTGCCAGTGCAAATCTTTTTTATGGATCCAAAATGCTCAGTATGGTTCCTAGAGGTTTATAGCTGTGCCTTAAATGTTACTGGAAACCCACTGTGTGCTTTATTGCTGATAAATTATGGGGATAACGTCCAACAAGCCAAATTCTTTCCCGTCCTGACAGGCAGCATCAGTAGAGGGTGTCTTTAGGCGCATTGGAAATATAAAAATGATGGAAATTTCAAGGGCATATAAGTTATTTTACAGTCACGGAAATGTTCTGTTTTACCTCTCTTATTGCTCTCTCAAGGAAATTTGTACTCTGCTGAAAATCTGTTAAACATTTAAATGGCTGTGTGTTTTGTTTACCACTTGTGACTTTTATGATATTATAACAATACTTAAGTGCAACACAACCTGTACTGTTTGTCATGGAATAAACAAAAGCAAGCTGCTACAACAGAGTGATGGAGACCGACCAAAGCTGCGCTGATCCTGTATGATGTTGCCATAGTGCTGCTTCGCAGATGGATCAGCATTTCAAAAGGGCTTTGCCATCACCCTCAGATGCTGGAGGACTTTCTGTTCGTCACATGGCCATAAAAAAGAAATATGGCCACGTGACCAGTAAGAGTTCTCCAAAGGAAATTGTTTCTGATGCGGCAAGGAGCATCATCACTGAAAAGGGATGTCTGTCAAGGTAATAAAGGGCAAAAGGAGACAAGATCAGTGCTTGTTCTTGAGGAGAAACCATGTCTGTGCATTCCTCATTTTGCTGTCCGTCTATGATGAATTGTGGGTCTTTTTAGGTGCAGAGCCCTTCAAAATTTGAGGCGTTATTGTCCGAGTGAAATTATGCCGACAGCACGGGGCAACCAGCCATCTTGCACGTGACAAAGAGGTGGATGGCCCAGATACACCAGAGCAGGACTGACCAGAAGCAGTCCACATGCAGCAGTCATCTGTGCGGCAGCAGTGAGCTGGCATTACAGGCCGTGTTCTCAAGACAAATCAGTTCTCTTCACACGGCTTCCTGCCAGGAAAGACCAGGATGGGACAGGATTGTGCCGCCCTTTAAGCAGCACCACTTCCTGCATGCACATCTGGTGGAGCCAAAGGGCTGCTGGCACCTTTAAAGGTCTGCAGCTCAGGGTGGGGTAGCAGACTGCTGGCAAAGGGAACTCCAGTGATCCATAAGACAGGTTTTACAGCCGCCTCCAGCACAGAAGCTCCATAGAGGAATCTGCTCCCGGGTGCAAAATGAGAGTCTAACCCCCCACCTCCTCCAGGAATTTCAGGTAAACACACACAGGGCATTGTTATGCTCTGCTCGACTTTCCCTGGCAACAGCCATTCTGAGACGTTTGTCATGTTCTCACACAGCTTGGCAACTGGCATCAGAACACAAAAAGAAATGGGGGGGGGGGGGTGTATTTTAGCTTCCATCCTCACAGACAGCATTACATTCCTTCTGACGGCCTTTCTGAACCGCGCAGTTCAGTCTGTGCTCAGTGCTACATGAGAGTTGTTTGCTTCTAGAGTAGCTAAGAAGTGTCTGAGGAGTACAGGATTCCTCTGGAGAACATTAGCCAGGACTGCAGAGGGTGGTGATCTGACACTTTCTGCCATTTCTGTGGTTATAGCATCTTCCAGCATTGCTTCTTTATATCGATAAGTCTTCGAAATCAAAAAAGAGGGACTTGTCCATTGTGTTTGCAATGAATAAGTCACGATTTTCTAAGCAAGGTGTCTGATTTTGCACTTAAACTGCTCTCTGGTTAAAACATACTTGGTTTCTTTATAACATTTTTTCTATTTTTAGAACTAAATATAAGGGTCTTTTGTTCTTCACTGTCTGAGGAAAACGGTGATAGCCAGGCATTGCTGTAACATGCTGGTAAAATGTTTGCGTGGGTCATTGTGTCGTCCTCGGGTCTCCATTGCACCAGAGGAGCTGGAATCAGTATTGGACCTTTTTCCAGAAAATGGAGAAGGCTTAGATCACTCGGGTTCATTTGTCATCACTGCTAAATATCACTGGAAAATATTACTGTCATCACCAGTAAATATCAGCCCACTGTACCACTTACTGTCATTGATATTAAATATCTGGTAAACAGAGCTCTCAATCGCACAGTCAGCAAGACAGCAAAGCCTAACAATTGTTTCATGCACATTCAGGTAAAAATACTTTACTGCATTTCTCACCAAGGTAACTTCAGTCACAGCTACAACATCTTAAACCGTCTGACCTTGGACAACTTAGGCCATAAAAAAATTCTATTAAAAAATCTGTGTTTTGCACACTAAATTGCCAAAGTATGTGCCCCCCTTCCCCACACACAAACACTTCTAATGACTGAGCTGTGCTGTTTCGGCCGCACCCATGCTGCATATAAGCACATTCCAGACAATTGTGTGCTTCCAGCTTTATGGCCACAGTTTGGGGAAGCTCCTTTGTGGCTCAAGCATGACTGTGCCCCCCCCCCCCCCCTGCACAAAGTGAGCTCCATAAACACACAGTTTTTCCCAGGTTGGTGTGGAAGAACTTAAGTGGGTTGGACAGAGCCCTGACCTCAAACCCACCAAACACATTTGGGATGAACTGGAGCACCAATCGCAAGCCAAGCTTTCTTGCCGACCTTGCTCTTGCTCTTGTGGCCAAATGGGCACAAATTCCCAAAATCTGTTGCAAAGCTTTCCCAGAAGAGTGGGGGCTGTTATAGCAGCAAGGGGGGGGGGGCAACTCTATCTTAAAGCCCATGGGTTTGGACTACGATACTCAACAAGCACACACGAAGGTGATCCTAAGGTGTCCACATACTTTTGGCCATACAGTGCACAATGTTTTTTTTACTGCATTTTATGTTCCATTAAATCATTTTGTGTTTTATTTATTCAGTTTAATATTAAACTCTTTCACACTTACTTTTAAACTATTATTACATCTTTTTGTTATATTTAGTTTTTCACTTAATGTTATTATTGCATCTCTCTGTCTTTTATGCTTTCCTTTTTAAAGCACTTTGAAAGACCTCTGTGTTTGAAACGTGCTGTATTAAATATAAATCAAAAGGGCCACATTTTTTGTAGCTCACTTTTTTGTGTGCATTCCTAATTTGCACCTCTTATTGTTATTTCGTTTTTCAGCCGCTTTTCATCAGCTGAGGAGGGCAAAGAGAAATGCGTCCCCATGCGAAGGGAGGATGCGTCGAGAAATCTACGCGCTTTACATTAATCTGCTTGCATGAGGCACCGTGTGGCCTGCATGAGCCACCAAGCCGTCCAGCTCTCCAGGACAAAATATCCTCTAGCAGACGAGCCAACTGGCCTCTTCTAAGCGGTGAGGGTGTCAAAGTTTACGCCGAGGGAGATCTAATCCCACCCTCATCCCCTGGGCCTGAATCATCTCATCCTCTCCAAACACACCGAGTTCTCTCACTCACATCAGGAGTTTTGCGGGCAATTTGTCCTCTAATTGTGTGCCAAAAAAGCCTCCTCTGGTACCTCAGCCTTTTCTAAATGCACATGGGTGTTCGTGTGTGTGTGTGTGTGTGTGTGTGTGTGTGTGTGTGTGTGTGTGCGCGTGCCTGCCTGCGCGTGCGCGTAGGTGACAAAGGTACGCCCATCCTAAAGGCAGGGGATTATGTTTGTTAGTTAAGAACCACAATTTGCATTTTGCAGGTTGGCAGTCCAAGTCCCTGAAGGGGCTCTACTTTCGTACCCTTGACTAACATGTTTAACCTGAACTGCACTGATAAAATACAAACCTGCATAAATTACAGCTCACTTTTGGCAAAATATTTATGAGGCAGCACAGCTGACCTTGCGTAAAGGAGAAGACAGGAGTCCGGCATCTCCAGGCCAACCATGGAACTTTTTTCTTCTGGAAGATGGAGAAGTAGGAAGAGGAGCTCTGGGCGCTGCAGTCCAGATCTGGATCGGATCATGGTGGCCCAGGAGGAGCTGCTAATGCGACAACTTCCCTGCACATCTCTGGAACAATTTTTCCACAGAAGAAGTTGTTGCCAGCACTGCACTACTGTATTATTCATGGACACTGACTGAAGTAAAGATGTGGCCTATTTACAAATCATTCCAATCTGCTGGGAAAGAAGGCCTTTGTGGCCAAACATTTCTCTGCCAGGGAACTGTGTCTGTGGCTTGAACTAAGAGAGGAGTCACGTGTGACATCCCTACTGCATGCCTCCACCAAGACGTCTGTCTATCTCCCTTGCTGTTTTACTTCACTTCGCAGTCTTCCCTGGTGGTAGCTGAAGCTGTAAACATCTCAACAGTCGTATGCTGTCCAGCAGACGCTTCTGTTGTGTGTTGGATCTGCTCGAAATGTTTGAGATATGCATTGGAGGTGCTGAGATCTCAGCTGAAAGGACCGAGTGGAGATCAGCCTGCCTGGGACAACTGCAGTGTCAGTGTCCCAGGTGCTCCGATAAATCCGAACACAGCACCGCTGTTTAACCGGAATGATGATGGATGGCAGCACCAGGTGCGACCGGTAGCTCCAGTTGTCCACGAAGCCTCAAAAGTGAGGAAAAAAATCTGTTGTGAAAGCGTTGCTCCAGGGAGTATTTTCTATTCCCCGTCACTCATTAGAACCAAACAGCCCAACAATTGGCCATTATGTTAGGAAGTTGAGAAGAAAAGCAATAACCTGTGCGATGTTTCTCACTTTTGATGAAGATGGATCTTTCTGCTGTCAGCTTGCCCCTGGGCTTGTTGTGCATCCACAGCTTTTTTTTCTAGATTCCACTCGGGTAAGCTAGTGGAGCTTGGGTTTGGATCCAGGACTGAAAAACCAGCAATGATTTCCAGGCCTAAGCCTGAATATGCTGGAAAAATGCCAGGTCTTCCATACTGCATGCTTAGCATAAAGGAGCCAGGTGATGTAATGGTGAAGGACACCGGCTTGTTATCGGCAGTAAGGTTCCCACTATAGTACCCTTGAGTCCGATACTTAACTGTTAAAAACGTGCCCAAACCACATGTGTGCGCATTCTGAAAATTTAGTGCTGGCAGCCTCGGCTGTAGGCGCTGCCCTGGGACTTCAGCTGGGGACAACATTTTGTGTTTGTTATTGCTCTGATTTATTTGTCATTATTTTGTAAATGCAAGACATTGACCCGTTGGAGGCCATGTAGACACTGCTGATGTCGTCTCCAGGCTGCATCTCTGTTGACTCTGTTTTATTTTGCAGTTTACTGTATCCTGCCATTCACAAGCTTGTTGTGGAGGAGATGTTGGAACTCCCCAGGGGAACCGAGAGCTGTGCTGTTTGGATCGATGGATCAATTGTTGTTTGGTCACCTTTCCGAAACTGGTTGAAGTCGAGGAACCATACAAACAGAAATCTAAACTCCAGGGAGAAAGAGTGCAGAGCAAAAATATTAGTTACTCGCCCAGACTGAGTCTACAGGGATCTGCCTGTGGAACCAGATGTGGGAGTGGTGTTCAGCTGAAAGCACCTGGGGGCTGGGTGAGCTGTGTGGATCGGGCAGGTTCTGGCCAAGAAAGGCCATGCCGCCTTGCTTTGTGGACTGAGGTGATGGAGTCGAGAGCAGAAGACAGATGGAGAGAGCGTAGAAAAACTCAGTGGAAACTGGATCTTGAAACAAGGATTTCACAATGATGCTGGTGAGACCTTGCAAAGCAATAGAAAAGTTTGTGCTATGGAAGGTCTTACCTCCACCTGCAGTTCTGACTCTGGAACCAAACCCGGTCGCTTGCGTAATTCTCAAAAGCTGTCCCACACAGTACGGTGCGTAGGTACCCAGCAGATTTGCAGAATGCCAAACCTTTCTAAAGATGGTGGATATGGTGCTGGGTCGGGTACCACCTGTGGATCAAGTTATTCTCACTGGGAGATCTCACAGTAGAATAACGGAGAGATCTGGAGAGACGTACCTGGCAAGAACAGCCTGCTGATCTGAGATGTTAATAAGTGTTGAATTCTTATTGGAATTTGGTCATAAAAAAACATCAGGCTAATGATTAGCTTTGTGGCTGTGTCATCCAGCCCCCAGCCACATGTTCTGGCCACCGTGGTGAAGAGAGGTGCTGGGCTCGCTAGTCGAACAGCACTCACTCTGAAGTTGGATCAGACAGACCAGGGAGGTTCAAATGAGCAAGAGGCTTAACTATTTACCCTCACAAGGACACAGGAGGGTAAGGGGACTTTGCAAACTCAGTCAGTATGAGCTTTGTGTCCCTGGAGAATGACAAGTTCTGACATGTTCTTTGGAAGGCACTGCAAGAGAATGAGGCACCAGGGCTGCTGCTGTGTGTCGTTCGCTCCTTTTATCTGCGGTGAGAGCTGCGCCTGTATTTATGGCAAGAAATCAAACTTGCTTGGTGTAGATTTTGGACTTTGCTAAGGATATTTCTTGTCTCCTGTTCATGGAATTTATGGATTGTCAAGTTCTGGTTAGGGTTTAGAGAGCATCTAGTCTGCAGATACCAGAGTTTCTTTTTGACTGTTTGCAGATTATGAGGTCCAGTTAGCATCATCTAGGAACGTGTCCTTCAACATGGGATGGAGCAGGTTGCAGATGTCAGGGTAATAGTCAGTTCCTCCAAATTCAAGGTGAAGGGGAAGGTGGGTGGTTCTCTCCAGCTTAGAGACAGCAGAGTAGTATAAGAGGTCCAGGAGCAAAAGCACCTTTGGTTTCTTTTGACAAGTGGTGACAGCGGGAACCGCAAGATGAAATGGGACAAAGCTTGCAGTTTTGCTCTACATCTCCCATCCTCAACATTAGTCTTGAGCTTTGGGTGGTGGCCAAAAGCGGTGGAGATGCGGTTCCCTTGCAGGGTGGCAGGACTCACACCTCTCTGACAGGGGAACAGCTGAAGTAGAGTTGCTGCTCCTGAGGAGACAGAGTGGTTTTGACATCTGGTAACAAAGCTCCCTGAGCAAAGTTCACAGGAGCTCACCAGATTCGGTCAGGCCACTCTGAAGAAATGATATCTCCTGAGCAGTCTTGGAATGGGAATTCTCCAGAAGCTGGACCCTGATGGTAAAAGGGAAGCATGGTCTGCCCAGCTTGGTCTGGTGCCACCACCAACCTCATCAAGATAAGCAATCTGAAAATGGATGGATTATTATGAGCTTTTATTACTCTTAAATCCACAGCAGTAACTCAGTACAAGGGGCAGTCCTGATATACGGCACAAAAATGAAGATAAAATGTGATGTCAGGCAGTTACTTTTTGTGGACAGCATGTAGTTAAGCAGGAACTTGAGAAATTTTGCCAGTTACCTTGTGAGTTTACAGCAGTCTGGGGGGGGGGGGGCGTTTTATTTGGGTTTTGACAATGGCCTCGCTCAGGTGCACCCCCATTTCTCTGCTGTGACAGGTAGGGGGGGCAGTGAAGGAAAGAGAGAGAGAAAGGGGGTGGCAAATAAATAGAGCGAGAGAGGAAGTTACGTCAGCAGCAGCAGCAGCAGCACCACTACCACTGTAAACTGTGAAGTGGATCCATGGTAACAGAGCGATCGGCAGTGCAGTAACCAGCCAACCCGACGTACACACACACACACACGGGCTCCATGTAACCCACCTGCGAGCCCGCACCGCTCCTCCGGCGAACGAACGCTCCTGCAACGCACGACCGCGCGATGGATTAGGGTCGTGCGCGACCCGAGAGCCGAAGAGGAGCCGCTGGCTGAGCTGAGGTCGTGGAACGCGGCGGCGGGGCGGCGGGGCGACGCGCCGCAGTGCTGGCGCTGGACGGACCGCATCCTGATGGACTCGCAGGGATCCGCTGGAGCGCGCTCCTCTAAAGCACTCAAAATGAGACATTTGCACAGCAACAAATTCTTCTCTTAAAAACCCTCGTGTCCAATAATAATAGTAATAATAAAAATAAAAGAAAAGGCGCGTAAAAATGGCGAGCGGGGCCGGCTGGCAGCAGTACTACAGCCCGCTTGGAAACGCGGGCAGCGGATCGGGGAAGTACAACCCGGCCTCGTCCTCAGCATCGTCCACATCCACGTCCACCTCCAGCTTGTCGTACCAGTCCGGCATAACCCTGGAGTACACGCAGGATCTGCACCTCAAGATGAGCAAGAAGATAGCGCAGCTCACCAAGGTAAGATGGCTTACACGCTGCTTAGTTATATACTGGTTGCACACTAGTTACATGCTGGTTATATACTGGTTACACAGTAGTTACATGCTGGTTATATATTGGGTGCACAATGGTTATGTACTAATTATAAACTGGATACACACTGGTTGAATACCAACTATTTATTGGATACATACTGTACCAGTTGGATACTGATCACAAACTGGTTAAGTACTGGGTAAACTGGTTGGCTGGGTACAGTGGACACACTTTTACTTTGACATACAGTACTGTTGTACTAATACATGCTGGTTAAACCGGTACAGTTTGAAGCCGCCCAGTCCCACTGATCCGCTGGTGGAGAAGCGATGAACACCGTAAACCTCCGCATTCGATGTACAGTAAATAATTTAAGTCGGCAGTGCACTTTGCAGCCCCCCCCCCCTTACACGATAAACCACAGCGTGTCCCATTAACACACAAATACGCGTGCCGATTTGAGCTCGGTTCTGTCCGTCAGGTTCTGTGGAAGAGACCTGGCGCCGGGTCCCATCTCTCTCCTCCATCCTTGATTCTGTGAGATTTACAGTTTATGGTCAAGGAGTAATGCTGGCACAGAAATGACAGGGACACACGTGCGGCGCTTTAAAATTCACCTTCTTACTTCTTCAGGCCTTATTTTTAAATCTTTTCCTCTCGAACTGCAGAGAATCGCTGGGATCACTGTACCTTACAGGGGCACGCAGGTGCAGTTTCTCTATTCTGCAGTAGCTGAGCTGCTTCATAAATCCGCACCTTAATCGATTGTCCTTACATTTGCTTTAACCCACTTTGCTTTTTACACTGCTTAAATGCGCTTAATTATGTGTGAATATTTGCTGGATTATTTCCAGGACCGCTACCCAGATTACTTTTGTCTCTGTCTGTATGAGTGAAGCCAGATTATGAACTCTAGCGTAATGTTTAGTTATGTGAGCTGATGGTTTTTCAGATATTAAGGAGATATTCAGCATCCCATATTCAGTGTGAGAGCAGAATTCCCCTCCATACTTTGATAGTAAAATGGGGGGAATCTCTGGATCAGGAAAAATGGAGCCGTTCAGCTACAACCGCAGCAGGGCGGAATCGTCACCCATCATTCAGCAAATTAAATGACGTCGGTCATTGCATTCAAACAAACACACAAAAGCAGAAGAGCTCTATGGAAGGTCTGAGGTTTTGTTAAGAATGTAAGAAGCAAACTGTTGAAAAAGTTCTGTTCTGGTATGTTGTACATTCACACACTGATTTGCTGCTGTGTTATTTGGTGGGATGCTGAGCGATCTGTGCGGCTGCAACGTAGTGACCGCTGACCGCTTCGGCCCAAATCTTCATTGCTCATCTTCGCACGGGCTGGGCCACCGTAGCTGAAATATGAAAGCGTTTCACAGACAATGTTTGGGCTGTAAAGTTTGTCTTGAATTTATTTTATTTCCAAACGTCATTGTCTCAAAGATGTTTGTAGATATTAATTTTTCTAGTAAAGGCCTTATAGATGCAAAACAGTTTATACTAAAAAAGTTTTATGAAAGCAGGATCTCTAGCCAAGAATTTAAATATCTTGACAGTAGAACTTACACTGATTTGCAGATGACCGACATTCGATCCGGGGTCTATCGAGCTTAACCGGGGTGGGCAGCAGATCCCATGACCCTGCACTGGATGCCTGGTTATCCATAATGGCTGAGTGAACCCAATATGTAGCATCCATTAACATTTGCCGAGGCAGAGGCAGTTTTGCAACGTTAACATGTCTCTGCTTGTCAGGTCGGTGGGACCAAGAAGTAACGTTAAACATAGAATTGTTTGTATTCCGGGGTACGGTCTCCTTATTATGCAAATATTAAAACTAACAGTGACACCTTTTACCTTTGCATGTGTAAAGCTGTAAATTTCCAGGCAGAACCTCCTGTCTCCGTAATGCCGACGACACACTTTTCCTCTGAGCTGAGCTACAGCTGGAAGCTGTGCTTTTGAGCACGTTCATGTCCACGTCGGTTTTACTCTTCACGTGGATCCTTCGTGATCGAAGATTCAACGTTTTAATCATCAGAACCCATTGCTGTAGCTCTTCCGTGTGGACAAGGGACTCCTCAAATTCTCATTCAAGTTGTACAGCCGAGTCCTTCATTTTCCTTTTCGATCCATTGAAGATTTTCTCACTGAATCACCACTGGGAACGACAAACAGTTCAGTTGCCCTTACATTCACATTTTTAAACTCATAAATACATTTCTTGGCTTAACCACTAATGCAGTTTAGTGCTTTGCGAACATCTCGCTAGCAGGCTGTGCACCATGAATTATACATGAATTTTACTGTAAATTGTTTGAATATCCTCTCAGTATGCATGTATTTAATGCAGAAGTGAGATTATTTTGGCTTGTTTTTAGTTTGACCTTAACTTTTAATTCCAAGTTCACACTTTCTCTTTCCAGTTATTAATTCCATTTAAAATATATTTGCCAGGCATGAAGTTATTTAAAAGGGTTTTTTTTAAGTTTAATTTTCATCCCATTGATTGATAATATTGTATCTCGGGGAAATACTACACTGACATACACGTGTTTGTTGCGTTTTGCACTCTTACTGCAGTTTGATCTTTGGTAAATTGTATTTTCAGTGAAGTAATGCAGAGCTCTGGGCCATAACTGGAAGATGCAAAGTTTTGGATCTCGATTTGCAACTTGACGCTTTCGAATCGTAATTTCACAGCTGAGCTGTCGAAATCCCGAGTGCGGCGTCAGAGGGAAGTCTGCTTCCGTTTATCTCAAATCTGGGGATCAAACTTGTTTCACCGCCAAATGCAGACACGAGGGTGTGATGGGTCAAGCACAAGTACAGGTGGTTCCCAACTTACGGTGGGGTTACATTCTGATAAACCCATCGTAAATCGAAAATATTTTAAGTCAAAAATGCATTTAATACACCTAAAGTACTGTCACGTCTGTGGTCGCTTCAGCAACAGAACATAGGTGGTCTTTCTGCCCCCATCTTCAGACTGATTTATTGATTGGTGTAGGAACCAACCAATCATGGATGGAATTCAGTTCCTACCTGGACTTCCTGTCAGCGCTCAGTTTCCGTTATGAACTCTCCTGGAACCTCTGTCTCGCTAAGATCTCTTATTTTGTTTATTTTGAATTGCGGCATCTTCAGTCTTTGTTTACTGCCAATCACTAATGTTTAGCACTAACGGCAACACTCTTGTCAGAAACAACACTCGGTAAAGAGTTTAATGGAACTTAAAGTTATTACTGCAGTGTCTCGAGATTGCTTCCACCAACCCACACCATAACACCTACCAAACTTTATAGCCCAGTGTAGCCTAGGCTACCTTAAAAGTCATTATGGGCTTTCTGCTTTCATGCCACTTTCAGGAGACACAGACACAGATGGGGAATTTGTAGACATGATGGATGCACAAAACAAAACGTAGGTATGGGGGGGAGTATTGCACCGCATGTTGCTTGCCCGGAAAAAATCAAGATTCAGAACTCGAAGTACAGTTTCTACTGAATGTGTATCACTCTTGCACCATTGCAAAGTCAAAAAATCATAAGTCAGACCATCTGTATTAGCTTAGTGGTGGGCCAAGCCATGGCAGTTTTTTTGCACTTGCGTCTTTGCTTGATGCACATTTAAACACACTGTCACTTTCAGGCCTCTGTGGATTTCAGAGAAGAAACAAGCAAGCTTAACGTGGACTTCTGCGTTGTACCAGATGTGTTATTAAGCGAACCAAGGAACCATTTCTAATCTCAAGCCCAGCTTCACAGCCTGAACTGTTGGCGGCACTCACAGCTCCTAGTAATGAACACAACTGCCCCATCAACGCAGAACTGTCAAATCCATCCACACGGCAATTTTTCATCAGGAGTCACCGTGAGGGCTTCGTGCAGAGGAAATAATTGCTTTTATTATGTAGTGCCTTTCATCCAGTGATCTCAATGAGTTTTTGTACAGTTTTATTGTAAGCAGTTTGCATGTCGATGCAGTCCAATGTCCCTGCAGTTTGTCGCTTTTGAACACACACTTCCCAAGCGCCATGGCTGTTTGTAAAAAACTTTCCCCCTTTTTCATCTCTTGCATTTTCCCACTGCTCACACATTGAGCGTTAATATTAGAACAAAATAATGTAGTGGGATTTCTAAAGTGACACAACCAGGAAAGCTGTTTCTTTGCAAGGGCAAGTTGTGGGCTGACGTAAGTCTGTTCTGTAGCTATTTGTGTGTGTGTGTGTGTGTGTGTGTGTGTGTGTGTGTGTGTGTGTGTGTGTGTGTGTGTGAGAGAGAGTAAGAGAGGTGCTGAACATAAAGAAATGGACATGCTTTTGCAACAGGGTTTAGGTTTGCCAAGGGATTTGGCCTTCTGCAAGCTGCCATTCTCAACAGGAAAGGGCACTTTTGATGGTGTGTGTGAGTGTTTGGTTGGATGACGGTGTGCAAAACTGTATTATGCTGGGCAAACTTGTGCAAACCCAGGAATTTTGCAGCTCATCTTCAATATGTGACAATAGGGGACTCCCTGGCTGCCCAGAGTCTCATAAACTGTTGCAAAGCATTTAAGTAAGTGTAATAGTAATTTAAAAAGAAAACCAAGGGAGTAAACCCATTTTTCACATTGCTGCATACCTAGTGTCATTTTGGTCAGATTAAATTAGTTTGGAAAATATGGGTGAGAAATTTGTCACCTGAAATTAAAACAGCAAAATAAAAGTGCTAACACCAATAATAATATTTGTATTATGTATTAGAAGCACACTTATTTCTAGCTTGTCTAGCTTTCCTTAAAATAATACAGGTGATCCAGAGCCCATCCAGGAAACCCAGGGCACAGGACAGGATGCAACCTGGGGAGAAACATTCTCATCATTTGGTTCTCAGATGTTTATGATGCAAGGAAATGAAGTTTCCAAGATCACTGCACGCCGTGTCTTTTGCTCTGGAAAACACACAAACATTACATTTGCTTTATAGCATTCTGTTAGTGGACGTTTGATCCGTGCTCCTGCTGTTGTGCCCTTGAGCAAGCTGCACACTATGAATTCCAGTAGAAATGGAATATGCTACTATATGCTATATGACCAGCTTCATTGCTGTCAGTATCTTATCTTTTTATGTTGCTTTGGACAAAAGTGTTAAATAATAAACCAAATAAAATCATATTAGTACTGAATTTACTATTCTTGTTCTATTACATTTACCTTAAAAGAGCATACTGGGCTTTGCAGAGTAAAAAAAGTGGTGAATAACAAAGTAAATTGACCACAGATTCAAGAAAAATGCCATTTTGCTGAATAATAATTACAAGAAATTCACAGGTTATAAATTTACAGAATTATATTCATAAACATAAATATACAAATTGTGTTTTTTCACTGTAAGGGACCCCTTTATATCAGGCCTGAGATTCTTTTTAATATCCAGCAGGCAAAATTGTCACCACAGTTTCTCAGCTGCATCAGCATAAAGGCAGCTTCAGGTGAGTCTGACCGCACGGTTCAGACCATGTTCTGTCCCATAATGCAGCTCTGCTCGCGCTCACTACGCGTGCCTGCTTTTTAACGTTTGATGATCATTCGTGCCGATATCACATCGCAGGATGCAGTCCTTGCTGCCAGATAGCAACAAATAGGATTTAAACAAGATTTGACCGCATTTGAATTTGGAGAACGTAGTGGATCCCCTAGAGCAGAGGCTCTCCTCGCTCACAGCTTTGAATCATCAATTAAATTCATTTTTTAATCTTTGCTTTCGCCTGGTCTTCTGTGCCAGATGGTTGGGACAGTAACAGAAGGAGCGCAGGTGATGCCCAGAAATGTTTTGAAACAGAAGCAACTGAGTGTCTACAGTCTGGTGGTGTGACAGTTGGAGCTGCCGTTGGACCTTAGAGTCCCCCCTGTACAAAGCAAAGGCAGAGACTGCAAAGGTAGTTGTCTGGGAGTGGAGATGTACGGGCTCACCTCTACAGTGTTTTTACTGTGGTCGTTTTGTTGGAATCAGGTTTTTGTGAGGCCTAAATAAGCTAATTCTTCAGCAGTTTTTATATTTAAATATATAACACAAAGCACCTCGTTGACGGATTCGGTTGGCTCTTAAGCTGCATCACTAGCCATCGGGGTAAAGAATGCTGCTTCTCACCAAAGCTGTGCATTTGCGAGTCCTAGAACTCTCGCTCCTTTAGGTCCGACACTTAATCTAAATTTCCCATGTAAAAAATACCGCAGTGCAAATGGGGATGCCGTATTAACAAAGAAAAATAAAACATGAGCTGCTCTGTCTAAGTTCTGCCAAACAACGGAGTAATAAGGCAGCCTTCAGAACCACAATGTGAGAGTTGCACTTGCACATTTTGTTTTTCACGTCTGTCTTTGCTTTGTTCCTCAGACCTGTCAGGCTGTAAACCCCTGGTTTGTAGACCACCTCTGAACCTTGATGAGCAGATTGTGCTTCTGCTTTTCGGAAGCTGCCGGAAGAGGGCTGCGTGAGTCATTCCTCGCACATTGGTGCCAAAGTGCTTCCACATCATCCTGATAAGATTTTGAGACTCAAGCGAAATTCTTATTAACTTTCCTTCTGATCACCTGATGGCAGCGGTGCAATATTCCTCCACGGGAAGCAGGTTTGGTAGGGTTCTGACGTCAGTCTCTTCCCGCTTCTCCTGTCGTAAGTTTTGCTTTCCTCGATGCTGCGCATTCCAGCTATGCTAAGGGGAGCAGAGGGCAGCAAGCGGCAAAGCGGCCGCAGTTCTCACCTTGCGGGCGAAAAACGCCATCCTGCTACCGACCCTGAATTTACCCTGAAATTTACATGAGTTCTGAAGACTTAGCGTGAATCTTCTGAGAGTAAAGGACAGTGGACTGCCCTGACTCTGACCGGGCTTTTTGTCCGCCGTATTCATTTCCCGATGTGCCGTGTGGCACCGTTTATTTGTTGCATTGAATTTGCGAACCTGCTTCTCCCCTGTAACAGTATGTACGCACAGTATTATTTTTTGTTTCCCATTATGAAGCACTGAACCTGGGGAATACAGATCAAAGCTTTATTCCCATGGCAACAAGGTCCCTGTAATGGCGAGTGATTTAAAGCAAAGCATACGGTTGGGTTTTATTTTTTTACTGAACATCGCCATCCTGAAGCTCAACCCACTTCTGTTGATCAGACGGGAAAAGCTGACTTTAACCACATATCCTGATCCCGCTAATATTTGCATGCATAGGTGCAGGGTGTCAGTTCCAAGCTCGCCAGGTGCACAAGCGTCATCACCCAAATTACATTCACAATGCCTGACTGCAGGTGTAATAACAATGTTTAATTGACGCCAGGATCGCAAATAACTTTTACCCAAAATTTGTAAGGCAGCGGAGCGATGTGTGTGTTTTACTGTTCTATGCATGCCAGTGCAGTCTTTGCAGAAGCAGAGGATGCTATTTGAATCGGCATTGAGTTCATGCTGAGTGCTGTGGTTCATCCAGTTCTGCCGTAAGCCCGAAAACCTCCCCCTTTCCCTGAACCTGTGGCCACTTCACATCTGCTTCTATGCACCAATTTGCCCTGTGCTCCCGCTTCTCCGATATTAAGAAGAACTGCACCGTTTAACAAGTAAGGAGCGGAGAAACTAACCAGCGTGTCCAGAATGCGGCTTTCGGGGAGCTGCGACTCACGTCGGAGGCGGATGCCGGTTGCTGTTTTTGGCGCGTTCTGCCAAGGCCACATCTGCAAGGCCTTCGGGGGGGCGGTGTCTCTGTTGTTCTCAGACCCCTCGGTGGATTCAGTGCTCCATCTGAAGCCGAAGCAGCAGGTGATGGCGGGATCGTTGCAATGCCGGATACTGCGAGCACCACAGATGCCGAGCGGCGCAAATAACACATCGTGTTCGATAAATTTGCATTTAAGCATATGGCAAATAGGCCTGTAATACTGAGCGGTACAAAATGGAAGGGTGCTGGAGATTTACTGAATAAGCGAGTGGATAATGACAAGAACACACAAACACGAGGGAATGGAGCAAAAATATGGCCTTCCAAACAAGACCCTCAGGCCACCAAAGTCGTCAACACACAGGAATTATTTTTTCAACAGCATATTGCAGGGGAGCCATCAAACGCTCGGATTACTATTTTAAAATCCAAAATTGCTATTAGCTTTCTTCGGACATTTTATTCTGTTTAACTCGATACCATCTCCAGTTTCATTTCGGTACAAATGTGTCCCACAGCGATGCTCCTAAAACAACAGCTGCCCCACTTTCCTTCGGCTTCCTGCAGTTCAAGATGCTCGAGTTTGTGCGCAGATTTTCCCTACCAGCCCTGACACCAAAGTTGCTTCACCAACACTGCAAAAAACGGGAAACCCTCTAGCAGCTATCAGTTTTTGCAAGGTGGAAATCAAGTCTGGACCCACCTGTTGTAGTTTGGATGGATTCGGAATTCATTTAGAGGGATTTTGTCAGTAAATCTTCACATTTTTAGTGTCTTATCGATTGCTGATTTTACGCAATTACCCAATTAGCACAGCAAATCCCAAAAAACCTTGGTTTTACGAATGCAGACAGCAATTTCAGGGCTGATAGCTCTCAAGGTCGATGGCGCGGGGGCCGGAGGTGCCAGGGATCCTGCAAGGTAAATAGGGATGGAGTGGTAGGTGTCACGGTCTCCATGGACACAATGTCCGCCTCTTCTGATTGAGAGTCTATAAAAGGACCGTGCAGGATGATGTAATTTGCAGAAAAGAGACGCATCTGTTTCCATGCCGACTGAAAGGCTCCGTACCCGTTAGTACTCATCAATATTTGCAGTCTGTTAGCACAGATTGGTCTCACAGATTTTCACGATTTCACAGAAACATCCTTTGTTTTGTTTACGTTCATTCATTTCGCAGATACCTTCGTCCAAGGTGATTTACAGCGCCGAGCGATCAGCTTTACGCTGATTTTTAATGCATCTGTTCAGGGAAGATGGACGTAATGGAAGGGTGCTGGAGTTTCTGCCTTTCGACTAAGAGGTCCCAGGTTGGAATGTCAGCTGCTGTTGTAAGAGGCTTTAGCAGTGACTTTACACTAAACTGTTAAAATCAGAAAATTTATCCAGCTGCACAAATTGGTAAATACATTGTAAGTCGCTTTGTTGGAAAGTGTCAGCTAAACCAGTACTGTAAAGCACAGCATTAAATAAGAAGGCAAGGACTTTATTCAGAGTTTGACACTGGATGCAGGGATGCCAGCCCAGGTCCCTCGACTATAAGCTAATGTCTCTCAACCACCGCGGCGCCCAGCACGAACACAATATTGTACCATCTGTGGTGTCGTCCCGCGCAAGAAAACTGTCCCCAGTTTGCGTCTGCACTCCTGTCCCTCTGCTTCTACTCATCTCAGGGGACTTTGAATGTTTCTGAGTATTTTTTTTCCAACATTCAAAGGGTGAAATTCTGTTTAAGGGGAAGTCTCTAAAATAGTTTTGGCCGTCTTTATTACAGCCATTTTGTATAGCTGCGGGCCCAGAAAATTGTTGTTAATAAGGCCTCCTTGCAATTTGCTATGGTTTGAATGAGTAATTATTAAGGTGATTGAAGTGTGCGCTGCCTCTTAGCTCTAAGTGCCGGAATCGGTCATATTGACGGCCCTCGGACAAAAAAGTTGCAGCATGTTCCTTCATGCGAGCCGATATCACAGCTAAAGTTTCATATTTTATCTACAGACCTGAAATATGAAATTATAGTAATAAAGTCTGCTGGTCCAGAATAAAATGTGGCAACCTCAGTAACAGGGCAGCACACTGCAGCTTCAGATTCATTTTCATCTCTCCTTTTTCCTCTTCCGTGCTCCGTTTGTTCAAATCTCTGTCGGCCACATGGATTGGTTTGCGCAGGGTTTCGCTTTGAATTCATTTCTTGAATTGCGCCTATCCCGCCCTTTATATAATTTTTCCAAAAAGGGATCGAAAGGAATCCTCTGAAAGGAATCCCGGATTCTGCAGCCCCGGTTCGCAGCAGTTCTCATTGTTTTTATGCTCAGTGCTCAAGCCATCTTGGCAACTGCACATTTTTGGTTTTGATGAATGGATGTTTGGGCCAATCAGCCATTGATCAGGGCTTGGGATGCATCTGCTGTGTCTAAATAGAATCAGTCATGGTTTGTTTCCTTCTATTTGTGGATGCTCCCTCTGAAACACTGAACTGGAGTTGAGAGAGAGAAAGAGAGACACGGGTGGGGCATGAATTGGAGGGGAGGTGCAGACAGCACATGTGGGGTTGCTCATGTTGGTCAGTGCTCATGAACTCGTTCCATTGCTCTCTTGCCACACTTCTTCATGACCTTTTGAGAGCAGTGCCCTTGTGGCTCCCCTCTTTTGGGTGAATCTTGCCACTCTGTCCAGTCACACATGACCTCCACACATCCCTCACTTTGCAAAGATCCGCTGTGTTTCAGAATAGCATAGGAACAAGAGACGGCTCTGGTGGGACCCTAGGAGATGTTTTAGTATGGATAGCTGAGAAAACCTGGGGGAGATGCTGTAACGCCTCGTATGGCTTTCCTTCATCATCCTGCACCGTTGTGATTGATTTCAATGCCTCAGCCAATGCTGCTATCCAAACAGATTTACAGCTTACAATTTTACACTTTCTCTGCTTGTACAAGGGGATGTATTATTGAAAAAATCCAGGGTAAGCACCTTACTTAAGAGTATATGACCAGTTTCTTTCTGGTACAGAACCTGCAGCCTTTTTGTTGGCTCTTTGGCTCACTAAAGGCCGCTTGACCCACTGCTCAAAAATCAGTTTATTTTCAGAATTAAATTGGAAAAAAGATGTTTACACCCACTAGATCCACACCATGTCTACGTTTTATGCTCAGGACAGAGTTCGTCGTACAGTACACCGTCGACACATTTTGCTCGTTCCCTGGGGAGATGCATCCCTCTCACATGAATGCTTTTGCATCGTATTACACCGAGTTTTCATACATCTCATTCTCACGTGCAGGGAAGAGAGAGCATTATCGTGCGAAACAGGATAGCATAAATAAATCAATACCACTTCTGCTCGTGGTGAGCGTTCTGTCCGCTCTGTGCTCACAGCTGGGAGGTGCAGCAGGGAAAGGCAAAATCATCCCACCCGTGACTGGGAGGGTGTAAGGGTATCAAGGCTGCTTATGTCGACTTGGATCTGGGTGGGTATTGGGACTGCTTTGCACAATCCGGGTGAAGGGTTGGGTTTTATAGCGCTAACCCTCACCTGGATGAGTGTCCTCGGGGGAGCAGCGTTGAGATTGTTCATCCTGTCCCTACTGGGGGGTTTGAGAATGCCGGTTGCAACCCCGTGCCAGATATCGGACTGTCACAGCTCACCTCCCCTCTGTGCAATCCTAGGTTAAGATCCTTCTGTGCCTGAGCTGTGCCTGTATCATGGCAGGGATCCTATAAAGGATTTATTTCCCTGTACAGCTGAAAAATCCTTTTAAAAACACTTTTTTCATTCGGCAAAACAACGTTTTTTTTTTCTAGCACAATTGAGATGTGCAGTTTCTCTCCTGTTTTGCTGTCACACGAAAGGCAGGGGAACTTTCACCTTCTATGCCTGGTATCAGCGGTTGACCTGGGAAGGTTCTTGCTAGCTGTGCAGAGGCTGCTTTTCCCATCGCATGATATCTCTGCCAGGCCTCCTGTCTTGCCCGGACCACAGGAGCTGTCAGAGTGTCTCAATTTAGGCCGGCACCCAGGTGGCATGGCCCGGGCACCCGGCATCAAGCAGCGCATGGCGAATGAACGTGGACTCGGCATGCCTTCCTGGAGTCCACGGCGTGAGACATTTTTCATACTCGGCAGTCGCAATGTGGTGACGGCTTGCTTATGTCATTGTGTTTTGATCCAGCTCTCTCGTGTGTGGCTTGATGGTGACACAACCTCCGCAGGCAACCTCTGTCTGTCCCTGGTCATGGAGACACAAGGGTATGGTGGCTTTCTCAAATACTTACCCCCTGCCAGTGACCAGGAATGAGAAGAATCAGAGGGCTACAGACTCTCTCAGCACCCTCTCTGCTTCCGGATCTGTTTGGCCTCCGTGACAACTTTTCAATTTTGCTCCTTGGTTAGCTGCTGGTACATTTGCATGCTGCTATTTTCCGTTTTAGCCGAGTTTCAAAAATGAACAGTTAACAGCACTATGTAGTGGTGGGGCAGTTACCTCTCGGCTAAACCCAGCACTAAAGCTGCTACTGTTGCTCCGTTGCCTTTAACATCTTCTAACCCCAACGTATGCAAGCAAACCGCTTCTCCAAGGTTACGGTTAATGGCGGGAGATGAATGGTTGTGTCATGAAGCCTGAACAATTTCAAGCTGTCAACTGTTTGATGTACATCTGACCTACTTGTTTCTGTACCCGACTGGTAGATGTTTTGTAATGCACCACTGATTTTCTTATCATGGGCAATAAAACTGGTTTCTGCAGTTAGGTCTCTCTCAGCTGGTTGTGAATATTCATGAGCAACCATATCTTGCTGTGGAACGTTTCCGACTAAACAGACTGTACCCATGGCACCGTTGTGTCCTACCTACTGGAGGGAAAGTGCCGGTATACACTAGTGGCCTGTTTACTTGAACTTTTTTTTTATTTGTCAGTGGTTTCCAAAAAAGCAGAAGCACCACCTCAAACTTGATTTTTGCAAAATATTTACATTGTAAGAGTCAGCTGAAACACTAAAGCTTGTCTGTAAAACACATCCCTAAATTAACAGGGTGTGATCAGAAAAATGTGGTTTTATATATAGATTGTTTATTTCCTTTCCAAAATTCCAAGTACAACTTTTCTCTGTGACTTACTTTCTGGTTACTGGTGGTCCTTGGGTCTTTGATACAACCCAATATGAATACAGACGGACCTCTTCTTACGATGGTCCGACTTGTGATTTTTCAACTTCATGATGGTGCGATAGCAATGCGTGTTCAGTAGAAACCGCACCTGGAATTTTTTATTTCGATCTTTTTTCTGGGCAAGCGATATGCGGTGCGATATTCTCTCATGATGGTGGACGGCAGCAGTCTGCCACACGGTCCCTAGCGTATGCAACCAATACTCTACAGCGTTCTGTGTTGTCAGCGTTTTTTTTTTTTTTTTTTTTAATACCCCCCCCCCATGTTACCTACATTGTGTTTTGTGCATCATGTCTACACAACGCCCATCTGTGTCTCCTGCTACTGCTGAGAAGAACAAGAAGAAGGCATTTACTCGTGAGGAGAAACTCAAGATAACTGCCCAGTATGAAAGCAGCAAGCCCATAATGGCGTAATGACTGTTAAGGTAGGCTAGGCTATGATGTTCGCTGGGTGTTATGGTGTGTGTTGGTGGAAGCAATTGTGAGACACCAAGGTAATAAGTTTAAATTCCATTAAACTCTTTACTGAGTGTTGTTTCCAACAAAGTGTCGCTGGGACACATTAGCAACCTTCAGTAAACAAAAATAGAACACAATTGCCACAATTCTAAATAAACAAAATACAAGGTCTTAGCGGAAATTGAGTGCTGACAGGAAGTCTGAGTAGGAACTAAATCCCGTCCACGATTGGTTTCTACCCCAATCAGCCATCCAATCACTGCTCAGCCTGAAGATGGGGGCGGAGAGAGACCGCCTACGTTCTGTTGCTGAAGCAGCCACAGGCATGAAAGTAGGTTAGGTGTATTAAATGCATTTTCAACTTACAATAGTTTCCACTTACGATGGGTTTTTTGGAACGTAACCCCATCGTAAGTTGGAGACCATCTGTACAGGATTCAGTGTTAATCTGGATATTTCAAATTTAAGACTATCCAAATGGGGAACAATGCCCATTTTTAAGCAGGAAAACGTGAGCAGGAAGCTGGATGGGATTGACTGGACTGCACATCCCGTCACTGTTCGTCCTCAACTAGCTTGTGAGTATGAAATATAGCAGCTGAAAATATCTGCACTAATATTTTGTCGCTATCCCATGGGAATCACAGCACGTACAGCATCTACTTTAACCACCTCTGTCACAATAAAAGCGTCTCTCGCGCGTCACACAGCACAGCAGAATTTCGGGTAATGGATGCATTGTGTTACAGTCCCACTAATTTGTATGCATTAGTAAGCTTTATACTGTACGTAAGCAATTTGAAGGATTTTCCGCTCCGTTCTGAGCAAATGGCCATGGGAGACAGACCCTTGCTTCAGGTGCTTTCTTTGTTGCTCCGAGGTACCAAGCCGGCGCTAACAAGGGCTGTGCAAACAAAAGGAGCAGTGGCAGGGAATGAGGACTCACTGTTGCCAAGTGGAGATGAGAGGGATTTGGCGTTCTGAAGCGCCAGAGGCCATCAAGGCACATACCAACTCTGCTTTGATCCATTTCTGTGCTAATATAAAGTTGACCACATCTTTCCTTGGGGGTCCATCTCACCCTGCTCCTGAGAACCTTTTATTTTCTGCAGTGAGTTCCTTCTTGATCAGCCTGTCCCTGTAGCATGATGTATGGCATTTGGGCAGGATTATGCACAGAGGTGGGGATGAGCGGTGAGAGACAAGCGCTGAGTAGCGATCAATGGGTAGGGCTTTTGGTTTGACGGAGAGTTGCTTTTCTTTGCACCTGTAAAGGTGGAAGATAGAGGTCACATTTTATTTCATGGCCCTGGGGAAGGCCTACAATGCCTAGTGTGAGTTGCTGCTGAGTTTTGTGTTTGATACCATTAGATGTGAAAGTAATGCAATAATATTGTTTATGATACCTTTAGATGTTTGTGTGCATCCAGTTGCCTGATGGCCCCACACTGCCCCATTAAATAGAGAAGCAGGAATGGTTTGCAAAATGTGCTTTCATATAGTACAGCTGTTCCACTACCATTAGGTGGACTGGAATTTACACAGCGTGCCTTTATTATTTGTACATCTGTTGTGCCTGTCAAAAGGTTGGGTACACCTGCGTGAATCCAAAAGCACATAAGTGGATGAGGAGTGGAAGTTGGTCTTATTGACCAGTGAGTTTAGAATCCATTTTCATATTCAAAATCACTTGATAGAGGAAATTAGTAGCAGTCTAGTTAAAAAAAAAATCTTATCTCTCCATTTGGGTAGTTGAAGTTGGACTTATTGACCAGTGAGTTCAAAGTTTGAAATATTTGCTTGTTAGACGCAGGGTGCGAGTGCATGAGTTGTGCCTCCGTGGTCACCACTAGTCAGTATGGAGGAGGCAACCTCATGGTTGCTTTGATGACAGAGCCTTTACCAAATCCATGGCAGTCCCGACCACTGTGGCTGTCATAGCTGCTCTAGAGGTCTGGCATTCCATTAGGATCATAGCCCCTCGATGTTTAGCAAAGTGTCATGACAGCACACCCGAGAGCTGTGCGTTTACCTAGGAAGGATGGTGAGGACAATTTAAATGGATTGGATGTAAAACATTGTCAGTGATGTAATAAATAAAAAAAAACACACACTAGAAAGTGTACTCAAACTTGTGACTGGTACAGTAAATGCTTACAGCTGGCGTACAACTCATTTTCACGCTATAGCCAATCAAACAGCAGGATTTTCCTCAAGGCTACAGCTCAAGAATCCGGCTTTTATTTCCTTCCTTCACAGCTGTACTCCTCCATCATAGCCTGTGGGTATCTTGGTGCACCCAGCGATGGGTTTCTCTTTAACTTCCTATTTTTCTCATGGCTCTGAGAAATGCTTTTTTACATCTCTTGATGCTCATCTTCGCTTGTGCCCTAGGAAAAAGGTTTGTAGCCCAGGTACCCACTAGGGGAGGGAACTAGGAGAACGTCATCCTCCGCCACCCTATTACACTTGCACATGCAGTATAGGAGAGGCCTGAGATGACTGAGCAAGATGCTTGTTTGTGGTTCCTGTCTCACTCACTCCACACATCACACTCCCACCTGTCTCCACCCCCAATGTCAGATGGCGGTACAGCCACAACATTTTGTTGCTTTTCCGCACCACACCGATATGAGAGAGAAGCTCACAATCAGTCCTGTGTTCCTAGGGTCCTGAATTACGTCCGAGAGCATATTACCCCCATCGTGCATTTTTCCACAGAGTACTTTGGGAGACATGGATTTCAAAGCCAGTCCTCATCCATCTCCATTCCCGTTGAGCTCATGAGCCTGCTGAATCCCTCCATCCCCACTCAGCCACATCCAATGCTGCATCACGGATTCATTATGTGATGGTACAGATGGTGGGAGCAGCGGCTGCTGTGACAAAGGGTGGGAGATTGCTGGGATTGTCCTCCAACCCCGCATCCTGCAGTCGTCCTACATCTTATTTCACACCCCATCAGCCACGGGTGTTCGTGGCCCATTTATTTCAATAACCATAATTCTGGTCATGTGAGCAAAGGGGGGCAGAGGACAAATATGACAGTGCCCTGACGCAACCCACCCGTGAGCTAGCCCCTCTGCTTCACCCCTAAGCCCATTTGTGCCATCTGGGCCACGGGAATATGGACTCGCAGTCAGGGGACTGTCCTTATGTCAGCATGAATACAGATCCAGGCCAGAAATCTTCATGAACATGTGTGTTGCTTCTTGCATCTGCAAGGCTTTTTAGGGTCCATGTTCCCTAAGTTTACTGCCTGCTGCGATTGGTGCCTATGTGCGTGCGTTTGTGTTTGTGTGTGCGTGTGTGCAAGCATCGGCCTGTGCGTGGAGCAGGAGGGATTAATCTCTGCACTGAAGCAGGAAAACAACAGCTTGAGAAGGCAACATCATTATTATGGAAAGGAACCCGAATGAAGGGAAAAATGCAAAGAGCTTAAAGTCGCAAACAAAGTTCTGCCCTAATGTTTGCATGACGCTTGTGAGAGCAACAGAGTCGGTGTTCCGAGGCAATGCGTGGTGCCACATCCGTCACCTGATTCCATTTGCCACTAATTAAATTACGCCCACTGTTTCAAGACAAAATGATGCTGTGAATGCTGTCGTCGTTCTTACCTTTTGAGGTTTCAATGAGAACTGCGTGAAATGAGGACAAGGACAGAGCGATTCAATCTTTACAGGAAGGTTTGGGTTGATTTGACAAAAGCAAGGGATTAAGATCGTCCCCGACTCCATGACTCATTCACTGCTGGCTCTCCATCCCTCTCCATCCCTCACTTGCGCTCCTTTCCCTGGGTATCTCGGATGCTCCCTCCCGTTTCTTTCCCCGGCTTGGCTGTTCGACTCCCCGACCCACTCGATATTTCTTATCTATTCCTCCTTCAACTTCCTATTCTCTGTCCCCTCTACCCCTCTTGCCCATTCTCCCCGTCTTGCTCATATTTCTTGTGGCAAATGGTTAGCTGTGCATTCTGCATTCTGGGAGTGTGGAATATAGGCCACGCTCTTTTGATTATGACAGCGTCTAATGAAGCGTGTCGGCCACAGTCGCCATTTATTCCATTGTATTTTAAAGAGGACCACAGAACAGAAAAGCCAGGAGTCAGTATGTTCGCACCATCCGGAAACCGGCCCCCCTTTTCAATGGCTTCCCTGTAGCGCCATCCTTTCCGCCTTTCTTATAACGGTGACAGAAACATATGCAAGATTAGGATTTCAAATGCTTTCCTGTTAATTCAGTTCAGTGTTTTTTTTTCCTCATAAATGCTTGTCAGTTGATAAAGTCTTACTGGTTCCGCTGTAACCGCAGAGTACTAGTTGCTAAGTCTAGTTGCCACGGCAACTCTCAGTTCCATATTGTTAAGTTAGATGTGCCAATCAGTTCCCTTATTTCCATGCTGCGCCAGGCCATTATGATCCACCCACGCAGTACTAAATATATTGAACGTATGAAAGCCGTAACATATAAATTAATCTTGTATGTAATATTTTCTTGTCCTGGTCTATGCTAAATATGGATGCAAAAAATGTAGGATGCTGGTCTGTTTCAAACAGTTCCGCAAAGAAATTCTTTAACTGTGTATAATTTGGATCATTTTGCAGCTGTTTGCTTGCAGCTGTTCTGGATCTTTCTCACCAAACTTCCCTTTATACATAATAACTTATGTACAACGGCTAACTGAGGACTCTTAAGATTTAAAGTGAGTGGGAATTTTCATTGTCCGCTTCTGATTAGGATGAGCTTTTTAAAAAAATCTTTTGAAATACACTGCAATGACAAAAATCTGAATGTTTTAGTTATTTGCCACATCAGTGCTTAGGTAAGTTTTGAGATCTGTGTAGGAAGGTGTACGATGTCGTCACCCTGTGCTCCTGGTGATGATGGAAGACTCAAGTGAGCCAAATGCCCACAACTGCATGGAAACTCAGGTCCTGACTGACCCACCAAGCCTCTAAGCAGCAAGCATCACTCCAGGTCCTGTTTAATCACCTCTTATGCTCTTGGGAGACATAATCGCGCTCTGGTCTTGAGTTTCTCTGGGAGCAACATGGGGACAAAAGGACATTTCCTCTAATGTGGACCGACGCTGAGGGGAATGGTCTTGCCATCCAGCGCTATCCTAGGGACTCAGCTGCTTCTAAATGCTATTTTCCAAAACCAATGGATAACCGCTACCTGCTATTCCATACTGTCCAGGGACAACCGCTGTTACCCACTGTTGCTAAGCTACCATAGTCTACTGTTGACCTCAGTTCCAATGGGTGAATCTTCAAAGGTATCAAACAATTTCTCTTGATATCTCAGCTCTGGGCACCGTTTGACAGCAGGGTCTATAGGCTCAGGTCTCAGCTTGAAGCAGAAAAGTTCCATATTATTTCTAATATGTTTTTTAGTTTGTTTTTACTGCTAGTAGAAGTGGTTTGGTTCCTGCATGTGATTTATGATCCCCTGTGTGATCTCCCCACTTGTACTCAAGTCTTAGAAGCTACCTAATCAATCACTGCTGTTGGCTGCTGCTAGCAAGACACCTGTGCTTCTTTTTTCAACTCTGTGCAAACAGATGGTCTCACTGTGGTGGACCTACGAGAAGACTCTGATTCATGATACATGGTTCCACAATGCCACTTTGGCAAATAAACTCGGTGATGGACTACAATAGACCAAACCTTGCAGTGAAAACCTTAAAACTGAATTTTGTTCTGAGTTCCTTTGGCAACATTGGCTCACATTCCTTCTGAGAGAATATTTTCCATCTGACTGATTATTAAAATTTATTGTCAGACAACAAATGGAGACCAACAACAGAGACCGAATCTGCATGTCAAAAAAAAAACAAATTCATGCAGACACAAGTAAACACAGAACAAGGGCGACAGGTTGCAGTATTTTAGCAGATGTGAGAGTGGGAATGTGACAGTGGCCAAGAACTTCCAAAAAGATGACCAATTTTTCCAAAATTCATTACCATTATGATGATAGATATTAACTTTACTTTGGAAGTACCCATCAACAAATCTTCCCTATGTTTTCAAAATACATTTTTGGTCATGTTTTAACTTGCTTGTAGGAAGAGACAAATCAGATTATTTGTTAATGATATTTTGAATGATCAAATAAAAACTGTTTCCATAAGCTTGTAAACTGCCACATTCCTAGGACAGATATTTTGAGCTACCAGGGCTGGCCTTGTGTTTAAAACACAACTCTGTGAGACTTTCAAGTTGCTTCGCGTTCTACATTGTGTCTGAGGCTCGCCATGGGGAAACAGGTCTTGTTTCAAACCAAGATACAGTATCTCAAAGGAATTGGACGGATGAGCTTAGCGTCTAAACACTGCTGGCACACGATTGTAGAACCTGGACAACGCATTAAGCATCCCAAGTCGTGTAGGTTTGCTTCAGTCAACAGAGATCGGCATTGAAACCCACTCAGTTACCAGGTGTGAGTTTAGTTAGACTTAAATTCCATTTTGAGTGGCTTAGACCATTACTCAACTTGTAGAACGTCCCAGAAAAATGAGAAGAAAACTAATAAATGGTGCATCCAGCTTGTGGACAGTTTTGTTAATTCATGTAATATTCTTTGAAGAGCTAAACTCAGCATAAAAGTTTTTCATCCGTCCCTAAAGGCAGACTCCCACTTCAAAGGCCAGCAAGCGAGCAGGGAGGCCGTTTCCACATTCTGAGGAAACATCATTAATGTTTGACTTCATAAACCCCCCTCCGTCATAGCCCACCAGGAGACTGTGCCTTCATCTGATCAATTCTCTGTCCATGAGAATCAAAGGATTCCACAAAATGTCCAGCCGCCGCCATTCAATGCCATTAAAAAGTTTCAGCTGCCAGGGCTCAGATGTAAAGCAAACCTCTGGGCATCCATATTTTGGTTCTGGGCGAATGTTAGCTTTATGGTTTGTGGCTCATAATTATGTCTGGACTTTGTTCAAATAAGTTTCTTGTGTGTGTACATTTTTTAATGGATGGAGGATCACCGGTTTGTATAATAGCTGCAAAAGAAAAGATGTTTAGCGACCCAGCTGACATGCTGAGTCCTGTGGCCCATCACTGTCAGGGTTCCAGGGAGAGATAAAAGCCCAACCATGCAAGATGCTGGAGCCACATTTTCAGACCTGCTCCGCCTGCATTTCTTTTAGAACTATTCGAGTGCGAAATGGGTTCAGCCGTGTTATACCGGACCACTATATTCCCTAGAGCTTTGACTAAGCCATCCAAATTTTTCTGGAGTCCAAGTTAGGTGGAATACATCATGGAGAAGCCACATTGTATCTCCTGAGGTCCAACAAAGCCAGTTATAGAGGTGCTATCACCAATAATCCAGCTATGTGGTTTGTACTATAAAGATGCTACCTTGTTTCTCCAGTGATCCAGCTTTGTGGTTTCTGGTGCAGAAGTACCTTTCTTCAAGCCTATAAATAACTGCTATGTGTTATTAGGCAAGTACCACATTTTTCTGTAGTTTTTCCCAGACAAGCAGTTGCTGACAAAATTCCCTGTGCTATTATGAGGAAGTACTACATTCTTTTATAGCGTTGCCTTCTCCAGAGCCCTGGCATTCTATCGGGATTGCAGCCCCTCGGTGTTTAGGAAGGTGTCATCAAAAAGCACACCTGAAAGCTGTGCATTTACCAAGGAAGGATGGTGAGGACAATTTAAATGGATTGGATATAAAGCATTGTCGGTGATTAAAAAAAAAAAAAAAAAAAAAACCTAGAACATGTACTCAAACTTTTGACATTGGTTAAGTTATAGAGGTGCATTTTACTTTTAATTTTTCTTGTATTCTTTCACTGAGTTTCTATGCAGGTCAGGTTGGTGATGTGAGTGAATTTAGTCACCCGAGCAAGGGTTTCATCTGAGGACTCTCTGGACCTACGGAAAGCTGATGTTATAAAATGCCAGCCTGTTAGCCTCACAGACTCTGGAGATTAGGAGAGCTAACAGACCCCAGATTTTTTAAATGGTTGAGAGCCAAACCTGCAGTCATTTGAGGGGACCTGACCTTTTCCATCTTTTCATCCAAGCCCCTCAGAGCTTGCTTTCTGGGCCCTCTAGATACCAGTGCAAATGTTTGCACACGTTTTGTGCGTCATACGTTTATTCCTCCGTTGCTCTTCCATCAGACAGTCAACGCTGGACATTGGCCTTGTTCTTTGCTCGTCCTTTCCGCTGCCTTCCATTCAGTGCTCCATTAGCACATGCTAATCTGCAGGTGTCTCCACGTATTAAATCCGACATTTACACAAAACCAAGCCCCGCTATTCCCCCGCTTGCTAAATAGCTCCTTTTCAAGAGGCTGAATAGCATGTGTGCATTTAATAAGGTTCTGTACTAAGAACCTTGGTGGAATATTTGAGAGTAGCACTCTATGTCGACATAGTCTTTAAATCTCCCTAACAACAAAAGAATAAATCAGAACCAAAAGTACACTAAATTATCCGCGAGATGGATTCAGATCGATGGATTCAACCTGAATCAAAGGCTTCAGTGCCAGACTACCTGAGTGTGCCTGTTTGTGAGATGACTGAAAGCCAGGCAGGAGTCCTTCACGATGTGCCTGGGTACACATTTAACAAAAGACGGCATTGTCCTTCAATAACTGCCTGCATTTTCTTTTTTCCGCGAAGGGGCAGAAGTTAGCAAACTTTTGAAACGCAGCGCAGCCTTGGTCAACATATGCATCACCCATTGCTTTTGCTTGGTTTTGCCACTTTTTCCAAGGCTGAGCCAAGTTAACTTAAACCGAAAGGCGGGACCAAAGTTTGTTTAATTGGTTTTTTCTTCAAATGAGGTTAATTGACATTCTATGAAGATTGCTTATGAATATGTGTCTGCATTACAGTCTGTGGCACAGTCTGCTCACTGGAAAATTACTGTGTGTGTGCAGCTGGATTGAGCATGATGCCATTTTGGACCCCAGTTACGCCCCCCCCTCCCCCCAAGTCTCTCAAACACTACTGCAAAGATCCACTGGGGGCTAAAGGATTTTGAATATAAGAAATTGCATTTTTTCTTTCAATGTCTTTTTGACTCGATGTGTCCTTTTCATTTTGTACGGTGCTGTGGGAAAGAGTTGGTGTTTAATTACCTTGGACAGCATCCTGGGTCCTGGATGCCTGCAATTACTGTCACTGAAGCTGTCAGGCTAGAGGGGATAATACAGCGAAATTACACCCTTCTCTCCAAGCCTTTTTGTCATTGTCCTGACTTCAGGTACAGGTGAGACTCAATGCATCCAGCTGTGTGTCTTTCAGCAATTTTATGCAGATTTTGCCAGCAAATGTCTGACCTACGTTACATTTTCTCTTCCCTCTTGTGTGTGTGTGTGTGTGTGTGTGTGTGTGTGTGTGTGTGTGTGTGTGTGTGTGTGTGTATATATACACACACACAGTACAATAATTTATATTTATATATATTTATGTGTATATATGCACATGCCTTCCATTATGCCAATTCATTGTGCTCCTTTTCTTTAGCTCTGCACATCACGATGGATTTGGAGTTAATCCTCACTATAAAAACACACCTCATTTCTTTATGAAAATGTGACTGTCTGCTTCCCTGGGGTATGAGGGTTTAGCATCAGAGCAGAGCACACATCTGACTGAGGCTCAGTGCTATTCTTGTGCTCCTGTGTCTTTCATGTTTCCCTGTGTTACGTCACATCACGGAGGAGATCTGGCAGTAAGACGGGAACCGGTTTTCTCAATTTTATAAATTGACCAAAGGCGTTCGGTGAAGCACGCGATCAGAGCGATGCCTTTATTCTAAATTCCCATTTCAGCAGCTCAGGAACAGTATTGGGGAAAGTAAACAATGTGAGCTTGGTGTATATGTGGCTATCGGTGTCAAGCCAGAGTGATCAGAACCCTCCCATTACCGTCATTTCTCCGACAGCCTTTCATCCTGTCTCTCCCAGCGAAAGGTGGGTTCTGAGCTACAGACAGGTTCACCATCGGGGCTGGCATGGGAGGGGATCGATTCTTCTTTTCTCTTTAGCTTTCGTCAACCTCCAGCAGCTGATAAGTTCTAATAAAGCTGAGGTCTTTGCAATGACATCAAGCACGATAATGTTAATAAAAGCAAGTCATTACAGAGGCTTGAACCCTTTCAGAACAACCATGCTTGGTTCTTACCGAACCAACACTGGAAATTTCAATGAAGTTGAGGCCTGTCTAGTTGCTGGTATTTCAGCGTTTCCATGGAGCTCCAGCAGCATCAGCCCTGTACACATTTTGCCCTCTGAACCTGTCCTGCTCAATCACAAACGCTAAATCGCAGGACAAACTCCACATCATCCCATTTAACCACTCTGGCCAGGACTGGTATGTGTGCCACGAACTGGGGTGAGGATTCGACCTCACAGCAGTTGGTTGTTGTTGATGTTGCCTCATTCTCCCTGGCAGAGCCAAAGGGCAACAAAATGCCTAGTGTTGCATCTTTTGTGTCGACTTACCACGATGAGCTCAATGGTCACACACTAACGCTGGAGTTTTCATTTTATGCTTTGTGTATTAACTGCTGACTTTCTGACCTTCACTTATTCATGGCACTTAGCTGATCCTTGGGAGAGGATCTACCTTTTGAAATGAGTCTGCTAGTTCTTTTGTTCTCTTCCTTTAAAGTTCATCTTGTAAAACTGAAGGTGCTCACTTGATAACCCCGATGAAATACCGCGCCATTGCTGCGCCACGCCATGTTTGGAGTTATAGTTAGTTGGCGCTAGTTTTGATAAGTTAGCCATTGTGTAGGGGCTTTGTAGGCGTGCTGTGGGATTGCCGTGGGGGTTAGGACAGGGTTAGATGGGTAATGGGATCCCCTTCATAATCCAAGCTCTTTTTTTGGCACTGTGTTTAATACGAACCATCTTGTAAAACTGCATCCAGCATGAGCACTAACAGACAAATTTCACTCAATTGCACTATGATAGGTTGGAGCGGCTCATTCATGCTGGGCTTCTTTGAGATGCCTTGCTAACTCTATGCTGTCTCACAGGGATGCTTTTGTGAGGCACGTTGGTTTGGTGGAGCATTGGTAGCCCCATCATACTGCCAAGACCACCGTTTATATCTGGCTTATTGTATTCTAGCCTTTTTTGCATAGTCCTGAGCTACTTTTTGCCCTAGACAGTATTTTAATCCAAGACTTAAACACATTAACCACATTTTAGCGCCACTTTTGGCAGTGAGCTTTGTGTTCTGGCAAATCCACGGCTCGCCATTACCCTTCAATATGTTGTTGAGTCTCTGCACACAAATCCCCTGCTTTATTCAAAGCTTCTGTGTCTACAGAGGGAAGTCCAATTTTCAGTTGTGTGATGCATTTGGTGTCTTTGGCTTTTCAACTGCATGCCAGGGTTTAAACATATTGTGAAGGACCATTTCAGTGCGAAACATCTGTTATGTTTAATTGTGACACATTTTTCATTTTGGCTGTGAGGAGAGAAGCTTTGTTTTTGGTTTTTTGTTACTTTTTCACCATTATACAGTTTTCTTAAGTACTGACAAACTGAAATGAAATTTTGAAAGTTTCACTTCATAACCACCGTTGACTGTTTGTCTTCCATAAGAAAGGCGTTAAATATTGAATTAGATCTCCTAGCAGCCAGAGGAAGAAGAAAGACAATAGCGGTGCTCATAATGTTGGTTGTGGACTTATGCCTTAACTGCTGTACCATAAAGGAAGCTTTTTCTCACATTTAGGATGACATCTTGAATGAATATGTCAGGTCTGAAGGTCACAGAAGGCAATGACACCATTCCAAAGTTCTCCATCTCCAGTTTATCTTCTTCCAGAGTAATTCCATGTCTGTGTACATCTCTGCATTGTCCTAAAAGAGTGTGCATAAATCCTATGAGTTATACAGAACAATTTTTAACTTTAACCAACAAAGGGAAATTACTGTTTTGGTCTTCCATACACAGGGAGCAGTTTGAATATACAGTATATACATATAGTATAATATAAGCTGCAAGAGCAGAATGCCCTTAAGTTATTAAAACTAAAGAAAAAAGGACTAACAGAGGACTAACAGTCTAACACCCGCCCACCACCACTACCACCACTCCCAAAGAGCCAGTCAGCTACTAACTATATGTTAGTTAGTGATAGGCAAGGATGACACCTCCTAACTGTGAATGCCTAACCAGACAACCATGGCTACATCTCTCCATCCAGGACCCTCCATTAATGAAATAGAAAGAGTAAAAAACAATTTATAAAGAAACCAAAATAAAAACTGAAAAAAGATTACTTTCTCCAGTACATGTACAATCCACCTTCAGTCACAGTCCTTCAGAATGGCCTGGAAAGTGTCAGCAGATGCAGCGCTGTCAAAGGTGCAGATCTCCTCTTTGGGCAGACATCTAAGTCAGTCTAGAAAAGAAAAACCTTGGAAGATTTTCTATTTTTCTTTTTTCTTCTGATGGTCTCGCTGAACTTTTACCCCTTACAAATGATTTCAACTGGTAGATCAATGTAGAGTTGTGGACAATCGTCTTTAAAGGTGATGTCTTATTTCTTCATTTCTGTTTTTTCAAACTTTTCTATGTCAAGAGAGTTGCAAAAACTGTATCAAGACACTTCTCAGATAAATATTCAGGTTGGGAGTGCAGCCAGAGAGTCAGTAGGTGAAATTAGTCTCAGTAGGAGCAAAATCAACCAATAACCCAACCTAGGAATGTGGTTCGTCCTGCAGAAACTGTTTCAAAGAAACATTACCTACATTGTTCCCAGGCAGGCTCACAATTTTCTGATTACTGGGCTAGTTTTTATGTTTTCAGTTTTCCAGCCTTGTTAGCGGCAGGTTTGCTTGCGTAGCTTCAGTCAGATCTCAGTGGATTGTTCACACCATCTTTTTTCTTTTGAAAGCACACTGAGGCCAAAATCAGGCAATCCTTGTCATTCTTAAAACGAGACATTTCAGTTGGCACAACCTAAGATCATATGAGTAGAGCAAAAATATGAAAGGTGTGGGTCTCTGGGAAGGAGACAAAATTTGCTTTGCAGCCATGTTCAAAAATGGCTTGTGTGACCCTCCTCGAGGGGCTGTCATCTCTCGTCACAATATGGTGTCACTTTACATCAGATTTTCCCTGTTCCCCAGAATCCCCTGTGGATGTTCAACTTGTTGTTGCTTTTGGCTTAAAAAACTGATGATTTTATTAACAACTGACTTGCTTTCTTTAATAATACAAAGTAGAGACAATCCCTTCCTCTTTACTCTTGGAATCATTAAAAGCCCTTTTGAGAAGCCAGGTAATAAAACTGTGACCCGGCTGGCCAAGTAATGAGGCAAAAATGAAGTTACTGTGGACAAGAGGTTTAATTTCCTTCAGCAACACACCAGTGCCCTATGTACTGGTGCAAAGGTTTCAGTAACAACCATTTATAAATGCCAGACTTTGCTGGAAGAGCAACAGTCTTGACAACAATGCTCATGGGCTTTCTTTCATCCACCACACGATCACTCCCAATGGATTCCATTGCTGAGGTGAATCCACAATATGCCTTAAATCCCAATTCATGGCTACTCAAAAAAGGCCTGTATTATAAGCTCAATTTTATTTAATTTCCACATCTCAGGCAGAGAATCTACTCCTTCACTCGAATGGTAGTCCTTTATCAGCAGACCAATTAGGGTGCCGCTAACACTCTAGACATCAGCAAGACTTTCTCCTCCTGCTACTCCAGTCCATGAATCTGAATTTCTATTCAACACTCTCAGTACGGATCATTTTCTGGACAGCATCTTTAGTTTCCGATCCGTATTCCCAGATCCTCCCACTCATCTTTGTTTTCCCATGTTTACTATTTTTGTTTTGTATTTCTTTAGTCTCACAACAACAACAACATTTATTTATATAGCACATTTTCATAGAGAAATGTGGCTCAAAGTGCTTTACAAGATGAACAATGGGAAAATTAAAAGACTAAAGAAACACTTAGGACTAGGCAATTGCATTAAAGAAAAAGTAAACAACAAAGAAAGGTTAAGGTCAGATGGCCAGGAGGACAGAAAAAATAAAAATAAAAAACTCCAGTTTGGCTGGAGAAAAAACAAAATCTGCAGGGGTTCCAAGGCCAACAGACCTCCCAGCCCCCACCGGACATTCTACCTAACATAGAAGTGTCTAACTCAGTCATCTTAATGTTTATGCTTCACGTGATGAAGTTGGTCTCGTGGATAGCTGAGACACCTGCCTTCACTCCGTCTTTTCGGGTGGCCTTCATGGTGCCTTGGACAGGTGGTGGTGGCGTAGAACGCTACCACAGAGGAACCAGAAATGACAGCAGAGATTAGTATGGATAAGTAAAGATGCGGATCCCTGGAGGATATGATAATTCTATACTCATATAGTCTATTAGGAAAACAACTAAAATGAAGTTATGAAAAAGCCAAATTAAAAATAATGAGTTTTTAGCAGTTTTTTTAAATGTTCCACAGTATCAGCCTGACGAATTTCTATTGGTAAAGGATTCCAAAGTCTAGGTGCATTACAGCAAAAGGCCACCTCACCACTTCTTTTAAGCTTGGGTCTTGGAATTATGAGCAGACCTTTCGAGAATCTAAGGTTACAACTAGGAGTGTAGGGGGAGAGGCATTCCGCAATATAAGATGGAGCAAGGTTATTAAAGGCTTTATAAACCATAAGTAATATTTTAAAGTCAATTCTGAACCTCACGGGCAACCAGTCTAATAACGCTAATACTGGTGAGATGTGCTCAGATTTTCTTTTCCTAGTTAAGATTCTGGCTGCTGCATTCTGCACTAGTTGCAGTCGATTGATGTCTTTCTTAGGAAGTCCAGTTAGGAGTGCATTACAGTAACCTAGTTGACTAAAAACAAATGCATGAACTAATTTTTCAGCATCTTGTAAAGTTATAAGGAGTCTGACTTTTGCTATATTCCTTAAGTGAAAAAAGGGAGTCCTCATAATGTGGTTAATATGCAATTTAAAGTTTAGCACAGAGTCAATGATTACCCCTAAATTCTTTACCTCTGCCTTGATTTTTAAACCTAAGGGATCAAGTTTATTTGTAATGCCCTCGCTATATCTGTTTGCCAACCACTAAGATTTCTGTTTTGTCCTTATTTCATTTGAGGAAGTTACTACTCATCCAATCACATGTTTTATAATTCTGGTCTTTATTTGTGAATTGCTCGTTTTTTTTTTTTTTTTTTTTTTTTACCTAGCTACAGTATTTACCTCTTCAGTTACACTGTGTGGCTATGGTAGTGAGACCAGCTATGCTTTATGGGTTGGAGATGGTGGCACTAACCAAAAGACAGAACTAGAGGTAGCAGAGTTAAAGATGTTAAGATGTTAAGATTTGCATTGAGTGTGACGAGGATGGACAGGATTAGGAATGAGTATATTAGAGGGTCAGCCCAGGTTAGATGGTTTGGAGACAAAGTCAGAGAGGCGAGATTGCGTTGGTTTGGACATGTGCAGAGGAGAGATTCTGGATATATCGGGAGAAGGATGCTAGGGATGGAGCTGCCAGGCAAGAGGAAAAGAGGAAGGCCTAAGAGGAGATTTATGGATGTGGTGAAAGAGGACATGCAGTTTGTGGGTGTGATGGAGAAAGATGCAGAGGACAGGAAGAAATTGAAACAATTGATCCGCTGTGGCGACCCCTAACGGGAGCAGCCAAAAGATGAAGAAGAAGAAGTTACACTGTATGGCTAAAAGTCTGTGGACATCTGAGCGTCACCCCCGTATCTGCTTGTTGAACCTTCCATTCCAAACCCATGGGCTTTAATATGGAGTTGTCCCCCGCCTTTGCTACTGTAACAGCCTCCACTCTTCTGGGAAGACTTTCCACCAGATTTTGGGAATTTGTGCCCATTCAACCACAAGAGCATTGGTGAGGTCGGGCACCGATGATGGGCAAGAAGGCCTGGCTCGCAGTCGATATTCCGATTCATTCCAAAGATGTTCAGTGGGTTTGAGTTGAGGGGTCTGTACAGGCCACTTAAATTCTTATACCCCAACCTGCGCAAACCGTGTATTTATGGAGCTTGCTTTGTGCATGGTGGGGGGTACAGTCATGCTGGAGCAGGAAAGGAGCTTCCCCCTCAAACTGTGGCCACAAAGCTGGAAGCACACAGTTGTCTAGAATGTGTTTGTTTGCTGTGACGGCTCAGCTTAGTCATCAGAAGGGGGGTCCACATACTTTTGGCCATACAATGCATCTGTGTACTAACTTATTTCCCTGAAATATGATCCGGAGATGCAGGAAGCAGGGAGGCGGTGTTGCTGCTGCTGCTGTTGATGTTGTTATAACAAGGTTTATAAAAAAAAATAAAATGTATTTAAAAATAACAGGGAGTAAAACTCCCAGAAGTACAGAATAAGTGGCTAAAACATGACAGTTAGACTAAGTCAAGTTTACAGTCTCACCCTTTATTTGCGTTTAATCACTCCCTGGATTAAGGTGCACTTTATAATGTAGTGCAAACCGTGCGTGTAATTTCACCAGTTAGAGCCGCCTCTCATCTTCACTGCATTCCATTACCGCACTGCATATTTAGGAGCTGCAAAACACTGTTCTGTTTTATGTGTAATTCTTCTATATGCTAATCCATGCTATATAAAATAGGAGCAGAATTAATGTTGGACTTCGACACAGAGCATCCAGCACAATTCTTAAAGCAGCATTTATGAAACAGACGCGCATGCAAAGATCACATAAAGGTCTTTGAAGAATTTTATATTTATTTGTTTTAATGAAACAAGGTTTATGCTACAGTTAAGGGAGGAGGACAAATATTAACACGTTACAAGTTTTCTGTGCTGCAAATAATTTAGTTCACATGGGATAGTTGCATCATTTAGAAAAATCTTATAGGCTGCCATCAGACTTTCTGAATTATATTTTTCCGAAACAAAAACAGTTCTCAGGCTGTAATAATTTAAACCAACTCAGCTTTCAGACTTTGCTGAAATGCTCTTTACTGCCAGCTTTGTTTTTACCAAGCTGACACAAATATAGACGCAGCCAAGAGGGCTTATTTTTCCAGCTGCATTAAGCCTCTGATCCAGTCTTTTCAAGGCAATACAGCTTGAGTCCCCTGTTTTATCTTCACTCTTGTCACATAACATTGATAATCGAATCTGTTACCAAGGCTTGCAGCTCATCTAAGCTTGTCCGTAAGCAGACCTTGCACTATTATGCACTCATTTGTCCCCCTCCTCTGCAGTCTTGGTTATTATCATAGTTTAGCCCCAGCTGAGGTTCTGATGTAACACAGGGAATAAGGAGAGAAGTGAACCAGCCAGAAAAAATCAAACCCTTCTGTTACCTTTTTTGTTTTTTTTTTTGTTATTATTAATATTAGTGGAACCCGATGGCCAATCCAGGGGTGATCAAAGCCAACAAAACAACCATAACACTCTGCCCTTTTTATGTTAACTGAAATACCCTAATAAACAAAAGCAAACAAAGGTACAGAATTCTACTCTGGCTCCCTAACCACGGTAAAAACCAAGAGAAAACCGTAGAACAAAGAGAAATGAAAAATGGCGCTCAGCCTTTTCCTGCAGCTGAATAATATTTACATGTATTTAAGATGAGCAGATGAGCAGTTTACCAACTATCGCTAATGAATACAATGCACCTTCTGGCACAGGCATCTTTGTTGCTGTTGTTGTTGCCATCCTCATTGTCCTCATCGTCCTCTCCCTCGTCCTCCTTTTTCCTCTCACCTCCCTGGTTCAGGTGTCCTCTTTCCTTAAAGTCCTTTTCCACAGTTGGCTGGCCAGTGGTGTTGTGCTTCCAACTTTCCACCTGTTGATGAGAGACAGAACACACACACACACACACACACACACACACACACACACATACAAATACTGTAAATTCTGACCCATTGGCTGGCTAATTCTGACCAAGGTTGTAACTTGGACTGATGGTTCAGAGGCAATAAGAACCCTTTGACTGGGCAAAGTGATTAAACTCTGAAAACTGTATAAATAACTCTGAGCTGTTTCAGTGTTAGATTTAACTGGGGTTCATGCCAACCTCTATGCCAGAGCGCTTGGCCCCAGCTCAACAGTTAAGACATAACATAAGGATTTGAGACAACTCCATCATCCCCCCTCCATCTTTTGCCAAAACAATGAATATAATAGGTCCAAGAAGCGGGGGTGACCAGAAGGGACTGTGTTTAAGGTTAAATCCACCTACAGCACTATGTCTTGGTTTTTGCTTTTTTACTGAGGACGTGTCAGTATTCAGGTCAACCAGAGTCCTCATGACAGGAAATATTGATTGGACCCAGAAGGAATTCAGCATGAAATTACTGTACAAGAAACACAGAAGGGCAAGAGCGACCTTCCATGGCTGGGCCTGTGAATAGGGATGACCACCAGTGCTCTCTGAATCTTTCATCCCCTCAAAACATCTCATCACCCAGCAGCTTTGCAATTCCGAGAGCTTCGAGATGTGGTGGAAAGTTAATGGCACAGAAACAGTTTTCAGCTTCTGTTCTGGTATACATGCCTGCGGAACATCTGAACAGTAACCAACATCTTCAGATACACACAACGAGGGCATGAAGGCAAAACACAAGCAAACAAGTAATTAATCTCTGCGGTAATGGTCTTGCACACATTGCAGACTAAGCAACCGCTGGTTTGCAGATGAAAGCTGTGCCCTGTTAGAAGCTAATCTGAAACCAAATCCGCGTCCAGGCCCTTTGCAATAACTACTCATTTTGCCTGCAGATGAGGAATCTAAAGCAGTCCTTTTCATTTCTGCCGTGGATCAGGTTCGGCTGAACTGACTTTCATACAGGATTATTAAACACAGCAATTTTCACTTTGTTAAAGATAAATAAATATATGCACAAAAGTCACAGTTATGCAAACATGACTTGTCTAGTTTTACATATTCCATTGATGTGCCAGCAGCAGCATTTTCCCTCTAAGCCATTTTGTCTTTCGTTATGTAACATTTAATCGCCAATATTTTGCATGCGGAATGGTGTGCTGACGTCACGTTGAAATGTTTGGTGAAATATTTGCTGGAAAAAGAAATCAGGTTTTATTTTTGCCAGTAATTCCCAGTTAAACTGACAATTATGGAGCAGTTATCGTAACAGCCAATTAAGTTCTGAAGAACGTTTAAGCCACCTGAAATAAAACATTTTGGTTCTGAGCTTCTAGGGTCACCGTTGTGTTGCCTTTGAGGTAAATCATGGCAAACAATGTCTTCAAGAACCATCACCCTTTCCATTACCTTAATAAATATTGTCTGAATATGTTTTTTCCTATTAATTTTGCTTGCTGTTGCCCCATGACTTTGTTCCAGGCAAACAATGAGTAATGAAATCCCACCTGTTGTTAGGGTTAAACAATTATTGACTTTATTTATGTGGTTAGCAGAACAAAACAAAAGTGACGTGTAGATGTGGGCAGAGTCGCTCAATGGCTTAGCCTCAAGGAGGATAAGGATTAATTGGATTTACTTGTGTCTCCTTGGATGGGAAATTGTTTCACTTTCAGATTAACTTTGGTCCGATTCAGCACGAGGCCTTTTGAGCAGAACTGTGGCCTTGAAATGATCTCTCGCAGAAGGTAACGCGATCAGGTGTTTTTCCAGCACTGGAATTGTCTTGCAACAGACCTTGGTGACACTGGAACGTTCTGTGAACGTGCAACTGCTGACTTTTCTCTGCCTTTCTAAAGTGTTGTATAAAATGATCAAGTACGGTCAAGGCTTTTCACCTCTGCTGAACAGTAGTAGTGCTGCAGCGGTGTTTATCTTGTTATCTGCTTGGCATTTCACCCTTCGGGCTGGCTTTGTTTTTTGACTATTTAAAGCAACCCTGTTTGTGACCATGAAGTAACCATGTTCCACAAAGTGAACTCGATGCCCTGAACTTTCAGTCGCTTTCACAAATTCATCTGGTGTTTGTGTTCATGAGTATCTCCTTGTGTTTTTAGTGCAAGTAATGGAAGTCAAACCAACTCCCAAGAAGCACGGTGCATCTCTCAAGGCTTTTATTTCCATGTTCCTCAATGTTCTGGTCTTCACACTAATGGCCTGTCCTTCTCCCCTCCTAAACTCTCCGCAGGTGATCTATGCCCTCAACACTAAGAATGATGAGCATGAAGCAGCAATCCAGACCCTAAAGGAGGCACATGAGGAGGAGGTGCAGCAGATCCTGTCAGAGACTCGGGAGAAGATTATGCAGTACAAGAGCAAGATCACCGATGAGATGGACTTAAAGCGTCGCATCCAGTCACTGGAAGAATCCATGGAGTTGCATGAGCGCATGAAGCGGCAGGCGCTGGCCGAGTTTGAGGCCTATCGGCAGCGAGTAGAGGACATGCAGCTGTGCACGGAGGCTCAACACACGCAGCGAGTCGTCACCATGTCTCGCGAGGTTGAGGAGATGCGCCGCAGCTTTGAGGACAAGCTTCGCTCCTTCGGCCAGGCACAGGCTCAGTGGGAGCAAGAGAAACGACAGGCACTCGAGGAGCTCCGTGCTGCCCACCGCCAGGAGGTACAGGAGCTGCTGCGTAGCCACCAGAGCCAGAATGCCAGTCACAGCAAAGACCAGGAGAAGCTGACCCAGCTGCACAAAGCTGAAGTGGAGGCGCTGACAGAACGCATAGAGGAGCTGAAGCAAGACAAGAAGAGGCTCGTCGAGGAATACGAGGCCAAACTGAGCAAAGCACAGGCCTTCTATGAACGAGAGCTGGAGGCCATGAAGCGAACACAGCAGCTCACAGCGGAGAACCTTCTGGCCTGGAAGAAGACAGAGGCCGAGCTGAGGAAGGAGTTCCAGGCCCAGGAGGCAGCCCTGCAGAAGACGCTGGGGAAGTTGCGTGCTGAGCTGCAGCGGGTGCAGGAGGAGGCTCGCGAGAGCCGCGATAAAAGCCACAAGCTGCAGGCCTCACTCAGTGCTGCCGAGAGCAACATCAAGGTAGCAGGACCTTGCCTTAACCTAGGTTCTTAGGACAATGTTCCCTTCTGCACATTTCGCTTCTGATTCGTCCAAATTTCAGATTTATAAGCATTTTCAAATTAAATCCAAAATGTTTTAATCCTGGGAAATCTGCAGTGTCGCTCAAATAAATTAAAGTATATAATGATTAGCATTAAAGCATTACTGAAATTTAGACTGAACGAGGGGATTATAGTATCTAAAATCAATTTTTTAAATTAAGGTTAGCAGCTCATTTAAATCACTATGATTAAATTGCTAATTATTCTGTTTCCAAATCTGAGGTCTCGGTTATTTTCATTATCGCTCTGAAAAATATAAATGATATATTGTGAGTCGTATCACAACTCGGGGTCCTTTTCTGAGTCCTGCCGATGACATGATGCTAAAAATAGCTACAGTTCAAAAAGGTAGGAGAAAGCAAAGCCACGAGATCCATTTTCAAGGTTTCATACCTTAGATGTCAAAAATATGCCTCCACAAAGGAGGGTAAAACCGACAAGCATGCACCCCACCTACCTCAGCAAATCGTCTGCCGTGAGGTTCACAATAACCGTAAAAGATGTGCGCCATGGGGTCATGCAAACTGCTTTGAAGTGGTACGTTTGTGGCATATAAGGGCTTTCGTTGTCAGTTAGCTCAAGTCAATTAGAAATATTCTGAACAGCCAGTATGCCCAAAACTCCCCTGAAAACCCCAGTAGTACGGCAAAAATTTGGTTTCCTTTATCCAGGGTTAAACAGAGATGACCCTTGCCTCTTTTGTAATAGATTTGAGAAATTGCTGTTCCTGTCTCTGGAGCAAATTTAAATGGACCCAGCCAAGGTGGTTAAATATCAGTCGATCTAAGAAGCAAAAGCCAGCACAAACCATGCCCCCCCAAGTAGCTCTTCCGCTCCTGAATTTGTTCACCGTAGATGTGGTGACCCTTTCGCAGTGGCTTCTCCTCAGCTTCCGACTCCATGTTCTCCATCAGCCATGTGTGTTTACAGCTGGCGGTGGCAGCTTTCATTGATTCTAAGCGCATTTGTTTCCAGATGGCTAACAGGTCGCAGTTTAAATTTAATTTGGGCTGCCGTCGCTAACCCCATTGACAGGTTCGCTCTCGGCAGCCATTTGAAACAATCGCCCTGCTTACTTCATTTGATACGAGTGGCCCTCTCTCTGACCACTGATTCTCCACTGCTGACCTTTCATCTCGGTCTCACAGCAAACATGCATTCCCATCATCTTGTCGCCTTGTCGTTTGAATTCCTGAAGCTTAAGGAAACACCTTTGAGCGTTTTTCAACAATTCCAGCACTTGTTGGACTTGCTGCACCAATGCAACCCTGTGAATGGCTATTATATTCTACATTTTGCAAGAGTGGTAGACAAGGTTCTCAGCACACATTTAAAATGTCAAATTATATGATTGGAGGTTTTTATGTGTTAACTACTTGTGGGTGTTTCAGCAAGGGTAGCAGGTGCTGTAGTGGTTGAGCCAGTGCCTTGCAAATGGAAGAGTGACATTTGAATCCCACCTCCTGCTGTAGTACCCATGAACAAGGTACATACCCTGAAATGCTCCCGTAAAAACTACCCAGCTATATAAATAGGTGAATAATTGTAAGTAGTTTAATATCCAGACATAACGCTGCAAGTCACTTTGGGGGAAAAAGTGTCCTCCAAAGGAATAATGAGAACATTGTTGCATTTCGGTGTCCCTCGTCGTACACTTGATAATGCTGAACTGATTCTTGGTGTCCTTTGGCTCCTCCACTGTGCCACAGGAGCTGCAAAAACAGCTGGATGAGGCAACCCAAGATGCGGAGATCGCAGAGATCCGGCAGAAGGAGACTGAGTGCGAGCTGGAGGCAACCCGGGACAGAGTCCAGCAGCAGGCCACCGAGATCCTCCTCAAAGCCAGTGAGTCACTGTGGTCTTAATATTTACGAAAGTCACCCTCTTGAACGACCCATAGAGATTTCTTTAGAGAACTCATGCAAGTTCTGGAAGCTTTTCAAGCGAGGACAAAATCAGCTGCAGATTTTTTTTCCTGCTTGTCTTGTTGGCCCAGTGCTGTTAGCACAGCATTTTGTTGTATGTTGATACCTCAGTCTATAGTTGCGTTACAGATGTGTTATTCCTGCACAGAGTGGCATATGTCAAAATGTTTAATTTCTTGAACAATGGTATTCCCATTGTGGCAATGAATTCTCCTGGTGATTTGACAGTTGGGTTATTCTTTTGCAGCTGGTGGTTTATAGTCTGTCCAAACAAGATGTCTTTGCTCATGCGACCATTATACTGTAATGATCAACGGAGGCTTCGCATTATGTGTTGAGATGTGCCGTCTATATTTTGATTTGTCTTTGTTTGCTTTTTCCTTTATTATTGACACAATTTATCTAAAGATGTGGTGGATAAATTATTAAGTCTGGGGTCTGTAGGCTGAACAGCCTACTTGGCAATTACAGGTTCTGTCCATGGAGCGATTGGCACTCATTTGTGCGTGCAGGTGTATGAGCGGCATCAGCCCTGAAGCTCATGTGCTCTGAGCTGTTATAAACTGCTGTTCTGAAAACCGCATTGATGGCAGCCTCCCATTAGCTCATGTTTCCAGGTGCGTACCAGGTTTTTGTTTCAGAGGACATGTATCCTCATTAAGTGACCTTCAAACCACAAAAGGCATCCTCTTTTTCGTCCTTTCAGTTCCATAGACGTTTGTGTTAGCACAACTTCTGCCTCAAGTAAGTCCTCGGCAGGAGCGTCCGATGCGTTGGAACTGTGGTGTCTCTGGCCGTCTGGGACCTATGTTTTTTTTTGTTTTTTTTTTTTTTTGTCGTCATGACATCTTCGCTACGCTGAGCACGGGTGCAACGCCTGAGGTCTATACGAGCCCTCTGTTTGTGCATAATGTGTATAATGAATCCTGACTGCCTTTGTGCTGCTTCTCAGCCAGCTTGTAGTTCAGTGATGCCACACAGGCATCTGTGCTCCTGCCAATATCAATATGTTTATGGCACCATGTTCTCCTTTTCTGTCCACTCTATCAGTGTATATGCGCTCTTACTGCATTTGGATGAGTTCTTTTTAAAGCTAGAGGTGCCCCAAAATTAATCAAAAAATAAATTAGTTTCTATTATTTTACTAATCCTGTTTATTCTTTTTTTAATCATTCTGGAGTTGCCGCAGCTCCTTTAAATTTAAATGATAAATTTAATAATAAATTATATTCAAGCTGGAAAAGATGCTGGACACTTGGTGTCACGATCGATTAACATGTTTCCGAATTTGTTCACTGGCTTTTGCGCTCGTTTGTGGCTGATCACTGTTTTTTGTCCCATACAGAAATATAACCTATTAGAGTATGAAAATTATTTCTTGTAAGATGATAAATTCCATAGAAAAGTATGCAAAATTATTACATTTTAGTGTGTTGACTGATGCTACAACTCGGAAAGTAGCTAAAACCAGTAAAACCTTTATTCGTAGGAACCTGTTAAGGTTATCAACCAGGTCCCACGTTCAAATGTGATGTTTGTAAAATTTTCTTGGCACATGGCATTTCTGGGTAGTTGATACACAGTACTGTATTTTTTTTTTATTTTTTAGATTCAAGGTTTGACATGCTGCATAATCTCTGCTGAGGGATCACTTACTGTTATTATGTTGTGCCGCAGTGGTTATTAACAGTAATTTTAAGCTTTGACACTGCATGCTCTCTTTTTGTCCAGGGACCAGCTGTTGTTATGTTGTGGCCGCTTTTCATGTATTGTAAATAAATGTAAATATATGTACTGTTTAGCTTGGTATTACATGGCATTGGTTTTTGAGGTTTGAGCAGCTGTAGTTTATCATAATCTTATGGTGTAGGTAGGGCCTCAATGACTCAAGCCCAGGGCCCCCACTGCTCTAAATTTGCCCAAGAGTTTCTCTATATATTTTCTTTAGCTGTCTTCTGCTGTTCTGAGCAATTTTAAAATAATTTTTCATTTACTTTCTTCTGCTATGCATTTTAGAAAGATTTCTGAATATGGAAAGAAGGGCAAAGTAATTGCATTGCTTTGTCTGTTTCATGTGCTGCTCTGAAAAGTAAGCCAGACAGAGGTCTGATTTGATTGTAAGTGAAGCCAAATATCAATATTTCATCTAGAGATGTGATTTAAAAAGTGCATGCACCAGGCAGCAGCAGCGGGTTACTGAGGATAATTATTTTCCTTTCAGGCCTCTTTCTTCATTTTACCTCGCTCCTACACAGTTTTTGTTTCACCTGTTTCTGAACAAATGATTTGACCTCCCAATGTGCATTTTCTTCTGCATTGCCTGTTTCCATGTCAGCTCGTGCCTCGGTTGCGTTTCTTCGCATACAGGGTTGTTGATGCCCCACGGTCGATTCCGCACCATCGGCGATGGTTGGTGATGCGTCCGGTGACACAGCAGTTAGAGAAGTACATCTCTTGGCAGAGGGCATAATCCATTTGCAGGCTCCCAACACATTCTGACTCCTTTCAGCAATCTCGACAATCTCACTCCCACCAAGTCTCCGCACTACCAGTCACACCTGGTAGCAAACATCCACAATTCTGGCTCCTCCTAAATGAAAAATTGACAGTTCATCTGTGGTTTTGTTTGGGAGGCAAAAATAGCTTTGCTGCAGTTGAATTGCTGTTTCATGCTCTGAAATTTTTTTTTTTTTTTTTTTTTTTGTTTAGCTAACAGTTTCATCCACAGGGACTTGCTGTTTTGAACATCCATACGCCTCAACATTTTACTGAATCAGTCTAGGTTAAGTACTGTGCTTGAGGGTACTACAACAGAGCTTCTCCTGGGAATTTAACCAGCAAGCTTTGGGTTACAAGTTTATGTCCTCAACCGCTGGAATCCCCTCCATCTGTTGGCGTATATGTCAAATGTAAATGTTCTATGAGTGAAGTGAGCGGCTTTGGCTATTGATTTACTCCCTCATAAGCGTTGTCTTTGTCAGGCCACATCGGCAGCCTGCAGGCTACACAGATGACCCATGAGGCAGCCATCCGAGACCTGGAGTCTGAGAAGGCCCGTCTGAAGGACAAGGTCCTGCGCCTGGAGGAGGAACGGGGGGCGCTTCAGAGCAAGAGCCAGGCACTGGACGAGAGGCAGAGGCAGCAGATCCTCTCCTTGGAAAAGGTACGTTGTGTGTGTGTGTGTGTGTGTGTGTGTGTGTGTGTGTGTGTGTGTGTGTGTGTGTGTGTGTGTGTGTATCTGCACGTGTGTGCTGCATCTGCAGTCTACTCATTCTGACTGGGCTCCGAGTTCCTGGACTAGGTTGGTGATGGATTTTTGCAGGACACAGACCGCTGAACACACTTCTGCCAGCCAGGGTAGGCAGGAGATCCTCCCCCACATTAAACTGTCACCGCATCACTAGCCATTCATAGTGTATCAGCTATAGCCAAAAATCTGCTTTCCATGTTTAATTCAGGAGCCCGACAGTCTTTCAAAGTTTCAAGTGTTTAGACGGGGATTTTTGTAAAAGTCACAGAACAGCGTCTTACATGTTTGTTGGGCTTCCTACTGTTGCAATTAGAATTGTACAGTCAGTGTACACACTGTGAGGGGCTGTGCAATACGGCTTTTAACTTATTTATGCTTTTTGCGAGTGCCTTCCACGGTTGGGTGTTCAGAACACAAATTCAACCTTCCTTCTCTCAAAACTATAACTACTGTACTGGGAGAAAAGATAATTATTCTTGCCTCCTTGGTAATTACAGAAGCGCTGTGAGATCTTTATTTAGATATTTGCCTATTAATCTGAAAAAAAACTGAAAGAAGTTAGCATTGTGCATTACAGAGTTAGCACTAACATTAAGCAAGGACACTGAAAAGGTCAGCATCGCTTAGTAGGAAGACAAAATGTAATTTTATGTGAATGTCAGGCATAATCAGGTGTTCCTTTTCCATTTGCTTTTCAGCCTACATTGCCTCTGGGGGTCTGTGTCTTTGTGACTTTGAACATCTTTGACCTTCTGGGCTCACTGCCCTCTTTGCTCAATAAGGTTCAGAAGCTACTGCAGTCAGTCCTGTCAACTTCAGAGCAATGCGCCGAATCCTGCAGGTTGTCATGACAACGTGTGCTGAGAACAGCTGAAGTTACCTGCGGCGCGATACCTACGATGGTGCTCCCAGCGATTACGCACTGCATCAGATCAGCAGCCATGTTTACCACATGGACGTCTGATTTATGAGGCTGCTATTATATTAAGTTTGATCAGATGAATGCTGGGAAAAGCGCTGCCATTAGTTTTTTTTTTTTTTTTTTTAATAACAGCGTTTGGTTTGATTTAAGTCAGCGCCGACACTACCCTTGCAGTTTTTCAGGTTCTGAGATGAGCACACACTGGCATGTGGTCTGTCTGATTGTCTCAAACCTAGACCCTTCGAGAGGAGAAGCAGCTCTATGAAAAAGAGATGATGAATATGCGAGCCAGATATGAGGAGGATGCTGCCCACTTCAAGGAAGCCCAGACTCGGGCACTGGAGGAGCTCTCCAAAAAGCACCGCGCCACCCTTGAGAGCACGCAGAGGGAAGCTGAGCGTGAGAAGAACCGACTGTTGGCTGTAAGTTAGAAGGGCAGACTATACTGAGTTTGTGTGTACCAAGGAAATTACACCAACAGCACTGTAAAGCCTGAGCCATGTGTAATCTTACTTCCAGCGTGTTTCTGAGCACTGTGTTTTGCATGGATGTGAGAATGTATGTGCGTATAAGGCTGCTCCTACATGCTGAGCAGGTGAACTGTAGCTACAATGGTCTATGTATCCACCAGAATGCTGCTTTGAGCAGACACCTAGGAGAAGGACCTACACCAGCATATCATCTTCATCACCACATCAATTAGTGTCACTCGCAAATCAAATATCCTTGGAGTCAGGCCACTATTATCTTCTCTGTGATAATTTAATTTTTTTGATGCCTGTGATGACTCCAGAGCCCATAACACAAGCTGTGTACAGCTGTGATTTAAGGTGGAGGTAAAATGCTTTTGATGCTGCTTCTGTTGGTGTCATGTGTCTCCAGATTCTTTTGACATGCTTTTGCTCCGTGGTGTACGCTGGTACCGTTAGCTACTAGTTGGTTTGAATGGGAAATAGCTTCCTCTACGTGCTAGATAGGTCTTGTCTCAATTGTTCAATCGCGTGTTACGTGCACCTACGGTCATGCTGGAATTCTGTTTCTGTTCTCTGTACCCTGAGTTACACTTTGATCTCTATGCTAACCTGTTAACCTGGCCTTTCTGGATCAGAGTGACTTCTTCTCTTCTGCCTGATAGCACTCAGGCGTTCAACCTTGTGTTCCTCCTTTCCGTGGTCTGTCTGCCAGGGCACAGCCGAGGCAGCTCCAGGAAGGCCAGCTGTAGACCCTGAGTTCTGGCCTAATCCACTTGCCTCATTTAACAGAGCATTTCATTCTTCCATCCTGCTAGCTTGGCTCAAGTTTCAAACATCTCTAAGAGAGACCTTTGCTAGTGGAGGTTTGGGACATCGCTGACCAACACCTTTTCCATCCAGTTTGCACCTCACCACGAGCCAGCTTGCACAATTCAAAATAAATAAATAAATGCTCTTTGTCTCCTGAAACACATGGAGCCATGACTAAACTGTCTGTTTGTTTTGATTTCCTCTGCTGATAACATATGAAATGTAGGCACTCAAACAGCGTGTCCTATCAGCTGAGCCAAAAGGCAATCTGTTATCTTTTGCTCCTCGAGGATCTGACAGTTTGACGACAGCACGCAATCCGTCGCCTCATTCTGCATCCCGAAATGCCCTGGCAATTAGAAACAAATGTACCACAAGAAGGAAGCACATTGATCTGGGCGGAGGAGAGGCGCTGCCGGTGCTCATAGACTCCGGTAATGACATGTCACCAGGACACACTCTGATGAACGGTCTACAACTGGTTGCTCAGTCGAAGCTCTGCCAGCTCCTGGCTCCAGTTGCACGATCGCAGCGGGGGAGCTGTTGCTCGTACACTGGAAATGGGTGGGTGAGGGGGCCTCTGAGCTTCAGGGTCTCTAAGGGGGGCAGCGTTAGGATGGAAGCACTTGCAGTCATAAGTGTGTCCCACATCGGAGCCTCCTGTGAACAAAGCCCAATCGTTTCCAACCACCCAACCTCCGGCCCAAACCCCGCACGCATCAGCAAGACACTGTCCGATGTAGAAAGAGCTGGAAAATCTCATTAAGGAGCAGCGGCTGCTGCGCGTGCTTATCGGTGCTGTCCTGTCCCCAGAAACGGAGGTAAATGCAGTAAAATATTGAGGGGTGATGAATAATAAAAGAGAGGACCTCTGTTTACATGGAGGTGACTCAGACACTCCTGAGGAGCAAGCAAAAGTGTTGTCAGTGGCCTATTTCTGTCATGGCCCGCAGGGTTCCACTGCCTCCACTCCTACCATGGCCACGGAGGCTGGTTTGTCATCTCATCCCTAAAGACCTACTGAGTCATTTGTGTAGCCTGTGTGGATGCCGGTAGGACAGGGCCAGTTAGACGGGTTTTATGGCGCATCTGTTAATCGCCAACCACCTTAACAAGTTAGCTGTCGAGGCTTCACCAGCAGAGGACAAATGTCCTCTGAAAGGCACTTTGCGAGGCTTTTTGCTGCAACACGTGATGCTCAGCTTTTAATCCGGCAGGCTGTAGGAAGCCTTCCAAACTGAACAGCATACGTCAATAATCATTGATGGGGATTAGTAAAATCAAATTAATATTGTATGATAAATATCAAGAAGGGGTGTGACCTTTATTTTCTTACATTCTGAAAAATGAAAATAGCAAATTATGTAAACTTTACCTACTACATACTGTATGCACTGCTCTTTGAATGAGTGCAGGCCATAAATTATTCATCCAGACTTACTTAGTGCTTCCTGCTGACAAGTTGTCTCAAACTTATTTAGCTCTTTTACTAATGACACATGCATCACAACTTTTCAATATTATATTTCACATTTTCTAAAAAACAAAAATACAGTGAATTCTTGGTCTGATGGAGCCTTGTGAGGACACAGTGCCACTGTGCACAGCCAAATAGAATGAGCAATAACTTTAAACGTTACTTTTATATTCATTTCTTTAAACATGCTAAGTCTGAAATAAACGTATTGGCATGCATACTGTATGCTTCCAGCAAATTCTTTTATCGCTTTACTGCTCTTGCCTCAGAAGATTTCGCTTTCTCTGTCGGATTACCCTTTTTTCTTTGCTTGCCAACAAGACATGCTCTTCATTTTTCCAATTTTGTATTAAAGTCAGATTTGTCACAAAATGAAAAGATGCACGTGTAACAGTTTGATTTGAATCCATCGCCTGGTTTTAAAAATGAACACAGATGCTGTTCCCAAGGTTTAACCATGATGTTGTGCAGCACTTATTTTCATCCCCAGAGCTGGAGCTGGTGTTGTGATCCCATCTCAAGTTTAAGAACAGTATGGCTTGACTAAGATTGTTATCATAAAAGCTTGTCTACAAACATAAAGAGCAATGCATTCAAAAAAAGGTCGTAGTTATCAGTGGTAACATTTAAAAAAAAAATTTTTTTAAGTCTGATGTTTGGTGTGGTAGTGTGGCAAGTAGCACTGCTTCCTCATAGTGCCTGGGCTCTCTGGGTGTGGGTTTGAATCCAGCTGTGTCTGTGTGGAGTTTGCATGTTCTCTCTGGGTCTGTGTAGATTTCCTCTGGGTCCTCTGGCTTCCTTCTACAGTCTAAAGATGTGTTTCAGGCTAACTGGTCTATATACAGATGGGCCCTGAATTACCATGGGGTTATGTTCTGATACACCCATTGTAAGTGGAAAATGAACCTAACCTTCCTGTCAGTGCTCACTTTCCACTGTTTCTTGTGACCTCTCCTGTAACCACTGTCTTGCTAAAACCTTGTATTTTGTTTATTTTGAATTGTGGCATCTTCAGTTTTTGTTTACTGCCAATCGCTAATGTTTAGCGCTAACTCCCAACTAACTGCAACACTCTTTGTCAGAAACAACGTTCAGTAAAAAGTTTAACGGAACTTAAACTTATTACCTTGGTGTCTCACGATTGCTTCCACCAACCCACACATAACACCTACGGACATCGTAGCCTAGCCTAGCCAAAGCCTACCTTAAAATTCATTACGGGCTTTCTGCTTTCATGCTGCTTTCAAGAGTCACAGACACAGATATGTGTTTTGTAGACATGATGGATGCACAAAATACAATGTAGATACGGAGGGGAGAGAGTATCGTACCACATATTGCTTGCCCGGAAAAAAATCAAAATTCTAAATTTGAAGTATGGTTTCTACTGATGTGTATCATTATCGCACCATCGTAAAGTTGCCCAGTGATTCCAAGATAGGCTGTGGACTGCAGTGAATCTGACCAGGATTAAGCAGTTCAAAAAATAATATTTACTGTATGTTCTGTCCCTTTTTATTAGCAGACAATTGTCTTTAAAATGGCAGCCATAGAAAAAAGATTGCGCTTTAGATTCATATAAAACTGTGGTATTCTCTGGGAAAAGGACCATTCAGGATAAAAAAAAATATAGTTTGGATCTTGCATCTAGCAATTGACAAGAAAATCCTTCCTCTCTAATCTGTGTTTTGTTCAGCATAGTAGCAAAATGACTCTGTTCTAGCAAATATGTGGTATTTAATACTTTGAAGCCAATGTGCATTAAAGCGTCATACTGAAAGCTGTTGTGATATTTTACTACAGGAGATGGAGCAGCGTTTCGAGAACGAGCGGCTGTCGCTGGAGGAGCAGAAGACCCATCTTCGACAGCAGCTTGACAGCCTGAGGGAGGAGCTAACCGCCAAACTCAACTCAGCCAATCAAGAGGCAAGGCTACGCCCCTCAAGTTGACGCATTTGACCTGAGACACGGGCATGCAAAGAGCAACTATAGTTAAGACCACTGCTTCCCCACCCCCAAAATTAATTTAATTATCACGCTTGTCTCAGTCTCATTACGTGCAGTTTGATTTAATAAGCTCTGAAGTTCTCTGAGAGCGTGAGCCTGTGACGGATTACACTTACGAATGGAAGGGAAATCATCTCGCTGATCCCAAATTAGTATTCACAGACTGTCAAGCTGTTGGTCCTGTGGGATCCCATCCTTCCTTATGGTCAGTGCAAAGGTGTCAGTCATCCTTGCATCCCGTCTTTAGACTTACACTCTGTCTCCACTCGCTTTTGCATACTGTATGAGTTCCTTCGCCAAACACAGTAGCTGAAAGCAAACCAGGACTGGGATCTAGACTCCTACATTGAGCGTGAACTCCTCAGTTCAACATGGTCATGGCTTGCGTTTATCCTCTGTTATAATTTTCTCCAAGGGAGGATCTTGGCTTGCGCTGTGTCTCAGAGTCCATCTCCTTCCCAGGTGTCGCGCCTCCATGACCTGGTGAGGCAGAGTGAACAGGGCCTGGGTTCCGCAGAAGGACACATCTTGAGCCTAAAAGAAGCCCAGGAGAAGCTCCTTATCGAGTTGGATGCCACCAGGTCCAGACTCAGAGAGACGAGTAACCTCCTCACCGCCCTGCAGGTGAGGGCAGGGAACATCAATTTGCTAATTGACAATGGAATCATTGTTTTGTCGCTTTGTGAACCAGGTGGCCTCCTTACTCATTTATTATATTGATTCAAAAAATGGCAAAATGTAAATTTTTTAGTAATGTGTTGGATATGTATAGCAGTTTAGTACCTATGTGTTTCCAGGAGATATGCCATTGTTTTCATGCTGAATTGGAGCATGAAGAGATCTCACTCCAGGAGCTGGACCATTTATCAAGCTGTCCCAAAAGATACATCACACCTTCAGCTGCCCTGAGGGGCCATATGCTTCTCTATTACTGCCTTCCGCTCAGTGCAGGGCTTCCTGTGTTACTGACTCATAAGCTCCAGATCTGTATTATCTTGCCAGCAGTGGTGAATCAGATCTATATGAATATCACTGTAACATGCTGCACTGTGTTATATTACAAAAGGAAAATTGGCCTTTTTTTCCTCCTAATTTCTGGCCCAGTTTGGTCATCTCATGAGTTATACTGAGTATCATATCCTAGCATGTCCAAAGTGTCCTTCCCTTCCCCCAGCACTGCTTAGCATAGATGACCAGCAGCTTGCAGGTTCCAGATTTACCATGCAGCCATCAGCCTCACCATCCGTTGAGCTTTCCTTTCCTGCTGTGGCTGGACTAGTTATGTTTCATCATCGCTGAGCTCTGGTTGACTCAGACTCAACCCCTTGGTGCTCAGGTTCCTTCTCTTCCTCGCAGTACTGCAAACCAGTCATGCCATAGGTCAGAGCTATAGGGAAAGAATTGGCTGCTTGCTCTTCTGACACGCGTTCTCTTTCCTCTTTGTAGGGGGAGATGGAGACACAGAAGCAGCAGCATGAGGCTAAGCTGGTCTCCATCAAGGAGGAAGAGAAGCTGAAAATCGACAAGGTGGCCTTGGAGCTAGAGCTGAAGTGGACTGAGACCCTGAGGTTCGTGGCTGACAACGTGTGCTTTCAGACAGGGGATTTGTAGAGCAGTTTCTGAACCCAGGCCTCATGGCACCAGGGACTCTGAAACCACGAGAGAGAATATGACACCATACTCATTGGTAGCTACAACCTGTAACCATCACCATTGCTAGTGACCCCATCAGTACGTCCCTTTGTCCCCTAAGAGGAGCAAGAGTAAACACTGGGTTCCAGGTGTGGTCTATCTAACCCATGTCAGAGATAAGGAAATACAAAGCTCTTGTGATTCTGAGCCATGGTCGGCGAGGCATTCAGTACCAAGACAGCAGTGAACTCAAACTACAGTAAAAAGGACCTGAGGATCAGCAGCCCGCATGTAAAAAGCACTGAATAATAAATATCAGAAGAAAATATTTATCATCAAATATCTCTTTTGTGCTATTAATTTTCCAGTACATTTGTTTCTCCGTCGTTCACAATAATTCACTAAATTACCTTCATAGCCTGAAGAAAAAGATCATTATAAAATAAACATGGCTCACAAATTCAGGATAGTGCCAGAACCCTCACACTCGCAGCTTACAAATTTCAAAAAGAGATCAGCTTTGTTGGAGAACAACAAAAGCACATTTGAATCCCAGTGACTCGGTAGTGTTGGGGTGCTACGAGCTATACACAGAGGAAGTGCGAGCAACCCCACTACGCTTGAAAGGATTCGGTGAACAACTCGGCTCCATCAATGGAGTCAGTTAAGGCATTAATGCAACCTGTAAAGTTAATTAGCCAGGGAGCTTCCACCTCAAAGTGATAAAATGAATTACATGTATGAAATTTCCTTGGACCTTTTGTTGCGTCTATTGTGTAAGAGTAGACATTTTTCTCTAAAATGCTGATTCGGTCATTTAAAGATTCTTCGACCTGGTGTCCAACTGGCCTTTTGTACAACCCCTCTTCAGTCTCTGCCAAGCCTGTATATTCTCACTGTGTTTAAACGGGTTTCTTCCAGGTTTCCTCCCACTGTACAAAGATGTGTATCTGGTTGACCAGTGATTCTTAGCTGCCTAGACTGTGTGTAGCTATTCTGCAAAGGGCTGGCATTTGACCAGAGGTGTATTAGTTTGGACCCTATGTCTCTGGCATGGCCTCCATAACGCTGTGTTAGAATAAGTACGTATTTACTGATAGAGAGTGAATGTGAGCTAAACTACGTTTCAGATGGTGTGGGAAGTCCTAATGTGGAACAGTGCTGTTTCCCCTTGGCTCTCAGATCTGTTTGGCTAAGAATTCAAGTTTACATCTCAGCATCACACACAATTGTGCTGTAGCAGTTCTTGGTTATTCTGTGCTTGTAATTAACAACCATTTGAGGTGACAAATGTCTCAAAGTTCTGTCACCGTTTTCTGCCAGTTTGCTGCCCCAGCATTCCAGACTGATAGCCTGTAGGGGTATCCTCAGTGGGGTGCTTGGGTGGGGCTGCTTCCACTTGAAGGCCCCTGCCCTTTGCATTATTAATGCTAACAAAGGCAGGTGGAACAATGCAGGTGGATCCCTGGCATAGCTGACTGACGGGTTTTCAGCCTCGGAGCTCTCCACCCCAAGCAGTAGCATCTGTGGTTTCCATCAGGTTGTGCTGCATACCGGCAGGGGTGCGAAAGCCCCAAAGCGGGGGACATTTTCACTGAAAATGTCACTAGCGGCTTGGGACAAATCATGCGGCAGCTCAACAGGACATGGTGCTAAAGCTGTCCTCACACCATTCTTCTCCCCTTTGTACCGCGGTTTCCCTGCAAATTAAAATGTAACACTTATTTACCCACCTTTTTCAAATTCTTCGTTTCAGAAATGACCTATGACATTTCATAGGATCTCTGCAGTTGGATGTGCATTCTTTTGTCTGTGTGTTAGAATGTGTTCGGTGCATAAGCAGATGGAGTAGCAGCTCCCAGGTTCCAGTCCCTGCTCCTGCTATAGCACCCTTTAGCATTCGTGCTTAACTGGTAGAGTAGTAGTTAGTGGGTAACTAACTGTAAGAAGCGTTTGTGTGCAAGCCTAACTTTGTAAGCTGCTTTGGAGAAAAGTGCCAGCTAAATAATAGTTAATAATAAATCAGCTGTAGGTGATCGGCTGCAGTCAAAGCAGAGTTAGAGAGGATTTTCGTTCTAGTGACGTCCTGTGGCCCAATTTGGACATCCATTCCCAACTATAATCTGTGTTGCTTCACAGTACAGATAATTAAGCAGATTTGTCATTTAATTGAAATGGCCTGAAGTCGATTCTCTCAGCCATTAGGAAACAAAAAGGGCCTGACTTCACCCCGCTGGGCAAACACTGCTGTCCTCTTCTCATCAGTCCGCCCACTCTATCTGACAGCAGTGTGCTTTTAGGGCATGAAAAGAAAAGTTTTTCCCTTTTGCCTCAAAATAATAATTTGCAAGTAATTCACACTTCACTCCAAAGCAATTTGCTGCATTATTTTCCGTGGGGACAGACAGCAGGGGTTTGAAGAAGGAGGTGTCTCCAAATTCCCACTGGTGACCTCTGCCTTTGCCACGTTTAGCAGGTTTGACTAGGAGTAGCTAGGCGCTTCCATGGCAAAGCAAGAAATGTTCACCATTCGTGTTAACCTAAACAATGTTCTCTGCGTCCCATCTCTGCGAGGGAGTGGCTCTAACACACTCAGAATCCACTATGAGACGCGGCCGACTGCCATGTCGTCCATCTCACTTTTTCTCCCACAATAAAAAGTTGCCTGTTTCTTGGTAGTGAAAATGGTTTTCTGGTTATTAAATATGAACATGGTATTTTTTTGCTATTTCTGACTAGTCGTTTGTACTGAATATTGCTCCATTTATTATGAAGCATTACAGGGCTGTACAGATGGGCCACATTTGTAATATTCAGCAGACAACACTTTAGAGAGGGTATGAAAGCTGGTGGCACAGCAAGTATCTTGCAGTGCCTAAACTGTGCGATCAACTGTAGGTTTCAATTCGCCTCAAGGTGTGGAGCTTGTATGTTCTCCCTGCGCTGGTGCACTCAGATGAACGCAGTCATGAGACACCACCATACCATTCCATTCCTTTCCATGAAAACCGAGAGCGGTCACCATGAGTCAGTTTTGACTCTATGCCATCCTATGCCATGAAAAGTTAAATTTTTATGTCGCCACCTGGAGTATGTGAAAATGACCCAAAGGCTAGATTAAAACTCAGGAGTAAATTTCTGTTTACTGGTTAGGTTTGGAGTTTTGTTGGTCCAGCAGTGGTTTGATGGTCTGTCAGGGATTGAGGGACCATGTGGTCCTCTGCTGTCTTCACAGGCAGGAGTGCAAGAAGCTGCGGGAAGAACTGCGGGAGGAACATGAGGAGGACAAGCGTACTGCCCTGGCTCAGTTGGCCCAGACCAAGGAGCAGGAAATGAGTGCAGCCCGAGAAAGCTGGCAGAGGAAGGTGGAGGACCTTCTGGAACAGGTAAAGCACCGCCTGTCCGTGAAATGCATACACAAACATGCACAGCCATGCACAGCACTGGCAAGGTGATTGCAAGAACCAATGACAACCACCTGCAAGTGTGTAGACCACATGCCCTATAACTGCACAGGTTCCCGGGTCGGGTATGCGTAGAATCGACTTCTCCACATTGCTTCCATGCCATTGTTCATAGCAACAGGGCTCCTGCCTGTGAGCTGTTCATCATGGAAGCGCAGAGCCTGAATGGTGGCTGCAGCAGCCTTAATATTGGTTGCATCTACCGTTCTCCCAGGTTCCCGCTGACTTTGCCAATCTTGTCAGCCAAATGGCCTGGAAACATAGCCTCCACTTTTAGGTGTCCAGGGACTAGCCTGAACGTCCACTCACGAATGCCAGCCAGTACCCTCGCTCACAAACTCCCTCATCTAACACACTGTCTACTCGTGCTGTATGTCCCAGCCTCTCCATCTCCTTCCAGCTTCAACTGAACGTCATGCATTTCAGTCATGCATTTTAATTGTTTCTGGCAGATCTATCCAAACTGCTTCATTTAGATCCCCGGTGGCTGAAAGCTTGGCAAGAGAGGTTGGATGAGGCAATGATCTGTGATAGAAACTGAGCACTGTGGACCACCACTGCGCTGACACCCAGCAGGTTTAGGAGACTCAAAAGTGGGGATAGTTTGATCAGCCGTACTAACCGCGTAAAACCGGCCCTGTCCATTTCCCTGGTTAGCTTGCCAGAAAACACCTTTCAGTTCGAACAGATTCTTTAGGCTTCTTGTTACCATGGTAACCAAATATTTACGTTATAATTGCAGGTTTCAGTATTAAATTACTAGTCAGCAACAATAAGCAAACATCTTGGATTTTTTTCCCCTCTTTAAATACGCTTTCCTCTTTTGAGCTTTTCTAAATGAAATCTTTTATTTTTAGCCTTATTTTTTGTTGTTGATTCCTGAATGTGTCCCTTTATTCCTGTGATTTTTTCCCCCCCTCATAGCGGCAATCACTTGGTGAAGCTTTACATAAGTCAATCAGTAATGTAAGTGAAACCCACTTACACACTTGCTTTTTCCTTTTATATTTTTATTTACTAATTTTTATGCAGAAATATATATTTGAACATATATATTTACTGTGTGGCTCGCATGCTAGCCTTGCAAGAGTCTTTTTGATTTCTTTTCGAATTGGTTTTGATCTGGATTTGCTCTGGCTTGCACAAACAATGCTGGGTTCGATGAGGAGAATCCATGTTGCGCGCCTTTATTTTTGTACCTTTTATTCTATTTTGTTTCTTTTGTCTTCCCGCTGGCCAGCCGTCTGTCTTTCCTGGACTCAAGCCGTGTCACGGTTCTTAAGTCCACCTTCTGCATTCGGGGGAAAAAAGAAAAACTCGGTTCTGAATGTGGTGAATTGTGGCTCCTTTTTGCTTGTGTGTCCGGGAAGAGCCACAAGCGCGAGCTCCGTGACAAGACTGGCGTCATCCGGTTCCCAAGCAACGCGCATGAGCATCCATCCTTTTAATTAGGCTGCTGCTTTTACATCTACGTTCATTTCTCTGCTCCGAGTTTACTCTTCGTGCACGTTGGGACTCCTTCCTCCTGTCTTTTGTGGCTCGTGTACTTTTTCTGTTCTTTTTAATGAGAAAGCGACATTCCTGTGCTGTGTGATTGATATTCTCTATAATACACCCTGTCCTGACCACTGCTGGGCCTTTATCAGATTGCTTGGGAATTAAACAGTTTTACTTTCAGTGTTGTTATCAGAGGTCTTGCGTTTTTTTCTTGTACAGACACTGGGCTCTGATTTCCATCACCGTGCCAGGTCCATTACTACTGTAGTAGTGCCAACATTACGGATGCAGTGTGCTTCATCTTCCCCAGTGGTTGTATTGATTTACATACAGTGGGTGTGTTTTGTGGTCAAAGCTTCACTCTGCTGCCGCGGGAATGCAATCTGTCCAGAAACCCCGTGGTGTTCCTAGTCGTTCACGTACAGGGTCTGGTTTGGGACTCTTTCCATAGGGCCAGAAGTCTTCCCTTGTATTTTGGGAACTTTCATCGTTACAGGCATAGATGAGCACTGCATCCCTAATATTTGTTATTTACATAGCCATCATTATGACTAAATAGGAAATATCGAATAATCATAACTGATCTGTAAAAGGACTGCAACAGTATGCTCAGCTTGACTGGATGTTACAGTAAGAAAGGCTCCTGTAGCCACTACAAGGAAGTGCTCAGTTCAGCTGAGGGTTTATTTTGCTTCTCAACATTTTCTTGTCTCTGCAGTTTGCTTATCCTTATTATTAGTCACGGACTCGCTAGAGAGAAATGGCGTCACATTCTTAATTATTCACCACACTTATTCCGATATCAAGTCTGCTGCAGAGATTAGGTGACTACAAATCAGAATAAAAATGAAAGCAACAGTTCATTAATACTCATAAAGCAGTTTAGTCTGAACTTTTAATTACAAATGGTGCATATTTATGAATGCCCCATCACTTCATGGATTCGGCACCATCGAAGCTGCTTTTCGAAAACAAAAATGAATGTTTGAAGGTTCATTTAAGGTTCAGGTCTCCCTCTGAGTTGGATTCAGATGATTATCCTCAAAACTTGTCGATTCCGTGGCACTAATGTGTTAATGTCATAGGAATCGGCGGCGTGTGTTCGCCCGCTGGGCCCGATTTCAATCGGTCTGCTTTGTCTTCCCCCCCGATGCCGACCCCCACAGATCTCGCTGCTGAAGCAGAGTCTGGAGATGCAGCTGTCACAGTCGCAGAACTCCCTGCAGCAGCTGCAGGCGCAGTTCAACCAGGAACGGGAGCACCTGAGCCAGCAGCTGCAGGAGCTGCAGTTGGAGCACCAGCGCAAGGAGCACCAGCTGCAGGATGCTCACTGCTGTGCCCTGCAGGACCTGGAGGAGGCGCGCCAGCAGGACCTCAAGGTATTCTATCCCTCCCTAGGCTCGTCCCATCCAGTCTACTCTACGTAGATGCTTACTACTAGCCTCAACCTCATATGTCCAAACCACCCACGTGCTCATAACCACACCCCTGAGATGTTCAGTAACACCTTACACCATATGCAGGGTATAAGTTAATTTATAATCACACACCTCTCAAGCTGTAATCCCAAGCTCAGACAGCCTATCCATCCCCTACCCAATATGTTTGTCACCCGCGATGTTCCACCCTGTGTCCATCGCCCCACACCTCAACTCCCACGCACCACACCATAGTATTGTGCCCCTCTTGCTGTCTGCTGAAGATTTAATGGCCGTGGGGTTTGTTTGTACCCAGCTGCTGGTGTTGATGTTTGGCTCTGCGGATAGCCAATCACATCTCCCAGCCCTTCCTTGCTGTGGCCGAAACGCCATGTGCGCAAAGAACTGTAACGTTGTAGGGTTTGATGTCCAATGTTTCCCAAATACCAGCACAGAGACAGCCTACAAATTTGGCTCATTTTTACCAGTATGTGAGTTCTGATATGGTTTCTGTTTAAACTCGATATAGAAACAGTATAGTGGGACACGATCAGAGTTCATTTTATTTTTGTTACATGATGCAGCTGTTTAACCAGACGAACAATTTAAATTAAACGATCCCTCCATGTTGAGGAACACCTACTGCAAGTCTATCTGGGCAAAGGGTCTTAAATTAAAAAAGGCTAAAAACCTTCTTATTGCTCACCATTTGGTTCATATAAAAACAGAGGTGCACGCCAAGCAGAGTGGGGTGGATTTGTTCTTCCCTTTATGGCATCTTTCCCTTATAGAGCAAACTGTTTTCTATGCAATGATCATTCAAGTATATCAATAATGCAAAATTGCAACATATTCATATACGGCAGTACAAGCAAGAAATCTATGAGACTTGTATCTCCTTTTCAGCCTGCCTTGTGATTCTGTCCAACGAAAGGTCCCGGTACCAGATTCCTTTAATTCCCACACCGTCTCCCTGCAGTGACATAGCTTCACGGGCCTTCCTTGAGCCAAAAAATCCATCTTGGGTCTTGTTAAAATGCGGCTCCACTGACTTATTTAGGGGTGTTTAATAAAGAAGCGCAGGGTGCCTTGGTTCACCGTGCAGCTACTGGGCAGCCCACCTCTCTAAAATGGAGCACACGGTACCAAAAGACAACATCCAGGGCTATTAAATGTATGAGATGTTCACGCTGCGACAGTCAAGCGGCCGCCACTACTCTCAGTTAACCTTTTTTGCTAAGGGAACAGATGTTCACACGTTGCATTTTAAAACGCCTCTCAGAGTAGATACATGCCGGAAAGCATCTCTGGTTCGGTGGCACCGCGCTCCTGCATTGTGCTATTACTGTGTCCTGTTGCTGCTGGCAGGCGACCGGGTGATGTGCAGCAGAGGCTGATGGGAATACACAGTCAAAGTCCTGCTGGCTGAAAGCGCGTGCAGGCAGCTGTTTAGGTTTTCATGTGCGGCTAGTTTATTTAAAGAAAAAAACATCATTAAAAATGTGTCATAACAAATAAGTAATAGCCAGACATTATACATGAAAGGGACATTTATCACACCTTACTGTTTAAAAAGTTAGCCCTTTCTCTGAAATCCCGGGGTCATCCTCCATGTTTCTCATTTTGTTTTGATAAGCGATGCTCTCCACGGAATAGAGGGTTAAGGACCTTGACTTGCATTTGTTTGGTTGCTCCTGCCTGGCCAGGGCAGCAAATGGCAGGGTGTTTAAAACTGATGCCTTGTAATTAAACCTCCCACATTCAAACCCCACTGCTGCTGTAGTTCCTCTGATCGAGGTACACTTACCTTGAAGAGACGGCTAAAGTTAGCCAGGTGTGTAAAAGGGTAAAACAGTGTAATTAGCTTAGTATGCAAACCTATTACTACAAGTTGCTTGAACATATCTATCAGCCGAATAACTCAATAATTAACAATAATAAGTAGACAAAGGGAAATGGAAAAGCACTGGGTGGTGTGACTGGGCTTTAAAAGACATCACCCATACTTGTGACTGTCATCAGTCCTGGCTGGCAGGTTAAAGTAGAAAACAGCTGAAAACACCACTCAGGTTGCTCATGGACACTTAACAAGGGAGGTATTGACCACCAGTGATGGAAGAGACATTTCACAACCTTTGCAGACCGAACAAAGCAAAACGGTGGACAAATACAGACGTTTTCCAGTCACTCTGGGCCAGGAGGAGCGGCTCGGTGACTGCGGTGCGGTCTCGTAGTTTTTTAATAAAACTGTGTCAAGGAAAAGGAGCAGGTGATCACTGGGATTCGGGGAACGTGCAGCACGTGAGGAGCAACTGTCTGCTTTAATCAGTGTTGGAATTTGTTCAGTTGCGAGACAGTCCAGAGGCAAAAGAGTGATCTCCATCCCACCCCTCTGGTACAAAAGCACACTCGAGTGCCAGTCATTTGCACCCCCACTTTCAACTGCCATCATGATGCTGGTGATGTGTGGTGAGCATTTCATTCCAGCACAGAATGTGCTTCTTTCCCCCTAGCAGTAGCTGGAGACTGCAAAATTCGTTTGGATCTAAACTCATGTAGTCTGTACATGTACAGTATCTGCATCATTTTATCACATGCATTGAAGTGAGTGTCAGGGAGACACAGTACTGCTTCCTGTCACCTTAGGATGTTTGCTGGGCCAGCCCCGTGTGTTAGTCACCTGTAGTTTGAGTACACTTGTTGGAAACAGTTTTTTTTTTCATAAGTGACAAAGATTTGTATGCAAGTAACAGACAATAAGTTTCCCTCCGCTCTCTGTTCTCAGGTAGTTCTTGCACAACTTGGAGATGTTTGCCATGTTGGTGTCCGGGTGAAAAATGAGACACTGTTCAGCCGGAACCTGGTAGAATGGAAGGCCTCCGAAATGTGCTGTGATAACCATTCGAGTTGTGTTTCCTATGGAGTTGCTACAGATCATCAACAGCAAAGACTATAATGTTGTCTCTTTCATGCTGGAGAGCAGAAACCTCACAGCCACAGCATGTGCTTACTGTCTCTTACAAGCACATGGCAGCTACACCCAGATAATATGAAAACTGATTCTTTAGTCAGGTGTTATCAAGCTTTTTATTGATACTGTAATAAGGAGCAATCCTTAGCCTTGGTTTTAAATTCTTCCTGTTGTCCCCCAGTGAATCATTTCAGTTTCACAGCAGTGTTTTTCCTTTTACTTTAAGCAGCCCGGGTCCTAATAGAGCTTTTTTAAGCTTCGGTGTCCAGGCAAATGGACTCACCGAGCTGCATGAAGAGAAGCTGTAGCACTGAAAGGGCTTTTAGACTGCAGACGTTCCTTTTGTCCCCTTGCGGTGTTACCTTTTGTTAACATTTCCACCAAGTTCAGTGCAGTGTCGTTGTTTGCTTAGATTGTTTCTGGTGCATTGCTGGGTACCACTGAGGAGCTCAGGCATCCATTTAAATCCCACAATGAGTGGCTGAGGCCTCATCACTAAGGGACGGTGTTATAATTTCAGCGATTGGCAGCGACATTCAGATTTGTTTTTGGTTTCTAAATGACCTCGGCAGTCTGTCTCCTCTGTCAGGCCCCTGACACCTGGCCTGTGGTGGTCATGTGCTTATACTCCAGTCTTAACCTCACAAACACATACAAGTGTGTATTTTGTACCTGCTTATTTTTGTTATTGTTATTATTTTGTTCCTTAACTGATGCAGTTGTCCTAAAAATAAATCAATTTTTCATTTAACTTAATATTTTAACTGGAACATTTCTAGTTTGTAATCTTACTCAAGGGTAGAGCACAGATCCCACCCAAATTCCCTCATCCCTGATCCTATTTCATGTGTCTGTCCATGTCCTCCAAGCTGGTTATGTTCATGTCTGCCCCGACTTCTCCCTGGTTCTGCCCAAATCCCACGCTCATCCCACAACCTGAGTCCATCCTAACTCCACCTACACACTTTTAACTCTTTTGACTCTTTGACACTGTGCTGCCCTCCACCCTGACTCCAGCAGCCCCAACCTTTGTCCCACTGTGGCACCATACCTTTATCCCACACTGACTCTTTCAGCATGCATATCTGCACAGGAGCTGGAGGAGCGTCTGCGGGAGCAGCACCAAATGGAGCTGCAGTCACTACGGGAGGCCCACAGGCAGAGCATTGAGACACTCCGGCAGCAGTCGGAACAGGAGCTGCAGACTCTGCGCTTCGAGCTGGAGGATGAGGGCAAGGCCATGCTGGGTAAGGGTGACTTTAAAAACCACCCCACCTCCCTCAACTCCACTGCTTTTTGTGCTCCAGGAATGTGAAGGTGACACGTATAATTAATGTGTTATGAGTTTTAGTTGGTAACCTCCCGCACCCCCCCCCCTCCCCCACAGCATCCCTGCGGTCTGAGCTGAACCACCTCCATGCCTCAGCCATTGAGCACCTGCGCCAGACACACCAGCAGGAGACAGCCGCCGCCAAACTGGAGCTAGAGAACGCACTGGAGCAGAGCCGCCAACAGGTGCATGACACGACCATTGTAGAAAATTGCCTGCTTGAGTAATGCAACGGAGTACAAAAATAGGCATCTGGGGTAAATTGAACACAATTAAAACAAACGTTCGGTTTTTACCACATACCTTGTTAAGGACACCGACTCTAACGTCAGTCATAACAACGCAAGATATTTTCCCAATATGGCACCGATTAAATAAATCTTGTGAGCTTGAAGACTGTGTGGCAGATCTTCCTGTTTGTTTACTATCTGATGTTTGAGTTCCCTGCTGTCCATGCATCATTTATTTGAATATTAACATTTTTTGTTTCAATATGCATGAGAAATTAATATTTCAAGTCATGTCCTTAGCCTGTCATTTATTCTGACACAGCTTTACCAGAGGGTACACCCATCTGGGGTTTCCTGACTTCTCTCTCAAACGTCCCATTGCTCCGATGCTCAAGTGCAGGCACTTCACTGAAATTCCAGGGAGGGATTCATACCCTTCAATCACCTATCCCACGTTAAAGATCTCCTCTAGACGTCCCAGCCCATTCTAAGATGATGCCATGACCTAACCTGCAAACCATGTGTCTGCCCGGTACAACGGTGTTCTAAACACGTGGTATTCTTAGAAGGCCGATTAAAGGGGCATGTTAATCAGAGTGGCTTTGTGTCACCACACTGGTTATCTCCAGTAAGTCATAATGAATGGTCCTTCCATCTCTGATCTTCTAGGCAAGCCCCGGGCCTTTCATGTGCTTGCTATCAAAGGGGTTTTGCCACGCCTGGCTTTGCCAAGCACAGCGCCTGCCCCGTGCCTTTCCATGCGAATTGGGAGGTACACAAAGCACAACAAGACCCCTCTCCAGGAGATCACAGTCTTGACAACCATGGGGGTTTTTTTGTCGGTTCCTTCTTTTAATTGTGCTCCCATAAGAGAGTGTGCGACAGAGAGACACAAAGCGCTGTAGTTCCAGGTCTTGGCATTAGCTGTCCCATGTTTGCGGTTCAGATAAGAGCATTTCTTAGGACAGAAAGCAGCACATTTGTCTGAAGTGTCGTTCCTGCTAAGTGTCTCTTCATCAGCAGCTATGACCCAGTTCCAGGTTTCCCCCATAACCAAGTAAGCCATCCATGAATGAAATTCTCATAAGGAAGAGACCCGGCTGCAGAAACACCCTCAGTCGGATCATTCTGTTTCTCTCATTGGCACTTCTATGCGGGTGCAAGCTGTGATTTACGCTGACTAATGAGAGTGCCCCCCAGATCAGGATGTGCAGGAATTTTGCCTCCCAATCTCAGTCTCTCAAATCATTCATAGTTTATCTCTGATTTGCCCTGCTCGTTCCATTTCTGCAACCACGTAGCCCCGTAAAAGTGCAGAAAAGTAGTTCTGGCTTCAGGCACAGGGTGAGATCTGAAGACTTTGTTTACTGGCAGACAGGCTTGGCAAATCCAAGCCACAATAGGACCTCAGTGGTGCGGCCTCTGCTTCTGATCAGGCTGCTGAGCAGTCATACTGATCAGGAAGCCGGTAGCCGCCCTAGTGAAGTGCAGTGCTTAGTGAGGACCCAGTAGGCCTTCGACCTCCCCTTTTAGAAATGGTCTGTCTACAGCATTGCATCACCACCCACCTTTGTCCACCATCAGACAGAAGGATAACTATTTCATGTGACTCTTCACATTACATTAAATGTGCTTAAAATTCTGTGCTCATGACATGGCCTCGATATGCCGATATAGAAGTGGGAGTGTTGTAAACAGATCACTATACATTTTCGGCCAAGGGGTGATTGATGGACTGGCGCTGAAATATTCATACTAGACTGATGCCAGCTCGCTCCCAAGCTGGTGGTTTCAGCACCAACTCCCTGACATGCTTTTAAACTTACGCAGTTCTGAAAAAAGTTCTTTAGAGCTGTGCCTTGCCCCAGTGCAACCCTTATCCTAGTGGGAGCTGGACTAACTTCTGTTGAGCAGCTGTGTGTGCTTTTATAGAGCAGGCTCAGCATTATTTATTATTATTTTACTTAGGCAACTTTTTTGCATCAGGAGAAGCTTACAATTTTTTACCTCTTCGTGTAGTTGATATTTTTAAATTTTGAATATGCAACAGAAAGGAAATGTGCAGGGCCCCTCTGCCTAGCAGGAGACTTGAAAAAGCAATCTTTGGTCGGAAGTCCAATTGAGATCAAGTCCAATTGCTATGTGCTGCAGTAGCAGATGGGAGGTAAACGGCAACCTAGAATTTATATTTATATGTATTTGTTTCCCAGACACGTCACACTAAACAGCAGATGAAGATCTTTAGTTGCAGACTCACAATTATCAAAATACAGCTTTTGTGTTTGATATCACCATTGTGGTGTACATTGCTGAAGCACCTCCCTATGCACGGAGATGTCATACAGCAAATAACAGATAATCACAGTCAACTGTTTGTGCACATTTGTGTGGATTGGGGGAGAAATGAGTCCAAAAGATATGTGTGGACACTTTGAAGGACTTGGCAGTTCTGAAGGACGAAGTCAAACAAAGAAGCAATGGACTTTTAACTGTGGAGGCTTCATGAGTGGGACAAGGATGCAGCCAGAGGTGAAGGAGCACTCCAATACTCTTTTTGGGCTTTACAGAATGAGCAGGTCCTGTAGGTGTCTGGGCCCTAATCCTTTAACAGTCTTTTAGGCCACAACCAGTCTTTATATGATGTAAGCCAGTAGTGGGGCCCAAAGCAGAAAGGAAAAAGGAGACATGTTGAAACACCTTACAGTTTACAGCCTTTCTCTGGTGCTGGAACAGGACAGTTATCAAGACCTCTGTGTATCTTCTGATCTATGGTGGCCACTGTTTGGCCTACTAGACAACAGTTGATGTCACAATTTGACTGTGCATTTGATGTCCAGTATGCTGGATATCAGCCGATTTCCCCATGTCTGGTGTCTAGGGTAAGCAATTGCAGTTTTCCTTGTGTATGATTATAGCTGATGGTTCAGCATCATCTTTTGCCTTCCACCTCATATTACACTTCACAGAGAGTAAGCAAGACAGCTTCTAGAGAGGCAAATGTTTGCTGAATTAAGAAGCTCACCCTGTACAAACACTGCATCGTAAGTGCAGGACACTTAGAGAGGCCAGTTTCCTTCCATCATGGGCTGGTGTTCTGTGTTCATGTGGAAGACACAGTGCAGGTTTGACTCCATGTTAATGCTGACCATCATGCTGCTCAAAAGCCATTTTTACCAAAAATACAGCCATGAGCACGAGATAGCAGCCCGATTACTTGGGAGCCATTAACTTTATAAGACGCTCGGCGAGGGTCATTAAAGATTGGCTATAAAAACAAGACACACAGAAGTCATAGCGCTCTGTTGCTTTCCAAGTCATACTTATTGGCCTGGAAAGTGATCCCCAGAACAAGTGAGATAACCATTAGCAAAAAGTGTGGGTTGGATTGAAGTGTTGGAAAATTGGTCTGCGTTCGTGTCGTCGTGTGCATTCTTGCATACCTGTGCAGCTCTGTAGATGCTTTTAAATGTCGTTTAGCAGCATAGTAGGTTACTCGGTAAAAAGTGGGTGCGAAGGGAAGAGGAGCGAAGGGAACCATCGTGACACATTTGTGTCAGGATTGGCTTTGCCCTCAAATGAGCAGTGGCAGTGAGATGAGTAAAGCTTGAGGGTTGGGATGCACGGGCTGGCAGAGAGGCATCAGCAAGGGGTTCTTGCTCACAGAGGGATTTTTGTACCACATGCCCTTGCCTTCAGTGCAGCCCTGCACAATGGGTGTAGAAGTCACCCTTTCGGTCATTGACTGCTTTATTCTCAGATCACTTGATGGTTGTCCATTGCGGTGGCCATTTTCAGTTCTGCACTGAGCAGAATGAGACATCGCAAAAACGCTTGTCCTAAAAGAGTTCCCTTTCCACATTTGAAATAAACTACTCGGTCCAAGGAAACCTTCCACGGACTTTAGTTCTGCCATCTGTTCATGCTGGATTTCTCAGGTATTTCTCTTTATTCAGTTGTGTACGTCTGTTCTGGACACCTTCAGTGTCTGTGCATGCAGTACCAGCTGAAAGTCTGAATACACAGACTTAGTTTTTTCGCACTGTGCTGAGTTAACAAGTTTGAGCCGGAAATGAGCCAAAATGTCTTCCCAGCTCTTCTGCAGCAATTCCCAGAGGTGCAGGACACCTGAGCGTTGCCCACTTTTCACTTTGTTCACCATCACCCTATGCAAGTATCACCCAGGTTTAGTAGGTGAGTAGGTTGTGTCCGGTACTGCAAGTCACATCCTGTGACTCCAATATCCCTGGATGCATTTTGGTGCTCTGACCTGAAAGCTGTGATACAAACATCAGCAAGCGGTCTTTTTGCTCTTCACGCTGTGACTAAATCTTCAGCCACTCGTGTTACAGTACAGTGTATGCACAACACACAGATCCAGTAGGCAAACAGCTGTGTACATTGAACTCCTCCTTTGCACAAGGCCTGTGTACTCAGTGGTTTATTTTTTAATAAAATGTGAGTTTGGAATCAGCGAGTGAGGCAGGCCAAAAGGCTCAGGAATGAGGAGGGAAGCAAAAAATATTAATGTTAAACTATTGATACCAAAATCATTTAGGTGAATGTTACAAGGCAAAGTACAAATGTTAAAGTGTTTTGGCAAATATGTGTGTGCTAAAGTTGTTAAACATGGGGTCATCTCAGCATTTGTTGCATAGCAATGGTTTTTGATGTTGTCTCTGCAGAAGATCCCGAGTTCACATCTTTGTGTGGTTGTGTGTTCCCTGCAGGAACGAGAGTTGTTGGGCCGTATTGCCGACTTGCAGGAGGAGGTTACCCGTAGGAAGAACCACATTGCTGACCTGGATCATGAAATCCACACACTCAACGAGAACATCAGCACACTCACCAAAGAGCTGGAGCTCAAGGGCAAGGAGGTGCTCAAGATCCGCAGCGAGGCCAACCAGCAGATCAGGTGGGTGGGATCAGCTGAGAAGATGTGACTCCAGGTCCCAGGTGCAGGGCTGAATCAGGGTACCTGCAGGTCAGGTGAGTTGGTTAGTTTTTACCAAATTTTTTGTTACAAAATGAACTGCTGGATTCTTTCTAACTTTTGTGAGCATCTCAGAAAAGGCATTGTGATCCCGATTGTAATTTGGTGGTCGTTTGGCACTCGCGCAGACTCTTTGAGCAGAAATATGTAGGAAAAGAACAGAGAAATGTTCGTTCTACTTACACAAAGAGCTGAAGGAATGAGGAAAGAGAAACTCATCAGCCAGATGCTGTGAACGAGAGAGAAACAGTATTTCCCACATATGCAGAAAGCCTGGGAATATTTATATTTTATACCCTCTCCCTTCTCCTTAATGTTTTTTGTTTGATGACGTTTTATGTATTGCAGCTGTTTCTGTGGAATATTAATGAAAATGCAAGACTGCTTTAACATGTGTGCAAGCCTGAATCTGTCACTGCTTTTTTTTCTTTTTCTTTTTTTTAACAGATATCAATATTTCAGATCCTTGAATTAATAAGTAATGCAGGTAGAGACTTGTAAGGCAGCCACTTATTAGTATTACAGGTGAGGTTGTTGAATTAGAAGTGCTTTTGTTTTAAAAAAAAAAAAATAAAAAAATACATTGAAATTTCCCATCAGACCCTCTCATGCCTTATGTTTCCCTTCCAATTATGAAACACGCTCCAAAATACCACTGCCCTGGGTAAAAATACTAGATAAATTAATAAAAAGGTAGACAGAGCTCCTCGAGAAAGCACTGGAAAAGCAGTACGCTGTCCACCACACTTACCTGCCAATGCTATCCAGCCGCTTTCAGATCTCGGGGACAGGAGTGATTGCGTGACTACAACAGTTTTGCTGAAAGATGACAAACAGCAGAGGAGTAAAGCAGCCACTGTCCTCGCTGACAAAAAGTTAATAAACAAATACAGAACGCTGTTTTGCTTTTGGGAGGCTATGATATTCCTGCCAGAGATCCACATCAATTATACATGTGTTTCTTGGAAAGAGCTACTGTATATTGGGGGAAAATATAGATGAAAAATTAATGTTGAAAAAAAAATCTGATGTTTTCTCTGTTTTTGCGTAGTCGTGCTTACCAATGTGCTTCTGGTCGGGGCCTTGGCAACCATGTGGGAAGATGCCGTTTTGAATCTATGGAATTGTGTTTGTCCAGAGCTCATGACCAGGACCTGACAAAGAAGCACGAGAGGGAGATGACCGAGATGAACGCCATCCACAATCGCGAGGCGCAGAACATGCTGTCTGACTTCAATAAGGCCCAGGAGCTGCTGAAGGACAAGATCTCTGCGCTGCAGATCCTGTACGTTCATGCTGTCATGCTGTATGTTTGAGTTTAGCACCAATCAAAATTGTGAGTGTACCTGGTTAACCTGGGCAACACTTGTATGAGACCAGCTTGACAGAAGAGTGGCAGGAAAGTGACTCACCAAAGTCCTACATCTGTTGGAACTGCTCCAGAGCTGGGAAGATGTCAGCTCATTTCCTGATGAAATTTTCTAACCAAATTGAAGAACAGCTCAGTTTCCAGCCAAAGGACTCACACTTCCCACTGTTACCTTGTGTGTGTGTCTCTGCCTGACAACAAGAATATGATGTAAACATAAATCAGCATGTAGAGGAACAGCAAGTGCAGTGAGGGGTGGCTCGAGAGATGATGGGAGCAGCTTCTGGAAAAGTGAGAGAAATAAGTGAAAGAAACCAGAGTTGTAACAGACAAGGAGAGAGGGGAAATAAGGAACGAGGGGCAGAGCAATAACTGAAAGAGGAGAGCAGTGTAAGAGTGAGGAGGGATGGACAGAAAGTGGGTGCTCACCAGTTAAAGGAAGGGCTGGGCCGTAGTAGCAGATGACACGGCCAGGCAGAGGGACCCCTGGAGGGACAGTGACACACAGAGGAGAGTTCTGCTCCCACAGGCCCTGCTCACTGAGTCGCTGTGCCACATGGCCCCCCGCTGGTGATGGACAGGCTCTGAAGTACTGCAGGGGTAGCGCTGTGTCCCCATTCCTTCAGCCCTCTTCAGACTCACACAGCACGAATGCACAAATGTGTGCGGGTGGGGGGTCCGTCTAGCCAGTACCTGCCAAGCAGAGCTAACTGCTCCGATGAAGGAGGGGGGAGCAAACTGGACTAAAACAGCTAAAAATGACTCTACGCTGCCCTTTAGAAAAAGTGGATTTGAGAATGACTGAGAAAAAAGGGTTTACTCAACACAAAGATCCCAAAAAAGCAGAGCGACAAAGGAGTACAGATTTATAATTGCATAACTTTTTAATGTGTGTGTGTGTGTGTGTCCGCATGCACATTACAGACCCACAATCCTCAGCCCCAGCTGGAGCGCCAAGACTGTCAGGGGGGTGACCCAGTTTATGTGTGCCTGAATGAGAGCGCCATCTATGTTCAGACTGAGTAACTGCAGCCACCTTTCCCTCTGCTACAGCTTTCTGGGCATCTGCGGGACGCTCTGTCGCTCTGTTCGCAATGCCAGCTCGGCCCCGCGCTTCCCAGCTGTTCCCAAAATGTGCTGCCACGCATAATTTGGCCTCTTTGATTCATCACAATGGGAACGAATCAGCGGACGATTCATTTTACGCTCTGCAATTTCATCTAAGTACATTCTGGGTAACGGTGGGAATTGTAGTTTTTTTTTTCCTGAAGCCAACTGAATTGATGATGATGCAAATACAGTCAGAATTTAAATAATCTCAATTTTCCCCCCTGACTGGGGTGTGAATGAATCTCCAGAGCTTTTTGGTAATGCAGTTCCATCCATATAAACGGGAGACGTCTGCTGCTCTCCCTGGTGCCACTTTTGCCATCTCTGTACCAGGTAGCTTGTCCTTCCTGTGTTGGAAGGAGGTTTGCTGCTTGCTACTGATGTTGAATACATGTCTGTGTTCATGGTTGCCGTTCCCAGTTTGTCACAACGGCAATCTAGTGCCACTAAAACGAATTCCTGGCCACTGCTAAATTTCCTGTCATTAAAACTTCACGATGGTTTTATTTCTGTGCGACTACTTGTGTAAGACTACATTTCATTTCCTCTTTTTCACCCTGTCCACCCAGTTTGTGCGTATGCATGGCATCATGGACAGCTGGAAGTGAAAAAATAGAGAAATTCCAGACTGAAAGGAAGCGTGAAGGGCCAGCAGATGAGTGAAGGGCCCAGAGATTAACTGGAGTAGATGTGTCCCTGTGCCACACTAAGTGCAAAAGGTCACTTGAACTGAATGCCATTGGTTTGAGAAGAAGGTCTTCTGCAGTGGATTTAGGATGTGCCCATTTGATAGCCCCGATGGGTTACTGCATTATCACGTCGCTGTACCATGTGTGGGGTTGTAGGTGATTAACACTGGGTGTTAAGGAGATACAAACCATTGCATGGTGGCTAGATAGGCTTGCTGTGGTTTTGATTGTGGGTTGCTGTGGTTATAGGTTACGATGAGGTAAGACAGGTGCTTAGGATAAAAGTTAGGGAGTGGGATCCCCTTGGAAGTGCTAGTCCTTTTATTAGCACTTTCATATGAATATGAATCTGCCAGTGCTGTGAAGAGGTTTCTCTCGGCTTTGCTTTGAGGAAGTGAAATGCAGAACACAGTAGACGCAGGGGTCATAGATCTTCTGGCCTCAGTGTGGGCTCCTAGCTCCACGTGGTAAGAGTGGGGTCAATTCAGCCATGCTGTAGAAGCACCAGTGAGCAAGGGGTCATGCTGTCTTGAGCTGTTTACTGTGACCTGTAGAATGGGGTTTCCAGGGTGTCAGTGATTCCTTGGGACTTGCTCCACCTCCCCACCAACCCTCTCCATTACCCCCCACAGGTTGGAGGGCACAGAGGAGAAGTTCAGAAACAGGGAGAGTCGACCTGAAGACCTGCAGCTCATCGCCGAGCTGAAGGAAATGGTCGCCGAGAGGGAAGCCCTGGTCAAGAAGTTGGTTGTGAGTGTTCAAGTCAGACTTGTATGTAAATTCATTTTTTAGTAACACAATTTTTATTCATACAACACAAAGAGGCGTCCCCCGAAGGTCTTTCTTTCCTTCGTAAATGTGCTTGTATTCACCTCGGTGGAAAGGCCTGATGTAAAAAAAAAAAAAAAACACAGGAAGTACCACAGGGAACATCACAGCCACTTTGCCCTTTCATTTCCTCCCACCTCCCCTAACTCCATTGATAATCCCAGAGATTCACATACATTTTCCACAAAGACATTTAATGTTGGATTGTTTTAATCAAGAAATGAAAGAAAAAGTGTGTTATTTTTGTATTGGGTTCTCTTTATCTATTCTTATGGTTCACACAAAGATCTGATCGCATGACAGGTCAAATTTCTGCAGAAATTTGTAAAATTTCAAAAGGTTTGCACACCTTCTAGTACCACTATACATGCCAAGTGATTTTGGAGTACCATAACAACATGCTTTAGTGAAAAATAAAAGGTGTAAGAGTGTCTAGAAATGTCTTCAGGATGTGTGGCAGAAACGGTCCCTGTTTGGACCCAGAGGAGATGCGTGAGGCATGTAAAGGACTGCACCGTGCTGCTGTGTTTAACATGGATTTCTCATGTGAAACCACAGGATTGATGCTTGAGGTGCAAATCGTTCTCTTCCCTCCAGGTTTCTTATAAACTTTGCTCTGTCGTTTTGTTATACTCTGGCTCCCCCTTACAGATTATCGAGTAGCACATTTCTGTAGAGCCAAATATTTCCTGCTTTATGTATTCATAATTGGATTTTCTTCTAAAATGTATGCACTGGAGCAAATATGCCATGTCTACCTAAACGCAGGAGAAGTGTAGCTTTACCTTAATTCAGCTCATTTGCTCAGTGTTTTATATGTCATTGTTATTATTAACATTTGTTACTCTAACTGACTTTAAAACAAAGAGACTTTTGGCCCCAGTTATGTGAGTTGAGGGGTTGCTAAGCCACTGTCACCAAGGTTCAACCTTCAGAAGGCAGAGGACAGGAAGTGATGTACTATTCTGCTTTTTTATGGACAGGATGACAAGAAGTTCTACCAGCTGGAGCTGGTGAATCGAGAAACCAACTTCAACAAGGTGTTCAATGCCAGCCCCAACGTTGGCGTGATTAACCCCCTCATTAAGGTGAGACGCCCATCATTCTCACACATTATCATGCCATACCTGCCTTAGGTGAGCTGTGCTCTCCTTTGGGTCGCTCCGCATCATCCATACACCCCACACTAGTCATGCACGGTGTGTACAGCGGCTACACAGCACCCTCAATGGCCAAAAGCTCAGGCTTCTACTCTAATGTAATTATTAAGTACACTTATTTAAACAGACAAGATATTTGCATAACATAAAACAGAACCACAGCTGCAAGGCCGTAGCAGAGGTCTCAAAGTTGGCAAATGGCATCTTGTGACAGGCACTGAAATTCAGCTACAGACTGGGGGGCGGTCGCCAGTTCTGTAGCCTCCTGCTGCATTGCAGGATTAAATCAGGGGTCCCATTCTTGCATCAGAGCAGAGAGCCACATCTTGCAGTAGATACCACCCTGCATGACCAACATGTTAACACACACTCATCTCCGCTCTACATCCACCTTTCCGTTCCTGTCTAGCTTCTGTCCATGTGTGTCTCTGTTACTGTATTTACCTGTTCAGACATCCAGAATCTACTTTGCTTTCCAAGCCATTCTTTGTTGCCGTGGACAGTTTCAGTAATTTGATGCATTTCCTCTTTTCTTTCCCTCATTTAACTTACGTACACGGGAGCAACTGTCATATCCATGGTTGAGTGGTGCGAGCGTGACCTTCTAGAAGCATTTACCCAGCGATACCTTTTGAAAATTATATAGCTAGATAGGATCAAAAGCAAATTTTTTCCCAATTCGCTGTTTTGTTTGTGTTTTTTCATGTAGCAAAAGCGAAAGAATGACAAATCAGCAAACAGATTCAGCAGTTCTCCAAATCTCAGGGCTTTGGAAGCCGGGGGCACGGGGAGTGGTCCCCCCCCACCACCCAGCCGCCTAGAGCCCATCCCAAACTCCCCCATTCACCAGCTTGAGCTCAACCCTAGCAAACCTCTGCCCCCACCGACCCCTCCGACCGAGCCCAAGAAATTCATGAGGTGAGCCGCACCTCGCCGCTGGCGCTACCATCCGCACACGGCAGGACCGGGGACGAGCACACTCACCCTACAGGCCTTGGGTTCGACTGTGCCTTAGTGATGTTTCTTCTGTACCTTGCAGAAGCGCTTGTATTATCCCTCTTTCAGTCTCACTCCTTCACAAATGCCTGCAGATATGTTGTTTCATGTCCTTGTGGCCTCCTTAGTATCACAGAGTTAGGAGTTACAGCCTCAAATGAACAACGTGCCCTATTTTGAGACTGCAGTTAGTTGAAGTCATTAATCAATTTTCCTCATGCCAGCTGTGGGTTCAACCAAACCCCCCCGTCCCCCCCAATTGAAATTCTGCCTTTTTCAGGCTTTAATTGAGTCCTGGGAGACTGGAAATTGGGGAGCACAGAAACTTTAAGCACTGATTTTGCTTCCCCCATTTTTACTGAGGATGTTTTACTTTTATTCTATTTTTGCTCTACTTTATATCAAGTTTATTTATGAGACTAAGGGATGGGGGGGGTATAAAGAGATACTGCAGTTTTTCTACATGAAAATGCCCCATACGTGTGCTTTGAAAATGGCATTGGAATGCAAATGGTACCATGGGTTGCTGTCTGTGCACTTATGTGGTTTGCATGTTGGTTCTGTTCTGGTTCTGTCCTAATTTTGTCCTGGTTTTGTCCTCAGTCTCTCCTGTATTCTTCCTTATTTTTTGAGCCCGTTTTCTATTGTGCTGTACCTGTCTCCATTTGCTGCTTTTTGTTTTCCTTCCATTCCTTTTGGAATCTTTAATTTATTTGTTCTGTGATCATTGAAACAACCCATTAACACTGCACTGTAAGGTCTGCTGTACTGCCTGCTGTGTTAGCAGGTTTGCACTAAGAGACTAACCAGTATCTCCTGGGCCTGGCTGGTCACACGTGCCGGACTGGCAGTGCTTGTGGGGTCTCACTCAGTCAATAAAATGTTGCCGAGTGCCTTGACGCCACTTTGCCCATGTTGTGCTGATTTGTAGTGGTCCATAGCATCTGCCTCCAAATGTGTTGTGTCCTTGCTGTTGCTTGTGCATGCATGTCTCCCACCACCATGCTTGTACTCGAAGTGGAGGCTCCTGTGGAGTGGTGGGCAGGGCTGGCTGCTCTGCTGCTCTGCATGCTGGGTTGGAACACGTCGTGCAGGGGGAGCCCTCTCTTGTGGTGGGGCTTTTGGGGGACGTTCACATCACCATGTCAAATACAGACAGCACTGAATTCCCCCTCAGCTCCGGGAGGAGTGAGAAGGGGAACACTGTATTGTATTAAACATTGCAGGTGATGCATCTTCCTTTCCAGGAGCCACATGCATCCTCATTGTATCATATTCCTTACTGAAATGTCTATGAAGAACATTTTGCTCAGTGAGCAGCATGTCAGGACAGTAGATCATATTCATCCCCTCCCATCCTGTTAGGACAGTTAAACCCACTCCCTTTTGCTCCCGTATAAGTCCACTCCCGAGCAGCCCAGGCGCCGAGAAGCAGCAACGCTGGTGCTGCTGTGCCACCTGTTATAAAGGAGTCCCATACAGCGAAAAAGGAAAACGCAGTCCCATACATTCCCTTTTAACACAGTGGACCTGATAAACACAGTTGAAACATTAAAAATGCATTCTTTAGAAATGGGTGAGACACTTTCAATGCTTCTGTGTGTTTGCCCTCGTGAGTGGGCCTGCACTTCAGAAAACATTGCAGCATTGGCCTTGTTCTGTTTAAAATGAGTAAAAGCGAGCATTTAATCCAGCTGCACAATAGGAGCTTTATGGTAGCAACGTGTTTTTAATTCAAAAAGAGGAAAATGGAACTTTGATCTGGTGAAGGGCTGCTCATTTGGTTCTCATTTTGACAAAGCACAAGATGTCCATGAATATGCATGCAATACAGTGGTTTTGTGTTGCGGACCAGAGCTTAAGCTTAAATTTTGTTTGCTTCAGTTGTTACTCAGTAGCTGTAATAGAATAAATATAAAATGTCTGCCCTCATTTGGGTAGTACAGTATATTTTGGTAACGGCCGGTAGCTGTGATGTGAAAATATCCTTCCACTTTCAAGACACGAAAGCACATAAAACAGCAGAATGAAAGAAACTAACCTGCGGAACGCAAAACTCCACCAATCATGCAGCAACACTGAGCTCAGCATAGGCAGGGGTCTCATTTATTTTTGCAATAAATATTTCACGTTATATGACTCAAAATAAATAGCATTCATTTTTCTATGCTACCCACAGAAATATTTAGCCCATTTATTCAAATAACTGTTTATTAAGCAGTCTTTCTGTGGTCTGGTTCCAAGCTACAGTCCAGTTGTTCAGAACCTGTTAAACCAAGAGCTTTCCTCAGAACACAACAATACATGAATAAGACAAAAAGGCAAGCTATTCGAGTATTTAACAATACAGTTTCATGTAAATACAATGACTTGAAGTCTTAAAGGCCTGGAACATTTAATGGCCTTTGCTACATTTGCGTAATGAATTATAGCAGATTTTTATCATTCCTGCTATGTAGGTCTACAGTCAGAGCTTTGTGGCAACCAGCATCTTTATATCAACAACGCAAATTGAGCCGTTTTTTTACCATTAAAGGCAGCTGCGCACCCGCACTCAGTTTGTATGTTTTAATCCACCGGTTTATCGTTATTGAGGACGATGTGATGCATTGCAATATTGTACTCATGACAATAAGAGTTTAGAGAATTCTGAGGGAAAATCATTTTGTTTGGGTTGACAGTTTGGAAAGATCTGAAATTAAAGTTGTCAAAATCAGCTATGTTGTTTAGGGTGAATGAGAATCAGAATATTCAAATACACCCGCTGTAGTTTATTTAATTTTGCTCATTGTTGTCAGTAACTATTCAGTTAACACTGTGCATAAGGGTGTGATACTTGGGTCTTTCTGTCAAGGCTCCTTTTTGTTTGGTAACTGATGATGTAGAGTACATCTTCCCTTGGGTTAGGTTTACACATCCAAAACTTAAGGTGAAACAATATTGTGTTATATTAATTATTTCCCCAACCACTGAGAGCCAACACCCAGTGGAAATGAGCTCAGGTTGCTGTTTGTGGACACGGCTGGTACAGGTTCCTCAGCCTGGGCTGGAGAACCTGGAGTTTGGAAACACAAGGTGCCAAAGTAGCTTTTTAAGGCAGAGGAACTAAAATGAGTAAAGGAGGCAGTGGACTCCCTCTGACAGATGGAAATGTATTTAAAATGTCATCACCATCCTTTATCCTTTAGCGGACATCTCTGTTCAAAGTGAATTAAATAACTTTAAAATGATTCATCCACATATAGAGTAGGGTATTTTTACTGTGCCAGTTCAGGGTAAGTACCTAGGTCAGTGGTACTATAGCAAGGATTTGAATCAGGTGCTTTCCAGTTATGAGGAAACATTTCTCACCTCTTTGTTTCCAACCACTACAATTCAATAAATAATTTTTTACAATTCATTAACCTTGCAGAAATACTAAAACTGTTCCCTATCTTCACAAAAGCCAGGTGCTATCTTGCAACAGTAAGAAGTCTTGATATGTCATTAAAAATGAGTCCTATTAGGGCAGGTCTAGTACCCTCATCCCTTAAATAAAGAGTTTAAAATATCATAAAATTTTGTACCACCTTGACTTTGCAACAGACAAGTGATTACTGACAAGCACTACAGCATTAAAAGTCTATCTAAAAATAAAACAATATATAAGATGCTGGTACTATTATTGTCATGTATACCTTTTACTTTAGTATTTTCAATTAATTTTGTGAGATGTTTTTTGGCACAGTGAATAAACAAGTCGTTCAGCTGCCTCCCAGTGCCTAGGCTGTTGGTTTTGGTTTGACTCCAACTCTTTGTTGTGTGCATGTTCACCTCTATTTCCTTTTAATGGGAAACTTTAGTAACTCTGTATTTACCATGGTACGTGCATGTGTGGACAGGCTCATAACCATGGTGACTCTGCTCAGCAGTAAATGGTTAGTGATGACAGATGGATATTTTCTGTTCCAGGAACTTATTTTTTTCCATAAGCAAAAATGGTAATTTTATTCCATCGCAAAGGGAATTTGACTAATGGAGTGAACTAAATGCGGTTTGAACATGAGTTGATAAAGCAGTTACAGAGCTTTTCTCCATTTGAGGAAACACCTCCTAACTGTATATTTGACCACATTTTGAAGAAAGCAGTGGTTTTAATCACTCGTTCAGCACTTTATTAAAGCACAATCCTCATTTCGAGGAAAAGCTTCATCTGAGTGTTCTGTTTTCCTCTTTGCAAATTATAAACAAATTGCTAATAAAGGGCTCCTTTTCTGCTGTAGGTATGGAGAATTGGATGAGTTTGGGCTTCAAATGCTCTTCTTTTAATTTGAATAGTATAGGGGACATAATTACAACAGCCATCCTAGCTGGGTGTGGTGACTGACCTGAGTAACAGTGCTGAAACACACAGAAGCAATAAAGGTCTTACTTGACTTGAAATATTGCTCTTTTGATGTTTTAATTGTTTTTATGAAGCTGTCCTTCTGCTGGATTGAGGATAGCCCAAACGCTGTATGGTAACTGCTCTACCCACGGAATGACTCATTTACGCTAAAGCCTTCTTGTTGAAATAATACAGATAACCGGTCTTCTTTTATTAATAATTTCTATTGCCAGAGCTTTTTATGGTTGTTTCCCTCATTGTTTCGCTCACTGAACTGCTCTTTTCTGTCTGAAAGCTACACGAAGACTGAATCGATCCTTTAAGAAATCAGCAGCACGAGAGCAAAGGCAACTAACATTTTTATATCAGCTCTTTTCTCACCCATTCCAGAACTGCCTGCATAACAGGCAAAATGCAGTTGTATTGAAATATTAGCTCTGTGTATTTAAAAAGGGTAATGTTTTTAATAAGCCATAGTAGACCTCTTAAAATGAGCGTAATTGCTTTCTGCAAATTAAATGCTCATAGTCAGTGAAGTAGCATATTGTGTTACACTGTTACTCAAAAATGCAGTGCAGTAATATAAATAAAAATCTGCATGAAGTTCAGTTCAAAGTATCATGTAGCTTTGAAAAGAACCTCATGAACTTTATTTTCTGCTGAAGTCCTTAAAAGAAATGGTACGTGAAGAAAATTCATTCTAGCTGCAGTCCTAATTATGTTTCTCCCATCCTGTCCCGGGGGATATAAGAGGGTCTTTTCAGAATGATGCAGTAAAAAAGAACAAACACATTTGGCATTTAAGATTTTAATAGATTCTTCCATGCATTTATGCAAACAACAGTGAGTTATCCCTGAAGACCCTTCCAAAAAGGAATTCCAGCAGATAAAAAGAAATAAACAGGTTTATAATCGGATGCTCAGTGAAGTCATTTGTTGAAGATTAATGACATCATATGCTTTAACTGGTAATAAACTGAAGTTTTACAAAAGCACAAATAGTCAAATGAAACCTAATATTTCATTTAAAGTATTTGTTTTGAAAGGGGGCGCTGTATGTTAACTGTTTATGGTGAGTGAGTGAGTTGAGTTTTACACACACTATGCACTAGTGAGGCTTTCTAGGACTAAACCCGAATCTACCAGTTAGATGGGGTATGTAATGCAGCCTTCGTCCAAAGTCACTTACATAGTTTACAGTTAACAATTGTGAACTGGACAGTTAATGAAGTCATTTGGGTTAAGTACTTTCCTCAGAATATTTTGTAAAGCCTCCTCTGACACTTAACGCTGCAGTCTTCACTGTCTACTCCTGCACTTTGTATTCATGCATGCGAATGTAAGGCTTGCTGCAGTTTGCTTGCCCGCTTTCTTGATTTTATCCGTGTTGCTCCGTCCGGCATTCACACGGGCAAGCAGATTGTCAAGGCCACCCTCCAGATTACCTTGTGCCCTTGACCACACACCTGAGTTTTTACTCTTAAGCCTGCTTATCCTACAGAAACAGTGCACAATTATACAAAGTCATGGCTTCATTTATTTTCTACCATATTTAGAAATCAAATAGCCACAAGGAGCTCATACATAATCCTTTTTGATGGATATCTCTAAGAAGGAGCCTGAAGAGAAGTGGAATGAAGTGTAAAACACAAAGATAATGCAACTGTTTTCTCTTCACAATACCCTGCAGTCCACTTCCTTACTGCACTTGTGTCCTTTCTGTTATGCACACAACACACAAGGACATCGTGGCTATGTTGAAGGCTCTCTGACCTTCCGTTGGGGATCCTTGATGTATAACTACTCTTGTTGTGGCCTGTCCCTCTTGCACAGCCCTCCTGAGACGGAAAATTCACCCATCGCATCCCCGGATCCACAACGTCAGGAGTGGTTCGCCCAGTATTTCACCTTCTGACTTTTGCAACCGAAAAGCATGTTTAAAAAAAAAGAGGAAAAAAAGGAATGTATTTAATAATACACTGTTACATTATGTTTATTCACTGTGAATGGGTTTCTTGTTTGTACAGTGTCTTTAAGTACATCTAACATTTTCTTTTATGCATTTTTTGACAAGTGGTGGATATGCTGCTACTTATCTGTTACAATCTTGTTAAAATGCAGTATACAGTATTGTCTTTTCTCTGTACTTTATTTTAGAATGGCACTGTATTAAGAGTTTGTTACAGCTGCATAACTAATTTTGGTAGAATTAAAATGTTTGTATGGTTGTCTCAACACTGATATAATGATGTGTCACCAATTTTAAAATAAATGGCATATTTTATATTTATATTATACTGGTGTATGCTATAAATAAATTATTGTGACATTTCCTTTATTGACTGTTTATTTGTCAGAGACTTGAATTAAGTTTTCTGTTATATTCCTTGAATTGTGTAAATGGCTAGGCAAAGCTGGAAGTCTGGTCAAACCAAGAAATGTTAAAATGTATTAGAATAATAAACTAACAGTAGAATAACCTTTTAAAAAGTGGATTTGTAGTGTGCTAGAAACAAGTGTGATAAATTCTGTTCCTTGCATATACAGAAACATAATATTTTCCTTCAAGACAGGATGTTTCCACTTAGTGCAAAACATAAAAATGTACTTAAAATACCACATTTAATGTCTGTCTTTCATTTTGCGGTTTTACTGTTTCAGCAGGGAAAACACATTTCTCATTCTGAACGTGGTGGTTGTCTTAAACAGTATTTCTTAAAGCATTTTGATAATAATACAAATGTCAAACTCTAAACAGCTTGAAAAAATGTAACAAGATCTGTGACCTATAACCTACACTGCATGAAATTGAAAAAATCATTCAAAAACTGAAATATATAAATATATACATCATGAGATCACAGATTTTTGCAACAGGCATCACATTTTTTATGTAGATGCACAATTACCGTAAATAATAGGTTACTACTGAGCTTGCGTCGATCACAATGAAATTACACATTACAGCTTTTGCAAGAACCAAAGTATTTATAAGTACAAGTATGTATAATGCTCGGTTAAAAATACTTTTATCATCGTCTAAAAACGTAAAGTTTTATACCCTTCTCAGAATAAATTTTGCATTGGATAAATACTGCAACATAGCGAAGTCAAAAGGAAACAACCTTCTGCGCAATTCTGCTTTCGTCACAGTCCAACGTCTCACTAAAATGATGTCATAACCATGGCGCCAAGTGTTCGTGCCACTCATTGCGTTCCGCCCCCTTCTTGACGCGCCGTTGCACATGCGCATTGTAGCTATACTACGAGTCGTACCATTCGAGAGATTAGAGGGACAGCCAGACATATATATATATATATTTATTCTTAACACATGTCATTAGATGTGGTAACATAAATTCTGTGTTTTTAATATTCCAAATTACATTTTTTTGGGGATTTAAATATGTACTAATTTGCATATAGTTATTCATTTTATATTGCCGCACCCCCTATATACGGCAGGGTTTCTAAAATGGCGGTAAAGCCGAAATACGCTTTGAAGTGACATTGCTCCTATTCACCGCAGCAATGGCGAAGTGAGGACTGTGCATTCCGTGGAAGTGTCGGTGTTTCTCCTCCAGCTGACGTGAAGTGTTACTGTCTTTCCGAAGTGTCCTAAATGCTGCCATGGTGTTTAAAGGTAGAACGGAAACTTGTAAACTTTAATTATTTCTAATAACAGCAGGTAGGTTGAGTCTGACCTTATGTTACTGAGCCGAATACTGTGCCGTGGCGTCTCATACTGTACCATATTTTATTATACCGTACCAAACATATAATACGCTTTCCTACAGCGTTGTGCCGTACAACACCCTTGTGTGCTATTCCAAAGTGTACGATGTTGTAAGTACCGTACCATACCATGTCATGGCGTGTATGTTATCCTTTCTTTCTCAAAGCACCCAGGTTCACTGTTGTACTCATGATGCACCTGCTTATTCACCCCGAATTGACGCAGTAAAAATTACCCCGACGTCTGAATAAGTAAATCACAGTAAGTAGCTTAGTGTACAAACCTAACCGCAAGAATCTTACTTGCTCTGTGTTATTATTGTACAAGGTATCTTACAGTGTCAAGTTCGTACACCATAAAGTGTTTAAAAGTAAATAACAAAGTAACACATGTTGACAGTAGAGGATGAAATGGAACACAACATCAAGCCAGACAGGACTGTGCTGAACACCGCGATCTAACAAAAACCTCATAAATGTAGATACAAACCGACAAACTGCCTTTAACACCGATAAGATCCTGCAGAGAAAGTGGGGCTAAAAGCTCAGGGAGGAACGTTATCTTGAAAGGATGGTGCAGCGAAATCCTTCCTACAGCCTTTTAACACAGTTCTTTGTTATGTATTTGTTATCTTTTTAGGCAGAAAAGATAAAAATGAACCAGGAGGATATGAAAAATCCCATCTGATTTTCTGATGACACTTAAAGAAAGCCGAAGAAGGCAGCAGTAATCACTAGCAGCACTGGTATGCTTATTTCCTATCACAAGAGCAATAAATGTGTTATGGGCTCTAGTTTTTATTTCCTGAAGCTGCAATGATTAATGATCTAGTACTGGAAATGAATTTCCCCCATTGAAGAAGGACAGCTTCATTATTGCATTTCATATTATCTATTTTTTTCAGGGCATTTAGTGGTGACCCATATTGCAGAATGGAATGAAATGTTAATTTCTGTGTCCCCACAGATTCACCATGCTGCTGCATCCTGAGCAGGTGGCCTTCATCGGGCAAGTGTTTGAGGACTTTGTGATGGAACACCACCGCACTGACCTGATCCATATCCTGCAGGAACCAGATCAGGACCGCCACTACTCTGTGGTGGTGGATGCCATGACGCTATTTGAGGCCAACATGGAGGTGGCGGAGTATTTCAGCGCAATCCCTGGTGAGGTGCTATGTGTGTTCGACAACGCACTGCAGAGGGCTGCCACAGCAGTCATGCAGTCCACCCAGCCAGAGCTGGTATGCCAGATCAAACGGAACCTCCACACTAGGATCTCAGGTGGGTAGCAGCATTAGATGGGAGAAGTGTCTGGGATGAAAGTCAAAAGCACGACAAGTGGTTCTTTGGTGTTTAATGCCATTAACTTTATTGGAATATCCTTAGTTCAAATCTCAGGACAGACCATGGTATACTTAACCTGACTTGGACTAAAGTGGTTGCTGTGCAGTACGTTCAGTACTGAGAGAGAAAGCTTGGTCAGTGAAATAGGGCGGCTGGTGGTGTAGTGTTTATTGCTGTTTTCTTGCATTGTGAAGGTTGCTTGTTTCAGTCTCTGATCCTGCTGTAATATTACCACAGAGCAAGTACTTGGCCTAAATTGATGCAATAAGAATCCTCTGTTGTATGGTAAATTGTAATAAAGTTTATTATCTAATGCTGTAACATAAAAATAAAGGTGTCGAATAAAGAAAGGTTACACAGTAGACTTTGAATTATCCAGTCTAAATGGGAAAATTGGTGGGCAGGACCATAATACAGACCCATATGAAATATGAGCTGTACACTTATCCCCAATTCACATTAAAAATCTGTTCCTGAAAAATGAACTTGAGCCAGGATAATGTAAATAGGGGGCCTATTATTTTAAGCTGGAAAAATTAAAACCCATTTCAACTCCTGCCAAAAAATCAAACCAGTTGCTATAACATGTTGTACAAAATACCTGCAGGTGGGATAACACAGACTTCTGAGTAATGGAAGACCAAATAGTTGGGAATCTACTGTAATAATAAAGAGTTCAGTGCACTTACTGTAAGTGAATATTACCTACGTTTAAAAACCTCCACACACAGCAACCTACCAAAACAAGATAGCTTCTTCTCCTCTCATGTGCCTTATAAAGAAAGGAGCTGCCTGGATAACCCTGGGTCTTTGTATAAATGTAAAGAATACATTGTACTGAATTTTGATATTAGGATCCATATCATGGAGCGTGTAAGTTTCGACGAGTCTTCCTGTCCTGTTGGAGCTGTCTGTGCAGCGGAGATCCAGCTGCAGGATAGGAGCTTCAATACATCAAGGGTGCAATTACAGCCGACCCTGGAGCACTTTGGCAGTGCTTGTTTGGCAGCTTACACGCCTCATCAATTTACCTAGTGAAGCGGAGAAGCGGTTTAATTTAGCGCACCCATTATCAGTGTTGGCAGCCAGCAGCCGCAGGTCTCTACACTTACAGATCAAGCATTGATTATCGGAATGTCCGTTTCCAGGTTCATTGTTGCTGTAATTTTCTTTGGTTGCGTTTAGCAGATGCTTTTCTATCAGATGATGTATGGCTCAGAGTAAATAAAAGTGCATTTCACAGGAGATGCAGGGTTTGGACAAAAAAATTTGATTATTGAAAAATAATTTATTTTCAGAGTGCACATATTCCAGTAGCTGCCTACTGAAGTGACTTGCAAATAGAAAAATGGGTTGATTAACAACAGCAGGGGGTGAGTGATGGAAGCCTACAAAGGATTCTTGGAAAGGACATGGGGTGCAAAAAAGATGAGTTTTGAAACTTCTTGAATTACTTAAGGGAATTAGTAATTCATTCCACCATATCTGGCCCTAAACTGAGAACCAACAAGGTAGACTTGGCACTTTTGTGAGGCAGATGACCAGGTGGCCAGAGGTGGAAGAGCATAGGGTTCTTGCTGGGTTGAGGGATACAGCAGGTTTTGCAGGTATTGAGATGAAAGTTATTTGACTTTGGTGTGGCCTTTAACCAGAGTCTTGAACTTGATAGGAGTAGCTACAGGTATCCCTCCTGCACTGTGTTGGCAGAAGCAAAAGCTGGAGTCAAGTTTTCCAGCAACATAGAGAGCTCCTGACAAGAAAAAAGGCCCAGGGAGGTAGAGGATTTCAGTGTTAGAGAAGTTGATTTGCAGCTACTAAATAATCATGCATATAATTATATTAGAGACATGGTGTAATGTGTAAGGATATATTTGTTTCTGTGTATCATCTGCACAGTAGTGATAAGAGAAGTTGTAGGAGGAAATGACCGAGTTTAGGGAATGGGTACTGGCAGAATTGCAAAGGGGCATGTATAAAACCCTGTGGAACACCTTCAAAGAAGCAAAAAGGCATCCATGCCAAACCACCTGATGGATTGGATTCAAACACTTTCAGCAACTGCACTTTAACATCAAGTTGCTCTCATGGGCTGTAGAGGCACAGCTTGATTTTATTTAATAAAAAATGCCTGTGAAACCAGGAATTACTAGCAGCTGACTTGATTTTGAAGACAGTTTTCACCTGATTTACAGGAATTGGTTGACCAGTGAGCCAAACCATTCAGCTTTAGCCAAAGGCCTGGCTGTTGAAGTCTTTGTGCAAGTTGTCATGCAAATCTATGTTGTTCACAGCTGTGTTTTTTATGATTGCTGTGGGTAGCTCATACCATATTGACTATCATTCTTAGACTCAGGACTTTATTTTTCTCAATTTTTAAGTTAATTTAGAAAACTATAATGCCATGTTCCATTTCTTCTCATAGAGCACACAATTTTGGTTGAGGATTGCCAACTGCCTACAAATACTAGAAATGTATGGAAAAACTTTTTCTTTGAATCTTATGATATTAAAGATTAGGTTGATGGTTCTGACCCTTGAAGCAGAGCTGAGTGAATAAGGTGGTTCTGTGAACAACAAATGGATTATAACCAGAAACCAAGAAGATGTTTGCCCCATCCTGAAATATTCAAGTTTCATCTGAGTTTTGTTCAGCCTAAGATGATAGCTTGGGGTGTTTTTATGCCATTATGGATGTGAGTCTGAGAAAAGTGAAAGGAGGTGGCATAAATAGCCAGAGGACAGAGCTCAGTGTGTACTGAATCCTGATTATGTGACCTGATTCTCAACCCTGCCCCACAAACACTAGAGAATGTCAAGTCCAGTCACTTTGTGTTGGAGTAATTGAGGCTGAAGGCTTCTGGTTTCAGGCATTGTCGGATGGAGCCACCTCATTGCTCAGACTGCACAGTAATAACATGTACATCTACTTTCTTTGTAGGATTTTCCATTATGTGAGGAGTACCATAATATGGAGAAGCTTGTCACTGTTCTGAAGCCTGTGTTCATAGGTCACCTGAACACAATGTGTTATATGAAGCAGAAACACTCCCCTCTTTGACCAAATTTTTTCATCTGACTCAAACATCTAAGCAGACAGCAGGATTTTTTTGCTACTGAGGAAGACCCATGGGCAGATTGCTTAAATAGCACGTTTTTCCTCTTGTATTGGTCTGGCATAGGACACATGATGATGTGAAAACCAGTCAAGATTTCCATTTTACAGGGCATTATGAATCACTTTGCAAATTCAATACTTATTAATAAGAAAAGGGCACCACCTGATGGTCAATGCAGATTGCAGCAGGTGAAAACTTTAGTGATTTTTTTGGGGGGAGGGAGGGGCACTGCAGAAATTCCTGTTCATGCCTGAGCTCATCCAGTGGGTTACCATAGTATATCAATTAATATATGTGTACTGATCATTGCTTTAATTTTGAATTTTACTAATGTTTACAGCTGCATATTTTGTTTACTCAATTGAGGATAAATTGTTTCATCCAGCAAGGAATATAAACTATATTTCTTCTTTCTGTCAGGCTTGCCCGTGTGCCCTGAGCTGACACGTGTTCACGTCCCCAAGTCTCGAGACGTCGGCCACTTCTTGTCCGTCACAGGCACTGTCATCCGCACCAGCATCGCCAAGGTGTTGGAGTACGAGAGGGACTACATATGTACCCGCTGCAAGCACGTGTTTTCCATCCAGGCAGACCTTGAACAGTTCTACAGCTTTACACCACCTTCCTCCTGTCCCAGTGAGGAGGGCTGTAACTCTTTCAAGTTCTCCTGCCTGTCAGATGGCTCATCCTCACCATCAGGGTGCAGGGACTACCAAGAGATCAAGATCCAGGAGCAGGTAGCTGTCAGTTGTGGAGACTGATCAAATTCCTCTTCATCCACTGAACGTTTACTAATGAAGTAAAAGTACCACTTTTTCATTTTGGTAAGGCACTTTTCTATAAAATTGAACAGAGTTTATAAAATAAAGGCATGCAGACATGTTTCCTGCTATCTCACACAGGCACAGAGATTGTCAGTGGGCAGTATTCCTCGGTCCTTGTTGGTGATCCTGGAGGATGACCTGGTGGACAGCTGTAAATCAGGTCAGGACTATTTTCTAGAATGGTGGTGCTTTATGCGTGTTATCACAGAGGATCATGGTTATACACTTGTGCAGTGGGTGTTATAGCAATTTTTGATGTAGCTATAGTTATAATGTAAAAGTTGCCAGTTCAATTTTCATTTCCTGCTGTAGTACCCTTCACTAAGATCTTTACTCTGAACTGTTTCAGCAAGTGTCGAGCTGGCTAAAAGGGTCAAACACTGCAGTAGCTTTATATGAAATCATTAAACCAGCGACAGAGAAAAAAGCCTTTGAAACCTCAGGCTGAAGATTGGTGGTACAAAGAAGTGTCAGATCACCCTGGTGAAAAACATTCCAAAAAAGGGTAAAAAATGGCTTGTGGTAGAACATTCCAGACAAGTGAAATCAGAACTGACTCCCTGCCCACGGCACGAGGACTTTATTGTCTGGAAATTATTCCGCTTCGTGACTGTGCTCCTGGTTGTTTTACACAGGTGATGACATCACGGTGTATGGCATAGTTCGCCAGCGGTGGAAATCGCTGTACCAGGACTCCCGCTGCGATCTGGAGGTCGTGCTCAAGGCCAACTTCGTGGAGGTCAACAACGAGCAGTCCCCTGCAGCTTTGGTCATAGGGGATGTTCAGAAGGAGTTTGAGGAATTCTGGGAAAAATACAGAGACCATCCTTTAGAGGGTACTTGCTGCATGTTCCCCTTTTTGGCCTTTTATGTTTAAATAACAGAAAAATCACAGCAGTTGATTGATAATTGCCATTTTTCCTCACTTGGTTCTTGTTTTACTTTGCAGGCAGGAATCAGATCCTGATGAGCCTATGTCCACAGGTGTTTGGGATGTATGTGGTCAAGCTTGCGGTTGCTTTGGTGTTGGCAGGTGGGGTCCAAAGGACAGATGCCTCTGGGACCAAGGTCAGAGGTCAGATTATTCACCGATTTCTATTTTTGTGGTTCTTTAGGAATGTCACTAGAGTGAAATGTTGTGACAGTCATTGATATATTTGAACAGTAACAGCAGTGCAGTCTTTGAAGTTGCCTTCAAAGAACCTGATACAAAGTTAGCATGTTTTATGAAACTCATTGGAAAAAATGATTGCTTGTTGTTATAGTAACTCTTTGTCATGCTCTTCCTTGCTTACACTACTTTATAGGTGAGTCTCACCTGTTGCTGGTGGGAGACCCGGGCACTGGGAAATCCCAGTTTCTAAAATATGCTGCGAAGATCACGCCCCGTTCTGTCCTCACTGCTGGAATTGGCTCCACAAATGCAGGTGTGACGTTATTGCTCCTATCTCAGGCTGGTCCCAGGACAGTGTGATACTAACCAGTAGTTAGCTGACATCTTTGTCCAAGATGATTTCCAGTGGTAGATAAATACAGTAACTTACAGTAATACCCCTGTCATAATGCTCTTAGTGGGGTTGAAAAATTTGACTGTATGAAATGCAGGGTCAGCTTATTTTGAGGTTAATGGAAAAACAATATCTTTCAGTTGGCATTCCAGTTACCAGAAAAATGGCACAGTTGAATAAAAGGATGGCTAAGGAGACTTGACTGTGTAAACATGAGCTTTATCTGTCTGCTGCTGCTTAAACACTGTCATTCACAGGGTGCAACAACATGTCTCCCAAAAAGCTCTGGACCACAGTGAACACACAGAGTGTCAACAAGTTCCCTAAAACCCATGGATCAGTTAGACATGTCATTTACACACATACAATAGCAGTGCAGTATAGGAGAACCATGACTCCTCCCTGCCTCTGCAACTATGTGTACTAATAGTAATAATACTAATAATTGAAAAAATAACACTAATAGAAACTTTTACTCAGTTATGTTTTCAAAAAGCACAAAAGAAAAGACTAAGTGAATTTCCTAACTCCAGCCTTGGCCCTGCAGGAGGATGGGAGCCAGTTGTGTTGTACATGAATTTGTGTTATTGTGGGGTTTTATTGAACTTACAATTAGCTCTCAATCTACAGCTCAGTTTAACACACACACTCAGACTAAGGATGATTATGGGGTACTAATTCCTTTATAACACAGGTCTTTAAATAATAATGTCTTGCAATGTGACTTCAGGACTGACTGTAGCAGCAGTCAAGGACTCTGGAGAGTGGCACCTGGAGGCTGGAGCGCTGGTTCTGTCTGATGGGGGGCTCTGCTGCATTGATGAATTCAACAGCATCAAAGAGCAGGACCGCACCAGCATCCATGAAGCTATGGAGCAGCAGACCATCAGCGTAGCTAAGGCTGGGTAAGGACCAGAGCATGCATTACTTGAGGACTATGGGGTTCAATGTGGTGTGGTTTCTTTTGTTCATCACCTTACAGTACCAGTGTTTTATGCCATGTGTCATACATTTACTTTTATTACACACAGTAACCAGACCATAATATTCACAGTCCAATCCAGGTTATTGCTACTATACTCAACACATTATACTCCATTTGCTTATTTTTCGTGTTTTGAAAGAAACATTTTCAGCTTTAAATTGAATTGGGTTTTCTTCACAGATGTTTTCTGAAATTTCTGCTTGTAGTGGAATGAAACCTGAATTTAGCTAACTGATAGCAGTATTTGTATACTTGATAGGACTGTGGGTCTACATTAATTCAACTCACTTCCACGCTGTTTATATTTTGTGACATGTTCCAGAATAATGTTGATCGATAATAAGATTAAAAACATAGCTTGTGTTTACAGCATGAATCAGTCAAGCTGTTGACAACATGGTTTGCCTTAAATGTTTTAAGGTAGCTTTTAGTTAAGAAAAATTGATTTATTAGAGCTGTATGCAAGGGTTTAACAAAACCCAAATACCATATAAATTGAGGGATATCTATTTGTAAGCCTGTAGTGATTTTGACTTAATGTCAAAAGTGCCATAGTTACAAACAAAATGAGCTACAACACAGCTGTCTGGTCCCAGCTGCTGAGGAGCCAGTTTATCACAAATTGCTCCCAGTGCCATATGCAAATCATGCTAATTTTAATGGGGATGTAACAACTATCTGGACAGTGAGGAGCACATTTGCTTCATTGGGAGGCCCAGTGTCTGAGAGGTTTGCTTTGTATCCTGTGGTATTTTTACAAGTAAAAGTGGGGTGGTTTTGTGATGATGACAGGAAATAGCCTTTTGTGTCATGTTGGTTGTCTCTCACATGTGCAGCATGGTGTGCAAACTAAACACCAGAACCACTATCCTGGCAGCAACCAATCCAAAGGGCCAGTATGACCCCAATGTCCCACTATCGGTCAATGTGGCACTGGCCAGCCCACTGCTGAGTCGCTTTGACCTGGTCTTGGTTTTGCTAGACACCAAAAACCCAGAGTGGGATAGAATCATCTCCTCATTCATCCTGCAGAACAAAGGTCAGTGATCCACCATCGTACCACACCCAGTCATTAATGTGCGCTAATGTACGTAGTACTAGTACTGGTAGTAGTAGTGTAGCTGGGCAATTTCAGCTGCTATTCTCTTTAAGCAGGAGGATTAAAGCAGTTTATGTTCTGAACCTTGATTTTTGTTTCCAGTTCAGCAAGAGAGATGATTTTAATTGCTCCACTAAAGTTTATTCTTATAGGACATATGACAGCCTTTGATAGAGGTTTAAACTAAGCTGAAATAGAGACATCCATCGTAAAAATGATGGGTTCCCTGTGATTATAGGGACTTGTAGTGCCGTTTAAGCTTCTGTATGGATTCTCCAAATTCAATGAAGAAATGATCTTCATTCATAGAGAGCAGTTTTGCATAACATCAGCGTGGCATTTGCGTGATACCAGATCAGGTCACATGAAGCATTCGTGCTCAAACGGCTGTGTCCATTACCATGGACAGGCATGTCCTGAAGGAAAATGACCACAAAACCCATTTGCCCTATGCAGCTCCAGGGCTCCCCAGCCAGACCAACTCCATGTGGGGCATAGAGAAGATGAAGGCATATTTCTGCTTGGCCAAGAGCCTGCAGCCACGTACATCAGAGGAGGCCAGCACCATATTGGCACGTTACTATCAGCTACAGAGGCGCAGCGAGAGCCGCAATGCAGCCCGTACCACAATCCGCATGCTGGAGAGCCTGGGACGCCTGGCTGAAGGTCAAGATCCAGCTACCAGCCCCTGCGGCATGTGATAGACCCTCTCAGTGTCTGTCAGTAGAGCAGTTGCCTTCACAACACTTCCAGTTTTCCTTCCTTACTATAAAAGCAGTTATGTTACTTATTTCACAGAAATTGCCAGCAGACATGATTATTCACATTTGTCTGAATAGCAACTGTTAATCTTAGGTACATTTATCCAAACTTAGTTACTTATGTATTTATTTACACAATATGGGTCATTTTTACTCTGCCTATTCAGGAAAAGTACACTATATGGACAAAAGTATCGGGACACCTGACCATTACACCAACAGGGATTTTAATGACATTGCATTCAAATACATAAACTTTAATATGGAGTTGGTCCCCCCCCTCCCTTTGCAGCTATAACAGCTCCCACTCTTCTTGGAAGGCTTTACACAAGATTTTGTAGTGTTTCTGTGGGAATTTGTGCCCATTCATTCTGTAGAGCATTTATGAGGTCAGGCGCTGATGTTGGGAAGAAGGCCTGGCTCGCAATCTCCGTTCCAGTTCATCCCAAAGGTGTTTGATGGGGTTGAGGTCAGGGCTCTATGCGGGCCAGTCAAGTTCTTCCACACTGAACTCATCCAAAAATGTCTTTATGGACCTTGCTTTGTGCACTGGGGCACAGTCATGTTGGAATAGAAAAGGGCCTTCCCCAACTGTTTCCACAAAGTTGGAAGCATAGTGTTGTCCAAAATGTCTTGGTATGCTGAAGCATGAAGATTGCCCTTCACTGGAAGGGGCCTAGCCCAAACCCTGAAAAACAGCCCCACACTATTATCCCTCCTCCACCAAACTTCACAGGTAATGTTCTCTCAGCATCTGCCAAACCCAGACTCGCCCATCTGACTGCCAAACAGAGATGGGCAAGTCGTCACTCCATAGAACACGTTTCTACTGCTCCACAGTCCAGTGGCAGTGTGCTTTACTCCACTCCATCTGATGCTTGGCATTGGACTTAGTGATGTGAGGCTTCCATGCAGCTGCTCGGCCATGGAAACCCATTCCATGAAGCTCCCACTGCACGGTTTTTGTGCTTACATTAATGCCAGTGGAAGTTTGGAACTCTTCAGCTATGGAATCAGCAGACAGGAGTGTTGGCGATTTTTACACACCATGCACCTTAGCAGTCATTGACACTTCTCTGTGACTTTACGTGGTCTTCCGCCTCGTGGCTGAGTTGCTGTTGTTCCTAAACGCTTCCACTTTCCAATACCACCACTTACAGTTGACCGTGGAATATCCAGCAGGGATGAAATTTCACTAACCGTCTTATTGCAAAGATGGCATCCTATCACAGTACCACGCTTGAAGTCACTGAGCTCTTCAGAACGACCCATTTTGTTTCACAAATGTTTGTAAATGGAGATTGCATGGCTAGGTGCTTGATTTTATACACTTGTGGCAATGGGTCTGATTGAAACACCTGAATTCAATAATTAAGAGGTGTGTCCCAATACTTTTGTCTATATAGTGTATTTTTGTAAAGGATATCAGAGTGGCAGCAGAAACTGAAACTGAGTCGTCTGATTGCAAAGTGATGCTGTGCCACCTGCTGCCGTCTTAATGGATGGTATTACCAGTACCAGTTATTTGTGGGAAACAAATTTATCATCACTTTGGCCTCATTTTCATTATTTGAACCATATTATAGCAAATATATGTGGAAAGAACTTTTTTGTCTTAAGCAGTTGAGAACATGGATTATTTTTTAATCCGTTTATTTTTTTACTTACTTACTTATATCCAGCACATGCAAGGTTGATGTTCCGGGAAACGGTCACGGTGGAGGATGCCCTTACTGTCGTTTCAGTGATGGAGTGTTCCATGCAGGTAGGCCTAACCGGACAGCTAGATAAATTGGGGTTTAAATGGCAGCAATATGGTTTGTAGTTCACTTTTCTACATCATACAGTTCAATTGTGCAGTTTATGTATATTTGCACTTCAGGGGGGTGCACTCTTGGGGGAGGTGAATGCACTGCACACCTCATTCCCCGATGATCCCACTGAACAGTATAGGACCCAATGCAAAGTCCTCTTGGAAGCACTGGACTTAAATGATCTTCTGAAACAGGAGCTGGACAGATTGTCAAGGTAAGTAAACTAAATTGCAAGATAAGGAGAAACAATGACAAAAGAAACTGCAAAACAATGCAGATTTTATGTTTTCCAGCAGTTATAGGAACATTTTTCATAATGCTAAATGCAGTATGAATGAATAAAATGTGCTTGGCAGGGCTTGGGTTTTTTATTGACAGCAATTTCTTTCCTAATAGTCTGGCAAAAGTGCACTTACAATGGTTGGTGTTTTTTTCTAGGCTGCAGAAAGTATACAAAACTCAGACTGAATCAACATTTAACAAGCCACAGCCAAATAAAGACGGAAGGGATGATGTGGACCAGGAAGCCTCCCTGTTGCCGACTCCAGATGGATCAGACTCTGGTCTGGATTGGTTCCACTCGATCGCCGGTTCAACAGAGGCCAACTCCTCTGGACAGATTTCTCCAGTTTCTGGATCTCTACCCAGAACCTCTACAGAGCCTAGTAACAGGCTGAGACAGAACCCAGTGATACAAGGCCTTGATAGGATGAAAGCAGGGGCACAGGGTCATGTGGGACAGAGTCACATGGGACAGAGCCCCAAGAGGGGCATCTCACCTGCTGGAGATCACACAACCAGTAGAATTCCTGCACAGTCTGTGAAACCAGGTTACACATCCGGAGCTGCAGCAGATGAACATAGTTCTGTGCTGGTCAAGGTATCCAAGAAGCTGCATGGCCAAAGGCTGCAGGCAATGGCTGCTGGAGCCCTTGGAGCAGAAGGAGGGTCAAATGTGGACCTGTTGGATGACCTGGAGCAGTTTTCCATTCCAGACCATCCAACATCTCATAGCACGCCTATGACTGCTAAGAAGCAGTTACTGCATAAGAGGCACAGTGCAGAGAAGAACCTCCCAGCTGGTTGCCATGGTGGATGGAGCACTGAGGAAGCCAGTATCAGGCCAAAGATCACACTCACTGGGTTCACCTTCTGTCCCAAGGGGAAGCTGACCCACACAAATAGTGAGCAGAGCAATGGTCAGCATCTCCTTGCTGGTAAACCTGGAAAGCCAAGCAAGCCAGATGAGATCCGAAGCAATGATGTGCACCAAGACCCAAAAGGCAGCAATGTGCAGCCTTTGTGGTTGATGGAACAGGAAGCCAAAAACATAGCAGCTGAGAGCAGAAAATGTAATGATGCAGGAGGACCACTAGAGGGTAGCAGCACGAGTTCCAAGCCGGGTCACAAAGTCATGGCTGAAACAGAAGGCAGATCCGTTCCATCCGAGAGACTGAATCAGCAGCAGGAGAAGGCAGCAGGATCAGTGGAGACAGCTAGCAGCGGGGTTCTAAACAATCTCAAACAACAGAAGTTGCTCCAGAAGCTGAGTGGCACAACAGTCCCCAGTAGCACCTCACAGGCAGGTGTTCCTGCCCAGACTAGCTCTTCCACCACAAAGATTTCTGCCTCCACCCTAGCGAGGCTCTCCCGCTTCTCTTTCATATCACCGAAAGAGGAGCAAGAGCCTTTGGCGTCAGCAGCAGTTGAGAACAAACCCTCCAGAACTGGTGGTGGTCAGGAGTCTATAGCAGAGCATATTTGGAACCCCAGGAAGAGGAAGTGCTTTGAACTTGTGTCTGAGGGGTCCAGAGCAGTTTTTACTGGTCAGTCTCTGTTCAGTTCCTCAACTGCAGACGAGGAGGATTTTGATGTGGACTGGGAGGAGGAGTCGAATAAGAGGGTCAGAGTGTGACCCATCACTCTGTGTGCATGTGTCTTCATATAATGGCATGTGTACAGATGTATCTTCATGTTTATATTTAAAGTATTTTTTCTTATTCTGCACCACTTCCCTGCTGTTTCAGAATAAATGTGAACAATATCTCGTATAGTTTTTATACAGTAGCTTTCTGTTTGCTTTTAGAGTGCTTCCGCCTTCATATCTGAAAGGGAGTAATACAAGCAGCACAGCTCAGCACCTCCTCTGTGTGGGTTGTTGGCCAGTAGCGGCTTGTGTGAAATGTTAGCATTTCAGCTGTTTTCTCCCTTCCTTTCAACTGCCAGTCTCACCTTCCACCATCAGTGTATTTCTTTAATGGAACCAGAAAAGCATTAAGTGACTTCAGAATTAGTTAAGGTCACAAATTTTCAGCATTTGGTCCTTTTTGTATTTAAGTGCCTGGTGAGAAGCTTGGCCTGGAGGATGCAACCTATCTGTGTGCCCCTGGAGGTGTTGAGGGCCCTAAAAGTTATGCTGAGCTGTTTCCATAGCTACACTGAAAACATTGTACATTTAGGTGATAGGAAGGCACACCTTGGTGCCAGAATGAATGGGATGATACATAAGTCTGGAACCAGACACTGCACCATGTAGGAAATCAGTGTGGAGGTGGCACTTGCTCACAGCTGCTTCTCATTTCTAACTGAGCATGCAACATTAACAAAAAGGCAACCAAATTGTTGGAGTGGACGTTTAGTGTTGTGGACAACCAAGTTAAATGAGTTTTGATGTGAATTTTCCTATTATTTTTTTGCCAGTTATTTGCATTCTATTTTTGCCAGTTATTTGCATTCTAAATTTTAATTTTGCAGAAAAGAGGGCAACCTTTGATCTTGTCAGCCAGCAGGTAAAATGCATTCAAACAAGATATAACTGCATGATTCCTCAGTTCAGCAGCTTACTTCCCCTGTGTTTACAGCCCCTGACTGGAGTCTCTGCTTGTTGGTCATCGATAAAAAGAGACCAAATGTTTCACACGTTTGGCTATTGAAGGAGTCTGTGGAGAGGTGTACTGTATGTATGTTCAGACATATGCAGCAGTTAAGGTGTTGATAGGTGTTGGCTTTGATGGACCTTAATCCAAAAATAATTTGTGGAACTCCAGAACTATGAAAAAGCTACTTGCTGTCTCAAGGTCCCAAAGTTGTTTCCTGGCATGAGCTTTGCCAGTAGAACTTGAATCATTAGTTTGTGGTTGTTGCTCAGGAGCTGCAGTATTGCTGTAGTCTGGGTTATGTAGGTCAGCGTTTCCAATCAATGTCAGACGAGAATGTTTCCCCAAAGCGCCGCTGACGGGGAAAAATATGCTTGGGAAGGAGGGATATGAATGAAAAGAAGGAAGCAAAATGAGCAGTTAATGGATCCCAACTTCCTGCCTATGAAGTCATGGTCATTAATAATGCATTTTTATTGATCCACCATATTTTAGACTGGCATGCTGGTAGTTTATGCTGCCAAAATCATTGAACAATTTTTGCTTCCATTCTGTTTTCCCAGAATTTGCATATTTAGAAAAAATTAGGTAATGCTATTGCTGTGATTTTTAACTTCCTCTCATGTTGTTTCGGATCACGCTCCAGATTCTTTATTCTATAACATACAGGCATACCGGAAATATCAGCCATTATCAGAGGAACAGATGGGTGCTTTCCGTCCTGCTTGTGGAGCTACATTTTATTAGCATTGACTTTTACATTTTTTTCATGCTGATTAAGTGATGCCTGAATGTGGAAGATGGTGCCATTTGAGCAGACTGAGTTACACAGGAAGGCACTCGGGCCCCGATTACTTTTGGGATCCTAACAAGTGTTAACAAGGATAGCTTTTCAGCTCCAGAGCCAGTTTTCTGCTCTGCTCTGGAGGATGTTGACTGGTTTGCTGCTAAAGTCTCTGGTCATCAGACCTCTATATGTGGTGTAAAATACCATGGTGTGAGCTGTGTTCATCCTGCTAAAGCTCTCCCATGGATTCCCCATCCTCATCTCCACATCGACCTCCTCAACATAACAATCCAGTTGCAGCCTACAGACATAGCCGACAGACCAGCACCCAGAATACCGACAAGACCCAATCATTGCCTGCACCCCAGGAGGTGCACAGCAGTCCTGCATCTCTGGTCACCTGTTGGCCTCACTCATGCAGGGTCTAAAGTCAGAATGTTTACTTTTGGCCTTGATGTGGCAGATTGAGTTCCTTATGTCCCTTACAACTGTTGACTCCCCACAGCATTCAACAAGGGACTCAAAGCCCATCTTTTATATTCATTCTTCTCAATCACCTGAAAGCATCATGAAATAGTCCATCCCCATCTGCTGTGCCTATGTATGCATTTATTTGAATCTCATTTATGCAGGTAGCTCCCTGAGTGATGTGTACCAGAAATGCGGTATCAAGACAAACAAGCTGCGCTCTGAGGGTCGTGTGTCTGTATCTAAAGCTGCTTATTGTTAAATGCACTTTACTCTGTTATTTCAAAGGAAAGCATGTTCCAGAACATAAATCCAAATGACCAGACCAACTAATATGGACCTGGTTGACAGCAGTTGTCGTTGCGCTCGGTTCTGTGAGCAGCCTTCATCTATGTAGCCTCCTGAGCCCAGTTCTCATTTTAACTGGGTTCAATCCACCAAGCTGTAGAGAAGAGCTTATGTAATCCATTGCAACTTTTCTATTTATAAATCTCGCTGTCTACAGTACAAAACTCATTGCGCTAACTCAAGATGAAAACTATTTCATGGAGGTTTCACCCTTTGGTTTGTCACATTAGTTTAGGGAATGCATTTCACTTTTGCTGCTCATGTTTTGCTCGATCCAGGGCTATAGATGTTCACCAAAGCTGCCCAAATTGCACACATGCTCGGGGGCTGGTTGTGGCAGCAGATGAAGCTGCAGAGATGTGCTGCTCCGTACCAGAAGCACATTGGTGACTGTCAGTGCTCTTTGTCTGCCTCCTCTCTGACATTCATGCGCAGCAGCGGTGCTGTGTTTGTCTTCATTTTTTATTCATTTCTTTTTTATGTAAGCAGGTCTCAACAGTGGGCCTTTTGCCTCCGGCGACTGCCTTTGAAAATTAAATTAAAAAGTTTCTGAGGTAAGACTTGTTCTGTCTGCTCAGTTTGCTCCCAAACAAAGCCATCTGACAGTCGGATTTACAGTTGCTTCCGGGGAACACAGATGGACAGACTGCTGTAAGTGGGAGTGTAAAATTTGTCTCAGCAAGCAGCATAAAAGTGCACAATTTTACTTTTTGGGGCTTCAAGTCGCGCTCCCCACTGCACACCATAAGCAAGATGTTTCCCCAAACGCTTGACTAAAATACCCGGCTGTGTTAATTGATTGAATAATGGCTTTGGTTTTAGGCGTCGGCTAAGCAATGCATCAATTACAGTAAATTTCAGGCAAAAAGGCAGGCAGTTTTTTGAGATTTCAGCACCCGGGTGTTTAAGTAAAGGCTGCAGTAGCTTTACAGGAGATGCTGGTTTCCTCCCACACAAACACTTTTGGGACTTGGTCAACTTTTCCAGCTGTGCAGCACAGGCCAGGGCCGTGGCAGCTCACTGACAAAGAGCAGGACTGGCACAGTCCAAACTGAAAACAGCCATCAGCCTGTAGACTCCAAATCCCATGAGCAGCGTTCATCTCACCGTGGCATCAGCAGGCTAAAGAATGAAAATTGTCTTTTTTTTCTTTTTCTTTTTTTTTTTTAAATTATTATTCTGAAACATGGCTGCAGTGAGGAATCCCACTCCTACTGTACTACCCTGGGCTACAAAGGGTCAAGTAATAGGCAGTTTCATTGGATAAAGCCATCATTTAAATTACTATTAGCTGTACTGAGGGCAGCTTCACCAGCAGGTTACAGGTTCCTCCTGCCAATGCAGCTGGAATGTTCTGGAACTGGTGGGACAAGGTGCTTAAGGAGCCTGGGAACAGCCCAGGGTGCAGCATGGTGTGGTCTCATTCCACATAAACACTTGAGACAGATGGGATTTACTGATGTGTAACTGGGAGGGAGGCGGCTGAGGGTGTCTGTAAATCTAGGGAAGAATTAGTGGGGAGTCTGCTGGGGGTGGGGGCTAATAAAAGGAGGCAGAAAATACCACAGCGGTCTGAAGACAACACAGGCAGGCTGGGTAGCAGCGCATTCGCTTTAAGTGCCTTGACCTTTGTTCAGGTACCTTTGTCCTTAGAAGAAGTCTGAGCTTTATTGCAGTTTATTTTAAGAAGGATCTTTACATGTTTTCATGAGTAGCACATTTAATATAATGTGAGAACCGCCTCATTCAGAGTAGTTCAGATAGCTAACATAAAGGAGTTGCAGAAAAATGACTATGAAAAGGTTAATGAAATGAATGTTTGTAATAACCAAGGAGACAGGTGATGAAGTGTATGGGGCCGCAGACTTGTAAATTTCACAACACGCATTCAGGTTTTCTCAGCCATCTTGCAGGAGGTGGTTGGCTGAGACGGTTCCTGTGTTGCATTTCAGTCAACATGCGCTGATCCTCACCACTTCCTGGCACAGCTTCTGCTTCGCTGGCTCGATATCTCATGAAGAAGAATACGCGTAAGTCAGTCTTTTCAGCTAACGTTGCTTTGTGACACTGTTCGTTCGCAGGGCTGTTTATAGATGAGGCCTGTAGCCCATAAATCTGTGAATTGGGTTTGAGATGGAGGTCTGAAGATCTGCCCTAAAACCAGTGTAGACCATTCAAAATCTCCTGCATCCGTTGTACTGAGTCGTTGTAATGCAGCTTTTCATTTGTCGTCTATAAGCTGGATGTCTGGCACGAAGCAGGAGCAACGTTTGGAAGAGCTCTGGGATGTTTCTGCTTTTTCCCTGGATTTAATATTTGGTACAACATTGAGGTGGTTTGCAAATTGGTGGTTATGGGCGATTTGGCGCGTAGGGAATTTCGGGTGTTTGCATCCTGCAGTGGGGGACTGTGATGCCCCTGCAAATCTGACCAAGTTGGTCAAATGTGTCATTGGAGGGGGACATATGTTGTGAGCAGTGAACTGGGGCTCCGGGCTGTACGGCTGAGATGGAGGCTCGCAATGTCCAGGCTTATTTCCTGCAAAAGCGAGACAGGAAGTGGGGGCAGGGCGCAGCCTGCGGATACCTGATAACGTGCTTGAAAACAGATTCTGGCACTGAATGGCAGTGTGGCTTTTAAGATTTGGAAAGTATTTGTTACGCGCACAGGCACACCAGCAGCGAAGGTGGAAAAATGGACACGATAGCGGCCGTTGGTGGGGAACACCAGGACACTGGAGGCCTCCTGGGAGGAAATGTTTTGTTTACGTCCAGTGGTCATGATATTTGTCTGGTTCCAATAAGGGCAACCAGCCAAAAAGTGAGTTTTTACCAAAACAGATTTTTGCAATGCTGGAAAACGGGGCCAGGCCTCCACCAGGCTACTGAAGTGGCTTTGGATCAGCATGTCAAAGCGCTTTCGGTTTCAGCTTGTGTAACCCAGGTGCTGAAGGCGGGAGATCAACTAACCGTCTGCAAGGGTGTGTTAGCTGAAGATCTCAATGATCTGCCTTCAGAATCTGTTACCTCAACGCTGAGTCAGATTATTTTTGGGATCTTTCTCCTCCAGGCCATTTGGACCACATGAGCTTTTCAGAGTCACGACAACCTGGTAATGTTTGTTGTTTAATTTTTTGCAGCTAACGTTTGTAATGTTGTAGCATGAGGTTTGTAAAACTGGGAGGTCCTCTGTCGATTAAGTCCTTCATGTAACTGCTTTTGTGGGACATCAGTGCCTGAAGGGGTTTTATTCATCCAAGTCATTCGATGAACATTCATCCATGAATTCATCGATATTACCTTCCTGCCTCAAGCTTAGAAAATGCGTCCGACTGTCATTTTATTTTGAATTTGTCCAAGTGAAAGCCTTGAAATCCTGTTGCGTATCTGTGTTAAGTTTGTGTTATGAAATGATGTGATGTAACTAAGGTCATCTATTATGGAGGTTCCCAAAGCTCCGAGGATCACACCTCACAAACAGTGCTTTGTCTAATCTGTCATGAGAAACGCCGATAAAACCCCTCCTGCAATCCACAGAGCCAACACTGCTGCTGGGAATATGCGATGGCCACCTCCTCCTTTCCTTCCAGACAGCCAAAGTTAGAAATAATGCCATGTTTTCTGCTTTTCTGAGTTGATCTACAGTTATAATTGGGATTATATGAGGGACAAAAGAGTAGCTCACAATTAGCTTCAAGTTAATGGACTATTGAACCAAGATAATGGTGTACATGAGCTTAATTATACAAACAAGCAGAAAGCTGCGTCCTTTACTGCTGCCGGAGACGGATTTAATGAGAGCGACGGATCATTTTGATCTGAGCTCAGTGATGTCAGGCCAGCTTGTCTGTCTGTTTTCAGAGAAGCTCAGGAGCCAACGTGACTCCGACGGGGTGAGATGGTCCGTTATCCATCCCCAGCTCCATTCATCCCACGTGTGGGACAGAGAATACGTTCGATCTTGGGTTCAATGAAGCCGACCGGAATTTGTCACCACGAGCAACGTCTGTGGAAACACAGCTTGAAAGACATCTGCAGTTAAATAAAGAAGTCAAAGTTGTGAAAGAGGCACCAAACCTGATATAAGATAATCCTAAGACCAAACCATTTTTCCCATACAATCTCGTATATAAAGAGAGCTAATATTACCTGGCACAACGTATTCTTGCTATTAATGTTATTTTGCTCATTATTAGTATTCTACACTATTATTCCCTTTGAAGTATATTGCTTATTATGAATTAATTGATCGATTGATTGATTAAATTAATTCAATGATTTTACGTCTCATTTTGCAAGAATATATGACACTTTGACTTCTTTTAAAAGCATTTGGAGAGCTCCATTTAGCCAACTGTACTCTGTGATCTGTTGAATTAAGATGTCAGACTTGCATTAGAGAGAAGTGTGGCCTAAGGCACCCGGGCTACTAGGGAGTGGGTTTGAATCCAGCTCAGTCTGTGTGGGTCTCCAGCTTCCTCCCACTGTCCAAAGACATACATTCAGGTTAATTGGTCTTTCTAAATTCCCTGCAGTGAGTGAATGTGTATGGCTACCTGGCAGCAGACGGGCATCCCAATAAAAAAATGGATGGATAATTGTGGCCTAAATTCCAAATAAAATCATAGCTTACACAGAGCTCAAATTACAATTTATAATACTCCCCTTTTTATCAACATAAAACCAAAGAAATAAAGATATCTGTAAATGAGTGAGAACATCAGCAGTGTCTAGTGTGTCACACGAAAGTTTGGAGAAACACAAATTGGTGACGAGGAAGTTCAGAGAAACACGGTAGCAAAAAGTGTGATGAAACTAGGCCTTTTCCCCACGAACAAAATGGTGGTGTCGTATTTGGACACCAGCTTTTAAACTGCGGAAATACACAATATCAGAAACACAAAAGCCAGGGAAGTTAGTGAACTGGCTTGTGTGTGAGCAAAGTGGCTATTCTATGGTGATTATACACAGCAAGAGGGCGCAAAGGCAGCCATTCACATCACTTCAAAAGCTTGCATCAATGAAATGTAATAATTCAATTTAAACACATATTAATATAACCAAAAGGGAAAAAAGTACACACAGTCACCTTTTTTTCCCAGTAACCTCTAGTTTAAGCATCTAGAAAGTTCTGTATAGTTGAATAAAAATGTTGAGGATGTTTTAAAAAAATTGAAGAAAATATTGCTGGCCAAGGGAAGAACCTCCACAGTTTGTCCAGTCACTGGTGAATGCTTCCCTGAGGTCCATAACCATTAAAATGAGTACATGGTCATCAGTCCAACTTTCACAGAAATGTAGTTTGGATTCTGCTGCTGTGTCTGTAACTGTAGCATGCTTCAGGGTTTTGGGGAAGATCTGATTCAGTCTTGTGGTATGGCTACACTTCAGTGGTCTGTTTCTGTTCATACACATTAACTGTCAGAATGCAGACATGCTAATACTGTGTTTAAACAAGAAATACAGCATCACAGAAAATGACTTCTCAAGATGCTCTTTTAGGTAAAAAAAAAAAAAAAAAGCTATCTTCAAAGTAAATGTTGTGTATATAATGATTTACTGCTCATTTAAACATCTGGGTAATTGGCCTGAGCAAGGGTTCTACAGCAGGAGTGGTGTTTAAACCAAAAATAATCAGATAAGAAGATGGGCATTACAACTACATTACCTGCAGCCTTCCAAAAAGCAAAACATGACCTGCAGCTCTTTTGCAGTAACAGGAGGCACCTAGACAGAGTGTAAAGACAGTAGTGTGCAGCAGTGCTGAGGATCAAGTCAGGCAGGAGAAGGAAAAGGAAGCACACGAGGAGATGAAAGAAGAAATACTGGCGAAGGTACATTTCTGTGACCTACAAATGAAAATGGTGATCAGTAATCCTGAATTTGTACACATAAATTGTATGCCAATAATAACCCAACTGAGAACACAGTACTGAATAATCTGAGAAATGAAAAAGCATAAGAGCTTGGACACGCTGGTAAGAGTGTAAAGGTCACAGTCCTCATTACCAGAGTAAAAATTGTCCAACACTATTATGTCTTGAAAAAAGGGGGGGTTATCGGGCAGGAGATGTGATAATTGGGGACAATCTCTTCTCATATCCCAGTCCTTCTCTGACTTATCAGCACAGCGGGCAGCGACAGGACACAGACGGTGCCCATCAGCTGCATTTACCTCTGACAAAGGGTGGTGGCCATCATTGCCATGGGCTCACTGGGATGCCTGGCCACTGCAGACTTGTGGTGGTGGTGGGGGGTGGGGAGCCCGTACTCAGATAGCTCCTACAAAAGAGATCAGACTCGACCCTGAATAGCTGAGCTAAATGCTTCATTTATGAGGATGGCAGACTGACAGAGGAGGTGAAGCTGTCCCCTTGCGAGCGGAAGGTTACAGGGTTGTATCCAAGCTCCTGCTGTAGTACCAAGACAGTAATACAGTAAAATTACCCAGCTGTGTAAATGATTAAAAAACTGTAAGGATGATTGACACTGAGTTCATATGGAGAAAGGAGTCAGATAAATATAAATAATTCTGGAAATAGCATTTATTACAGCATTGCAGTACAGTGTGCTCCCATGTTTGGTCCCACCGGGTCTGCAACAGAGTAAATCCCGCAATTAATATCTACGTGCTGTGCCAAAAAGGACGCATCCATATTTTCCGCCAATACGGTAATCGATAAGCGGCACGCACGCGCGAACGTGCTGCGTCGGTCACCCTCTCCCCCGCCCCTTCCTCAGCCGCCGCCGCTGCTGCTGCTGCTGCAGCTTCGAGCGGGTGGGCGGGGCGAGGCGGGGGAAGTGGGCGGAGCCAGGGCAGTGATTGCGCCTTCCTCGACGAGCGCAGCGCGGACACGCAGCCTGGTGAGATCACATCCTTGGCGTGTGCACTGCGGCGGCCGGCTGCTGGAGTCCGAGCCTGCGCGCCTTGGACGGCCTTGTGAGTTCGGCTTAGTCTTCATGCGCGATTCATAAAGAGCCCGTCGCGGACATGGGCCGCACGTAGACGCGAGCCCCTTTTAACGCTGCATTTTTCGGGGGGCGGGGGGGTGGTCTGTTGGCTCGTTGGAATTGCCGCTGCGGTCGAACCCGGGACCGCGTGCCATGTGGGGGAGGAGCGAGTACGAGGACGGAGTGGAGCCATACAGGACAGGTATGTCGCCCCGAAATCGAGGTTCCACCGGATTCGACTGCATTGCACCGAGCTTCGCTTCGACAAGATGAAGGAGCAGGCCGCGAGCTGTCGTGGTCATAGTTATCCCTCGTGCAGCCCAGCTAATGTGGCTGCTAATGCTAACTGGGGGGTCCCTTGAGGCGGTTCTCGTGCGGACGCGTTTAAATGTCCGCGCGGCCCAGGGAGAGCGCGGGGAGTCGCACTGAGGACGTACGTGTGTATATAAAAGTACCTGCTAGGGGAATATTACCGCGTTACACTGTGTTGACTGTGTATGTTACTTAATGTAGTAATTTAGTTAGGTGTTTACTGTATGTCACTGTATGTCTTTTATGTGTGTTGCTGTTTTGTTCACTCCGTATTTAGCCTGTACGGTCGCGTGTTGTTCGTTGCGTTGTCTTCAGGCGGCACGCGGACGTGTCACCGCTGGGCGCCTCGCGAGCATCCCCGCTCGCCGCGCGTGTCCTTTGTCTCGAGCTGTGACAGCGGTCAGGGTTATCAATACCAGCTCACACTGATTGATTTTTGATCGTTTTTCGCTTCTGTGAGTCCTTGAGCGAAGTCTTTACTGTTCTGTACTGGAAGGTCAGAGTCACAGTATGGGCTTCAGTTTGGGTAAACTGGGGCGGGCGGGGGGGGGTCCTCGGGTTGCATGTATCCGTCTGAGTATCGGGCCCGCGCGTTACGCAGTACTGTAATTTCCACATGAATTGCTCATTATTTACACAAGAATTGCATCTCCGTTCAGGTAGTGTCCGGTTTCGCGCTGGAGGTTTTTCAAAGCTCTCACCCCGGTGGTGTCAATAATTCATCACACGTTACATAACGCCTCTCTCCGTCTAAATACAGATAAGAGCTCGCATTGCGCGTGTATTTCTGTGTGCCACATACAACGTGAGAGAAATGCGGCCCAGAGGGACGGCGCGATGGCGGTCCAGTACAGTATTTGTGCCACCATTCAGAAGGGCGCAATGAAGCGAGATCTTCCTGCGAATGACATTCCGTGGCCTTGCACTGATGGCAGTGAATGTCCCCGCTGCTGTCAACGCTTCCTGGATCTAAAACTAGAGAGACCTGGATATTATTATTTAACTATATTCCACAATGGCATGTATCTCTTCATGTCCTGCTTTGTGCCTTTTACTGTTATCCTGTGCTGCTCCATGGGAGCTTTTTTGTTTAAATTAGTGATGATTAGGGCTGAGAAGATATTAAGAAGGTGTTGTGTGAGGTTGCCTGATGTAGTGTGGTTGCTGCTGCTTGCCAAGAGATGTGGCATGGTGAGTTGGCCATCCATCCATCCATCTTGGGGTCCAGAAACTCTAGAAGTCCAGGAGAGATCCTCCCAACATGTGGCTGCCACCTGAACTTGACCTCTTCTAGGTTCTGCTGGAGATTGTCCAGATGTTATTTGCAGATCCTGTAGTAACTGTGTGCTGTGACTTGTAACATTTCTGGAACTCTCTTTTCCTTCAGTGACTTTTGGGCTGATGAGCTAGCATGTGTGGAAGGAAGCTGAGCTTGGAATAAACGGAAACAGAAAATACCTGAAGATACCTGATCCTTATAACATAATCAGCACAAGTTCCTGGTGTCTCTTTTCCATTGAGACATTTTTACCACACAGAGAGCCGTTTCCCAGCAGCATTATAACGCAGGAATAATTTAAAGTTATTTGTTATGCCCTTGTTGTTATTGTGCAATTTTGGATGATCGACTTTACCCCGAATTAGCCTTTTTAGACCTGGGTATTTTTTTCTGCGTTCAGGGTGAGTGCCTTCATTTATGGTAAACTATTAAGCAAGAGTGGGACTTGAACCAGGAACCTTGAGATTATATGGCAGCAGTCCTAACCATTGAATAACCTGGACCGTGTAATAAATGCAGTTCAGTGAAAAGTCGCTGACCTTAATATTACAGAAATGCTGCAGTGTTTTAGGAATTTTTTCCCCCGGTATGGTGTTTTGATTTGATATTAAAGGGAAAACACAGGTGATTAATGAACTCAGGAGGACTTTGGCAGTGGTGATTTGTGGCCAGAGACAGAAATGGCAAATTGCTGCACATTCAGTAACTGGAGTTGTCTGCCCGTATGGCTTCGTTTGCAGACTCAGAAGGTCTCCCAGGTCTCATGGAAAGATCAACCTCCCAACTTTCATTTTGCCCTGGAACACTCCATGCACAGGCCATCTTTGAAATCATTCATCCGGACAGTTGGACAGTGTAATTCATATGCCCAAGTTTTATGTTTTTCAAAGTAAATCCCAACAATTTGGTGATTTTTCTGTGACAGCTGAATTTTAAAACCTGGTTTAATATCTGAGCACATTACTACCTGTAAATTAAAAGGATTTTAGCACTAGTTGTTCAGTTGGCTGTATATTAGTATCTTTTGCTTGACCTTGACCAGAACTAATGTTTAAATTAAAGTATATTGTTGGCGAGTCAGCAAATGTTATTTTTTCTGCTCTTTTGTGTTACGAAAACATTGTTACAAAATAGGATGCTCCACATGTTCTGACACAATAAATATTACCAGAAATACTACATCCGGGGGAAGTGTTTTTACTTCTGCACAACTAGTTTGCAGTCAAGTGTTTTTATGTTTGTGTTTTGAAGAGGAATAACATGTGGAAGGGGAAGAAAAATGTTCCAAATGGTACAGGACCATATGCTGCTAAGGCTTATCTGCAGTTATCCTCTGCGCAAGCTGTCAGTATTAGCTGTGTAGCCTCTTAACTGCTATCTTACAGTAGCGTAGATACTAATTGAATGAGTGGCAGATAACCTCTCTTCCCTTGGTCCAAACTGGTGCCATTTCTACAGCTTAAAAACAGTATTGATCACCTCAACCACCGTGGATGCTGTAATCCAAGAGTTGCGTTCATGTCTTGACTTCCTATGTTGTTGCACAACAGAGAACACTCCTGTAGTGACTGTGTTGAGAATTACTGTTTAGAGTAAACATCACAGAATGGCATGGAACCAGCAACCTCTTCAACACTTCAATGTTGCTCCCTTGGTATTGACTGAATTACAAGGCCAAGGGTTCCAGTTTCACTTTATGGGGGTATCTGTATAAATGGCTTAAATGCTGTTCATTGCCAAGGCCTGGTTATTCACGCCCATGAATGGATGGATGTTGTCTTTAAGAGGCCAGCAATTGATTGATTATGAATGGGTTTTGTTTTTTAAATGCCATTACTACAGTTTGAATCTTTTTAGCCTTCAGTGTCTGCTGTATCTGACGATAGTGGCACTCTACCCCATACGTGACAAATGTTGCAAACTCAGTCCTCATGAAAGGAAGTCCCTTTCAGCAAAAAACTGCTGCAGGCTTATCAAAGTGTACACAAGAGCATTCAATGGTCAATTCAGCATTGTTATTACTGTGTATTTGTTTAGCTGTTGCTTTTCTTCAAATGACTTGCAGCATAGAACTATCTAATGATTTACTCATTTATGCACCTGGATAATTTTTGTGTTCAGTGCAGTTTTCTTGATTACTGGTATTACAGTGTGATGTGAGATTCAAACATACGTAGGTTCCACCTTAATATTCCCTGTAGAAAGTAAACTATAAATATGTTGGTATTAACTGAGCTTTTTAAAATGTGTAAGCAGCATTAAAAATATGAATACCCTTAGTGTTATAAATTGTAATCTTGCAGTCAAATTTAGATAATATAACATAAATTAATTGTTAGTAATGTTGCAAAGCCCCTCTAATAGCATTGGGTCCATGTCCTTTGCAGAGTGATATAAACAGTGAACTCGTAAAGCTTTTTTCTGTATATCTGAAATAGTCGTATATCATGTTGCAAAAATAGTTCAATTTAGGGTCGGTAATGTGAGAAGTGGCGGGGTGGCGTAGTGGTGCGTGCGGTAATGGAGGGGAGCAGCTCCGGGACGCCTGAGGCGCGGTTGAGCCCTCTGGAGGCGTCGTGGGCATAATTTGACGAAACGCCAACGAAAGAAGGTGCCCACTTGATAACCCCGATGAGATGACGCGCCATTGCTGTGCCACACCATGGTTGGCATTATGGTTGGTGGACGCTAGTTAGCTGGTGAGTAGCGGATGGTAAGCGTGCAGGGGGGGGGTTAGGACAGGTTAGATAGGTGTCAGGATCCCCTTTATAAATCAAGCTCCTGGTATTTAGCACTGTGTGTGTTATATGAACCAGGGTATAACTTAATCTTGCACTATGTTTCTGTGATAGATACTCATGGATCTCTTATCTGTCAAGCAGTTATTGAAAATTATTGAGAAATAATAAAAAAAAAAATTACAAAGGCTAGAAATACTTTGTTAGAAGTACTTTAAAAAATGGTGGTGTGTCATTTTCACATTTACATTTTATTTTATTTTGATATTTTAGTTCATTTCAGGTGACATTTTCTGCTCAAGAATCAGTTTTTTGTGTGAAATAATGGTTGTTTGAGCCCCTCGTAACAGAAATTCAGTGAAAGGCATGATTTCACTGTACAAATTGTCTTTTATACAGGTACTTCTTTTATACAACTATGGTTTGAAATTAGTTTGTCTAGGGAAATGAGTTGGATTTAAAAGTAAGTTGTACATAGATGTCTGTGAACTGAAACCACTGAGTCAGGTTACTGTTTACCTCCTTTCCTTGACAGGCTCTGGTGCCCCTTCTCCAGCATGGCTTCTCGGCTGCGAATCCACAGCGTGGCTGCCTGCTGCTTCCTCATCTGCAGGCAGCAGCAGTAACCGTGGCCGACGACACAGCACAGCATCTGACAGTGGCGACACAGGCATTGGCACATCTTGCTCTGACAGTGTGGAAGGTGAGGTGGCCTCATGTATGGGCACATGATTTGACATCATAGCATGTTGTTGTGCTCCTCTGTCTGCAAACTGCCCTTTTCAATTACATCAGTTACCATGAGGTGATTTCTGCCCCTGGCATTGGCACAGACTGGTTGTTCAGGCCTGTGAATGTATTTCATGTTTAAAAGGTCAGCCAATGATTGCTATACATTCTCCTGATAATCTGATGTTAAAATGTAGTTTTTTGTGTTAATCTATAATGATGAGTGAATACACATGGGCCTGGGGTTCATGGTGGTCATCTGCCAGCTAGTAGGGTAAATATAAAGATTTAGTCTCTAGTATGCTGTCATGAGTTTTTACATGATGCTTCCTTAATGTACTACAGGACTTGTTGTTCTTAGGGGTATTGCTGCTGTGAGGTTGCTTCTTTAAATTCTGCCACCGGCCATGTAACATCTGTGTTGTACACATGAGTGCTGCCTGCGTGGCAGTTTCCCTCCCGCAGTGGAGGTTAATCTCTGGTTACTCCTCCATGTTCCTGGCGGATGAGTACTGTAGCTGTGTTGGCAGTAATTAGGTAAATCTCTGGCAATCGAGTTGCTGCATTCCATTAGGGACCACATACCCACTTTCTGGTCATTATGCTGTTTTATGGTAAGACCACCCCCACCCCCCAAGGAAAAAAAAAAAAAAAAAGCTCCATGTCTGTGTAGGTTTGGTAATGTTTGCTCAGTAGGGTCCAGTTGTATAGGCCCCCTAATAGGGCATTGGATCCAGATGCAGGACTTGATGCCTTGCTCCCTGTATTAGGGAAATTTTTTTATACCCTCTTCCAGCTTTTGAACCTACATGATAATGACATACTTTTTTTAAGTGGTAGGCATGCAGTTGGGGATAGTGATTGTCTACCTGGCACAGATCATGGAACAGTGGGACCAGAGGTCATGTGGGAAGGTATATTTGGCAGTTTTCTATACCCTGCTTAGTTTAGATGTGCTGGGAAAACATCTGGAGTTCTGGGTGTGGTGGTCCCATAATGAGGAATAAGTTGTCCTATCTCAGTGGTCAGCCATGCTAGTAGATGGAGTTCTTGAAAACGAGCTTGGCCCAGTTCGGCTAGTGGTATTGAATGAATCCTTCCCGGGGGGGTTTTCCATTAAGTCCTTGAACTTGCCTCCCATGGATTTGGAGCCTCTTGTTTTCATCCAGTAAGCACAATGAAGTGGGTTGTTTGTTCAACAGGTAACAACTGCACAGGTGAAAACCTTCCCATGTGTGAACCCGTTCTGTCCCACAAGATGTCACAAGGTTTCCTAACAAGATCTGGAGGGATGCATGCGTTGTTGTTGTGTCCTTGCAGCTCTTTAGGTTGATGGCAACCCACATGAGGCTGGAGCCCGGACTCAAGGATATGGTCTTGGTCCATCCCTCATTATAACGAATCTCATTTTTGCTAAAGTTCTGCAGTCATTATGGTCGTAGCAACCTTTGCTGCCTTGTCTGTTCTGGTGGTAAAGAAGCAGCAGACCAATACTGATCCAGTCCTTTCAAATTACACAGCCCAACACACTGTGCCCTGTCCCACATTTGAACACACATTCTGCATTCTAGATTTACTCTTAATCACTGACAAGTTTTGTATAGACCACATTAACGTTATTTAAGTTTTCTTGGGACAAATTTAGCTTCTGGCAGCTTACAGTATACAATTACATTTTTATTTACCTTTATGTGCCATTTTACTGGGATGCATCACTTAAGTAGTCATGCATGGATGTGATAATGAAATTGTGAATGGGAAGAAAATAAAAGTAGAGGCTGTTAGCTAATTTATGTAGCTAAGAGATCGAGAAAAACAGATCTTAAAGTTGGGTTTTAAGACCTGTTTGAATGGTGGGAGGGATTCAGCAGTTCTGAGTGGCAGAGGGATTTCTTTCCACTACATTGGAACCAAAATAAAGTAGCTATGGACAGATAAAGATGTACATTTTTCACATTACCCTTCAGAATATTTTCCCAAGATATACAGGGAAAGTGCTTTACTCCAGTGTTCAGTAACAGGCAGCACACAGTAAATCTGGCTTTACTGGTTTTAATTTAGTCAGTTGGCATACGCTATGAGGATTGCAGTTTTCCATGGGGGGCTGTTTATGCTGGCATGTACCATACTCTTCCTAACCCCTCTGTCTAATTCTGCTTTGTGGAATTCACACAAGCGAAGGGTCTCTATTCCTGGGGACACCATATAATTGACATGCCGAACCTGTGGTTTACGACTGGCTGAGTCTGTAAGCCTGGCCCCATCTTCCTCCCAGCACATCAAGCTAATCTGGGCCAATCCAGTTCAGACAAATTCAAACAGCCCCCACAATGACGCATCCTCCTGGCCAATTAAAAAGATTGCTGAGTCTTGAGCAGTTTTTTTTCATTGCCTGCTTTGCTTTCTGCAGAAGCGATCAGACCTATTTTTAAGTCAGTTGCATGTAAAATGAAAACCCCGTGTTGTCAGTTTTGCTGTATTTTGCATATGCTTGTTTATGGCTTGAATATATGTTCAAGATACTCACCTGTTTATTTCAAGTATATGAGGCCGACCTCATTTCCAGTTCGTTAGAAAGTATATGGTTGAGCCTGGGGACTTTGCTTTAATGAGGTCACCCCCCCCCCCCCCACACACACACATTTTGCTTTTGGAATGGAGTTGTGGCTTGAGCTGATTTAAAAGAAGAGGAAAGGGTATTTTTGAATGCGGATGCCTAAATGATGTCTGTTTCGCTCAGGGTTTTATGTTTGAAATCTTTATTGTATAAGTTTGCCATATAGGTTGTATGACATTAGATAAACAGTATGTATTGTTTTTTTAGTAATTATTAAGTTACAGTTTATACTCCAGATTAAAAGATTACTCACTGTCAACCACTGCAATTGGGTACTGTACATTTTCACTTAATTTAGCTTGTATTTTTGAGCTATGAGCCCATGTATTACATAACTGGTGCTTTTCTTCAAGGCATTTTAAAATTTTGGACTTGAACACTAAACTGCCTACAATGATTTGTCCATTTATGGAACTAAGGTAGTTTTTACTGTATTCATTTAGTTTAGTAATTAGTAGCATAACAAGAGCAGAGATTCAAACATGGAGCCACTCTCATCACTAAGCTCTTGAAATGTAAAATCAACAGTGATTATGTTTGTGTGAAAAGTAGGAGTAAAGTCCCAAATTGTGAAATCTGTGCTATCTAAACCACCTCCTATAAAGTGATCTTGGATTATGGTTGTAGGTCATGACTTTGGTTGATGGGTAGTGTTTTGAACTAAGGGTTTTGGTTACATCAACTCTGCCTTCGTATGCCCCCGATAAGAGCTCAGATATCGGGAAGTGTTGAATGACACCTTCCAGAATCCCAGGAGGGCATCACTTTTCCAGCAAATGATCAATTCTTTCTGGAAATTAGCAGTGTTTTAACCTTGAGGAGAAAGTGCACCCACTCAGGGTGGACTGTTGGACTAGAGTTTAGGTTACATTCAAGAACAAACTGTTGTATGAAACTTGAGGCTTAATAAAATCCTCTTCATCCAGCTAGCTTCTGGAAATAGCCAAAAAAGCATTAATTTGTTAAGCATGCCACCTCACCAGGCATTGCTACTAATTATACATCCTATGGGCTTTCCACTCCCTCCCAGGTGCCTCTGGTTTCTATGCAACTCTGAGTTAAAGGGGTTGCTCTTCATTCTGCACCTTCTGCTGGAGCTCAGTCCTGAAGCTGTTACCCCTGTGTTTTCCATTTGTGAGAGCAAATGTTACCTTTTAAACAGAATAGGAATATGAGAGCACCTTCTATTCAGCTCATTTTCACAATGTATACAGCTTGTGTCTGGTGTTATTGATCACTGACACTCAGGAACAAGGTGACAGACTTTACACATTTTTTTTGGGATTAATCAGTCAGCAGTTAACATTAAAGCCAAGTTTATGGAGAATACATATTTTTATTTTCATTCATTATAAATTAGTTTTATTCTATTGGCTCAAAGTTAATAAAACATTAAAATATTAGGCTTTTTGTTTTATAGACCAAATTGCACAAAAAATGCACATCTTCATTAACTATTTATTGGTTATGATGTGGTTAAAAAGTTCAATGGAGTTATAAATAAAATACATTTCAGCAAGACTTCTGCTGACTTTTCTATTTCTAAGTTGAAGAGCTGGTGCTCTCACATGGGTAAATATGTTAGAAGAAGTGAGCTGTAGGTATGAAACCCGAGTGACATTATGTCATGTTCTTTAGCAGCCCGACATTCTTATTGGTTTGCAGGCCCTGTTGTAAGTCACAAGGTGTTAATATCGATTGAAATGCATGTTTCTGCATAATTATTTTGCAATGTGGAAGCAGGTCATGGTCACCGGCAACAGCTGGGTTGCTGGTGGTGCCCAAAGGAAGCCAAACCTTGCTTATATGTGGGCCAGGAATAAGCTTGGAGGTGTTGTACCATCACACATGCACGGGGTAAGGATGCTTGGCATTCTTGGTCCCTCTATTAATATCATCGTGCACACAGCTCACCTGGCACCAGGGTGACAGAACAGCCTGCTAACGACTGGTCCTGGGTGCTGCCACTGGTGTCGCACTTAGTTCCCCAATCCCCCAGCCCCACCTACATGCCCTACAGCTGTTCTCTTCCACTCCGCCTGTCTTAGCATTTGTTGCGGAAGTGTGTTGCTACTTAAACATGGTGAGTTGAATGTTTCGCTCACAGAGGCTGTAGGACTTTGTTAGGATGTAAGGATGTAATGAGGTTTGATCTCAGGTTTGCTGTTTGGTTCGATATGGAAAAAGGGCAAAGGTGGAGTTTAGGCTCTGTTTTAAGGATTTGATCAAATAAGACACTAATTCTGAAATTGCATCCCTCCCCTACTGTGTCAGAGCAGTCCCACTGGTAGAGAAGCTTCCTGGGAAATTGGATTAGGCTTTCATTTGCACCCACTTTTTAGATGCTGAGATGGCAGAGTTTGGCTTGCTGCCATTTGCATGTGTCAGACTTTGTCTTGTTTGGCTGAAGGTGTCCCTTTAGGTCATCTCCCCCCAAAAGGGGGCTCTCCACCCAACAGCTGCTCCACACCCCATTACTGTAATGGTGTGGTGGGCCATTCTTGATTTTTTGCCAGCATTGAGACAAGCTAGAGGGATTTTAATGATTAAGGGTTTTTTTTTTTTTGCTGACTAGCCAACAGAATTGTGAGTAGACTGGTCCAGGTTACAGTAACCATAGTAACATGGGCCCAACATACATGAACTAACTGGCTAACATGCTAAGTCTGTTAAGGTATCTTTATTTCTACAGATGCTACAAAGGAACTGAATCATAGGATCCAAATTGGATCAGTTTACCTAGGTCAAGAGCTAGTCCCTTCCCTGCACCACCATGATTAACTTCCCCTCTTAAATATCCCTTTGATAAACAATAGAATGTCTTATGTAAATGCAGAGTGTGGGTACATATCCACCAGTTCCTTAACAAAATGTGGTTGAGGTTCATGGTGCAGTGAGAAAGAGCTACCTACAGGTAGATGCATTTGCAGTCAGCAATAGCAGATAAAAAATATCACTTTTTCCACAGTGCTCCATGATATTGCCATTGCCCACCCCTCTTTCCTGCCAGCTATTAGACATGTTAATGTGGTGGTGCGTGTCTCCCTGTGTTGACTTTCTTTGGATCTACAAAGGTGTCTCTTATAGCTCGTAACCAAAGAAATGTTCTGTTTTGAAATAAGTGCAGCGAGGTGTTTAGTGCTGTAATTCCTTGGATTATGGTATCCTTGGATTATACTTCTTGAATGTTCGCACCCAGTGCATGGAGTTTTATTTTTCTTCCACCTTTGCTGCTATGGATATGTTATTACACATTACCATCCCCTTTAAGTCTTCAAAAGAATTCCAGAATGTTTGATTGTGGTAATTTCTTAATCTGCAATCCCAGAAACGCACTTTCAGCCTGTACTCCCTGCACTGTTGTGGTGTTTGTAATTAATATGGTATTATCTTTCCAGCTGATTTCTAAACTGCATGCAGGAAATTGATCTAATAAAGAAATCCTCTTAGATTTTCACAGCTCAGAGTTCCTTTTTAGCACCAGGACCTTAAAAACTAATTAGACTAAGCAGCAAGTCTTGCAGATCGGCCCTTTATATTCTTGCAGTGGATTAGCAGGTGTTATATTGGACGTCTGTTCCTCAGCCTTATGGCCACAGAGGGGGACAAGTGGGGTGGGGGGGGCGTGTTAGCAGAAGAACACACTCTGTATGTATGTACTGTTAATCACCCATAGAGAGAAGCCCTCTGAGCACTTGGCACTGCCAATACCACCTTGTGATTGGCATGCATTGGATGTAGCCTCAATCCATGCAGAATGATGGGCCTAGAGCAGAGGTTTTCAACAACGAGAGTGCAGACTGGAACTGGACTTGCTTAGTAGTGGCATGACCACTTAGTAAAGATATAGTCTAAATATGTCTATGGGTAGTAAAGAATGTATATAAAACATTTTTGTTAAATTATGCTTGTATTTACATAAATGGCAGAGTTGTGCATCATCTGATTAGTTTTGCTAGTTCTGGTTCATAAAAGCACAATATAAACTGTTATAAACTACAAAAAATTTGTAGTCTTCAGCAAACATTGGGCTTTTATTTATTTTTTGATGCTCACAGTAAAAGTAACAATGAAGGTAATGGAGCATCTGAAAATGCTTTTTTAAAAAAAAAAAAAAAATCACATTTCAGTTCAAAGTATGGTCCATCATATATAAATAAGGATTCATTGTGACCCTTGATTATCTGATAACATATTCCAATGTGCAAAAGTAAACATTTTTAAACATCGAAGTCATAGTTTGTTGTGTTACATGCCCTATTATGCCTGTCTAAGCAGATTGGCATATTGCTGCCATCTGCTGTTACCAAAATATATTTTACTACCCAGTATATGGCAAAAACATCTTACTGTATTATACTAACTGGGTAAAGATTGATTTAACTTGTATACAAAAAATGTAACTGTCTGCTTTGGTCTGCAACTCAGAAAGGTTGAGAACCTTTGGCCTAGAAGAAATATAGCTGGCAGGACTTGTGAACACTTGAAGATGTGTTATTCAGACAGAGAAAGAATAATTGTTTGTCTCTGGCTGTCTGGATAGGATGGCATTGGTACTTTATTAATCCCTGCAGGGAAATTAACAAGCACAATGGCTTATTACATAACATGTAATAATAAGGTGCACACTTACACCCAAACAAAATAACTGGCAACTAATTAATAAGTAATGAAGTGGATAAATACAAATTAGTTGCACTCTAGATTTTAAAAGTTAACTGAAGTGGCTGTAACATGACGGAGAACTTCTGTTTCTCTGTGTTGAGGAACTAACATGCCCTTGAGTGGCATTATGGAGGCGGATGACTTGGTAAGAAGCCCACCCGAAGTGTCTGTATGCGTGTATAAGCACACAAAAAGGAACGTGTGGCCTGCTTTCAAGGCCTGGACCTTTTAAAGAGATGTTCCCCTGCCAGAACTACAGCTGTTTCTGGGCTGAATGGCTGTCTTATTTCACCCCCATGAGCCTCCTTGCCAACTGTACTCCTGCAGTTTTTCACTCCTCTCTTCAGGTTCCTAAGGAAACCAAACAGTTTAAGAAACATCATCTCTAAGAGCTTCACAGGTCCTCCTTGTACTCATGAAACACTGATAACAGCAAGGATGAAGAATGACTGCAGGCCAGTGAGTTGTTTAAGGCTTCAGAGGGAGAAGCCATATTTTAGGGCTTTTTAAGCATTTATGAGGTAAGATGTTTCCAGCAGTCCAGGTTGTCTTGCAGGCTTTGGAAGGCTTCATCAAGAGTCAGAGTTAATTTACCAGCCTGGGACAAAAGACTATTGTGCATTTCTGATGATGTCATATTAGAAATGATTTCATATTAGAAATCATGTTGAAATGCAAATGGTCTGACAATGGTATTAAAATCACTGGAGCAAAGTGCTTTTCAGAGACTGAAGGAATTATTTAGACATGGGCCAGTTTTGCTTCAGACCATCTAGAAGTTGTAGATAACAATGAGGAAAATGCATTTGCAAATACAAACATTTTCCATATTATTTATTTTTGATGTTTTATGAGTCAAATGTTCATGTCTTGTGCAGAACCACACGCAGTCTCCTGTTGGATCAGGGCACATTTCACTACATGGTATACCTTGTAACCATGTATTTGACAAATAAATTCTTTTGATCTTGAACTTGGTTAAAGGAGTGTGATTGGGGCTTCAGGCTTTGGGGGGGTTCAACTTGCTAAGCTATACTAACCAATGTACTAGACCTTCCTTCTTGATGTTTGGTAATTAGGCTTAAACTCTTTTGTACTGCCTGCTGAACCATTTGATCTCTGCATAACCCTGCAAAGCAATGTTCAATGTCTATTTTTTTTTTTTCTGAATCAAGTAATGAGCTTATGAATGGAACAGTTCTCAGAATCTAGTTTGCTTGGAGTGCTGTCAGTGTGTGCACAGAAGGCCAGGGACCAAATGTTGTACTGGAATATAAAGTGCAAAGAATTTAATGATTTGTCTAGTTAATGTACTTTCAGGTCACTCTGGCTATATTTTAAAGGATTGTTCTGGTGTGGTAATCTCTTTTTTATAGCTATTGTACTATATGTATATGTTGTATGATATAGCTGCCTTAGCTTTATATAGGCCACCCCCCTTTGTCAGTTTGGAGAATAATCTATTGATTGAGTTTCTGTGACCCCATTGTAGCCATTTGTCCAGCTTTGGGCTCCTCTTATAGTTTCCCTGGGGCGTGTGATCTCTTCCACACACTATAATGCCCGTACATTGAGGCCAGTTCCACCCTGTCTGTCACCTTTCACTCCCTTCTCTGGCACAGGGGATGGAAATGGCATCAAGAGTTGTGGTCCTGGGTTATTGCTGCTCTTACTGCCTTTTACAATCCACTCTTTACTTGGAACTCAGTTTGCTTAAAGCTTTATATATTTGATAATTCAATTGCTTTGGTGTATAGCTAGCTGTGGATACGGTCATATATGGCTCACTTTTTTATTATTTTTATTTATTCATCTAGCTGGCACTTACGGGTGACTTGGGTAGATTCATTATGCACTGACCCTGGGTCTTGTTTAACAAGAACAAGCAAGGAAAGCACGCCGGCCTTCTTGTCACTATAGACACTACCATGCATCTTTGCATCTCCATGCTGCATTTGTGCAGAAATGTTATTCTGAGGAAAGGTACACTGAATAGGTATGGGTGGAATGGATGTAGGGTCATCTCAGCCCCAACACTTACCCTGTCTTAGCGGTGTACACTGAGCATGTCCATATCAGCGTCTTTTTTCTGCAACACAGTATGTAGTTCTTGTATAATTGTATCACCTCCTCTTGCCATTGGTTATTCTGCAGGGCCAGAGACCTAACTTCTCCTACACTGTCACCAAAGTGACTACCTACAGCCAATCCTTGTGGTCTCTTTGGGCTCTTCTGCAGATATCTCCTGGGTTCTCCAGGAGTGCTGTACTGTACATCCTAATGGTTCTTTCAGATTAGCAGATGAAGTGTCTGGGGAGGAGGGGTTGACCATCTGTCGCCTTGTGGGCTCAGCCCTTACCGTCACAGGATTACCAAATTACAGCAAACACCCCCCCAAGCCTCCTGGACATGCTCCAGGTTGATGGACCATTGTGTCAGATGCAGCAACCATAAACTGTTTCCAGCGGTGCTCACCATTTAAGAGGTGCAGTGAATGGGGTGAGAAAGATTACAAGGCTTCAATTCAGAGTGGGTTCAATACCCATCCAGAACCTGGAAGGCAGCAGCATAACCCACCACCCTGCTTCCAACCTTGCCTCCTCCACAACTCAAAGCATTCATATGAGCCCATGACTGAGACTCTTCTAGCCAGGAGATTACCTTCCCACCTTGAATATGCAACTGTAGTTGAGTTCTGATCCAGCGTGCAGTATGCATCCCCCAGCTACTGCTTATGTTTCAGCCCTGGAGTCTTGCTTCATTTTCCATCAGCACACCTCTGTTCTCAGGGACATAGAAGTCCAGTCAACTTACTGCAACAAGAGTGACCTCTTGCACCAGTGAGGGTCCTCCTATAACCACTCGTGGTTGGGTGCTGTAGCCCTGGAAGGGAAACTTTTCTGAAGAAAATCAAAGCACTACATTGATTTTGACCAAATATTTGGTTCCTGCATGTACGCTTGAACATATTTTGATGCATGAAATTATAAAGCCACAAGTTTTTCCAGATAAGCTGTGTGTTTGTATTATATAGAGAAGTGTAAAATCATTTCCCAGGTTCTCAGCAAAAACACACTGATTGGTTTGCCAGATAGTGGAAAGGCCAACCTCAAAGCTGCTCTCAGTGGCACTGCTATATGTTTGCAGTTAAATTAATGGCGTTTTGGGGTTGAAAGTCGGTCTAACCCTCCCTTTGACACATGCAACATGTAATCCTTATGCAAGCGGTTTTGCTACATAACAATTTGTTTCATGTCTGACGAGTGAGCTCATTGCAGCTTAAGGGATATATGATGCCGTAGTGATTTGGAGAAATAACACTGAACAATAAATATTAGCAGTACCTTCATCCTTATCTCAACTGTTCCAAAGTTGGCCTTATGTTTCCCTAGCAACTGTCTCCATGGTACTGGCAATGATGTACCACCAAGTGAAATGGTTATGAATGCACACAAATGCAGGAGGGATAGAGGTGTGTGTGTGTGTGTGTGTGTGTGTGTGTGTGTGTGTGTTGGGACAGTCCTCTGCATAGTGTGCTGTGGTATCATGGGCTGAAGGCCAATGTTCTATGAACATGTGCTGGATTGGCCAACAGACTATTTACAGTGTGTTCCTCCTCTTTCATAACCATGCATCATCAGCAGCTTGTTATGTCACCATGCTGCTATGGTACATGTACTGGGTACAGCTGTCCCTCTGGACAAGTGGCACAGTTATGTTTAACGAATGTTGTGGAAGCTGGCCAAGGTCTGTGCTTCTGAGGGAGCTGAATTTCAGCCTTTAGAGGGATCTGGAACAACTGCCCTGAGAAACACAAGTAAAATACTGTTAAGCAGAAAAATTCTGTCCAGTCACTTCTTCTGCAGTATGGATACATTCATCTCGTGCAGCCGATCTTATGGGTATCAGGACATTTGCACAAATGATTTGACTTGACCCAAATATATGTATATGAATGAATTCAGTGAATTAACCTGAATTTGTTAATCATAGGTTCCCCTTTGGGAATAAACTGTGCACTAGTACAGTGTATCCAAAGGAGGAGTATGTATGCTAGTGTAAGGTGGAATTAGGTGATTCAATCAAATATTGTGGACTACAGCTCTGTCCTGCTTCTCATTTCTGGTTCATTTGGAGTGGGCAGAGATGGACAGGCAAGTACTCTGGGTACCAGTCATGCAGATGAAGTAGACCCGTAGCACAGATGACACCACATGCGCAAATGAATCCAGTTAGTTAAGATGACCACGATCACCCACCGTACCCTGTCCATGGTACAGCACTGACAAGCTGAATGGAAACTATATGAATAGCCATATTAAAGGGAGCAGTTCACCTATTTATATGTGACTACACCCCCAACCGTGCACACTGGTTTCCCCTTCATGCTTGATTGAAAGAGATGATGCTAGTGGTGCACAGCCAGCCTTGCAGGGGCCACTTGTGAAGGATGGCGGAGGGGGAAAAAAACAGCACAGTACTGCAGTTGCCATGACCTACATTCTAGCAAATAAAGCACCCAGAAGATCCACACAAAGTTTGCGTGTTTGCACATATGTTAGGCATGGGATGGGGAATGCCATCCGATGATGTTTTCCTCCTGGGGCAGGGGAATGAAGTTGCAAGCCCATGCTGCTAATGAGACATCACCCTGCCACAGGCTGCTGTGGTGGGACCTGGGCACTGCTAGCCCCAGGCTTCAGGGCCTTCTCCCTGTTGTGCTCCACCGCAGTGTTTCGCAAATAAAACCCAGATGAAGCTATTCTGGGTTTGGAACATCTCTTTTCCCCCGGCATTAGCAAAATTCCCATAAAAAATTTAAGATGTTTAAAAAACTCCCACATCATTATATAGTCAGCTGAACCACTGTTTGCTGCTCCTGTGGTGTCATGAGTTGAATTGAGATGAAAAATGTGTCCTTTGCTCTGGAAAACAATAACTAGGCCTTGGGTTTGAAAACGACACCCGTTGTGCTTTTATTCCTGTTTTCTTCCTTTGCTTTCTGTGTTCATTGCGTTGCGGCCACCAGTTATTCATATGATCGGTTTGTTTACGGAGGCCTCTGTCCAAATGGGATCCTAGAGCCAGTATAACCTGGAGCAAGCTGTAGCCATACATTTTTCTGACCTGCTTTCTTCCAAGTGGCATTTAGTGTTAAGTTTGTATACAGAGCTACTTACACATTTGCATGGCTGGATACTTTTTTTTTTACTCTTACCAGTCAGTTCAGTGCAACCATGATGATTAAGGGTAGTAAAACATGAGCACAGGTTCAGACCTGAGACCCTCAGAATGCAGGGTGATGGTTGTAACTGAGGCACCACCTGCATGAATAAGTCTTCAGCCCAAGCCAGAAGTGGGTATGCAGTGGTCTACAGGGAGCTGATCAGTTACCTGACACCAGTAGGCGGTTTGACTTTGGAGGCGCTGGCTGGTGTAGCAGGAGGTGAGGGCCTGACCTTGCCCAGCATTTGTTTCTGTGTTTCTTTGCTCGTAGCTGGGGTAGGGGTGAGGAATTCTCTGTGTTAGATGTTGTGCTCACCCCCCAGCTTCACTGCAGTTGCCTGGCAGGCGAGTATCCACAAAGGAACACTTTGTTAGGGCTGGCGGGCATCTTCAAGCTGCAGTGCTTGTGCTAGTCAACCCCCCTACACAATCCTCCTCTCGTATCCCCCACCCCTAGCTTTTGGCAGAGGTACAGTGTGAACACACTCTTGTTTCTCAAGCCAGATGCTGCTCTGTCTATGTGCAAAAATACGGAGAAAGACGCTCCGTTTTGCACACTGAGAAATTACAAAAAACACACAAAGCACTGTATTGCAGTGATCTGGACCAGCCTGGTCATCTCCAACAGTCCCTGCTCCCAGTGTCTGTGGTAGTGCTGAGGGCACAGGAGGCCAAGATGGATAGTGAGGGTAGAGACCTGTGATTTTTCTAATTTTCTGGTGATGTGTCTTGATCCACAAAGTGGTGGAGTTTGGGGGTGGGGGAAATCTGGGAACTTAAATGGATATGACACAGGCACTCATGCATTGTTGTGATGCATTTCATGCTGTATTTCAGCACTGAGCCCAAAGCCCTCATTGAAATTAATTCTGCCAGTGGGAAGGGCCTTCAGCTCTGGTTTCTGCTGTAGAGCGGCTCTGTCGGTTTCCTGCAGTGCAGCACAGGCTGGTACACTTCCCAAAACCATGGGTGATTTGGCGCAGAAAGCATTGAGCTACAGTTCTCAGTAGTTCCAGCTCTTAATGCCACCACTGAGCCTTATAGATGGACAGGACCTCTTGCCAGAAGTAGGCTGCCCTCTACTGTCAGATATGAGTCTGCACTCCATTGCTCTGTGTATGCATGGTGGTGTGAGAGGTGTGTGTTTGTGCAGGTAAGGTTTCTTGTTTAGTTTTGTATTTTGAAAATGTTTAAGTCAAAATTTAATTCACAAATTACGCTCCTTGTACATCCTTCATAACTTCACTTTGCATTTAGTGATTGTTTAAATTTATTAGCAAATGGATGATGTTGGACAGATGACTACTGTTGTATTGTTAATTGTTTTTCTTTTCTTTTATCTTGTTAAATGAGGTAGTTTCTCGCTTTACAATTCCGTACAAATTATCCTATGTTTTGGGCTGGTCAAAAACATCAACCTAACCTTATGTAATATAAGCATGTTGTCATCTAATGATGGGTGGAGAAGGGCCGGTAAATGGTCGATGTGGTGTGAGTTTTGTAATGACTGTGTGTGCATACATACCCCTTCCTCTATGAAGCTGAACTGTAATGTTGTCCCCTTGTCTCAACCTTGCTCTCCTTCCTCATCCCAGTCTTCATCTGCCTTCTCTAGCTTCTTCCAGCTCGCTGTAGCTCTCACACATGAACCTTTGTTCCCCTGAAATCAAAAAGCACTGCAGATTCCTTCTGCTAATGTAATGCGAGGAGCCATTGTGGGTGGCTTTCATCTCTTTTTGTTAATTTATTTCCAAGTCTGGTTAGCAATGGTTTGCCGCCAGTTGCAGCAACACTTTTGGACTCCGTCCTCCTAAGATGCAAATCATGAGTCAGCAGTGTTTCATTTCAAGGTGTTTTGTTTTATAATTTTAATAATACTCTTTTTTTATTATAACCCTATAGTTACATTCACAAACAGGCTGCAAGCCATTGTGGATGTTAAACTCTTTTAACATGACCCTGGTCACAGCTTGCCTTATTGTTGGGAAAGTCATGACATTGCCCAGCATGCTCCTCTTGACATGCTTGCATCTGATGGCAGCTCTTAACCAGCACAGGCATTCTAGCCATGTGCACTTTCAAGCGAAAGGAAGGGGGATTCTTTGAGATTCACACAGAGTAGCTCTTTGTCATTGCTGATCCTTCTCTTGTGAATTCTTCTCAACCCTTTGTGTATCGCTTCTGGATGTGCAGTAATGGACCCTGGAGCCCAGTGTTTTTTTTTTTTTTTTTTTTTTTTTTGGATGTGTTCACAACTGGGTCAATAAAAGTGCTCTTTTTCTCCTCAGTATGTTTGCATTATTACAGATGCCAGTGTCATGTGGTGAGAAATTGGATTGTATGCAGCAGATGGGCCAGTGCCTTGTTTTTCCAGCATAATGTGATCATAATTGCACCTTACCACTGGGCGGTGATAGAGAGCAGTTGTGTGGACTGATTTTAAGGTCACTGTAGGAATGTCATTTTATATGCTAATTACTGAACGTTTTACATTAGACTGAATAATGACTTTAAAGTGTTCACGTCAAAAGGGGAATGAGGTGTTTTACAGGCGTAGACTGGTCTGTTACTGTTGTTGTAAGTAGTAGGTTTGGACTTTATTTTATTTTATCTAAATAGACAACTTTTTTTCCCCCACAAATCTTTGTTGAAATGCATCTAAAGTTTTGTATAACAATGGAGAAAGCAGAAATGCCTGAAGTGGTTCTGTGTGAAGGGCAGTCCAAGCTGGAACTAAGCTGAGGCAAGAACTGTCTGCTGAAATTCACTGGTTCTCATTTTTGTCAACATCATTGTTTTTACCATAGTTGTTATTGTTTTCATAATCTTGCTGCTGACTTCCTTCTCTAAATCACATTGTTGTTTCTCCCACACAGATCACTCTAGCTCAAGCGGGACACTGTCCTTTCAACCCCTGCGTCCTCACGGCTGCATCCCCACAGCCCACGTCATGCCCTCCCCATCTAGCTCCAAGCTCGATGCCTCATCCTCTGGAGGCTCATGGAGCACTTCACAGCCAACTACACCCATCAATGGCCCCCTGGATATGAAAGATCCACGTCCAGTGCGCCGTTGGTCCTCGCTTACTCGCCTGGCTGGCTCAGAAAAGAGCACCTTGCGAGGAGTCAGCAGTAGCCGGGGAGAGACACATGGCTCGCTGGACCGGGGGCTTCAGTACAGCTCCCGATTAGGCAGCCTTCAGCACGGGCTGGAGACCTTACGCCTAGACAGTTCTCTGGGTTCTCACACTGTTTCTCCAGGGGTGGAGTCTTGCTACAGGTACGATCCAAGCAGCACTTTGGAATCCCGTGCTACATCACCCCTCAAACCCAGTACCCTGGACCTGACCTTCAGTGCCTTGCCTGAGAGCAGGACCCCGGTAACTGCACTTCACACCTCTGGGCAGAGGAGTACATCCCTCGGACATAAGGCAGTGGGTGGCTCACCCATCCAGCCCGCAGTGCGTACCCAGATGTGGCTGAGTGAGCAGATGCACACCAACCCAGTGGACTACCAGTCTGGCCCAGATCCATGTGCCAGCAGTCCCTGGCTTCAGGAGCAGCAGAGGGAACGTCTTAGGCAGGAAGCAGAGCTTGCACAGGTGGGTGTGGCCTGTTGAGAATGGAGTGTGTGGTTTTACTGTAATGAAGAGTTCTAATTCAGATGTTTAAAAAAAAATCAAAATCCCTTCACGTTTCCTGTCAGTGTGTAATCCGCTCACATTCATTTTTTAGTGAGTTAGCAAACTATTTACATGTATTGATATCAGTGATGTAAAATATCATCAATGCTGCTTCGCTCACTAGACATCTCAGCCAGTGCTGCTTGTTTTGTTATTTTGTTTTTGTTTTTTATTCCCCCCCAAGCATTCTTTTTCCTGCTTGGTGTAGCATCAGTGGTGCATGATGTGACAGTTATGTGTAAATGAGGTTGGGATGTTTTCATTTGTTATCAATCTCTTTAGAGAGAACCATAGTAAAATATGTAGCAAGCCTGTCTGCATCCATTGGCTCACTGTTTCAAATAACACACACTGCATGACTGGCATAGGACTGGGTAGCTAGTAGAAAACAGTCCAGGGTTTGGCATATAACTAGTTGGGCTCTGCTTATACATTTAGTATATGCTATCTGTTTAAAACATGATTTCAGGCAGGCTGGCAGCTAACTAGCTCATGTAAATGTGTGGTCCTTTTTAAAATTTGAACTAGCAAATAGCACATACCATTTCTATAGCCCTAATCCATTTACTCCATTTAAATTTTATTTATCGTTTCATTTAGTGATTTTGAATTATGATGTATCTGTCAGTTAACAAAAAACAGAAAACATTTCATTATTGTAATATACTATTACTGACAAGCCAATTCTTTTTGACATTAATGCATTTTGAGTACGAGGGTGTAAATGGTTGTTATCCTGTGGATGTGCAGAACTGTGCACTTCTTCAGCCATGTGTCTCTTCATATGTGGGCTTGTTTGCATGGAGAAAATCCCTTTGCATTCCATTTTGTCCGAGATTAAGTATCTATTGCCCCCTGCTGGGGAAAGTGTGCATCAGTCCCCTCCCCGAGACATAATTAGTACAAACATAATTATAAATAAATTGAACAAAATGGTTTATTGCTGCTTTTTATTGTTGTACATATTTCAAAAGGCAAAAACTGAGATAAATGTTCAATTGCAAGGAAGCTGATAAACAGTGCTTTTCTTGTTCATGTTTAGTGCAGTGCAGTCCATCCTGTGAACAAGTAACTGAACAAGTGCGCATGGTCTTGGAAGGAGACGTGCATCATTTTACCCATGGATGTGGAGCATTGTCCCTTCTTGGTTTATACCTTGGATTCTTTGTGGTTGAATCATAGTCACTTTGTCCATTTCTTGGAAGTAATTATGTGTAAAAGCAGTATTTTGTTACAAAATGAGTACACACCACTGATTTCATAAAAGTTAAAGATTGAAAGTATATTTTCCAGACACAGATTAAGCCCAATCTTAGACTTGATTACATATTTAGGAGCAATTCTCAGTGTAAAATTGCTGTTAGTCTACAAGTAGGCTTAGCTTGTTCAGAAAAATGCTCCATAAATGTTATAATTATTAAATTATTGTAAGAAGGTAAAGAGAGAATGCTTTTTTTTTTGTACAGTTATTTGGTGGAGTAATGTGCTAGTAATTTCAGTGTTTCTGACACACAGTTTTTATATGTACTAAAAAGGTTTACTGTTTCAACACATTAAAAGCATACACTATAAAGCAGCAACTGGCCATGGGTTATGATTATAGAATTTTTCTTTGTCACCACTTTAGCATTTTTTAAAAATTTATTCTACTAAGGGTTTAGTGGTTGATATGGTGACTCATTTTGGTGACATGTTAATTTACACGCTGTGTGTGTGTGTGTGTGTGTGTGTGTGTGTGTGTGTGTGTGTGTGTGAGAAGCTCAGAAGGTGATCACAGTGATCTCATTAAGACAGCACAAGATGCACAATGTATCAACTAGTTTGGCTATAACCATTTCACCTTGGAAAATGGAAGTGATGTTCCTTTTTGCTTGCAATGCTTGTTTGACTTATTGACATTATGAGGTGGGTGATGTTTTAAGGGTTTTCTTGTAATGACCTTTGTATTAATCATACTGCTCCATGTAAAGAAAATGGATTTGTAGTTGGAGGTACTACCATTTCATGGTGCTTTTAAAAAGCAAATCTTCCCCCCTTTGTTCTCCTCTGATTAAGTAAAGGAGCTCAACTGTGTTGCAGGCCTTAGAGTTCCTCTAGGGAAAGGTGAAGGGTGTACCTCCATCTTCTTCTGTACTGTCACCATCCCATGAGTCAGGCCATAATGAGGCAAAATCACATGAGTTTGACCAAGATGAGCATTAGGATCAGCACCACCACAATCAGCAGAAAGTTGAGGATGAGGTTCAGGCCGCGATTGTTGACCAGATCCATGGTGCACCAGTGCTGACCAGTGAAGATTTGGAAAGGTGCTGTTCCTGGATGCAGTACTTTGGCTTTTTTTTGAGGATCTTGGTAGATGGGGGTGTTTGGAGTTGTCCGCTGAGAGAGCCTTGCAAAGTGTGCACCAACCTGGGCAGCTCACACCATCCTGCTGCTTTTTCCCTGTAGCTGTGCAGGACGTAGGAGACAGGGCAAGGGTTACACAGCAACAGACTTCCGTGTCTTCTAACATGTGCCTCCTCCAGTTATGAACAGTGAAATGTGACTGTGGCAGAGCTCTTCATCAGTTTCAGGTCTACAAAAAGTGATACTGGTTGTGTGTGACAGTCATGTCTACAACAGTGTACATTTGTGGTCTTTGAATCTCTAGGTGTTGGATAACTTCTAATAACTTGGTTGAATTGTTCTCTGTACGTTAGTTTGAACTGTAAATTCTATCTTGGCTCAGAGAGTGATATTAGGGAGCTTCTACTTGATTGCTCCCCTGTAAACTTCTAACTAAAGAAGGAATGATATGGGATTTAAGCATTCCTTTACTGCTTATGAATTTTCAGCACTTGTCGGAGAAGGACTGCCTTCTATCCCCTTTACAGACTACAGTTGTTTAAAACAAATTTCAGTTTTTTTTATTATGGGTTCCTCCACGTAAATTATCTTCATGTTGGGTCTGTGTAATTTATCATAATAAATGCTTTGAAGTGATGACATTTTAAGTAAGATTAAGTCTCTGCAATGATAGATCCAGATACCAAAGGAATGCCCAGACCAAACAAGCATATGATTATTAATTATTTAAAATATGCCTACTTTGCTGACAGCTTGGCTTCTTGTTGCCCCTACTAAGTTCCTGTGAAGGTCAAGACTGTTTAAGAGCAGTTCATTAGACACAGTGTATTCCCGAGTTGCTTTTATTATATACCTCATTTATTTGATCACAGCCAGCATAGGCACGTCAAAGCACAGAAGAGACAGAAGTAAGGAGGTGCACTTGGCAGGGAGGTCCAGGAGAGGAGCTGGTTGGTGGAACATGAAAAAGTGAAGGAGTGCAGGCTCAGGGTGCATGGCAGGTGGTGTTCATGACATGCCATCTTTTGCTCAGTTCCTGGCCTTTATCTTCCAGGTTTTACACTCTGGTTAGAATGGGCCTAGAACCTAAACAGACCACTGGTATCCTCCCAGCGGTCACGTAAACAGGGTGGAGACTGATCGTGCACTGTCTGACCAATTAACAAAATCTTAGGGCTTCACACAAATTCCCTAGAAGGCTTGTAGTTCCCCCCATTTATATAAACAGTAACCTCCACCCCTTCACAGTCATTTGCCGTACTGGGTGGCCACAGGTCTGGCTCCACCCCCTCACATCAACAGCAGGATGATGTAGATGAGGAGTAGGCAGATGAGGATGAGGCAAAAGTTGACAAAAAGATCCTGCGTGTTCTGCTTGGCCTGTGGGGGCACCTCTATGTTGGACGCCCTCCGAATAGCCGAACGAGTGATGTGCTGCACCTTCTCCATGGTGGCAGAAGAGAGGGTGGTGAGGTGTTGGATGGAGGTGGTTCAGCCAGGAGGTGGAAGCAGAAGTGAGGTTTAAGAGGCAGATGCAGACACCAGGTGCAGTTGTACGTTAGCGTAGAAAGTGGGATTGTGGCAAGAGATGGGAAAAGGGTGGTGCTGTGTGTGGCTGTGGAGGTCCAATGAGCCCTGGGAGTGAGGGAAGTAGCTTCGTGGAGCTGATAGAAAGGAGTAGCACAGAAAGTTAAATAAGTGGAGCAGAGCACAACTATGCATGCAGAAGGTTTTTTCCATTTTAAAATATTGCTTTTCAGAATTTTATAGCTAATTTACTTTTACTCCAGTACTGTATTTGGAATTATTCAGTATTGTGATACTACACAGACCTAAATAGTTTTCTGTAACAGTTGCTATATTTACTTCATTGTCGGTTTTTCCCATTTGTAATGAGATTGACAGACTGAGTCATACAAATTGCACCTTCTGCCTATGCTGGCACTGACACATCCTCACACTGCTCTTCTTGCTAGGGGCTTTATGTCATTGAGATGCATTCTTGACAGAGATTGCCTTCTGTGCATGCTTGTGTGTCACAAGTTTCCATAACTTGCTGATCTAAACCCCCGGCCTATATATGTAAATGTATCCTAGGAAGCAGGGACGATTCTTGAAACTGAAAGCTGAGCATGAGCACTACTAACAGGTCTTCAATATGTCTGGATGACCCTGATTTAGATTTAGATCTGAATTGTCCAGTGTTGGTAACCCCACTCAGCAAAGGTATCCTGCATTTTAAGGAATGGCTGACCTCCTCTTACAAATAGTTTTTGCAGTAAAGATTTATTCATTTGTAGTGGGATTAGTAACATATTTAATTGTTTTTCAGCTGACAGCTTTGTGGAGAACAGGGGGCCAGTAATACCTCTGTAAAAGGGCTTGACCACAAATTTCACTGCATGGGTCATCCTTACCTTTGCTAAGGTTCATTTGCTTCGCTGTCTTTAAATGAAAGTTCTACCACTGCTTGCCCTCATCCTAGACAGACCTAACATGCTAAAATGTGTTGCCTTTGAGAGGGTTTGTGATATGTGCACTCAATATTGACAACACGGTGGCAACACTCATTGTCCAACCCCCTGACTGCACCGCTGTCTCCACCACAATCCAACCCTGCTATCTGGCTCACTTTAGGTATGTGCTGCCAGTTATTCTTAGGGATGACCTTCGAACATGTGGAGAGGGGATTGGTGGTTGAGTGTTGTTAGGGTGGTGGGAGCAAAGATTTTCAGCCCTGCTTACATGCTTTTAAACAGCGATAGGTCTGTGGAGAGTTAAGTAGATGTTGGTAGAATTAGTGCGATGTTCACAGATGCCCCCCTGGTAAGTAATCGTCTGTATCTCCCTATCAGTTATCCCTGAAACAACAGAACTGACTCTGGTCTCTGAATCCCTAGAAACGTTTGCAAGCCCCCCCCCCCCCCCCATTTACGAACAAAATTTTCCTGTGCAAGCATTATATGCATCTCCAAGTGCCCACTCCACCAATCTATATTATCCCTTACCTCTGAGCCCATACAACCTCTCTCAACAGTGTGCTCTCACTGTTGGCTCAGCTTGCATAAACTAACACTCCTGCCAAGGAGACTTATCCTTGTGCTGAAGAAGCATTGCTGTTCAGCTTGAGATGTGTACAGTAAAACTGGATTCCAAGTTTCGATGTTTATGCAACTATTTTTTTTTATTGCACTGGCAGTTGTGACACAGCCTTTTTAAGACTGTTTCCTATTGAGATTTCTTGTTTGTTTAGACTTGTGTATTATTCTGGTCAAGAGAATGATCATTGCCCTACAGGGGGCGGCACCGTTGCAGTATAAGGTAAGTGATTCTGGAATTTGACACCACAACTGTTGATGTCCCGTGGACAATCCGACCTTTAGTTGATAAGTTCATCATGAGGACATAACCAAATGCTGTTTTTTTAGCCCTGGAGACTGAGGAGGATGTTCCACCCATCCAAAAATTTATGAGGGGCCTAATTTTCCTGTCTGAGAATCAAGAAATGTCATCAACACTGCCCACAAGGCTGAATTTAAGGCAGTTCAGTCTATGTTCTAAAGGCCCAATAACACCAGGTCATCTGCATCAAGGTCAAATTTTAGACTTACAATTGGAGTAAACATACTTGCTGGACATGACTGCAGAGCATAATGGCACTAGGACTGCTATAGAAGACCTGCAGTAGAAAGATAAGATCAACAATCATCTCTTCAAATTTAATTCTAATTTATTGCTGTTTGTTCCCAGTGACTTAAGTTTTTTTTTTTTTTTTTTTTCCTTCCTTTTTTCTCCCCCCCCCCCCCCCCTTTTAAATTGGAGTAGTCCTGTGAATGGGTTGTTGACATCTAGACAAATTTTCCAGGCTAACTGTCCTGCTCACCAGGCCTTTCTGTTGTCTATAGTAACATCACACCCACTGACATCAATGGATGAACATCCAGCCATGGATCTGAATCTCTCACGTGATGACTCACACATGTACCAGCCTAGTTGGTCTTATCTGTATGAATTGTACCACCATCAGGCCTTGTACATTGTGCCATTAACCTTCCTCTGTCCTCACGGCTCCCTTTGTGTGAATGGTGTGCGTTTGTGTAGGTGTAAATGTGATTAGAGAGCTACAGTGACGCCTGGCATGTTGGCACCCCCCACCCTTCCTCAGTCCTCCATGCCTCTGAGGATGTACATGTGGTCCGGGTCTGCTGAAGTTATGCGTGCTTCAGACAATTTCCCTGGGAGACTGATGCAATGACAGCAGCATAGCAACTGCATCTGGACCCTTTTGTTTAATATCCACTCCTTGTGTTTATGTTGGAGGCCTATTTGCACACAACTTATCTCGTGTGAAGAAGCTGAACTGCATGCTGCTCTTATTAAGTGTCTGTGTTTAGCATCTGAAGCATGGCAGTGCTTGAAGTATCATCTCCTTGTAAGGAGTTTTCTACTCTGCTCAGATGTTCCTATGGGGAGGAAATTAATTGACTTAAAGGTCCGTACATTATTGTACACCTACACAATAGCATAAAATGGTTTGAACAAATACCTTGCGTTTTGGATTACTGCTGACCTTCTGGGTAACTTGGTGAGGACGATTATGATGGATTTAGACTAAAGTTCACTAAATGCCATTTAAAAAGCAGCTGACTGGAACTTATTTAGCTTGTATTCTCAACATTTCCAAATCAGTTAACCTTTGAATCTTTGTCATAAATATTTAAGCAATATTTTGGGATCCCCTTGAGGTGTTGTTAGTACCTCTATCAGTAATTCTGCAGTTGAAAGGCCCCCCAGAATCTTCTAGGAACTGAGGTGCATCAGTCTTACCTGGCACAGTGGGGAGGTGGAGGTGTTGCAGATGGTCCTGGGATGCAGAGAGCTTTAGATATTGTGTCCAAGGATGTAGATAAATGTCCTCTGTCCAGCAGGATGGTGAGGGTCTCTAACAGTCTGTATGAGCATGTCCCAGAGTATAAGGGAGACAGAGATTAGGGGTGGGGCGGGGTGCAGTGACCAAACCAGAGGGAAGAGGAAAATGCTTGAGAGGCAGCAGTGGGAGGGGTCTGTGGTCCTTCTCTTGGACCTCCCTCACAGTAGACAGCCCCCCCCCCCCTTACCTGCCACATTCCAGGGCAGCTGCTGTCTCCTGCTGTGTCTCTGTTATGATGACAGGTTCTAAGTGCAGGCTTCCACGGAGGGCTAAACAAACCACACATAATTTCAGGCTTCGAGGCAAACGCACACTGTCAACCAGCAAATGTATGTTGGAACCAAAGGGGTAGATTTGGCATTATCTTCCAGGCTTTAGTGAGGTGTTCGAGCCATCATGAGTGGAATCCCTTTGTGCCTTTTTATTTTGGGGAAAAAAAACTTCATTAATGTGATGCATCAAAAAAGTTGGGCTGTTTCCTGATATTTTGTTTACTATAATTATAATTTCTTCAAGCACATGGTGTTTGTGGCTGCTTAAAACTTGGAGACAATTCAGCTGATATCTGAGTGCTACGCAAGACACTGCATGAACAACCCTCTTATTGACCTTGTGCCTAAACCATATGAACTTTGCTGGATTTTAGGTCATTTCCCCCCCAGGTTTCCACTTAAGACAACATGCAATTAGTTACTAGCATGGATTAGTTACTAGCTAGCTGTTGCACTACTGTTTTTGCATGCTGTGTGTGTGTGTGTGTGTGTGTGTGTGTGTGTGTGTGTGTGTGTGTGTGTGTGTGTGTGTGTGTGTACTTGTTTTCTCTGTACACACTGCTATTGTATATATGTGTGTGCATTCCTCAGTAGGAAACAGCCAGCTTTGCATTTGTTCAAAACCGCAGATGAGCGTTAGATGTGCTCCACAGTGTCCCTTGTGTCAATGTCTGTGACCCTCACTTGGGGTTTGGTGGGAATTTTCCTCTGAATTTTTCAGCGAGTGTTTTCTACTGACCAGAAAATATATGAGCTCCCCATTTGAGCCCCTTCTTCCTTATAAGGTTCTCAGCCAGCTGCACACATGAGCAAAACTCACTGTGAAAGGGCTTTTTTTTTTTTTTTTTTAAAAACAGCCGCTTTGGCAGAGTATAGGGCCAAGGTGCAGCTCTGGCGGACAAAGACTTTGGGGGGGGCTGGGGAGAGAGGGATTTGTTCTTGGCAGGCAGCTTTCCCTCACAAAGCCCCTGGTATGCTAATACACCAACATTGCAGCAGAAGGCCACAGCAAACAGGATGGTGGCGATGTCATGAAATGCGTCACCCCGCCTGGGGTCTGCAAAGCCCATGAAACACTCTCACTTCATCCCGCTTCTGCTTCCGTAATGGGAGTCACCATCCAGGCTCATCTCCATCTCCTCAAACGGTTTGGTATTGATATGCAGACACCAGTATTTTTGTATCTCACTTCTGGGTTGCTATATTCAGCAATATCCTAACCATTCATCAGCATTTTACTAAGATTTAATTGACGGTTAACTAGCACTATCACATATTTACTTCATGCGTCTTGATGTGGAAGCTAGTTGCTCTTTAGGCAATTTTGCTACTTTCCTACACATTATCACCGGGCAGCAGTTTATGATGGATAACTCACTATCTGTGTCCATCATGCTGTTCCCAGGGGAGGTAAGTGCTGTTGTCAACCCTAAGATGATGTGCTGAAAACCTGGTGCTTGCAGGAGCCACCAGAAAAGGTGACTGCTCTGATAAAATTCTGGGAACTGGTGGTAGATTAGCTGTGTTATGTGACACGGCCAGGGGTGGGGTATTGCCACAGTTTTGTGGATAGATGGGAGCAGCCCATTTTCTGCAGTTTACATCCGCATGGTGATAAATTGCCAGTGACGAGGATCCATTGCTTGACCAAGTTGGTGGTGGTGGTCCAGAAGGACATAACATTAAGATTTATAGAAAAAGTCATGTAAAACAGTCATTTTGATGAAGTTAACCTGCAGATAATTTTTTTTTTTTTTACTTCTGTGGTGGACACATGGTGCAAAAGTTGGTGTAAGCAAATGGGCAGTAGATGGCTAAGTGGTTAATCATCATCTTGTAGTAAAAATACCTACTACTATTACTACAGAGTAATAAGTACTTACTCTGAATTGATTCAATAAAAATGACCCAGCTCTGTAAATGGATAAATAGTTGTAAGCAGCTTAATGTACACACCTTAGCATCTTAAGCTACTTTGGAGAAAAGTCAGATTAATAACAAAAATGAGTGATATAGGAAGTTATTGGTACATTGGACACTTTCTTTGGATTTGAGTTTGAAGTTCTTACTTCTAACTGCAGACCACTGATTGCCATGAGTAACTGCATCTATACTCCTCTTATCTGTTCCCATAATAGAAAGCCACTGCCAATAAGATGCCATTTTAAGGATTAAAGACATTACTGTGTAAAGTATGTCCTGAACTATTTATACTCACATGTACAGCATTCTACAAAGAATGACTGACTACTCTATATTTATTTCTCCCTTTATCTGATCTTTTTCTTCAAAGTGACATATAGTGTTTGATTTGTACAGTGAATTAATTACCCTTTTACCCATTTACACAGCTGGGTAATTTTTACTATTTCATTTCAGAGTAAGTTCCTTGATCAAAGGTGCTACATTAGCTGTGGGATTTGAACCAGGCTCCTACGGATTATGAGATAAGAATTCTGTCCTCTGTGCCCCCTGCTGCACCTGTATGTGTCTTCCTCATGTGTGTATATAAGGTTAGATCCCTCCTGCATTGTAAAGATGGGTCATGTTAGATTTTAACGCAGTTGGTACCATGTCAGAGTTTCAAGATGTGAAAACGGGCAGTTCCAGAGGTGCAGCACTGGGCCCTAATCTTAAGTGCCGTCATTGGACATGGCGTGATGGCCTATAAATAAACATCTCAAACATAACAGTGCACTTGTACAGGATAACTACCACTTTCATATTCACACCTGGAAGCGTTCCCATCACAATTGTGTGTGGACTTAAGCTCAATGAATTTGACCGTGAAATGTTGTGTTCTTTGCAGATAGATGTCGAGTCGTCCATCTGCACAATGTCCTCCAGCTGCCCTGTGTCCTGGGTGTTTTATGGGAGCTGGTAGACCAGGCGCTTGAGCTACGTGCTGTCATGTCTCCAGGAATAAACCCTCTTTGTTCCAGCAAATCCCTCACACTTTAAATAATGCCTGAGCTTGATGACCCTTGGTGGGGGGCATGTGTGAGTGTGTAGGGTCAAAGGGCAGGGCCATGTTGGTTTCCCTCCCACTCCTGTACAGTTGTACATGCCCCATGACCAAAATGTCCTCTGCACAGACAATCAGTGGTACAGTGCTCTCCAGTGTGTCAGTTGGAGCTCAGGTGAGATGAAGCGATGGTCTCTTACCACAGCCCACGTCATGCTGTGCCCCACTGTGAGGCTGCTGAAGGTGGTCTGTGGGGATGGGGGTAGATTCCATGCATAGACCCAATTCCCCTGAAGTCCCCATGACTACAGACACACAGTTTGGGGCAGGGAGGAAAGGTGGCATCAGTGCATAAGGAATGCCAGCTGTGCCTGCCTGCCCATTCTGCCTCAATACACCAGACACCATGGCGACAGTTACGCCTCCACAACTTTTATAGTGTTGTGGCCCAGAAAGTACCTTTGTAGACAGCATTGCTGTGTACTCATCACTGCCACAAAAGAGGGGTGCCTGTTGTGGACCAAGTCCCAGTGTGCATTCCAACCAGCATCCAAGACTAACATCATTGCAGCTGGATTTTTGAGCAGTGACTCTGTGGTTGGCAGATTCTCACACTTCCTCTTAAACAGCTTTCTTGCCGGCCTTTGTGCTTTATGCCTGTATGGTGGGTTTAATCTCCACTGGTTTCATTTTAATAAGGGGGAAACACTGGTGATGATAAGTGAGGGCTCATTTTAAATCCAGCAGTGTGTTTGTGAGTAGAAGTCAAATGCATAATGGGGATTATGAAAGCACGTTATGATCAGTGGTATCACTAGATGAGTGCAATGGGACCGACTTAGTTGAATAGCATTGCAGTGGTCAGGTGGAAGAGGCTAGAACACAACTCTGGGAGGGCTTTCTCTTCCTGTCAGGGAGGGGATTAGCGCTGCATTCTATCATCTGATGAAAATTCCGGTTAGTCCAGCAGGTGAAAGAATAGAGCAAGGAATCTGTCCCTGTTAGGAACCCGGAGTGGGAATGGGGGTCTAGGTTCCTCCCGAGTCTGACTTCACTTTGCCTTGGTTACCTTTTTGGTTCTTCCTGGGTAGGCAGAATTATCAACCAGTACATAGTGCTGGCTTGTAAGTTGGGACATGAGTTTGATCCTGGCAAAATCTGTGTGAAGTTTGCATGTTCTCTCCATATTTGCACTGGTTTTCTCCAGATGCACTAGTTTCTTCCCACATTTAAGAATTGTAGACCTGTACAGTTCTTAATGTATATGTGTAACTGCATGAGTGTGGGATTGCTCTGAAATGCACTGGCCTTATATTCAATTTACCCTGCGACATGCCTTAGGCTTCCAAGGTAGTCTCTAGACCACTGTAACCCTACATTAGATAAGTGGTTGATAAGATGCATGGTCCTTCTTGGTCTCCTCATTAGTTTCTCTTCAGGTCCTCTCACTGTCTTGCCCTCAGAACTTAGGAAGAAATGTTCCCTGGCCAAGAACTACAATTGTGACCTTTGTGACTCGTAAGGCTTGACCTGTATATCACCAAGGAGCACACTGGACCTGGTCCAGAGGTTCTCATCCCAAATTAGCAAGCCAAAGGGGCTCCATGACTTCCAGCTGCTTGGGGGTTTTTCCTGAGCTTAAAAGGCAGCGCTGTTTTGGGTCATCTCCCCTGAGGCAGCTGCGCTTTTCCCTTAGACCGTTTACACAAGGAGGTCACATTCCTCATCTCTGTATGGGAGACGTGCATTACTGGAGCTCAGATCCATTTTCCTTGTATTCTGTAGACAAACATGTAAGTGAGCACACTTTCAAAATATGCAAACATACATCCAGGTATGCTGTAAAATACAAATACACATGCAGAGGCTCAGGGTGGTCCCCCCCCGCAACCATCACAAGCAGCTGAAGTGGGGAAACTAACTTCTAAAGTGTTTGTCCTCAATGCTAAGCACCTCCTGTGATGTTAGTTTACCTCTTGTTGTGATTTGTATTTATCATTTGGTCTCTCATCTCTGCTCCTGTACAAAGTGGGGTGGGCTTCCTAGGGGATATGCTGTAGTGTCGCTGAGACTTGAGGGTCCACTTTAAAAATAGGCCAAACGATGGGGAGTGGGGTGACACAATGGGCTCATTGTGAGACCACCTGGTTTCTGTCATCTGAGTGTGCAAGCACAACAGGGCCTGTGAGAGGCATGTGGCACCCCAACTTCAAGAGCCCATGCCGCAGGGGCTGATACACCGGGACAAGGGGCTTTAACACAGGTGCTATTTTTAGTTTGGCCTCAGGACAACTTGGACATGAGCAGTGGAAAAAGCGGTCCTGCTACTTTGAAGAGACTATTTAAAAACTTATTTGCAAAAGAAAAGCAGCAGTTGTGAGCAGCTATGTCCTTGTCTGCAGTGATTTCCCTGTAGAAAGCTAGCGGAGACCCTTTGGGAACGGCAGCAAGCCGCCTCTCGCCATGTCCGGCCATGACGAGCAGCAGGCCTCACTCTCGGATGAAATGTCCTACTTGTACAGAGCAAACTGTTGGCTACCATAAATGTTAAAGTAGGGATAGTTAAACATATTCCTCTTTGTTATGACTTATTTATCAGAAACTTGAGAAAACATAATGTAAAAGGTTTGTATACTACTGCACTTTTGATTATTCCTCCATTTATGCAGCTCTAATATAAGGCAAGAGCTTTGATCAAGGGTAATAAAGCAGGAGCAGAAATTTATACAAGGGTCCTTAAATTACAAGGCATGGCTCTAGCCACTATGCCACCTGCTGCTCCAGATGTGCCCTTTCACCCCTTTTCCACAACCAGATGCCTATATGGAACAATAATTTTGTGTAGATCATGACCACATTGTTTGTTCTCCCTGGGGATGCTGCCCTTATAACCATCAACAGAAAGAGACAGAATCGCTTGTTGCCATGCAGATGTTCCATCAACACTGTGTGTCCCTGAATGGATGGAGAGACTTCAGTCTGTATCGTGAATCAGTAAACATGACTGTAATTAATGAAGCTTTTTTGAAGAAGAAGAAGAAGAATTTATTTCACCACAGTTTCCTAAATTTTGATTCCTCGGATGTACAATCTACAGTACCAGGGAAAAGTTGGGGAATGTTTATTGCTGGGAACTATTTTATGTTTTATGAGACATTTGGTTAACAAGTTTTATTAAATCACCCTAAATGTTCTCTTAGGTCTTCTGCAGAAGTTTCCAGAAACGCAGGGCATTTGTGGGGGTTGCTTTGCTTTCACTCTTCTGTCCAATTTGTCCATACAGGCATTGTCCAGGTGTATTTGTACACACAGGTATTGTTTATTACATGAGAAGCCAGTTACGAGGATGTGGAGACACAGGGGTTCAATCTGGAATGGGGTGTAAATTACATTATATGCTACCCCCCAGTATAACACTTCAGCAGACTCTAAATCAATGCATCAGGCTTGGTTTGATAGTCCCTCAGCACAGGCAGGACTCATGCCAGATGTTACCCTCCAGTTGTATGTTGTGTGAGATGGCTCACTTAGGAACCACTGTTCAAAATGCTTTCATGTCCCATAACACCAACCTGTGAAAGATGCAACATTTTGTCTGCTCCCCATTGTGCTCAAGAAAACAAAATACTGCCTCAGCAGATATTTTAGTCACAGGAGCACTCACACATTATGAATGGTGTGTGTGTGTCTTTGTATTTGAAATTCTTAATTTGCTAACAGTTTAAATCCCATTTACTAAGAATGTGGTACTTTGTGGTGATGCAACTCATCCCTGAAGGAAGACTTTTAATTTTCTGCTCTATTCTTTGTTCTTTTATGATCATGATAATGTTTGAAAGGTAATGTGTGTAATGGTGGTTGACAGTATGAGGTAGTACTGCAGGCTGCTCTCATGACCAGTTTCTCTTCTTGTGTGCAGATGCTAAGTGGGACATCACTTCCGGTAAACACACTGGTGAAGATTAAAGAAGGTCTCCTTCGCCAGAGAGAGCTCGAGATTGACAGGTAGGTAGAGACCAACACCAAGAAGCCTTCCCACATGCCCTGCAACCATTGTGGATGCTGGAGTTGTCTAAGACAAGTCATGAACCCCACAAAGACCTACTTGGCTGATTGGTGGGCATGATACACTTTTTAGATGCAACCAAAGAATGGATATTGGTACCATTCAGTCCTGTGGCTGTGATGAGAACAGGGCTTTGCCAGTCAACTGCTATCATCTAGTACATTCTAAACATATGGGGCAGCAGGTGGCATAGCCTGCTGTATACATGGTCATTTTAAAGTTGATTATTTAACAATACAAGTTGCTTTGGAGAAATGTTAAACAACTAATACTAAGTTTACCTAGTACAAAAATTACATTTGAACTTTACTCTCATACAAATAAAGGAAAATATACAGAAAATGTGGGGCAGGAGAGAAAAATGAAAAACCACTGTTTTTACTGGTGGTCTGAATGTCATCAGATGCATTCTTGTGACTAAGGTCTTTAGGCTAACTGGGGGCTTTGGGGAGGGAGAGCTTGCCGGACCCACCGTGGTGTTTCTTGGGTCACCTTGACAAGAGGTCAGCAGCACAGGCATGTCGCCACACGTCACCGTCAGCCGCTGACAGGCCGTTACATGCCAGGGTGGGCATGAGCAGGTCACCTACTGCTTCCCAGAGCTGGAATGGCCCATGTTCCCAACTTGGGACTAAACCAATCAGTCAAATTTAGGCTGGATGAAAGAACAGGGCACCCCTTTCAATTTTTGGATAGAATTTTGTATGAAACTGAAACATAGCTACAGACACACATTCTGTTTTCTGTTTAAAGTCTCCAATGTCTAGGGTCCTGTTGTCTTTCACTTCTAATTGTCATCCTAATGTAAAGAAATGCAGTGACCTTGGCAAGTGACCCATCCCTGATTATTATAGTAAATATACAATATTTAGCAATAAATAAAATTGCCTGACTGTTTAAATGGGCCAGTTATTGTAATGGTGTACAAGCCTTTCACAAAGGTGTCAGACTAATAATAAAATCTGGCAGTTACATGTCCCACAGCACAGTAAACCTACATAAATTTTCTGTTCTAAACTCAGGTTGTATGGATCTGGAAATCGTGAAGTGCTGTGTTTCTGGTTTCAAAAGCAGTGTAATCTGTTTTGCCTTATCACATAGGTGAAATACAAGGGTTGTTAGCTAGCAGCTACTGGGTACAAGTAGGTAATACCTTCATACAGTGAGGAGTTCTTCCTAAGATATATAATGGATGGGGCTGGGAAGCAGTCCCTTATCATAAACCACATGGTCCCGCAAAAATCATTATACAAATATGGGCTTTGTATTGTGCCAGGACCATTAGGGGTCACAGAGGTCAGATTTAGGATTTATGACCCGACCCTAAATGAGATCATGGCTGAAGACATAACTTTTCCACCTTGTACTACAGGCAGAAACAGCAGATTCTGCAGCTCCATGCACGGATAAGAGAGAATGAACTGAGAGTGCAACAGGTCCTCCAGAGTCAAAGGGGGCGCTCTGAGGATCCCTACATATTTAAAGCAAAGGTATAGTGGTGATAGCCCATTCCTCTTGCTTTGAAAACTGAGATTACTTTAATGTATCTTTTTTTTTTTTCCTTTTTTAAATTGTTTTCTGCTGCATAATCTCAAAAGCAGACCATTCTTGGTTCTTCTCCTCTGCAGGACTCTTCCCTGGATGGTCCGCGGCTATCAGTTCAGCTCACTAACGGCACTGGACTGCTGTGCTGTGAAAATGGAGAGGTGGGCCGCAGGCTAGCAGCTGCCGAGTTGGAGGTTATTCATCTCAACGAGTTCCTCAAACAGAACACTCATAAGTACATGGAGGACATCAAGAAACTGGAGGAGAAGGTATGCTAACACCTGCCTCTGAACTGTGTGTGTGTGTGTGTGTGTGTGGCAGACACTTACAGCTGCACATTTATTTACAAAAGTGTTCAAAAGTTTGGAATTGCCCTGGAATTTTTGTTTTTTGGAAAAATTGTTACTTTTCTGTATCAAGGTATAAAAGCAAGCAAATTGCTATTTATTAGTAATTTCAAACTTTTAAATGCTAGTGTGCATCTGAAAGTACAGCCTGACTCCAAACCTGTTTTTAGGTTATGTAAAAGCCACCATTACCCTATAGCCTTAAATCTAAAAACAAACAAATTAAAAAAAAAAATTAAAATAAATGTGACATGCACTTGGTTGATGAATGCCATTAAGTTAAATTACTAGATGTCTTCATTCTTGGTTTGAAAATGCAAAGCTTGTCTCTTATTTGTTATTTGTCACAGAGCTGTAGTGGCTACCAGGTAAATACATTAGTGACCATGATAAAAATCGTGATATTATTAGCTGTGCCCTTGCTCTTCCACTGACCTCGTTTCACACAGAATTTTGCCCTTGACATCCGTCTGCTATCACAGCAGCTCACCTTGTTAAAGGAGCCGTGTTTCTCTTAATTCCTTGGGCTGATGGGTGGTGTTTGTGACAGCTATACCTGGTTAACACAGCAGGCTGCTTGGCACACCCCAAGCGGGCTGACCTGCGAGCAAACAAGGCTAACTCGAGCTCATCCTGGTTGTGTTGGCAGATGAAGACGCGGGACCGTTACATCAGCAGCTTGAAAAAGAAATGCCAGCGGGAGAGCGAGCAGAACCAGGAGAAACAGCAGCGCATTGAGACGCTGGAGAAGTACCTGGCTGACCTCCCTTCATTGGATGAGGTTCAAAGCCAGGCCCAGCAGGTACTGCCTCTTGCCACTCCTCTGAGTGAACCTCCTACAAAACCAGGACTCTGAAAACCCCCCCGAACAAAATACTAGCACATCTGTACCACTGTATACTGCCATACTGTGTATGTGGCCTAGAAATGTTGGTGTCCAACTGCATACATTTGATTCATTCACTTCCGGGTAAATTGCCCCCCTCAGCTACAATTCTGAATACAGAAAATCTGTGTGAACTGCACATTTAATTTGTTTTTACTTTTACATTTAAATGAATGTTGTCCTTCAAGAGGGAAAAAAGCTAAGTGTAATTTAACCACTAGAGGTCAGTAAAAGCTGTTTGTTTTTCCTTTGCTTGTTTCCTGAAGATGTTGTGTGCATTAACATTTGAAGCCTGACAGCTTGTTGGATTATGTCATTACTGATGATTATGTTTTAAAATGTAATCATTATACAATATGTTCATTTAAGTGTTAGCTAGTTAATTATATCACATTTTTATTTGTGGCCATAATGCTCAAAGCGGGAACAGGAGCTGGTGGCTACTGTGCAGAGGTGATATCATATTTGTGTGTGTGTGTGTGTGTGTCTGTCTGTTGGGATTGATGCAAGTTGTGCATCCACTTTTTTGTGTCTCCACATAGCTGGAGGAGGTGAGGGTGGAGGCACAGACCCTCCAAGACAAGGTGTCTCAGCTGGAGCAAAGTGTGGCTGACAGCAGAGCGCTCCTCCAGGAGAAGGAGGCAGTGATCGAGAGCCAAGCAAAGCGGGAACAGGAGCTGGTGGCTACTGTGCAGAGGTGATATATTTGTGTGTGTGCGTGCGTGCGTGCGTGCGCGCAGCCACTGATCTGCCATTTTATACAGATGGGCTCCTTGAGAGCCCCAATGAGCTTCTGTGTTGGAAAGTTGTTGTTTTTCCCATCAGTCTGCAGGAGAAGGTGGAGAAGTGCCTTGAGGATGGTGTGCGGCTGCCCATGATGGACCTGAAGCAGCTGGAGAGGGAGAACACGTCACTGCAGGAACAACGCTCTCATAGTAACAAGGTGGGGTGCCTGTCATTTGGCAGCTGCTCTCCACCACTGTCGGGGCAGTTGCCTGGAACCTTGGGTTAAATGCATCCTACTTTCTCTCTTTCAGCTCCTTGACAGTCAAAAGAAGCACATTGAAAAGCTGGGCTTGGATCTGATGGTGAGTCTCGCCAAGCCCAAAGGGGGTGGTCAGACTAGTCAAGGACGTCCTTGAATCCGGGCCACTAGTGAGAATGAAGCACAGCATCAGGGGCTCTTAGCATCCCTGCAGTGAATGAGCCACATGTTGCTCCATGTCCTCAGGCTGCTGAGAAGAGGCTGCAGACGGAGAAGGGCATGTTACAGGAGCTGCGTAGCCAACTGCAGGAGAAGGACAAGGCCCTGGAGGCTCTTGCCAGAGCCACACAGGAGGTATGGTAGCTCCACAACACTGGCGCCTATGGACATTTATAATTAATTGATTATTTAAAAGAGGTTTCTATTAAGAGGGGCTGTAATGATTATCTGCTATCATGTGGTGGATGGGTGCTTGGGTTTTTGTCATAATGAGCGTCCAGCTCCAGCTCTGCCCAAGAAAGGTGCACAGGTTAAAGCTCGTGATGCAACATCTACTGTCACAATGGATGAGCAGCAGACTTCTAGGCTGTAGGTGATCCACCCGCAGAAGGATTCTCTCTCTGATGCCATGCAGCTGCTATTGGTTGTGACTGATTGGTTGTGAGCCAATAGTGATGACGGGGTTCTTATACTGCACTCCCTGAGGATCAGCTTCTGCTGGCCTTCATTGACCAGCAGCTGGAAAATTGGGGCAAGAGGCAGAGTAAAAGTTAATGGTACTGAACTTGTTCCTGAAGGCATTTGTCTCTGAGCTTCAGAAAGAGCCGTGCTTCAGTACCTTTGAGTGAGGTTCTTAGCCTCACTTTCAGCAGCCATGTCCTTGGATCATAGCATAAATCTGTGGGCGATTTGGTAAAAGTTATTGAAATAATAACAATGGTAATAATAATTGTCATTGATAACATTTTGTTAAAAACTGTAGTGAATGCTGCTCTGAAATTTGTAACAATTATAAATATTTTGAACCAGCAAATGTTAGTGGGTTTGTGGAGGTGGGGGAGGCAGATCACACTCCAAGTCACGGTGGCACCTTCCACTCCATTATCAAGGCAAGAGAGCAATAGAGGGCTGACTTTATGCTGTTCCTCCTGCTTGCAGAACCAAAGACAGCCAGAGGAGGGCGATCTGGGGCTGAATGCTGGACCACTGCTCAAGGAGATGTCATTGTGCTTGGTGGACCTCAAGGCTCTCTGCAGCATCCTGACCCAGCGGGCCCAGGGCAAGGAGCCAAACCTGGCACTCCTACTAGGCATCAAGTGTGAGTGACTGAGCTCACAGCGCCCCCTTGGGGTGGGGATGTGCTTATTGTTGTGAGCTAGGACACACCCCTGTCCTTCACCAGCCTGTTTGGACACCAGTCCTCTATACTTTGTATATCCTAGTTTTTACTGGTTGTTTTCCCAAATAATATGAGGCCCGTAATTAAATATAGCCTGAAATGAGCAATGGATTTTTTTTCCATATAGAGCAGTGTAATGGTTTAATTTTGTGCTAATATCAGCTCTGCATTTGGCTGCCCCCCCCCAAGGGCTGCAGCAGTTGATCCCTTATCTCTACACTGAACTGATTTACCCTCCACTCAGGGGAAAAGTGAGCCTTCAGACAGCCGGACAGCCCTGTTTGCTGATTTTAATAAAAAAAAAAAAAAAAAAGAAGCAGTGAACACACTGGTTGCTCTGAGCTGAACTTTTCTACAGGAGAGCAGTTTTATGTTTGTGGGAGGGGAAGTTGAGTTGCATTAATGAAATATTAAGGTTTTACACCAGTGTGTATCTGTATGTAAAACACTGCAAGTTGGGGGGGGGCACTCACAACATCCACTCTAGCCAGAGTGGTTTGTCCAGCTGAAGTGTGGTGCCGTGTGCATACTCTAACATCTCGCTCAATTATTTCCAGCGATGAGCTGCGCAGGAGATGATACTGAGAAGCCTCTGCGTGCAGACAGCCTGCAGGCCGAAATGTCTGAAGTGTGCCGGCTGCGCAAGGAGATTGATGAGCTGCGGACCGCCATCTCAGACCGCTATGCGCAGGACATGGGGGACAACTGCGTCACACAGTGACTCCCCACCCCCCAAGTCCAAACAAAACGGTCTTCCTCTCTGTGTCGGAACCCCAGTGAGAGACAAGTGAGGGAAAGCACAGCTTTTTTTTTTTTTTTTTTTTAAATTAAATTAAAAGAAATAATTTTTAAAAGGACTGTCAGATAAAGGAGGCCCATGCGGCCTGCGGGTTTTATGCAGCTCTGGAAGCTGGAGATCCTGAAACTACTGAATGTAGGACCAAGCTGTGATTTGTGTTTACAAGGAAGTTGTGTGTTAGTTTTCCTTCCTTCACTTTTTCTTTCTTCCTTGTGTTGATCCTTCCCTCTGCCATTTAACGTGAGAGTATTTGTACATACTCTGGCAAGTTCCTCTTTCACACGCGGATGCTGTGAAAGCTTCTTTCTTGAAGCTTCTTCCATGACCCTTGGAGCAACAGATGGTTTGTTCTGGAATCGGCAGCTCTGGTGCGATCCTCAGTGCTGCCCAGCTAAGTGCCTCGCGGGCCGATGTGCCACCAGCATGTAAGGCGGGTCCTACCGTTCAGTTTAGGCCTGAGAACTTCCTGACCCCCTTGATGACCCAATGTTGTTGGAGTGCGAGCCCAAAGGCGGGGAGCGGGTCCTCCACCGCGGGCAGCACCTCTTCTTGGGAGCCTGTCTGTACCTCAGCCCAAGGTCCACCTTTCAGGTCTGTATGGTTTTTAAACTGTAGGCTGTGAGGAAATGTTTTCTCCATTTTGGTTAAGTCAGGAAGACCAAAAGATGGTACTCAACTTAGGATGCCACTGTATGCAAACCAAATTATTTATTATTTTTGGAAGGAAAGCAATATCAGATTTCGACTGGACTGCTGCCCAACTAGTTGGATAAATGGTTTGTAAGACGTAGGGTGGGACACATTCAGGAATAATTTATTCAGTACCATTCAGAGAAGTTCATAGTAATGAGTTGCAAAGGGATTAAATTTACCAAAGTTAAAAAAATAAATAAATAAACCCAATATTTTGTTGCCTTACCTTATAGTGAAGGATTTTGAGAAGGTGGCAACACTTAATTTAACTGGTATGGTTCTTTCATGAAGCAAACAAGTTGCTGCTGGGCGACAAGGGCTGTAAACAGCTTTGCAGCAGCAGCTTCTTTCTGTGAAGCACTCAGCCACCCCCAATCGTCCTAAGGCTGATATGCCCAATAGAGGTTCTCCTTGACCCAGATGACTACAGTAAAAAAATAGTTGTATGGCTGAATGAGGGTTGAATGTAATTTATTGGTGATGGTCATAAGTGTGTGTGAGAGGGGGAACTTGCAGTGCATGGGAGTTGAGGTTCAAGCTTCTTCCTCTGGATGTCCTACCCCAGTGAATCTGAACCCCTGTAGTTACAAACAAAAAGTTCCAAAATGGAACAGTAATTCATGTTACTGTTCAAAACATCAATATCTAAATTGGTCTTTAAAAAAAAAAAAAAAAAAAAAAGCCTTGCTGAGGTTAAAACAAGAGTGTAGCTGTTGCGCTGGAAGTGAGCAGCCTGTGTGCAGTGGGAAGACTATGCAACACACCTACCAGCCATCTGCATGTTCCTTTAGTGCCTTTAACTGCTTATGCAACAGGACTAACTTCATTTTAATTTAAGGTCACATGAATTTACTGTAAATCTCATCTCTTGTCAGATGACCACTGTCTCCATCTAAACTTTTTTTCCCCCCCTGCCACTGTATTTTGCTTTATGCTGTAGTGGCACTCAGGTCAGTACTTGACAGCCAGGTGGAAACCTCGATGTTGTGGAAGAGGGAAAAATTCAGGTGGGGTTGTAGCAACTCACTCAGGGGTCTCATTCAGGCCCATCTGCACAGCAGCCCCTGCACGGAGCCCACGACCCCTGTGGAACAGCTGGAGGCAACGTTCAACTCCCATGATGCACTGTGGGGCAGGGGGCCACTGGGTGGCTTCACCGTACTCCACCTTTCTCTCTGGTTTTTACTGTCAAGCTGTTTAGTTTTGCTAGATGTTGGATGCCAAAGGTTTATTTATATACCATTTTTCAAAAAAGTATTAAGACTGGTATTTTTTATGTGTTTTGCTTAGTTTGTACAGATTCTATATAAACTATTTTTCTATAAACTTGCAAGTTTCCTGGCTTCACTGCAGTGCCATTACACTTCACATCACACTTAAGCTGCTGGGCCCCAGTGGCTGCAGTGCACGGGTTTGTTCCAGGTGTGTGGTTCTACCCTCCCGACATCAGAAACACTGCAGCAAAGCCCCCTGGGGCCAAGTTACCAAAACTTGTACAGTAAAAGTCAGTGTTTGATGCTGGGAGGCTGCAATGTCAACATTTCCCCACTACGCTTACAATCTCAAATGTTAAGCAATCAGCAGGGAAACAGTAGTTTCACTTTGCTAGTCACTCAGCTGTTCTAAGTTTAAGCCAGTGTCCAACAGTGAGAAATATTATCTGTTTTGCACCATCTCTCTCTCTCTCTCTCTCACACACATGTGGACACTGAAGGAAGACAAATTGAGCAGCACACCAACTGCTAACTTGGGCATTTATTGATTACATCAGTCATGCGCTTTTACAGCATTACTGCACAGCTGATCCGTCTTGTTGCGCAACACCCTCAAAAGTAGACGGGAATTCTAAACAAGAGCGCTTTCCTTCTGTGTACAATTTCCTAATAGAATTAAAAAAGCTGATAAGGTAAAACCCACTAAAACCTGAGCTAAAAAGGTGTTCACGCATGTGCAATTTTTCCCCAATTTAAAAAGCTAATTCTGCTACAGTTGCACCAAAAAAAGTTTGACTTACATTTGTACATAAATATTTCTTACACTAAAGTAAAAATTTAAAAAGGATTTTGGCTAAAGAGTTCTAAATACACACACTATGAGCTGCATATAAACAGACAAAATTTTCTCTAAAAGCCAAGCTAGCAACGGTTGCCAGGGTTACCAGACAAGATGGGAAAGAGGGCTGGCAGCCCCCAGGGTGGCAAAGTAGCTCAGGTTAGCGTTGGCCCACCACAGCACCATGCTCTTCAGTGAGTCCAGGTACACTCGCTGGCCTGAGTGTAGGTAGAGCCAGAGAACCCGGCTCAGCTGGGCCACCACTGAGTCTCCGTGGAGGCTGTCTGTGGGCGAGAGATGGAGGCCCCCCATAGGGCAGCACGATGAGCTTTGCAGCCGAACCTGCCAATGTTTCAAGTTTTAATGCACAAAAATAACGGTGGGCTTTAACAGAGGGGGGAGGCTTTCTGAGAACCAACTTCTCCTTCAAAGAGACCATTAGCATATCCACACCTTGACTGGTACCTTGCAGCAGAGGTGTAGTTCACCTGCTCCTGTGGCAACACCCCTGGCCAAACAAGGATTTTACCCTAAAATTACACACTGATACAACCTGGCCAACTTTACTGCATGGCTTCCCAATTAGAATGCTGCACCAACTTTTCAGTGCAGGACACCTTGAAGAGGAGCATCAGCCAAGTTTCCAGGAATGCAACGGCCCACGGCATTTGGGGAATGCAAAGTCACCAGCTGCTCTGTGACAGCGTGTCACCCGTTACCTTCCGTTATCTTGGTGTCGAACTCCAGCAGGCTGTAGAGCTCACTTGACAACAGCTGCATGACCCAGGCATTCTCCTCCAGGCGGACCCAGTCGTGGATTTGCCTCTTCCTGCACAGGAAGCCCTGGATGAGATCCAGGTAAACGCTGTTCCCAGACAGCAGGTACAGCCTGACAGTAGAAACAGCAAGAATCACCACCACTTTTTCGCTCCCAGTACTTTTAAAAATAGAAAAAGCCACAATGTTTGCCAGAAATCCTTTCTTCCTCTTGGTGCAAACGTCACTAAACAAATTTCATTCTGAAGCAGGAATCCGAAGAGGATTTTGCTTTAGCTGATGCAACAAAAGACTCCGTTAATGAATGGGATAATTAAGTTACTGTTACAGCCATTATCTACAGATAAGATGAAAGCAATTTCTTACAGCCTTCCACAAATTCTTTGAAGGAACCGGCGTAATTATTAAGACAATGTTAGCATAATGAGCAAACCTAGCACTACAATAGCTATAACTTTATTAGACAGCAAAATTGGAGGGGACAACATTCAGACAAACTCGGCGACAAGCTAATAACAAGGCGACTCAAAACTGCTGTCACACAATGATGGCATTAGCAGGACAATCACAGCATTACATTCCCAGTTAATGTGACAGAAGAGCCACAAATTACTCAGCGCTCAAAATACAAAGAAAAGCCTCAGCAATTACATCAAATAAAAATATTTGAAAGCCTAAATGGAGAATTTATACCCAGTACTGTACAGTATATGTACCACACCTGTATATGCTGTCAAGTTTGGCAATTTGTCCAGATCGCAAAGACTTTTCGTGCCACACATGCCAGAGCTGATCCATCCTAAACATCAGGGCGATTTTACAGCCTGGACTTCAAGCTCTACCTCGGCTCTGTTGTCTGAAGGCCCCAGGCAGCACGTCTGAAGCTGCCGCCTATCATGATCCCTGCATTTCAAAGTGCCATCGGGGAGGCTGCAGCAAAACCGCCTTAGGCATTTGCCTCCACCCACCCCCACATGGGCTCATACCCTTGGCCTGTCTGCCGCACGTGGACTTGTTGTTAGCCTTAAAAGTTTTTTTTTTTTTTTTTTGGGGGGGGGGGGTTGTCCATTAATAATGTAACCTATGCAAATATAGCTTTTGAGTTAGCAGGCTGCCCATCAAATACACCAGAAGTCAACTCACACACACACACACACACACACACACACCTTACAGAAAAACAAAACCACACGGCACGAAACGCCACGACACCTGACCTGTAATACGGCAGAGCCTTGATCAGCCTCCAGTTGACGTAGTTGGCTGCTGTGTCTAACAGTGAGCAAACTCTGGTCATCTGTAGCTTGGCCACGTGCCAGAACCAGTCATGATCAATCAGTGTCTTGCGTATCTCTTTCTGGAGCTGCCTGTAGACCCCATCCAAGGTATCCTCATACACCTGAAGGACAACACATCTGCGTGAGGACCACCACCACTCAGGTACAACACTAAGCTCGAAGGCCAATGGCTGACGCATGAACAGCAGTAAAGGGAAAAACTGCACTGAGCAACTAATAAACCTTGATGTTCTAGTTATATTGTGGTGGAATGTATATAAATTAAAAAAAAAAACACATTTGAATGCTGCAGTCATCAGGGTTCAAACAGGTCAGAGGACTCCTCAAACATCTTAAAAACACTACAAGTCCTAAACCATATCTTCACACAAGAGACACCCACGTTCTTATTTCACGCAACTCATGTGCACGTCTATCCTCAGCAGGGCATCACTGCCACAGTGCTGGCTGCCAACTGCGGTAGCTTCGGCCCGATGGCCGCGTGCTGTGCCCCCGGCCCGCTGTGTAATTGAGTGGCTCTGTGTGATCATCGCTGCCTAATCCACTTAGTCTATAAGCAGGAGGTGGAGGCGATTTACTGCTGCACACAACTCATCCAGCCGCTCACACCCAAGTAATGAAGAGACGGCTGATGGGATGAGAGCCCAGGGGGGCCATGCCCAAGGAATGGAAGCACACGGGAAAGCCAGCAGTCTCCTACAGTTGCGCCATCATGGTTGGTGTTGCCTGGACAGCTGCTAAAATGTCAGTTGCTACTGAGCCTCAGACCTACTTGTGCAAATTGGGGGTCCGCTAATGGCCAAAGAGTTTGTGCCACAGATGTTTGCAAAAATACTGCTGAATCCTGAAGGTTGAAACCCAAAGTGATGTCTTACAAAAACACACAAGCCACTTTAACAAACAGAATAACTCTGCATAATCAATGTACCATATTTTAAGTAAAGACTAAACTGCCAGCTTATTACTCGTTTGTTAAAAATAATTTAGGATTGCAGTTTACATTTTCACACCACAGTAAAAAAAAAAAAAAAAAAGGAAAAAAAAAGAAAAAAGAAAATTCCATACCTTTCTGCGCTTCATCCTTCCCCAGTCACGCCCCAAAATCCAGGCCACTAGAGATTTGCACATGGAGAAGTAATTCTCCAAGGTCTGAATTCCTGAAAGAGGACCCAAGAAACACCGGTGACATAAAAGGCAGCTGGCATCAAGAGGGCTTGCCGTGCCCGTTCAGCCATCTGAAGGACCGGCAGACACAGCAGCCACCAAAATCCCTGCTCTGAAAGCAAGGAAGTGGAATTCACAAAGGAAGCACACCTGAGCCAGGTGCACACACAGCCACTATCCTGCTCATTCCCACATCAGTAACTGCAAATCTGTTCCAGCTGATATCCTTCAAAATTAAAATGATACCCCAACTCAAGCAACACAAAGAATACCAAGACCTCCCCTGCCCTTCAAGCATCCCTGAGGCTATGCTGAGAGACAGTCAAGTACCACCTTTTTCCAAAAGGAGAATGAGGCCAACAAAGATTTCTCAAAGGTACTGACCACTGCTGTGAAATTACCACCTGCAAAAGTTTCCTTTCAGGCAATGATACAGCACACAAAGACCAACATAAACAGTGCAAGTTTCAGTTCTGGTTTTCCACTCCCACATCTGGTGGGAGTAAAAATCCAACTCTTGCACAAATTACAAAAAACTCCCAACTTTCACAGATTTACTGAGGACATCGCAACTGACCCTCGGAACTCAGGTCCTACACCGTCCCACAGCTGCATTATGAAGAGTCTTTGTTCTGTCCACCCCCTCTTGCTTACCAATGATCTCGTTGCCCTCTGCAAGTTGGCCCTGCCAGTAGTCTTTGGCTATGGGGTGCAGAGAGGCCAGGTAGGGAACGTCGCATCCAGGTTCACCCCAGTAGCTCGCCTTACGCTTGCAGTGCGGACGCCACTGCAGGTAAATGGTACGCAGCTGTTTGTCCAGGGGTTCTGGCTGATGGAACAGCCAGTAGATGAACTGCCAGTGGAAGCGGTTCTGCCTGTACTCCTGGAACAGCATTTCCAGCTCGCTGTGATCTGGGGGAAGGCAGAGAAGCCAGCGCTTGCCTGTGAGTGGTCTGCCCACAGCAGCAAAACCACATTCACTCCTACAAACTCAGTGGTCGTAAGAGGGCTCTAGTTTTGCTTTCGGGACCAGTGAATTTCTCCAAAGGAAACACCAATTGGGAGCAGATTGACATAAAAGATTATATATTATTAACTATTTAACAACAAAAAGCACCGCTTTCTCATCAGAACAAAAATTGTAAAACGCAAAAAATAAACCAATATACCAAGAGGACAGGAAACAGCTTTTCAACAGCTGAAATTTCTTGAACTTGACATGAATTTGTTAGAAGCCATTTAAAATATGGAACATTTATACAATTTAATAAAAATGAGCCAAACAAAATTTAGCTTGAGGTGCATAAATAAGGGCATTTTGTGGGTTTTTGAGCAGTTGAAACAATGGCATCCCATTAATCATGCAGACATACGGTCCAACCACTACGTTCACCTGCTGCTCCACATACTGCATGATGGTATCGGTGGGTCACAAGGCAGCAATATTTGTTACTGACTCAGCCCCAGTTTGGGTGTCCAATACAACGCAGCGCAAGGAGATTTGTGACTTCCTGACATACAACAAGGCTGCCAGAAAGGAACTTCCATGGTAAGTAGAGGGCAACCTGTATTTAGACATCAACATGTTCAAAGACAAAATCTTAAATTTCAATAAATGGTGAGCAGAAGCCACTCCACAAGGTCTTTTTTGGCATCTAAGCTAAGCTCCCTTCCGCCACAACGCAGTCCTGCTGTAAGCCCAAACTAAGCCAAAAAATGGTTTTATATCAAATGTTTTCTTTAAACGTGAAGGCACAGACACACTGCAAGGGTTCTATAGTGCAAAGGTAGGACTTTTTTTTTTTATATGTAGAATCAACTCAATTTCCTGCAGTAAAGGATAAGACAAAGACAACCAACATTTGGACCTATTGGTTCTGTATTAAAAGCACCAAGAAATGAAGCCATCTTAACTACAGTACAGATGCGAGAAAAACTGACCGGTGGCCAGGACGCAGCCCAAGATGAGTGTCTGTACATTTTAGCAATGGCTCATTTCAGCCCAGCTAGTGCTGGTTATAAACCGGAGTCCAAGTAAGTAGGTGAGTAAATAAATACAAGCGGCAAAGATGCAGAAACCTCCTTTACACCAGCTTACAGCATTAAAAAGCTACCATTGCATGAAATTCCCACCTTGATCGGAGAAAAATCCTCAGTTTTCACTTTAACGTAGGAGTTTGCAACTCTGGAACTAGGTGGTCCATCGATGGTCTTTATAAAGGACCGTGAAGGTCAGACTTGCTTGAAAACACCAAACCGGCACCGCATTTAAAGGCGCACGTGGAAGCGAAAGAGGTTGACAACCTCGATTTTAACGCTCTGACTTTAAACACCGGCGCTTTGGATCGAGGCCACAGTGACGGCCCCAACACAAAGACACGAACACGTCCGGCAGCACGACATACCGCTGGTGAGGTGCTTGTTGAGAACGTGCTGGAAAACCATCCCTACTCCGCCATGGTGCAAGACGGCAAGGTGGTATAGGTCCTTCCACTCAAACCACAGGATGTTCTCCTCATCCACTGCTCCTGCAAAGCCAGGGAAAGGGGCAAGACCGATGGTCAAGTACAACCAGTCGGGTCTTTTTTGGAGATGAACCCACAGAGGAGGACAGGACAGAAACGGAGTTCATCGACACTGCACTCCTTTGGGCCATCAAGGGGAACCTTTGAAGAGTCCATTTAAGGCCTCTTTGCGCCCCGGAATGACCCGGCTCACCCTGGTTCTTCCTCTCCAGCTCCTCCTTGGGGATTCCCCACAGGCTCTCCATGTGCGCCCAGGTGAGCCTCAGCGCCGGCAGCGGCACCGACTCCTCCAGCACCAGCCACTGCATCCAATACCTGGCGGGCGGGTGCGGCAGCTCCTCCATGAGCCTCACCTGCAGCGACGGGTTGCACTGCACGTTCCGGTACAGCGTCTTCCACATGAAGACCAGGCGGAAGGCGGCCTTGGGGCTCAGGGTGCAGGCGGCCGCGGGGAACGGAGCGCCGAACGACACCTTGAAGCCACAAACACGAAGAAATGGCAGGAACTGCTCACCGCAGCGCCACATTTCACACTCTGCCAACGTGGATGTCGTCGCTGAACATTTTCGCCACAAACGACCCTTTACAGGGCGCCACTTGAGAACGTGAGAGGCGCACACACCGGAAATGAACGCGCTCGTCACATCGCCAAGCGGATCGGGTCGGGTCTGAAGCTCACCTGAAAATGGCGCCGCCACAGAGAGTCGCAAGCGCAGAGTCGGAACAGCGCCCAGCAGGTGCTCCCCACGTTGAGCAGAGAGAGGGGGTCCAGCCACTCCAGGATGAGGAGGAGAACCTCGTCGCTGAAGTGCAGAAACGCTTTGCTTGGACCCCCTTTGGGGGCTTCGTCTGGTAGACTCGGATCATCGCCGCGTCGGTCCACTTGGGCCGTCATGGACAAACTCTGCCCCGGGCCACTGCTCTCGCACGCGAACGCCATTTACCCGCCAAGGTCTCGGGAGCGCCCTCACCTGGACACACCAAATAGCGCGGGCGGCACCATTGCGCTGTGTGCCGCGGGGGGGGGATCGGACAATTTGGGATCGTTCGGTAGGGCGCGGAGTCGCGGTTGAACCGCACAGAAGCGTGGCGGCGGGTTCGGACGGTTCTTCAGACCAGGAGATGCACGGAGGACGAAGGAGATGACTCTACGGCTGAACTTGTTCACGACGTGTTTTCTTTTCTCAAGCTCTTGTCGTGATCGAGTTGAACCCAATAGCGTCGAGGTCCTCGAGTAAAAATCCTGTACTTACGTGAAACAAAGGATTTTGTATCGTGGTTTCGAACGATCCAAAATCGCAAGTTGTGGTCACACTCGTGGGTCAAACATCTACAGGACGCTAGAAAAATTGCAACCCAAGGACTTTGCAGTTCAGCGCAGCCGTCAGCCATGTGGCTCCAGCCGCACCTGCGTTACTCCTCATACTGTTCACTTAATAACTTGTTAATAACGACTTATAACCTCAACATAAAAAATAACAAACTACTATTAAACACCGACAGAAGATTACATTTATGCTTCTCTTTTTAAAGTAACAAGTAGACTTTTGTTGTGGCCAGCGAGCAATCAAACATCAGCATTTGAAACTTGCAGCTTACTGCCATGTTTTCCACATTTGGGTCCATACGCCCTGTCTCCTGTAAAAAAGTTTTTCCTTTGCAGTTCCTGCACTCCCTCTTCTCTTGGTGGTTCTGGTGTTTTATATGTGATTGCCCTCATCGTACAGTAAATATCCACAATATTGTTTTTGAAGGTCACTCCTGCCCCTTCTTTTTGAACTTAACTTCCAGATGTTGGTGTGAAGTGCAGCCCAAGGCCAGAAATTAGGGTGCATCAAAAATAGCAGAGCTGTGTGGCCTTCTTGATGATGGCCTTCCGTCCTCATCTGGCAGCTCGAAACCCATCATCATTTACACAGGGCCAAATAAATGAAGGTTGAGCCGGCATTCTCCATTAGTCAGGCTGCTACAGAAACGCAAAGTTAATCTGGCATTCCGAATAGCGGCGAGAAAATAATTTAAGCCTGTTGCGTAGATGCTGTTACTCACGTAAGGATTTCTTGCAAACCTGAGCAGAGGTAAATAAATGTGCAAAGGTGAGGGGCTGACTCACCAACCCACAGGTGTAAATCAGCACTTCCAATAAGCAGCAAGTAAACCAGGTAAAGTAGCAGTTAAGGGCACCTTGGTACCTGAAGGTCCCGTGCCCACAAAATAAAATGTGATGATAAATGAGGGAACCACGTGCATCTTGGTTGTATAACCTGCAGTTTCATAAAGCATTTATTTGAAAACATTTTACAGTTATTACATTACCACAGCCAATCCATTTAGAGCATGCAAATATCAAAAAGGTCTCATATTTTGCTTTCCTTCATGAAAACTTTTTTTTTTAACCATTTTTTGAATTTATTTATTTTACATGTACAACTTTTACTTAAGTGTGCTCTTTAAGGATTCTTTTTTAATTAACAAAAAAGATTTACCCATGGGGTACATTATGTAATTATTACTATTTTTTACTTTAACTAAATTGTTTTAACAAATAAATTATAAACTACACATTTATCAAAATATTAATAGCACAAATCAACATCAGACTTAACAGTGACCTTAATTTTAAAATAATAAAGATGGAAATATTCAAACCCTTGGCCAGTGGTGATGTATATAATAAAATTTGTTATCCTTCACCTACAATTATCTAAATGTGGTTTACTCCAAAGACAACACTTGAGTCTTTCCAAATGAAATGAGATTTAAACTGATTATTTTAAATAACAACATTCTGTGTGTATGAAACACCAAATGCTGTCTGGAAGAAATGTAACTCAGAACAAACAACTTCTTAAACGGATGCCAGGGGCCATTTGTGCACCTGTCATGTCTTCGTGTTCCGTGTTTAAAATTATTTTTACTGCAATTAAAAGCAAACGAGTGGATGTTTTGTGGTATGAAAATCTGAGGAAGAAAAACAAGCTTTTTTTTTTTTTATAAATAAATGTTTCAAGTAAGCTTATCTAACAAACTGAAGTGTGCATTATAAAGTGTTGAAATTAAATATGAAGTAAACATTATGCATTTATTTATGGACGGAGAACCACAACCAACGTGTGCGTGCGTGTGGGCAAGTGAATAGCTCACTTAAAACAGACACGGATACGTATTTCAATTTAAAGATTAAAAAAACATTCAGAGTGTTTGTCACTTTAGTAGTGCTGAAATAGATGTTGGTCACTTTGCTAATCTATCTGATAAGCTAGACTGACTTGGAAAAAAGGCAGCAATACAGTTTACCACAATAAGAGCACTAACAATGTAAAAGGATAAGGAACCGAGTAGAAAGAAAATCAGGTTAAACCAGTGAGGTTCCAGGAAATCTGCAAGCACCTCGGGTCGCTGCAAACCCCCTGCGCTGTGGTGCCCGACGCAGCCCGTGGCAATTTGGTACATGCAAAAAACACGGGCAGAACATCGCGCTGTTAGCATGAAGTCATAAGGGGCACGGAAACAATTATTCATGAATATAAAAGTGAGGAAACGCCTAAAAGAAAATGAAAGAAAAAAGATGCCAAGGAAATCACAATACAGAGGAAGAACGGTGGCTACATTACTACCATTAATCTGAAGAAAAAAAATCTACTGTAAACCTGCAGCGTCCACCCATGTGGTGTATTTACAGAATTTACCATCTTCTCCTCAGCTCTTAAAAATGAGTGCTGCTCAGTTTAGGGGGATGATTCAAGCAAAACTCACCATTCCTCCTAAATGACAAGCGGGCTCACGGGCGGCAGTTTGTGGTGAACGTGGGGCGAACACACAAAAGTTCATCGCACGAACAAAAGCGCCCAAATTCGAAAGATTACAATCGACTCCTTTTGTGCTCCCAAACCAGAGGCGGTGCAATTGAAATAATTACAACTGGGCCGTAACTACAGCAGCCAAAGGCTTGAAGTGGACTCTCCTCTACCAGCAGTGCACAAAATATAAACACTCTGGGTAGCATGAAGGGGGGACTGAAAATATTGATAAAATCCGAGGAATCGGTGTGTTGTTGGTGGTCAACAGTCAGAGGAGGAAAACACAGACTTGCTCAACAGTCATGAGACCACAGCGAAGATGAGCGAGACGACTGCTGACACCGCTACACTCAACAGCGATACAAAGCAAGGCACTGACGCTCGCAAAACCTATACATTATTCCATACATTATTGTTTCACGTGTCTGAGTTATTGAATGCTTCAGCAAGATTACCTTTTTGTTTAAAGGAATTAAAGTTAGAACACAATTGTGAAGAGACAGTCCCACCTACAGTTTCCTCTCGAAACTGTAGCTTCAATAAAAGTCATGTGCCAGTATAATAAATTCATCACAACAGATAATTTGCACATATATTTACCACAAACCTTTCTAAACACCATAAAATGTATAAGGGTAGGAGGTGGCGTGATAGAGATATAATTTTATTTTTATATATATTTATATATTTATATATTTGTATACATGAGTTGAAAAATTGTAAATTGTCACTGGTAGCTATTCACAGTTTGTGATCACAGTGTACTTTTGCTCATTTGCTACTTATATCTTTGATTCTCTTTTTTCCGTGAAATTTCCTCCCGGCTACAGAGGCTGGGTGCGTGGGGGGTGTAACACCATCGCCACTGTACCACCCATTGACTTTGCCCTTTCAGGCCACTCGGATTCGGGGCTCCTCCTCCATCTCCTGGCCCAAACTGGTGTAGGTGACCGAGGGCTCCATGGGCCCCGCAGTCGGCGCGTCCGTGATGGGGGCTCCGGCGTTACGGAACTGCTTGTACACGCGGGGGTCCTGGGCTACGTAGGTAGATGAGGAGGAGTACAGAATGAGCCCCAGGACAATGATGAAAAAGGACAGCAGGTAAAGTCCTGAAAACTGAAAAAAAAAGGAGACAAACGGTTAACAGATAGCAACAAAACCCTTAACCATCATAAACAAGTTCAAACGAGGACAGAGAAAACCAACACATGGGTCTGTCAGCAGAGGACCGCTGAAGCTCCCGGAGGCGGCATCACCATCTGTCATCTCTTTCAGGACAAAAGACTGGAACGTTGATTAAAAAAACTGACTGAAATACACTTTTTCATATAACTTCATACTGTGATCCAGTAATGGGTGGTGCAGTTGGGTGAAAGTGTGAAAATAATTTAGTCAGCACTCCTGTGATTTCAGGGTTTTATTAGATTCGGCCGACTGAATTACTTCAACCAAACCATATTTCCCACCCTAGCGGATCACATTTTTGTTGGTCTGCTAAAAGTCATAAAAAGCTGAATGATAAAACCAACTGGCACACTGACAGATTAAAACTTTTCATTTGATTGTGTCGTGAGGTTAGCGCAGCCACTTGTTAACAGAAATGCTTTGCAGGACAAAATGGAAACCCTTTGAGACCTGAATCCCACTTTGTGATATGGAGCAGAAGTAAGTGGACAGTCTGCTTTATGGGAGTGGGGTAAGTGCTGCAAAGCACAATTTGACCCCTTGCGTGGTTTTCATTGTAAGGGAGGAGACAGAAGTGGGGCACCATTGTCTCCTTCCACGTAATTCTCCTGCTGAGAACATAAAGAGACCATGCAAAGTCCACAGACCCCACAATAATCTGAAACCCACACTCAAACCCGCAGCTCAGGCATTGTGATGGAGTGTTAATGTAGTGCACGGAACCATCGATAAATAAAGAGGTCCAAAATTGGAAGCCCACAGGTCCTCGGCTTTGCCTCTGGTGTGGTGGAAAGGGCTCCTTCTGTTTTTCAGCACTGCGGATTCCTTTTCAGGAGTCTCAAAGCCTGAGTCTTTCGGTCCCATTTCGCGCCTGATTTCCTGTCTGCTCCATCCTATCCTGCTTGCTATCTGCTACATTATTTGCCAAAAAACTTGTACTCCCTATCAAATTTACTGCATTTGCAGCTATTCGCGTGAGAAAAAAAACAGCGGGACTTGACAAATCGACTGCACTTCAAGAATCACATCTTCCGTCTGCACCTCTTTGTCCTGAAGTGGACTTTTGTTTACCAAGATGTGCGTCATACTGGAGAAAAACACCTGCAAATGGACCAAATGAAATGAATAAATGAGAAATGATCAGCGCCGAGGAAAGTGGCTGTTTCAGCACCGGTGTGGACACACTGGTGCGTTCCATTATTCAGCAGGATTGTGTGACATGAGTATGACAGGCGATGAGGAAATGAGCTGCACACATAAAGAGTAATGAAACACAAGTCGCGCACCACCCTCCACCATTTCATCTCAAGCTCAGTAAATTCAATCCCAGGCAGTGCATTACACAGCCTGCAGAGCAACACGCACAGTGGACCTGGACTGAGCACCATTCAGACACACCAGCAGTCCCATGTTCATGTCACCCTATCTGTTCTTCTTCACCTGAGTGCCTAAAGCCCACAGTGCTGAGGATATGAGCTGCCGAACAGCCCCCCAACACCCACACCCCACCACCAGCATAATCCCTCTTGACAGTGGTTTCCGGGGGGAAATTCGGAAATGAAGTCAGCAGTGTTTATCAAGCTCACAGTGAAATATGTGCAGTGGCAGGAGACCGGATTTCATTACTTTCATTACTTATCGTGCACACCTGAGTGGTACGGGGCAGCTCCACTCGATCCAGGCTCTGCACAGCACCAGGATCCTTACTCCTGTCTCCCCTCCCAACAGTGGAGACCTTTATTTAAGGAGTCTTAATGAGACAAAAATTAGTACAACTGTACCGATGTGTAACCTCACAGCTATACGGGAGCTCACATTTGTCCCTGGTGATGGGGGACTTATTGACACATTTGGGATCCACCAGAATGCCATTCATCCAAACCCACAGTACTGTACTTGCTGTAAAAAAACTAAACATGCTTATTTTTCATATTCCCTTCAAGATTTTCACCCCAGTATGAGGTACTTTTTATTCATAGCTTTCATACCATCTCAGTCCATTCAAGATATGTACCTGCCAGGGGGTCAGTGCAGGACAAAGCAATACTGAATTATTAGCTGTAAACTGTGTGCTTACTGTCCATTTTACAGTCGCCTTTTAAAAACACACCGGCATACTTTCAGCACTCTAAAGTGGATAAAATGGGGAAGAACAGGGGGACAATAGTTCTGATTTGTATGTCTCACCATGCGGGTTCAAAAGCTGCAGTACAGCAAAAATTCTAACTCCTTTTGCTTTTCTGCCATGCGCTAAAAAGGATGCAAATAAAACAGAATAACAAGAAAGTTCTCTTTCACAACTTAAAGGTGGGGTGTGGGCAGCCAGGTGTTTTTGTCAAAGTGATTTGTGGAACGGGTTTATGAGGTTGGGTTTACCCCAAATGCCAGGGGTTTCAATAAACCTTTATGGGATTTGCAGACAGATTAAATTTGTTTTGCCTCTCTGAAGGCAAATCCCATAGTGCTGGAGAGGGATTTGAGCTACCGCTGCTTGTGCATCTGAGTTTTCTGAGATGCCCCTGGAACCCACCGACTGCGACGCCCTTTTGGACGACCAGCTGTGTTGTTTTTCTAGCCAGTGGGTCTCACTACTGTCCTTTTTCTGTAAATTATTTCTTACAGGCTTGTCAGCTTGTTGCGCCCCAGTGGCATCTCCTGGGTACTCCACTCACAGGCCTTTACAGAGGGTCTGACTGGAATGACGAACAGTAAAAACTGTCCAGCTGTATAAACAGGTAAAACATGGTAAGCAACTAAAACTACACGTTGGTCTGAAGAAAAACCTCGGTAAATATAATATGGCAAAATTTTACAGAGACAAAAAAGTTTTCACACACTGATCAGTAATTGTAAAGTAAAACCAGGAACTCATTGTGGAATTATTTGTTTGGAAATTGGTTATTAATAAAAGAACATTTCCAGAGAGCCAATTATAGCTCACCCTAAGTGCCATAATGTATTATTTTAATATAAAACCATTATGAAAGGATAAATAAATGGGGTCTGCATTGATGAATTACTTTGTTATAGTAATTCTTACATTTTAAGCTCGAGGGAAACGATGTAACACTTAAGTAGTTCTCATCAGTTGAGTATTTTCAACAGCAGATTTTATATGTAAAAAAAGGACAAGCAAATTAAGGGCAAGCTGGAAACATCTCATATCTGAAAAATTATTCTTTGTGTTGCAAAAAATGAATAAGTCATTGCAACTTTTGACTCTGTTCTCTTCAGAAATACTTCTCTCTCTAGCTGAGAGCAGCTCCATCTGCAATACATGGCTTCAATTCACCATTCGCGAAAGTATTTCACATTTGCTAAAGTAACTCCTCAGACTGTTATTAATGTGGACCACACAAAACAAATGAAGCAGAATGCAACATCATGACTTTTAATAACAAGCCAAGACAGCACCACTGCAAATATGATAAAATATGAAGGCAAAAAAGCACCCTGACGGTGAGGACTGAATTCTGTCTCTGTTGCTCGTGAATCAAGATGCTAATTGAGATGCATCGACCCAAACAACAAGCTGAAAATGTTAAAATGCCATCCATTCAAAATTCGGAGAAAACTTTGAAAAACCCAGCAATCCTGAAGGGGCGAAGATGCAAATATTTCAAGAAATGGGAGGTCCAGATATGAATATATGGCAGAAAAAAGTAATTATCTTGCCCACAGCAATAAGGACCCAGGGCAAGATTTCACCCCAACTTCTGTGCTGAAGCTAAGTTGCAGCATCTCAGTTTTGTCCTCATCTGATAAAGTAGGAGAGCAGAAGTGCAGCATTTATGTGGTCCTCAGGGGCTTGGATCAGTCAAAGCAACGCAGCCTTTATTGATCGGCGATGATAAAAGGATGGTAACAGTTGCTAATGATGAGCAATCTATTTAGCTGATGGCTCTCAATATTCCAGAAAACATAATTTTATTGCTATTATTTTGTTAATTTTCCTACTCAGTACTTGCGTACATGGTTTTACCCATTTTGCACAGTTGGATATTTTTCTAGTGCACTGCAGTGTGTTAAATGGGATTTCTCAAGGGTACAACAGCACAATCCTTGTCATCACAGTAGCCTGAACAGATTTGTCATATCTATGGGCAGTGGATTGTACAATACGTGTTTTTGTCGCTCGGTAACAAATGCAGTACTGTACTGTGCTACTTCACGTGTCCATATAATCATTGAGTCATTTACTGGCCCAAAGCCCATTTGAAGAAGTGCAGTGATCTGTAGCTAACAAGCACGCAGCTGCTGCCCTCTGCCATGATCTTATGACACATGACCTCCTGTTCACCCTGACCACAACGCAGCCCTGCTGTTAGCAGAATGACAAAAGAGGAAAATCAAGGCTAATTTGCACATGCATGAAAAAGGATTTGGGACCCCCCCCCACCTTAATGTGTGCCAAAAACCATCTGTTTACCTTGAATAGTGAACTGATTCTGAACTGCTTGAAACTTTTCCTACTATGCAAGAGCATTCCTATTCCTATTAGACTCACATGTATCTCCTGGCACCACAGCTTACTTCTCAGGCAACTCAGTTTTTCCATGACTGAGCTTCTCCATCTCTCCTCAAGTCCATGCACCTGTCAGAAGCTCTCCATCAAGCTGGAAAATTCTCTTGTTTCATCCGCTCCATTAGTCAAGAGCCTTGCGGTAACAATTGACCTAAGTTTCTGCTTCTCTCAGCACACTGAAGACATAAATCAATGCGATTCTTCCTAGGTCTGCAGTGGCCACCCATAGCTCACTGTGCACAGCTCAGTCCAGCTGGTCCAGGCTGTGGTGATGTCCTACTTGGACTACTGCAGCTCCCTCCTTTTTGATTATTGGTCCTTTGCCATCAAGCCAGCTGATACGCTAGGATATGAAGTGAGTTTGACTCGGCAAAGTATCCCCAGATATCATCCATATTCTTCTCCCTAATTTGCACCCTGTAGCTGCCTGTGCCAGGTTCAGTACTTTGGTTACGGACCGAAAAACTGTCAAAAAATCTGCATCCCAATGCCTACATGATCAACCCACATCACCTGATCAATCCCTACACCCCAGCAAGAGTGCTTTACTTTTCTACTTCTGGCTGCTTGGCGGTCCCACTCACAAAGGGTCCAAAATTTAAAGCACACAGGTACACTGGTTATGATTTGGTAGAATTAATGCCCTCTCCCTCTCAGAACTGCTGAATCCCTTCCAGAATTCACAAATAGTCCCTGAACAAATCTCTTTTGCACTCTTTTCTCCTGATCACCTAGCAGCTCCATAAATGTTGCAATCACATTTTTGTTTGCCATCAGATTCAATTCTACAGGCAGTTACTTGTCTAATGTGTGCTGGCAGAAACGTTGGTGTTGTATTAACTCACCATGTTTCTGCAATTATGCCTGCTTGTAAAACGTTTTGCTTGTTGTGAAATGAACTTTTGTCTACTTTGAATGGTCATCACTTTGGAGAAAAAGCATCTGCTAAATGAATAAATGTAAATCTAAATACGTGATTTCACTGAAAATAAGAACGCAGTGTAGCACCATTTAAACATTAAGTTTTTCTTATAGACAGATCACGTTTAACCTTCGGATAATGACCTGCTGCTCTCTTCAAACAAACTAGAAGAAATCTGGGAAACAGGATTTTGACTGCATTGATACTCTGTATGTCCAACGAAGGTTCATGTCCAGTACTTGGCTTTTAAAATGATCATTTTTTTATCCTACACGTATAATATGTTATGAAGCCACAGATGGTTATAACAGTAATCTTGAAGACAGCTCAGATCAATACAGCAAGAGTAAACAAAGCACAAAACTTGACGTCTTCAGTTATACTCTATCTGTCAGTTCCTTTGTGTGACTGTTATACCCATTACTTCAGGTGTGATGGTTTTATTTTGCTACGACTGGATGTGAAACTCTAATTAGATGCTTCCACCTCAAAACAGACTCATCTAAACACCAACCATCGACCAGCGCGCCAGCTACCTTCAGTCAATGCCCAGAAAATCTTGCCAGATTAAACTTTTCCAACTGTCACCTTACCATTAATTTAAAGCATCAATCAATGTGAATCCTTGCCTGTTTTTGTCATCTTCAACATAACATTAGGAGGTATTGTAATCGAGCACTGTGAGGAACGCCAACCTTCTGCTGTACTTGTGCGGGCGGAAAAGCCATGTAAGCCACTCGAATGCTAACACATCTCTGATTTTATTCTTTTTTTTTTTCTCAATTTTCCAGTAATCTCACTGGGACTGTAAGAATGACCTCCTGTATGGCAGTATCCACAATGAAGCTACACAATTCATAAGCTGTTTTTCATTACCGATAATAGCAAACAGCTGCAAACCTACTATACATATCAGTTCCTCAGCAACTTATTAAATAATTGGTTTTACAACTACTTACCCATTTATACATCTGAGCATTTTCAGGATAAGTACCTTGAGTAAGGGAAGTACAGCATGAGCTGTGCTGAACTGAGAACTTTTGCACCACCACAGTACCTGTAGTCCTCAGTAATAATAATGTAGTGAGTGCTCGTCTGGGCTCTGATGGAGGGAATGAGAACACTGCGAACGTCTCCATAACACAGCCTTTATTAACAATGGGCAGCAGCAGACGGTAACAGCCAGGACAGGCAAATGGAGGATCTGCTTTTTAGCCTCCATTCTGAGACTGGTTAACCACCCCAGCCTCTCTAACCACACACTGAAACCCTGCAAACCTTGACAATAAAACACACCATCCAGTCTATGGTTGGACACTTAAATTAACCATTTACAAACAATACCTTGTAAGCGCCTTTACATAACATCCAATGCTACAAGAAGAAGAAGAAGAAGAAGAAGAAGAAGAAGAAGAAAGTGAACTTTCTGGTCACTCATAGAAAGAAAGCACTATGGGACAATGTCACTCACAGTAAATTGTGTTTCAGATTTTAAAATTCAGATGTGTCCTTCACAGTATTCCCCGATGGGAACAAGTTTTGATTTGTGTTACACGTTTGTCAATTGGTTTTCTATGACGGTGGCCTCAGCTGTTCCTCAATCAGACACATTTTCTAGCCCAAATATCCTGCTATACTTGCATCAGTATGCTTACAAATCAACTAACAGCAGCCAGCTACATCCCCACGTTGGTCACCAGATACGGTCTTATCCCCAGGAAAAAATAATCAGGCCCCTGTGGATTAGGTCCTGAAACAGTTCTGGATTCACTACACACATACATAAAATAAACTTGCTGTGAAACCAATCAATTACCAGCAGTCTATATCATAACACTTAATGGCTAAACTGCATACATAGGTGAAACCTGGCAACCTTTATGTAAGATATCCTGTTTGCAGCAAATCAGGATTCTAAAAATGGAAAAGCAAGATTCACAGTGCAATGAGGACACCAGAGAATGGCCGCAGTATTTACCAGTCTATATCAAACATGATGTGATATAAATTTCATGCCAAACTGAAGGAGGTCTAACTGGAAGTATGGTCCTCTAATGTGCCTTGTTCCTAGGAAGAATGTGACTGCAATAGAGTTTTTTTTTTTTTAAATTTCCCATATTATTTTTACTCTGCTGCTGTTTGTTACCAGTGTCCTACAGTGACAGACGTGAATAGCTGGAATAGAAGTATAATCACATTAGCAATGGATTACAGAATAATTTCACAGGCAGGCAGTAAGTGATATTTATTCAACTGGTGGTGGATTAGTTTAAACAGCACACCAGTAACATAGTGGTAATGTCTCCTTTTCACATGAATGTATCATAGAAGCTCAAACACATGCGAAAGTACAATGGATTTACGACTGCAGTCAACATTACACCTATAAATCCAGAAGAAGGGGCTGAAACTACAAATCCATAAAAACGGAAGATAAATTCAGGTCTGCGGACCAGCATTACTCGGACCAATTAAATAGCATAGCTTTGTTTATTTTGGCATATGCAAAGCAAGCGCTGTGTACAAAAAGTTACACAAGAAATACACATCTGATAATTTGCTAAAAAGAAAGTACCGCTTTGCTCATTCAGTCACAGAAATACAACCCAACAGCATTCAATATGTCACTTCACACAGCATTTATTTAGAGCACTTCAGTTCATTCAGTTGTATCTGTGTCTTAGAAGACTATGAACTTCATATGTAAATTAATGAACTTTTAACAAGTGTCGTACTGGAAAAAAAGGATTTTACTCTACCGGGTCATTATGAAAGCCCTTGCATGATTTTTATTTTATGATGCCTTCCTTTTTATGCAGTTATGTCAAATGACCCTGTTGGGAGGAAATAAAATGGGCTAATGAGCCCTTGCTCCTCTGCAGTAAGGCAAGGAGTACTTCAAGACTCTCTTTTGGGCCTATTGTATTTCTATTGCTTTATTCTGCCTCTTACAGATATGATTGGCCAATATGGCAGAAACCTCTGTGTCACTGAAATGTAATGAATTAATTAAACTTGCGTAATTGATAAGGTTAAAAACATCAGAATATTTATTATGCTGATAAACCACAATGATGCTGTTAGTGGGTCCTAAGTCCCTCATAGGCTCTCCAAACTGAATCTAGAAGGGTCTTGTTATGCTGCCGATGCTGATAGATCCTAGAGGCATACGTTGCTTTGTCTAAAGTGCCTCAGCTGGAGGCAATCTGCACAACGTGAAGTTCACAGTCGTATCTGCATAACCTTACCACCACTGGTCCCTGTGATTGAACGATGACCAGTTCTGCAGATGGAGCACTCCCAGGCCCACTGACCACACAACACAAGGGCGATGCCCGAAATATTACTGACAACAAAGTAGTTCTTTCCATCACCTCCCTTACTTCTCAGTTGTGATTTCATAACTCATTGGCCATGAAAGAGATCTACAGGAAAAAAGCTTTATTTACTGCAAAGTATGAAAAATGGCTCTGTTTCAAAGTTCTTTTTAATCATAATGATGGTAAAAGAAACAAAAGCACTGCCAAGGAACATCTGCATGGGGGGGATAATTGGAATCTGAAACTCCTTGACAAATTAAGTCTCCCAACAAGTGATGACACTGGCAGCCTGAACTCCAGTGTTTCACTCAGCACATCTTGCCCACTCGTGTCCAGGTCTACAATACACTGGCTACTGATAAATAATCCAGAATAACAACCTTCTGGATGCATGCATAACCAAATCAAGCACGACTGTCAGAACAACAGCAAGAAGCCACAAGTGAACAAAGATGTACTGATCAGTAACAGAACAAGTGGTGGCGTTGTTTACCCACCCATTTGCCCAGATTTAATTCTCCACGAGGCCATGAAGGTGACTGAGAAAAGCAGACAGTGTTGGCATGTTTTGCGCGCTGGCTCCTGAACGTGCTGTGAGAGCCCAGTGGGACATGCTGGGAGAGAGATCTCATTTCCAGTCTGCCCTCATTACAGCCGAGCGAACAGGATACAGCCCAAAAAACCAACGTGGGGGACCAGACACAACCTCAACAAATCACATTCAAGCATCAAATATTCAAAAGGAGGTATCGATCCACCCATCCATTCCTCCAGCAAGCATTGCCTCACACTGCAAATCAAAAATTTCCTATATTCTGTATCTTTTACCAGATGATTTCACCTTCCTCCTGTGCTCATTTCTGTGCATATATTTTTTGTACGTTTACCCAACTAGAAAGAAGTTATAATCACTATCAGTCTTAATCATTCAGATGTGGATTAAGAAATGTGGCAGACAACATTCAGAAAAGGCTTTTAGAAATCCACTCCTCCACCCTGATTAGTCTGCACACATGCAGCAACCTCTTAAAATGGCTGAAAATAATCTCCAGCATCACAGGTATAAGGAAGGGTACCTGTGTCACTTAAGCTATGTTTTAAATTGTTTCTCAATGGCATTTGGATAGTTTACCATGGAGTAGGTAGCAATTTTTCATGCAACTGAATACTCTACTGAAACGATTCTGGCCAATTACTTTTCTCAAGGGTACAACAGCAAGCTATACTCTAATATCCCTACATTTGGTCACACAGTTCCTTACTGTGATAAAACAGATGAGGAAAAGGCCACTGAGGGCCTGAAATTCCAAGCAGAAGTTGTTCAACTAAAAGATGAGTGGAGCTGTGCAGGGGGAGCAGCAGGTGGTGCAGCAGTTAGGAATTCAAACTGAAACTGAAAGAGCAATGTTAGACTCTTCACTCCTGATCTTTGATCAAGGTACTTGATCTGAAATAATACAGTGGAAAAAGCCCAACTGTATACAGTTTGTGGGTAAATTTGACTTTGTAAGCTGGATAATGTAAATGATGGTTAATTAATCTAGAGAGAGCTGTGCAAACCTGAAAGCACCTGTAAAAAAGAGCTGGGGGAAAAAGAATAACTTAATTTCAGAAATGATCCAAGTTTGCCCTCTCATTTAGTCAGTTTACATAAGTCTCCGCCTAAATCAGTTGTGGTCTCAGTGTAACCAACCCAACTTGACATCTTTCATCCTGATTATGTCAGTCCCCTCTTTGGACGTGCAGTTCTGGATAGCTCCTGTTCATTAATAAACTGTGAATGTTTAACAGACCACCCAAAGTTAGCTGGTTGTTGGTTCCTGAGGAATTGGATGAGGAAATGAAGAAAACTTCCATCTGAAAAGTTGTTTATATTCCCATATACTGAAACACACCTGTGAGCGGGTGCCAGTGTGTACAGTAAATGTTGGAAAGCAGAACGTTAGCAGCTCATGTTGATGTCACACCTGTGCATATGATCTGTCGCTCTGTACATGCAGAAAAGACAGGTGGTTCCTTGAAACTAACACCATTTTAACACCATGTGGTTAGCCTGCATTTATATTTCCAGTCCTTGGAATTTAAAGTAAACAATCACATTATATTAGAACACAGAGATAAAAACAGTAGATAATGAACCTTGTACTGGAACAAGAAGAGGCCACAGAACAGGCTGTAGAGGTCGGCGGTGAGCAGGGAGAGGTTGACCGCTGCAGCGCTGGTTCTCCGGATTACCACGGGCATGAAGCTGTACAGGCCGAACATGCAGGCGCTGAAACCAACATACAGCAGACCTGCAGGAAGCGACAATTCACAGAGTGATGTGTTAGTGGCGGCTGGTCCTCGAGCAACAGTGAGCGCAGACTCCCTGGAAGCTCACATTCACCAATCATGCAAGTCCCTGGACTATTGTAAGTACTTCGGGCTACACAGGTCAAGGATGATGACTTGTATTTACTGTGCGTTTAAGTACACTTACTCATAAAGCTGTAGTGTTTCCCATTTATATATACTAATATGTATTTAAGACTAAGTGTCTTTACTCAGAGCTATTAAAAGTAGTTTCCTACCAGGGTTTCCAAACTGCAAACTTTGCGTCTCACCTAATGGAAGCCTATAATGTTTACAATGGTAGACAAATTAATTTACAGCAGCTACTGGGGAAACAAGGTATTTATCTTCTTTGAAAGACCTTAATTCACCTAAAATGTTATATACATGGACTAAGGTAGGGCCAGTTTAACTCTTATTCCTCCAGGACATTTCTACTCCATACCTCCTTAATTCAAACTACTGTCTTCATTAGAGCCATTTAAACTTGTTTTTTGAATTGTTATTGGTTAACTGAAGATGAAAAACCTGCTACTTTAGGCGCCATTTTCATACATAAAAACCTTGGAAAGGACAGAAAAATGGGTTCAGGTCTACAAAGAGGATTTTCTTTGAATTACACCCTTCTTATTCCTTTGTGGCATGTCACATCAGCAAAGATCAATCCTAATGACAGAAAGACACATTTCTGATGTCAAGTTTAAGTGGAAGGAGAAGCACAAGCTGATTCAGGAGGATATGCTCATAGCAGTGGGAGAAGAACCCAAAACCCACAAGGCTGGGTTGCAGCAGGCTGTGATGGAACCTATGTGTGTGGGACACGTCACAGCAGGGCTTGCCAGGCAGGCCACAACATTTGTCAAAGAAGGTGAGCAAGCAGAATTGGCACCCAGCACCAGTCCAGGGATTGAGATTGGTAGTTGATTTTTGACTTGAGAAGGCATCTCTGGTTTCTAGCCTCCATCATAGAGACCTCTCTGAAGCCAAACACTGTACTGCTGTCTGAAGCCTTTAAATAAGTCATCTTTCTGGAGTTCATTTGGAGGAACAGATGGTAGCCGCTAATGAAAGGAACATGGCTACACATGAGGAATTGGTGGAGGAGCACAGCTCAAAAGGCCTGGGGACGAGGTGCATGGCCTCTGAGGTAGATGTGAAAGAAAGTACGTACATGTATAGCTTTTGCAGTGTAGGCAGTTGTCATCCTTTCCAAAGTTGTAACAAGAAGCTGTGAAGAGGGCATGAAGATGTTTCTATATCATGAGTGGTAAGTAAACCATACCTCTATCTGGACACAGGCTGGGGTTTAATCAGCCCTAGTTGGGTGACCCACGCAAGGGTGCTTGATAGTTCTGAAGCACCCAGGGCCCCATTAATAAAACAGATCCGATGTTTATTTGGGCAGTTTCTTGCATATTTAACAATATGAATTGGAAATGAATGGAGGGGAAAAGAACATTTCTTGGCGTTATTGTAAAAAATAGACAACCCAAACAACAGTCAGAAAAGAAGGTCATTTCTCTGGGACCTTTGGATAGTATCCCATCCAGCAGTCCTGTAATGGAATTTGCAGCCATTTAAGTAACTGAATTACCCACTCGTTTACTTTCAAGTCTCCAGGTTTAAAATGTTTTTTGGGAAGGCCATGTCCTTTAAATCTTCAGTAAAGAAGGAAAGGAGAAAGGCTGGAAGATATGAGCAGTTTGTCTGGGAATACAAGGTCAGCAGCAGAGATCGGCACATATATTTCCACTGGTATTACATTCAGAATTTATTGCTGATATAAATCCCAGTTTGCTCCTTGCATCCATCGTTGCAAACAAAAACAACTAAAATAATTTGTAAGTGTTCCATATGTAGCCCCAACATTGTTGCCCTTTAAAAGTAGCAAATTTAAATCAAGCCAAAATAAAAAAATCCCTGCTGTCATCCAGAAAACATCAGTTTTCACTGCAAATGTTGACCACCATCCAGGATTCAGTGTTAATAGGAACTGGAAACAAGGTACATAAAGTATCCATCTGCAGATAAAGTAATAAAGATTAAAAGGTCTGACTGTCCTTAAACACTTAAAACAGACACCTTTTTTACAGCTTACATGTTCACTAAATCCCATTGAATTTGTGTTTTTCCCATAAATACAGGCCAACAGACAGCCTTATAATTTATTCAGATTACTTGTATGCTGAGTCTGGCAACTAAACACAGCAGAGAGATGCTGGTGTGTTAGGCACCTGATTCAAAGGAGAGAGAAAGTATCTCTCTGGGCAAAATCCTAATAGCACAGAGACTTGGGCCCACTTCAGCCGCGATTACAGCGTCATGAATATTCAACACAAAGTTAAAAGACAGCTGTTAAATACTTTTGAAAATTCTGAAAATGACTTTCACAGAACACAAATAGCTGTTTAACTTGGTCTGGGCCTGCAACAGCTTTTGTGTTGAAATCTTATGTGACCAACGGCCTGATAATCCAAGCTATGAAACCCAGAGTAAAAATTCATGTCCGAATTTTGAGGTGAGTGCTGAATGACAAGCTGAATGTCGCTGAGCTGCTTTCATCAAGACCAAGCCCTTATTATGCATCTGAGATGATGCAATCCTGCTCAGGCATGTGTAGCCACTGGCATGTACAGTGCTATCCACCACCATGGTGTTAGCAAATGACATCCTAGCACACTTCCTACAAACCAAGGCAGACCTGCTAACAGTTATGCTGATGAATAAGTGTTTTCCAGGATGACACTTGGGTGCTGACTTTGGGAATCTCCATCTGTGTGCAGACAAAGAAAACTGAAATGATTAATGCATTAGACAGCTCGTGGTCACTTGGCTTGTGAAGTGTGCAAGAGATATTAGAGAGTGGTCATTCTTTTAGTCTGCGCTTAACCAGAAAAGGTGCAGAAAAGGTCCAATCTTCCCACTCAGACCTCAAGGGAGATATATATTGGCTTTCCAGTATATATCATATATAGACAGGACACCACGTTGTTCGAGAGACAGAGAAGACACACATCTTTCTGTTTAGAAACAACAGAAGTGGTTAACCCTTGGGTGGAGTAGAAGTAACCTTCAAGTCATTAACTCCTATGCATAACCAGGATTTGAAGAAAATGGGTTTAATAAAGTGTTTGCATTGCTTTATTTTCTTATCTGGGATATATTCCTTGACTTTGTACCTTGGACAAGTACACAAAACAGGATTAAAATATTATCAGTCTGTGCAATCCAAGTAACAGAAGAAATGGTTTGCTTGGAGGAGACGTGGCTCCACCTGTATCAAGATGAGCCTGAATCATAAAGCCTACTCTACAGTGCCACTCATTACTCATCACCGAATTCCTCTGCTCTCCAGCCAAGAATTGCAGTTGTGTAGCTATCACTGTCCACTGAATTTCTGAGAGAATGAGAGCAAGGCTACACAGGCTGTGATCACAGGTTGGTTGAGCGAGAAGTTCCAATTGTGTCTTGCCAACATTTGGTTGAGGGATGCCCTGAGGAGAGGCCACTGGGCCACGTATTTTCCAGCTGACTCTGTTCACTGTGCAGCCATATCCGTCTTGGCTCCCAAACCTGTCAGCACTCGCCTCAGTTCATTTGCAGAGCTGCCTTCCTGCAATGCCACTTCACAACGAACCAATTGAGTGCAGAATATCTGACACAGCAGGCAAAGGGCACCTGCAGCAGACGGGGTCATCAATCCTGCCTACACACTGTGATGTTCGGTGCGGGATGCCTCTCGTAAGCACCTGTCTCTTCTTAAACAGTGTGCCAGTGGAGAAATGCAAAGTGTCATATCTCACCTATCTGCCAGTCCCACGGTACCTTCAGGAGCTCCTTGTGTTCCATTATGGCTCTACAACAAAAAATTGAATTTGTGTAAGACCACAGGTGAGTATTAGAGTTCCCAGTTGATGACAGCACAAAAGTGAGACAGGGATGAGAACACTCTGGCGTCAGGCTCTAATGCCAAAACATCGACTTGACACATTGACGGAAAACGACTGTATGATAGTCCTGGCCTCATGAAGCAAACTGCAGTGGCTCTTACTTTGCATCAACCTATGGTCCACAGGAAAGCTTACACTCACACACAGCACATATCTGAATCCCCCTCCAGCAGTCACACTACCATCCACCCAACACAGGGCCACAATGCAGCTAAATCATGACTGCTGCTGTGTTGGTCTTGCGTTTCCTAGGTTACCAGCGCATCTGCACTCAGTGTCTAAAAACATCAGCAAGAGGCAGGTCTTGGCACCCTCTCCATCTCCTAGAGTCTAATTCACTCCTTAAATAGCAAGTGGAGAATTGGGGTATGGAGGAGCAGATGATCTTCCATTATAAAGGTGCTTCCATTTATACACATTTCACAAAAGGAGTTTTGCTGAGATATATTCAAGGCAAAAGGTAATGTACAAAAATAAATATGATAGAAAGGTGTGAAATTTTACAGATGGATGTCATCTAATGCAAGATACAGATCTCGCACATATAACAATGAGGTGAAACTGTAGTCTAAGTGTCATGTGACAGATTTGTGACACATGTACTGATAAGTAGCAGTAACTGGTGTCCAGGTGAGTTGGAGTTTGGAGTTTAAACTTGGTGAACTCCACGTGGTATGAGAGAGCATACATCCTAATCTAATAATTTACATTCAGTGACATTGTGAGATGGACTGCATCTGTAGCAAAATTGGAAGAACAGTGAAAGCTCCACGGTGGACTGAAGATGAACAGGTGAAGAGGAAACGGATTCAGGACAGAAATCTAGCTCTGAATCTGGCTAAAAACTGCAAAAACTAAAAACTGCACAAATGAGAAAATACCTTGCTTTATTTGCGCTGTGATTGTGGTGTTCTGTGGCATTGAAATAAAAAGTGGAGCTATTTTTGCCTTAAATCATGCAACAGCATAATAAGGTAGTCCAAGGGTAAAGGGCTACACTTCTGTTAGCAGAAGGAAAGTGAAAGGAGAACGAATGGAAGACAATGCTACAATGCAGAGAAGGTGCAGGTAACAAAAAAATAATGGAGCATTATAGTTTCAAATTGTAATGGATGATTAAGGAAAGGGTGAAGGAAGGGCCAAGCACACTCACAGCTGAATTCCACTGAAGAAGGACCCAAAGAGGCCCATCATGCCCAGAAACTCCACCCGGCTCAGGTTCTTCACGATAAACTCCTCACACACATTGGAGATCCCATAGAGTGTGGCCCCCGCTAGCACAAGGAGGTCCCCCAGGAGCTTGTGATCCCCTGTGTGGAAAAGCAAGAGAAGGGGCAGACCTAGTGAACACCATAAGGGCTGTGAAGCCCCGTGACTCACATCAATCAACGATAAATCCAGACTAAAATTATTATATCTGTAGTCCTACTGATCTCAGCATTCTTGGTAGCTCATTAGAATGTCATAATTGCATTACATTTTTATACATAGCATCCATCAAAAGTTTGATTACACCTGGGCACTGGAAAATAGTTGAAAGGTAAAAACTGGACAGAAGAAAGAAAGCAAAGCAACCCACAAGTGTCCTTCATGTTTGCAAATTACTGCTAGGAAGACAAACTGACTGATGTGACTGTGACTAAAATTGCTAATCAAACCTGTCTCCTGAAAGCAGACTCACACTTTCGACCTGTTCTTAAATACACAAAATGCCTTCAGTTGTTCACCAATCCTTCTGCCAGTAGGCAGTATCTAACTGGCATGGCTAAGAAGCTATATTGTCATCTGCATGGCTGTTTTAGACTATTAATAAATAACTGTTTCTCACATTCATGTACAGCAATCCGACAAATGGTCACAACATTACTAATCAGAACATTTCCTGAGATAAATATCTTTTCAATAAATAAACCATTCTGTTCACAAGAAACCTTCAAATGTCATAGAGGATATTATCTTTCACTCATCTTTGAGAAGAAAGACTACAGACTTTCTTTTATTATATCTCCACTCTCCTGCTCAGCTGATATGCTTTTGTTTCATTTTGGTATTTTATATTAAACAAAAATCCAATTTGTCCGGATTAGGAGAGCTCTGTTAAGTAGATAGATTCAACATGACAGATGAGAGCTTAAATAAAGGCAGGAGCTTCAGTTTATGACTGCATTAGGATGTCAGACCAGGAGCTCAATTTTCATGGCTCATGTAGGCAGACAGCAATGGACAGAGCTCTCAAGGATCACACCCACCCTAGGGCTACTCACCCAGGCCCTGCTGGCGGCCCACCAGAACATCGGCGCCCACCATGCAGCCCATTCCAAGAAGGCACACGCCAACGCCCACAAAGTGCACGGCCTTGTATCTCACAAGTAGGAAGAACCAGGACAGGAGCAGCACCACAGGGATGACAAAGCAGTCGAGGAGCTGTGGCAGGCAGAGCAGACAATGAGCCCTGGGTACTTAGGAACAAGCAGGAAAGTTGCTGAAAAACACTTTACAAACTGGAGGTGTTGGAACAGCCTTATGATGGTCCGCTGACAGCTGCTGAGATTGTGTTGGCTATAGTCAACCATTTTTATTTACCATTTAATTTTATTCTAATTAACAACAGAACATAATTGATTCACAAAAGCACAGAGGCTAAGGGCACAGAGAAAATCCAAATATATATGGATACAATTAAATACAACACAAGGACAAAAGGTTCAAATGTTGAGTCGGGGTGGTTGCATAGCACCATCCAAGAATTTGCTAAAAGGTGACCAAATCTTTCAAAATTCAGTATAATTATAATGCAGATCACATGTTAACTTTTCTAGTGGCTTCATTTGAGATTAACTCAAGTGCTGAGTGGAAGTTGGGCCCTTGAGACAACTTTCTGGAGACCTTCTGGTACTGACAATAGCAATAAAATAAAAATACATTTACATATAAGAAAATACATATAATAAAATAAAATACATTTTCTTTACGGTTTAAAGTTCACTTTATTATCATTCCGCCCTGATACAGACTTACAAATGAGAACAAATAGACAGCATGATAACCAAGGACACGACACAGACAAGTAGAAATAGATAAATAGGTAAATAATAAGTATATGGTTAAGATAGTAAATAAACAGATAAACAGATAAGGCAAAATAAAAGGAACAGTGGAGTCAGCAGTGATTGTACAATGGAGGGAAGTGAGTGGTGGTGATCAGTTCGTATACTTTCCAGAATTCAGCAGTCTGAAGGTAAAAAGCAGGACCCGAGCCTGGTGATGTTGGCCCACAAGCTGTGGTGGCATCTGCCAGAAAATAAATTCTGAAAATTCCACATCATATGAAAGTCCAGAAAATTCACCCTATTTAATGTGTCTTCATCATACACAAAATTTGTTAACAAGTATAGAGGAGACAAATCCAAAATGTTGTTGCTGATCTTTTGAATAGTTGTATGAACTGTGTTGTTATAAACTGTATAACACCTGATTCTCAAAACAAGGGCATCAAGGTGCCAAGACCATTTTCAGTCATAGCTGAGATGTCCCCATGGTCATGTGACCTTAGTGGGGAAGCCATGGTGCAGATTTATATAGGGAATTGCGGGTCACAGGCTTGAAACCCTCCCTCTGCTGTAATTAATGCTGTGCACAAGGGGGCTCTAAATTGACCCCAAAGAAGCCCCTTGCAGTGATAACATAGGGAGTACCAGCAGCACACTGCAGGGGAGCCTTTTACACCGGTGACAGCATACTTACTAATGCACACCTGACAGGTTAAAGCCAGCAGGGACCAACGGCACAGGAGCACACCGAAAAGGTCAATCATTGATGGATTTTTACAACCACCCTGGGTTCTTTGATTGTAAAAATACAAAAACGGAGGATACACCTCTAACAGGCACCTCCCAAAAGTATGTGTGAAATCTTATAAATGAAGAAAAAAACATTGCTTACAAAAAACCTCCAACCATCCATTATAATTAATTGTTTCATCCTGATAAGGGTCATGGTGGTCTAGTCTATCACAGTATCACTGGGCACCAATGGGTGCAACAATGCCCTGAATGGAATGCCAGTCCATCACAGGGTGGCCATACATACATGCGTTGGGCAAATCAGAGTGACCAATCGCCTTGAAAATTGGAATATTTGTATTGTGGGAGGAAACTGGGGCATCTGGAGGAAACATGGAGACATGGAAAGATCATGCAAACACCACAGAGACTGAGCTGGATTCAAACAGTCCAGGTGCAACGAGGTAGCAATGTTACCACCTGTCACTGTGCCACCTTAAGAAAAATATATTCCATACAATTTTTTAGTACTGTTACAAAAAAGCTGACTACTCATGCCACTTTGAGTCAAGTCCTTTTGAAAATTAAGCTGCATATTAATGTTGCAAAAAATACATACACACCCTAAGTTTTAATTGACCCTCTTTCTGAATCACTGTCTTATGAGGTCACATGACCCACTAAAAGGAAAATGTGACTTATTGTGTGTCTCCCACAACTTCCACATGCAGCACTGCCTTACATCTAGCCATTCATTTTTACTGCACTCTAGAGGGCACATTTTTAAGAGTGTCTCCCAAACTGTACCCACCACAATGCTGAGTCCTACACAACCTCATAGAGGACATCCTGTTTTTAAATAATGCCACATGTTTGTGGTTGTGATTTGGACAACTTCCAATAAATACTACAATGCAGCTTTTCGCTGGGTCTCAGGCAGATATTAACACCCTTTTACGCTAAACTAGCAAACCTTTCTGACCTAAAGAAATATCTACAGAGCACATGTTATGGACACCCATATGGCACAGGACAGAATGTCAAAATATGTGAGTCAGAATATCACTGACTTGAACTCTTAAGATAGAGATAGAATTCTCAAGTTGTGATGAGTCCCCTGACTGTGCTTCCTGGAGCTGTGCCAGGCACCGTAATAATTCTCAGTAACTAATCATCTCTGCTTAATGGGAAAATCTTTTATAGCACGGTTCAAGCACAGCTTTTCTAGTCTGGATATTAATATTAACAATGCATTGTCCAATTTTGCTACTGTGAGCATAGAAAGGCTAAGAAATATAGAGCATGTCTGCCCTTAAGCCTGCTGGAGAAAGGTGAGGAGAATAGTACATAATGATTTCTTTTCCATGCAAACAAATAGCCCGGCAGACTTACTTGAACATAATGTGGCTTTAGCACCTTAGTAAAATAAAATAAAATAAAATAAAATAATGGAAGATACAACACATTTTCTGTACTACACATTTGCAATAACAAAATTTTTGTTTCTGTGGGAGAAAAAAAAGTTAAATATATAAAAATACCAGTTGCTGTCTGTGGTACAAAAGTCTGGAAAATGCAATTTAATTTGTTTGTGTTTATTCTTGGAATGTTAGGTTTATATTCTCAGCTACTTGCAGTTATTATCATTTCTAGCTATCCAATGAAGGGTAAGTGTCTCATGGTCTTATTAGGAGAAATGATGCATTTCAATTATTCTGCACTGATGGAGAGGATACAGGGGCCCCTGCCTGAGCGCTGTGGCTGGGGAGACTTCCAGCAAGGAGAATAAGAGATCTTTACCTGTCAAACCCAAAGGGCGTTTTATTCCGTCAGCACTCGGTCTGCAAACCTCAGTGCTATATCTTGAAAGACAGAGCCACCGTACTTAGTGTAGGTCCTCTACATACAAGACTGTTCAGAAGGAGTGGGCAGCCACTGGTATTAGAGGTTTATTTGTCTCATTTTCTTTGCAGTTTGGATCTTCTTTTTTCCTCTCCTCAGCTGCCAGCTTATTTATCTGAAATGCTAATTGTCTACATTGTCTTAATAGATATTTTGTACTGTCATTCACTTCTCTGTTGTTCTCGTCACCCATTCGAACTCAGCATTCTGTGTCCCACTGGTGAGAAAAGTACTGTATAAAAATGAACTGAACTGAAATGTACTGAATACAAGGCCTATCTGCAACAAGACAGAATAGATTCCTGTGTATGAAACTGTTATAAAGCACACAGCACACATAGTTTTAAATGGGATACCAGTATAACTGTACAGGGAGGTTTTAGGGAATTACACTGTTTTGCTTATCACACATGAGAGAGATGGGGTCCATCTGTAGCACTCAGAGGAGGCTTCTCCCCCTGTTGGTGTGGTACATGCTTGGGACCCTCAATTTGGAGGCCACAAAGCAACAGATTTGGTAAAGATTTCCAACATCAGAAGATCATGGTGACTTGCAGAGAATTATTTACACCCTTTCCTGCAAACAAACACACTAACTGATGTTGTGTAATAAAGACTTCCCAATTCTGAATAAAGACCCAACAACCCAGAACATCCAAGAATGTCCAGCTTTTCTCTTATTGACTGTTTTAATCTATAGTCAAAAGATTTTGTTACTACTTACTAAATGCTTGTTATGGACATGAATACATGAAGAATCACTTTGTGTGTCAATAATGTTAAATGTATGCAAATGAACAGTTCTGTAGTGTATGTTGATAATCACATATATACTACAGTACTGTCACAAGGTGCTGGGGCAAGAACTGCTGTAGAGGTTAGAGCTGTTGCCTTGCAATCTGCTGGCCCTTAGTTAGAATCCTGTTCCTCTTCTAGTACCCTTGATCAGCATACTTACCGGGAACTGATACAGAAGGAATGCCCTGCTGTGTAAAGGAGCAAATCCTACTACAGCTGATTATCTAATGTTAAAAGATTTTCAAGGTCCTCTTTGACAAAGGATGAGAGTGTCGGGGTCCACATGGAGGAATCACACAAGGACACAAGAAATAATACACAGACTTAAGCTCACCTGTACGCTGGTCAGTGTTGTGTACTGGTATGCTTTGATCACCAGGTAGTTGGCTTCAATATCTATCAAGCCCAGGATCATATATTTCCACCATCGCCTCTTCAGTATCGCCAGCAGATTTTCCTCTCCTGTGCAGCAGACAAAGAAAGCCGTAGATTTCTTCTGATGTCACTTTCATACTTAAATCGCAGACCCCAGAGTAGCATCCAAACTGAACTTCCCAGGAAACAGTCTAGAGAAATAGGGCAGTTTATGAGAGCTTATTTCTATCACCCACACACAGACTGAAAAGCGGAACAAACAGATACAACATACTCGCAAAAAGTATCATAAATTTAATGTTTAATAAGTTCAATCCAGTGATAAGTACAACCTCAGAGTTGCAAACAAAATAAATAAATAAAGTGATAAAACTAAAAGAGCAGCATTTTGGAAGCATTCCAAAATCAACAGACACGGTATGAGACCGGGCACATAATAACGCAGAGACAAATTAATTGCTTGAAGCAAAGAAGGGCCCACAGAGCCTCCTCCTGTCTGTTGCAGAACCCATGCAGCTGTGGGGGAAATCGGCCTTAATTAGTCCGTGTGCGGGTTTAAGTCCTCAAATACGTGAGAGAGATGAGTTTCAGGCTAGGTGAAATATTATTATTATTAGTGATTATATATCTGGGGTTGCATGTGGGTGCAGTGGCTAACATTGCTGCTTCACAGCTCTTGGGCTTTGGATTTGTACATGTGTTTGAATCTAGTTAAGCCAACCATGTTCTCCCCGTCTTCACTTCCTTCTACAGTTCAAACACAAATAGTCCAGGTGAACTGATGGTCCTGAATGCCGTGCACTGGACTGGTGTCCCATTAGGGTGCACCCTGCCTCACCCCTTAGGCTTCTGGATAATTTGTAGACCACAGTGACTCTGGACTGGACAAGTGTTTGCTGATCATGAAAGAATGAAATAGTTATGGAGCCAATGGCTTTTTCCAAGCTGAATTCCAAAACTGATGCTAGTGTCTGAGACCTTGAAACCCCACCTGACCAAGTCCAAATGGTGCTGCCACATTTGAAACCCAAGCCCAACCACAATTCAGAGGGACGAACCACATGTACACATGAATATGTATTCTCACAGATGTGGATTTACTCTGCTTTGCTTGGCTGCTGTACACTTGGGTTAAGATAAAGAAAATGCTGAGTGCTAAGAAAAGCTGGTATTTTTTAAATCTATAATACTTCTGAAAGTGGACAACAGCTGATAACAGTTCTACTACGTAGTCATCTGTAGAAGCGACGTGAATATGTGTGCAGCTTTTACTGGTTTTAGCTACCTTTCACATCACAGCAAAGCGCTTTGTTCATAACAGCAGCATCAGAGCGGAGCATGGACACAAACTGTTGCTGTAACTCTGTATACTGTCAACAATTTTGGTTTCTTCCGGGGAACCATGGCCGTGGTTTTCGCTCTGCTTTTAAACCTGTACCATATTCTGGTGTGATATAGTGACAAGTAATTGTTATGGAACTGACTCCTTGCCAGTCGTCATCCCCATATTAATATCAGATTTAACCTCTAATATTTCTCTACCTGGATTGTGCTTCTTCATGCTGCAACCTCCCTCATTGCTATAGTAGAAGGATCCAGTAGCATATTTTTAGCTGCAAAAAGTTAATAGTTCCTGCACTAGATATATAAAACCTTTTTCTGTAATTTTTTTAAATGGCCTTAATACCCCTACAACAAAACTGTACACACTTGTCTAAAAGTTGAGATTTCACAATAGCCGGCACTGACTTAACTGGTGCAAGCATTTGTTGTGGAAGAGAAGACCTGCCAGTTTACTTGCTGCCATAAATAAAAATAATATTATAACTTCATACAGTACAGATGACCAGTGAACTTGTTAATTTTTTGTTACCACTGCATCATAATGGTTCTGCAATGAAGCCATTGGACTCATTTACCATTTTGAATAGCTCTCCCTTTCTGTGTTTTTGCTTCACTTCCACCATTGTGAAGAATAGGCTATTTGGGCTGTCTTATATGCCGATGAGGGTAAGAGTGAATGGGCAAGCGTTACTAAAACGCTTAAAACATAGAGTAATAATCATTAATATTTACTTATTAGAAAAACCTGATTTTTTGTTGAAGTGGTGTTGGGCTTCAGACCTCATTCGAGTCCCAGACCTCTACAGTGAATACAAGGAATGTGAACTTGGCACCTTTAGACTGTATGGCAGCATCACAAACCACTCTGCCACCTATTGTTCTAGTACAATAAGGGTTTTTGAATTTTCTTTATCCTTTACAATAGTACTATCTGCTTCAGGCTATGATTATTACAACCATTAGGCAAGTCAACACTACTTTGTAACTAGTCAATTTTTATTATGATATAATATGAGATCATTATGTTGGATGATGTAATCCTTTTAGTGCAACTTCATATGACAGATTGGAATGGATGTTAAAGAGAAAATGATGCCTATAGCACTTGAAAGTCTAATATCCAGGCATTTTTAGCCTGAAAATATGTCACTCTTTGCAGTTCAAGTTTGGAAGCCTTTGGAATAATGTGTGCAATGGCTGTGCATGGAATCAGTCACTTGACATTATTTAACTGGGTGGAAAAATTATGGAGGACGATGTTGATGATGGTTACACCCACTTAATGCTTCTCCGTTTAGTGCTGTTTAATTGTAGTGCTCATGCTATAATTTATAGTCTGTATGTGTATAACATGCTTGCAACGGCACTGCTCCTTTCTTTGTTATTAATACTGTCATAGTCCTCATTCTCCTTGCATAGCTCTGTGGGGAAAGGCATTATGTATGCATTTTTCTTACTGTGCACCCCCACACTCAGTTCCACTGCTCGAACAGGTATGACACATGGCACAAGGTACCAGTTCTTGCACATGCTCTCTCCAAAGCTGCTGCTGGACACAATTTCCCTGTGTTCCTGTTTGTTACCCATTTTTACTTGTGCACTGTGCATTTTCTTTTAATCTCAATTTTTTTCTGACAATTGAAAAGCATTTTCTGAATAATCTTTGCACTTCACCCATTATGACAAATTTGTTTGTTCCACAGTTGTTGCACAGACAGCAATAAGTTTTCCATCTCTTGTCATTAACCGCTTAACCTGAATAGAGATACGGTGGTCCAGTTATGGTTAGCAGTAGGTGCTTGGCTATGAAACCGTACCTGAATGGGACACCAGTCCATTGTAGGGTGACCACATAAACCCATTCACATTCACTACAGGTAGGTTAGAGACACCAATTAACCTGAAACACAAGAATTTCTACAGTGGGAAGAAGCTCTCGCAAGCATGGGGAGAACATGTGAACGCCACACTGACTGAGCTCGATTTGAACTCGCACCCAAACAGCCCAGCTCCCCCATGTCCCTATTCAGGCTAAGCGGTTAATGACAATGAATGGAAAAATACAGACTAATCAACTTACTGCTGTCTGCACAACAGCTGTGGAACAAACAAATTTATCACAATGGGTAAAATGCAAAGATTATTCACTGAGCTGCTCTGGCACTCTCTTAAAAGGCAAAATTAAATCTTATATGAAGATTATTACTGTCTATAATAGGGACTGCAATGTTAATTGCTAAAATTATATGAAAAATTTGTGATTTGCAAGAGGACATAGTTCAACAGTGAGCTTCAGCAATGTAAAGTAGGAGTTCATTAGAACTGACCAATGAGGGCCAACAAGCTTTCCAGGAGCTTAATAAAATAAACAAATATAGAAACAAATAAATCCCCACTTCCCAAACAGCAGTATGTCTTTCTATGTGCATGTAGCACTGTAGAGATAACTGACACCATAGCATTTTATTCACACTTGAGGGGAGATTTCCTGGCCAAAGCTGCAGGCCTGCAGAAGCTCACAGATGCCATATAATGTGGTCATTTTAATATACTTTGTAACCCTGAAAGCTAAAGGTACTTAAAGATGACCTCCAGGACTCATCACTAAATGGACAGAATAAGAATGAATTGTTTCTCATAACTGGCAGGCTTATTGAGAGCTCAGATTGCTAACAAAAAGTCTAGACTGCAATTTCTATGACAGATTGTGAACAATCATACTGCATTTAAAAATGAGTTTCACAAAAGCAAAAGTGCTTAAAAATGCCTGCGCACTCGGGTAACTGAGATTAACTTAGAAGAAAATAAAGATCTTTCATTTGTATGTATTTTGGAGCATAGCATAGCTTTGAGTAAATAACCTTCAGCCATTTTGAAAGGTCTCAGAAAAAGCAAATTCTGGCCAAGTGCATCCCTAATGGTGCAGGAATACAATGAAGCAAGATGGAGTAACAAGACTTAGATAAAACAAAGCAGAAGAAAGCCACTTACACCAAATATCCAAACTTGTAAGAGTGGTGTTTGTCAAAGTGGTTGAAAAGCAAACAGAGCAGATGGTCTCTCCAACTCCATCTCCAGAGGATGTTGCCACAGCACAATTTCCACTGTCACCCACCTCACCAGCTCTAAGCCACCAGAAATGCCCAAGAGGGAGCCATTTCCTGCATCACTTATTTTTCCATATCTCACATAACACTTGGAAGTTGAAAAGTGCCATTGAGTTGTTACTGAGTCTCAGGCAACCACTGGTGTGGTTTTCAAAGAAAGATGGAACAGAAGTGGTTTGCAGTTGCCTTCTTCTGGCATACTTTTTCCTTAGAGGGGTGCAAGCACAAAGGAGAGCATACAAACTCCACACACACCCCTGAGCTGGACTTGAATCCCACATCAGCCAAGCAACCAAAGATCTGTGATGCACCAGCTTACTCCACTCACCTAACCTTTACACCAACTTAATACACTGACTTTGCCTGACAGCTGTTGTTCTTGTATTTTTCTGTACTTTTATTTTGACTGTGTTTATTCCACACTGATAGTGTTTTAACCACGACAGAAATATTCCTACTGTATAGCAGATGCCTCTGTGCCAGGTAACTTACAATATTATGTTTGCACACCAAGCTACTGGTATTTCAGTAAAGCTATGTATTCAGCAGGGTAATTTTTACTGCATCAATCCAGGGTAAATACATTACAGCAGAAGAGGGCATCTGAACACAGATCTCCTGAACCACTACATTACCTGTTACCCCTAGATTACAATCACCCGAATGTTTCCTTGTAAAAGTGAAAATACTTTTTGCTTTGAATTGGCCTAAAATTGTAAGTCACCTTGGATGAACACATCTGCAAAATAAAGGTTATTTTTGTGCTGTTAGTTTAACAGATGCATCCAAAGCTTTTTCTTTCCACTATGATAAATAATCCTGAGCACTGAATTGATCTGGTGATGATCTTTTGGATTCTTTCCTGGCCACAGGAACTGTGCCTTCACATCAAAAAGGCACAATTACTTAAAAATGAACTTTGAATCCCAGGGGGTGCTTATTCTACACCTTTGAAGTCAAACAAGATTAAAGTATTATGGATTTTACAGGGCAAGTCCACCGTACTTAATCATAGAGACGTGGAGAAACGAGGGATGCAGCCCAATCTTTTCCATGCCACTTAACCAGTATTTTGCCTTTTTTATGCTTGATAAACACTGTAAATACCTTGAATTACTGTTTATGCACAATTTGAGAGTGGGAAGAGCTCAAATTACCCTTAGTGTCTAGCATGAAAGGATTGCTTTTCACACCACTGTGCTGCCGGCCTTTTGCTGGGAGACAAAAACATTGCAGCTGAGTAATAGCTGAGGTTTGTAAGGGGAGGTAGAAGTGGGTGAATCACTGACTGTAGTGTGAGATGGTTTCCTGCAACTGCCTTGGTCAACACAGAGAAGCAGTCAGATGGATTGTACAACAAGTTAGTCGCTTTGGAGGAAAGCCAGCCAAATTAAGGCGTAATGAGGAGATTATCGCAGCTGTACACCCACTTGAAACAATTATGTAATGAATTGTATCGATAATAGAAAAACCCCGAGGGAAAAAAAAGACAAAAAAAATGTTTCAGCATTCTGGCGAGGTTATCAGCAGAAGCTTCCAGAAGGCTTCGCAATTTGGAATGCACTTTGTCTCAAACGACAGCTGCCCTCAGCACAGGAACAGACAGCCATCAGAATAAACAGTAAACAAGAATGGAGACAAAACGCAAGATGTGGATACAGAACAAAGCAAACGTGCTGCTCTGAAAGCAGTCATTATTTTCTGATGTATTGAATGGCGTTGTTGCGCTTCGGAACAACACCGCGCAAGAAATGTATGTTTGGGTAAAAAGCAAAAGCACACTCTTGGAAAAGTCATTTCATCTCAGCGCAAATAAATAAATAAATACACTTCACTGGTGTCCACTGACAAGGTTAGTTAAAAATTTCCAAAAAGAAATTTTGGCTGTCAGCAGTTTGCATGGACGTCTGCTTTAGAACACGGTGTGACCCCCATTGAGGGTATGCGGCCAACAACCATCCTGAAAAAGGTGATACTGAGAGCGAATGGATGGATGGGTTGAACTCGCTTCAGGGCAGTACTGGTGACATTGAAATTGTTGTGAAGTGCTGTTAAATTAATGTTGACTCTTGACAATCACATAGACAGAGCACCTCCAGGATGATGTCTGCGACTCTGTTATTAAGGCCGAAATGGGTGCATCTATTATCAGTGACTGAACAATAAAAAGACCTACCATGCAGTCTCAGTGGTAACATCTGCATGTATTACCCAGCACCACCTTGTAGGGAGCAGAGCTCAGATTCACATCTGACCAATTTAGGAACCTACTGATTCACCTGCAGCACCCTCACCATCAAACCCACCAACCTCTCGCAGAGACAGACATGAAACTAACAAAATGGAATGTAACACAAAAAAATCACACATCTGCCTTTGAAAGAATAAATTAATGAAGTGTGAGGTTTTGGAAGCCATCGATGCAGATGAGGACATCACCGTCAGCCTTGAAGGGTAGCTGCACACTCATACATGAAGACACCCAGGATGGCAATAAAAACAAGTGGTCCGCAATGCTTCCGAGTTCTCCATGGAGCACAGCAGACTTCTTCATACAAATAAAACTGACTGGAGCCTTTCAGGTTCACTACCTTCTCTAAAAATTACAACACACCAGTGGCACTGGGGTTGTGTGCTGAAGGCCCAGTTTAGAATCTGCTGCAGCACTTTGGTATCCCAGTAAAGCGTTAAACTGCAATTTAACAGTATTTTAACTCACTATGGATGTGCATTCTAAGCAACAAAATAACAATTTAACATTAGTGTAATTTAGTATATCACAGTAGTAATCAACCGTAACTCACATAATGTTTTTTTCTGAATTTGAATACAAAAAAAATACATTACATTCTACTGTGTTTCAGTACCCATGCAATTCAACACTTGAGCAGTTTAGCATGAAGAAAAGTTTTCAAAAATTGCATTTTAACGTATATGTAAATTATTCAAAGATTTTAGAAATTTTGAAAATGTTGCTTTCTGAAAGGTGTTGACTTGACATAAAATTGACACAAAAAGTCAGTAGTCATTACAAATGCTGCTTGTGTCATTTCATTTGGTACTTTTGCAGCAATTTGGTAGATCTTATAATAATTGTACTGAGAAATATTGAGACATATAAAAATAATGTAAACCGATTGAAACTGGTTATTTTTCTGTATGGCCAACTGCACACTGCAGAAGAGTAGATGAATGAATATTTAACTGGTCAACTTGCAGTGTATCACACCAGACAAGAAGTCTCAGAAGGCATCATTAGTATTTTAGTTATCACCTGCTTTTTTCTAAGCCTTGGAAGGTGACTTTTGGCCTCATTCCAAAATCCATTCGATCAACACAGAAAGGCCCTCTGATCGCCTGGACCTGACAGGTTCCTCATCGCACTTGACGGCAGGAGTCTTTCAAAGTCTGCTCAAGTCTCGAGAGGAATCCCTTTCCATACAACAAAAATCAATAGGCCCGCTTGTGCTCTGTGGGCAACTGAGAACAACCACTGAGACAAAAAAAAAAAAACTCTAACGTCAACCAGTCAGAGTTCTCACTCACTCCCTGTCCATAACTGCTTGTCCACTACAAGGCCATGGCAGTACGAAGCCTATCCCAGAAGCACAGGATACTAGGCAGTTCACACGCAGGATGGGACTCAGTGCATCGCCGGTTCTAATTAGAGATTCCAAAGCAAATCAAACACCCTGCCTGGGAACACAAAACAAGTGGTTTACACTTGGACAGTAACTGGCTGCTCTATGGTTCCAGTTACAATCAGGGTTTGCCTTTCTGGAAGCTTGTGAAGAGGTTCACTGACCAAGTGTGAAAACCAAGGCAAGGAACAGATGGATTCCCGAGCCGGTGGTCGGCACAGATGGGTGTAAGAGACAAAGGCAGCGTGTGAATATACGGCTATTTATCAGTGCTTTCCCTTTGCCAGTGTTTTAAGCTCTTGGCTGGTTGCACAGTTTTTTCAGTGTTTGTTCTTGAAACAATTAACCCGGCAAATTCAACAACTCCTGAACCTCCACCAACACCCTATACCTTCAACACTTCGAGAACACTAGGAAGGAGTTCTACTGAATTTTTGGGTTTCACAACAATGGGGTAGTCAGCCAGCCCATATACTGGGGGGGTGACAGTGTGCCATGTGAAGCAGCAGCACATGGGAAGCTGTGAAGGAGCGTCACTTCACACGAGTAGGCAGTACAGTGATACATGCTCAAGTTCCAGAAAGATAGAAGCCATTTTACCCTTAGGCTGCACACTTACCCTCACTTTGTCCATGTAAATACCCACTGCTTTTACTGGGAAAAGTGTCTCTCTATATCTCACTTTAACCCAAAAAAAGATCAAACTCCAAACACAGATACTTTCTTTAAATCTAAAGACAAACACAGCTGAAAGAGTGAACCTCAAGCACTGCTACAAGTGTGGATTATCCAAGTGATTTTTTTATTATAACTGAGAGATAACGAGTGCCAGAAAGCGAAAAGATGGAAACGTAGGAGTTTTGCGGCCCGAGAGACTGAGTTTTGGCCCAATTGGACTTTACACCAACTGGCAGTGAACAGCGAGGTGTAATGAAAGCTCTGCACAAGCAAGAACATTTTGAAATATTCCTGCCCTTCCTGCTCCAAAGTAAAATGTGTTGTGGTAAGGTTATCATTTTATTTTCATGCCTTGGAATAACTGGCAGCTGTACACTTCAGTAATTTAGAACTGGTTCTTACAATGTCTTGGACATAGGTTCAGTTCCCATTCTGTGTCAGCTTTGCATGTTCTACGCATGTTTCTGTGTGTCTCCTCTGGTTTTAGGTAGTCTGGTTTCCATCCACAGTTGCTTTGCTGAAGTAAATGGCACAGAATTCACTATATGTGTCTTTCCACATTGTCTGTGGTTTGCACGAGATCATAACTATATAAAAACCAACTGCAGAATGACCTTCAATCAAGGTGAAAACATGTACAGCTACTTTGATAAAACCACTGGTGTCTCCAGTGCCTTTCCTAGTGGTTCACCTGCTATACTCAATGTGAGATTCTCAATTAAGTTCTTTAAACTCCAAAAGGGCTACTTACTATTTTGAAAATATAATTTTCTTGCTCCACGCACACACATAAACATAAAACAACATACACAGTACACTGCAAAGGAAAACGGGAAGGGTCTACTGTCCCAAGTTGAGCTTTTAATGTTATAGCACCTTAATAGTTGCATTTTTGTGTGAATTAAAGGGATTTGGAGAATGCCTATAAAATCTGTCCACCATCTCAAAACACTCTACATCACCAGCCTTGGGGTTATGGGAAATCCAGCCATTCCTTGTATGTATTACACTGCCTCACTGGTGTATAGTACATGCATAAATAGTTATTGCATTGGTGCTAAATAAAATGTTAAGGACAGACAGGTGATAAATGGTGAGATTACAACTGTCATGTTGGTAATACCACTTTCGTGTCTTGGTATGTCCATTCTGATTCATTTAGTAAAAATATGTGTATAAATAGTTGTTTAGTCATTGTGGGGAGTTACAGAAGAGATATTGACCCTGATGGTGTTCAAGCAAAAGTCTAGTAATGCAAGAGCACAGAGCTGCATTCAATTTACACAGCAATAAAATTAATAATGAACATTTTATCAGGTAGACAGTAAACAGTTGGGTGTGTTTCTGGCCAGTTGCTTTTGGAATTTAACAGCAGGATTCTGGTCCAACCAACAGCTGCTCCTGTCGCAGCCCATTTCAGCAATTGGAGCGGCTGGCCTCATTAATGTTGCACACATCTGCGTGTGCCGTGGCCTTGACAGAACGTGCCAGAACGCAGTCACTGAGCGAGACCATGCTCCACAAGAAAAGAAGGAGTCAGCAAGAGACTCAGTTCTGCAATAATGAGTTAGCCTGTTCATTAACAGCAAAAGTTCATATTTCAGCAAACAACGGATTTTTCTAATTAGAAAAATAGGTCTCGTATGCTAACCTTCCACCCCACACCTGAATCGAGGTGAGGTCTGTTTCTCATCAGTATATACAGTGAAACCATATTAGATAAAGATCAGACAAGGACAAAATTAACTAATAGCATTATTATTATTATTATTATTATTATTATTATTATTATTATTATTATTATTGTTGTTGTTATTATTATTATTATTATTGTGCTTCATCATTGCTTCCAGTTTGTGCAGGTAAATATTGTCCAGATAGAATCAAATTTAAGTCAGTCAATGAGTAACACAGCAGGGGACTTCCAAGTTCCAAGTTTATGCCTTTGACCACTGTGATACTCACTGTGTTCATATTAGAAGAGAAAGAGGCAACACATTCTTAGAAGATAAGATCTAAAAAACCAAACTTTTTATCATTTATTCCACTTATCTTGACACTCAGTACAAAAACAGTAATCACAACAGCAACAACAAACTTGCCTCCTACATCTGATGTCTGGTGATGCCGCTATCAGACGCTGCCAAGATGGAACCACGAGAGACTCTTCAAAGGCTGAGCAGTACTACCAGGAATAGAAATCCTTACATGGTGTGCTCAAAAAGCATGTGTTCACACACACCTCTCGAAAAGGTGTGCTCCGAGCGGTAGCTGGCATGATACAAACATCTGGTGCTTTTCAGCTTTGTCCACAGGCTTTGATACAGGCCTTGTTGTACTTCTACTCTGCCTTCCTCACATATTAAGCTACCAGTTTGGTTTCTTCTATCGCAGAGGACAAGCATGAAGCAGAACTTCTATCTAATGTAAACCCTTCTGCATTGCCCTTGCAAAAAGGCTTATTTCTATACTCTCTACTTATTTTTAAAGATCTAGTTCTTACCTACCATTACACAGACTCATTTAGCTGACACATTTACCCCTTTATAAAGCTGGCTAATTTTTCCTGGATTACTTTGCAGCAAGTACCTTGGATAAATGGTAAGACAGCACGAGGTAGGATGCAAATCTGCAATCTCAATGTCCAGAAGTTTTAAGAATGTGAAATTCTCCTAAAAGAAGGTCACAGAAATCATAATAATTCATATAGAAGATTGTTAATAATATTCTTGCTATAACCTAAGCTGTTAGAGCATCAGCACAACTGGCTGTAGCCAGTTTTTTTTCTGTAAATGACAGAAAACAATGCATCAGACATTGCGCTGCAGAAATACTGTAGAAGTCTATGGATGTGTATGTGTCTGAGAATGAACAGGCGCCAAAATAAATGTTTGCTTTAATTCAGAAAGAGTCCTCTGTCTGCTAAGCAAACAAACAAATATCTGAAACTGCAAGTTTGTTTGAATTCCAATCTTGCAGTAGTAACCTTGATCAATGTACTTATCTTGCATTAGTACAGTAAAAATTACTGCTGTATCAATGGGGAAATCACTAAGTCATTATGGATCAGTTAAATATAAATGAATGTATGTACACAGCTGGATGTGTTACTGAAGGAACTCAGGATAAAGGGATAACTGGCAAGGTCTTTCCTAAGACTGGGGAATCCTACCCGCTCTATTTTGGGGTAATTTCACTATTTACCCTGTTAATTAATGTGCTATGCACAGGACCACATTGCGGAAATTGTTAAAATTGGGTGGACATATCCCTCAAATGTCAGGCTTGAGACTAAACAGTCTGGATCTCATTTTAGGCTCATGTGCCTTATAAAAACACATTGTACTTCTGAGCTAAAAACATGTTGGGATAAATCACCGCAAGCAGCTTAATATTGCAAGTTACTTTAGAGAAAAGTATCAGGTAAATGAAATAACGCAGTGTAAGCTGGGTAAAAATGCTGTTAACTTCATCCTGTTGGTTTAAGAATCTGCCATACTCATCATTTTTGCATAAAAATGTCACTGAAAGATCCCTGACAACTATAGGTAAATTAGAAACAGAACCACTACACAGTCACACCTTGATTAGCGCTCTACATGTGTTCTTGAGGGATGGAAAGCTTAATAAAACAGCCCTATTAGAGGTCATAAATGTAGTATATTATATAAATGGAGCTTGAAAACAGTGCATGTGCAATACAAAAAAGATGTAGCTATATCTGCAGCAGCAAAAAAACAGTAAACATTCTACTGTATGGATAACAATTACAAAAATATGTATTTACAGGTGCTGGTCATAAAATTAGAATATCATGACAAAGTTGATTTATTTCAGTAATTCCATTCAAAAAGTGAAACTTGTATATTAGATTCATTCATTACACACAGACTGATCTATTCTTTTTTCTACCACATTGTGAAGAGGAAGATGCAATACGCCAGACCCAAGAATTCAGAAGAGTTGAAGGCCACTATCAGAGCAACATGGGCTCCCATAACACCTGAGCAGTGCCACAGACTGATTGACTCCATGCCACACCGCATTGCTGCAGTAATCCAGGCCAAAGGAGCCTCAACTAAATATTGAGTGCTGTACATGCTCATACTTTTCATGTTCATACCTTTCAGTTGTCCAACATTTCTAAAAATCCTTTTTTTGCATTGGTCTTAATTGATATTCTAATTTTCCGAGATACTGAATTTGGGACTTTCATTAGTAGTCAGTTATAATCATCAAAATTAAAAGAAATAAACATTTGAAATAGATCAGTCTGCGTGTAATGAATGAATCTAATATACAAGTTTCACTTTTTGAATGGAATTACTGAAATAAATCAACTTTGTCATGATATTCTAATTTTATGACCAGCACCTGTATATAATATGTTAGGATATTATGATAAATAACTTTAATTGCTTAAATACAAAAGCTCTATTGAAAAACAGCTGTGAGAGGTAGTGATAACTGAGGTATTGCTACATTTTGTCTATATATAATATCTTTTTCTATATTTCTATGCTTATGCCGAACTGTTTGTATGTTGGGACTGCAAAGACATAACAGGCTGCTGTACTGTACATGGAAGTGTAACAGTATCACCACATGTTACCCAGAGAATGAGCCCCATCCTAGTTCTTCCCAAGGGGAGTAGGTGGGAAGGTGGGTGCATACCTTGTCTCACAGCCAAGGTGGTGGTGTACACCAGGAACAGAAGGATATAGTTGAGGAAGCTCTGGAAGACAGGTGTGTTGGCGTGGAAGTCATCTGCCAGGTATTTGCTTGTCAGGCCAATGCCGCAGATGAGCAACGAGAGCACCTGGCCAAGGGCCAGAGTCAGCAGCAGCTCCCTGTAGGAGCGGAGGACAGAAGAAGCAGTGAGGGAGGGGGTGGGGCCAGGGTATCGACAATGCCGTGACAGCAAGGTTGCGAATGAGGAGATCACATGATTATGGCAGAGAGCCATAGTCACAGCGCCTGACACCTTTTGCAGAGAGAAGACCACACGGAAAATCAATGCAACAGTGGGAGGGAAGGGAGGGAAAAGGGAAGCGTCACCTTCAATTTGACACATAACAGTGTGGCACCTCTAAGCTCCAGATATCATTCAAAATATTTCAGAACATCCTTCCAGTCTGGTAGGAAGGCTTACATTTTGAGTCTTATAAATGTTCCGCTCCAGCCACTGTGAACCTGGCGTTCGGTCATTCATCTGGAAGTGGTCAGTGTGACACGGTGCTAAAGTGAGTGTGAACGGATACATACTAATACACACACAAAACACACATTTACAAACACACACATAAATCGCCAGGCAGAGGCAGACTTGCAGTGGTGACAGCCATGGACCGGTAGGTTTTATCTATTAATAATCCATTAATCCGTTCATAATTTGGCAGAGGCTTAATTCCAAAGGCGGGAATAATAATTACCAAGAGTAAACATAAAAGATTAGAAATTCTAGATTAGGCCTGATCTCTTCTTTTACTACCTCTGTAATTACAAAAATGCAAAAATATCTGATGTTGGACTCTACACTGCACAGCCGGGCAAACCGCATTTCTTATCGTTTTATTTTCTGCCGTATGCAGAGCAAAAACCCCGATTTCTTTGGACATTAACTGAAGTGGAATGATGTTTTTTAGCTCCTGACGGGCTGCAAAAATGACAGCTGAGCAAGTCCTGCTAAATGTGCTATTATCTGATTGCGCCTATCGCCCGCTGACTGCCGCAGCTCTCCCCACTGGCGGAGGAGACGCAGTTTCCTCCATTCTTCCAAAGACACTTTTAATTACAGGCTTTAACCGTGAGCTGGGCTACATGCAGCCAGAAGTAATGAGTGTAATTACCAGAACCACATTACATTCCACACCAATAAAGTGCAACAAACAATTGGTACTGCAAACCAATTTGTCCACAGCACAGGCCTTGTTTGAACCCTGCAGAGGTGGAGATCCCAAAACCTTTCCAATGGAGGGAGTTTAAAGCATTAGCTGATGCTACAGGGATCAGTCATTCATCCGTTCATATCAATAGCCACACATCTAACAGAAGGTCACAGCACCTCAGGGCCTGTTCCAGAACCATAGTGAAACCGAGTACTGAATGCCAGTCCGTCACAGGGCAATTATAAATACTCATTCCCTCACAGACACATTACCAGCAACACAGAGACACTAATTCGCCTGAAACATGTCTTTGGACTATGGGACGAAGCTGGAGCACCAGAAGGAAAGCCACGTGAACATGGAAGGAACTGACTACACTCCACAGAGACTGAGCCAGGATCAAACTCATGTCTTTACTGCTGTCTGTCAGCTGGGAGAGTAAACACAGGTTGTTTTCGCTCCAATACGAACAAATGTTTTTAAACAAAAGTTTTATAATGTAGATGTATGAAAAAAAATGAAATTAAAATAAATAAAATAATATAATATTCCAAAAATTCGTATTTCAAAATATGGCAATAAGTAAACAAAGTGTGTTTTTAACATGTGCAATGCTGAATAAAGAGCTACAAGATGTTATCAATGCAGTTTATTGTGCAAATGGAGCTCAAAAACTGCACAAAATAAAGTAGCCACAGCTTTAATAACAGCAAATGAAGACAGATAAGTCTATTCTATCAATAACAAATATAAAATTACAAAAAAATTTAATCATTGTGAAAAAATTACTCAAACGGCTAAAAAAAAGTGTTATTGCAAATCAGTGCCATAGGAGGTAGTGCTAATGTAGGTATCACTGCAGTGGAGTAAAGCTTGAGAAATTGGTGGTCTGTGGAGTAGGCATCTGCTGTGGGTTTGCCAGACTTCTTGCAATTCGCAGACAGCACTAGAAGCCACAGTGACTCCAGCAGCGCTGTCGACCCCCCAAAAAGCTGCAACTGCACAAAAGTTGTTAGCAGACCTTATCTGTGAGTCAGTAGACACTGGCAACAATTTCAGCAAACTAATCTCGTGTTTGTTTTCATCTTGTAAATGCACAGATAATATCTGACGTCTGTATCACGCATCCAGATAGGTGAGGACAGGTGAGGAGATGTGCTTAATTGGAAGTGTGTTGGCAAGAGGAGACGCCGTCTTACTACCTGCTACATGCAGAGAGACCACACTGCAACAAAGAGGCAAAGGTCAACACGGTCTAAACAGAGGCCTACAGCAGCAGAACGCAAAATTGTACATGTACATACAGCTGCAGCCTCATTTTGCCCAACATGAGGAACAAGGTGCAAAATTTGCATTTAGATGGAATCCAATTTGGATTTCCTCTTAGGAAATTGTGTCGCAGGTAAAACTGATGTGCTGTTTTCGCACACCGACAAACTGCTCAGAGCTGGATTAAGTAAAGGCACCAAAAAAGATTTTTGCAGGACAGAAAGAATGGGATGCCATCAAACCCCATCAAAGTGGTGGCTGAACTGGGTTCACCATGGATACACACACATCAGTAGACCTAGGTCTAGTCACATGTCCACATTGGTCACAGCACCCATGAAGGGCAAATCATCGGTCCCATCTCCTGAGCAGTTACGACACCACCCCTCCATTAGCTCCCCTTACCACACAGTCTGCTGCAACCAAATTTTCTTCATTTATCTGACATTTTTTACAAGCCAGCATACAATATCCTTTCACCTGCATAGTGCAGCATAATGCAGTACAGATTAGTTGCAGCTTTAATAACAGTAAAATACGGAAGTGTCTATTTTATGGATAACAAATATAACAATCTGAAATAATGGTTAGAAAACCTTTTTGATTTTTTATAATATAGCAAATTATTTTCAATAAGTATTGATAAATTATAATTTACTCAAAGGGTTCCTATAATTGACCGCTATCACAAAACAATGCTATAGGAGGTAGAGCTAACTTAGGAGGAAATATGTTAAAATGATACGACTGTAAAAGGAATAAATCAGCGTCGCACATTTGTCGCGTGGGTGAGCCGAGAAAGCCGATCATTAACACCTGTAATTCGTTAAAGCGTTCATTCTGTGACTCAAGATGTTTTCCCGCCAATGTTTTCCAAAACATGGTGGTAACAGGCCTGAGGCAGGAGCCATCACTCACGCTGGACTGCGTGTGAAGACCGTGTGGCTGCGATCCAACAGAACAACACCGCAGAGCCCCTGCATGATAGCATGCTACTGTCATTAGCTTTTCGTATAGCTGAGGCACTCAAGATTTTGAGCAAGGAAGTCACACCAGAGCTGCTTAGGGAAGACGGCTATTCACCACACCCATATTACCGTACATCTAGTTAAGTCTGAGTGAGGAAACCAAGCGCCCCCCTTCACTCATGACCACCACAAGCATCTCCAGAGAAACAGTCCCCTGTGTTATGAACTGCCTGCCTGAAGATTTGTCATTCTGAAGGTCTGAGGACGGAGACGAAGCAGCGTTTGGGAAACAGAGGAGAGTGGGGGGGTCCTCTTCAAGGACAATGAAATGAGTTTGGGGGGGAGGTTTAGAATGCAAATGATTCACTGTAATTCCAACAATTGAACCACAGAAGGACAGGCCTTATAGAACACATCACCACTGACGCACATCAACGTCAGTTCTGAACCGGGAGCTAATTGCCCCACACTTAACATCCTTAAATATTTTTAGAAGATTAAATTCACCCCATTTTTTTGTTTTTTTGCCAGAATAAGAGGTGTTGGAACATTAAAGTAAAGGAAACACAACATTCTACTTAAAATGTTACAGAAGGAAGGAAAATAATTATTTATGAAATATTACGTGCTCTTGACAAACAGCCTTCGCTCTCATAAAGACCCCAGGGTTAATTGCTTTTTAATGGCAACAAGAGAAACCAAGAGAAAATAGATTTTTTTTAACATTCATGATCATTATTGCTGAAACCAGAAGGAGACGGGACTCTGTCTGAAAACATAATTGGAATTCTCTTCAGTGTTTTACATTATCACCATTAACCTGTCTGACAAAGGATGAGTCAGCCTACAGCAAGCTCAACTTCAGTTCTTCTGGATGGCTTTCAAAAAGGTAAGGGAGAAGAAGACGAATGCAAAGTATGTCTGGAAATTCATAACGATTTTGCTTTTCCAGAACAGTCTCTCTAGATCCTGGAGTGGTCCTTCACAGATTCTTAGCTGCTGAAATTTGCTGACTCTTCCAATCGACAGTAGCTGATTTTGTTGTAGTTTGATGTAACAGTCTAGTGGAACTATGAATCTGCTCATATTAATAGGGTCACATTTGTATTAACATTTATTCTACTGACCATTATAAATATGACACCTTCATTCAGGGTGATTTACAGTCTTAGATAATCAACTTTACAGTGGTTTTCCCATTTATACAGTGGGGTCTTCTTACTGCATCAGCTCAGGGTGTACATCTTGATCAATGGTGTAAGAGCAGGAGCGGGGACTGAAACCTTTGATTACAAGGTGACAGACCTACCTGCTACACCATCTGCTGTGATACATACTTGTGTTTTACTTCACCTAAGATTGGCATCATGCTTTTGCTGCCTACTACTGTCAAAAGCTAAAATGCATTGTAGTACTGACATTACATGCTGCCCTGGAAAGAATTTATGAATCTAAATTATATAATTTATCAGACCCCAAGAAATACAGAGTACTAAGTAATCTTGGGCTGATTTCATGCCATTTTTATTCTTTACACTTTACCGTGCAAAATGAAATGAAAAATATATATGTTTTACCCATAAGGGGCCTTCTCTACTATGGTGGACTGGGACCCCATCCAGGATGCATTTTCATAGCCTAAATCCATAGATTCCAACATCCAGACTCCTGCAATCCTGACCAGGATAAAGCAATAATGGATGGATAGATGGTGTTCTGCAACTGGAGTCCTGACAAGTACCTTTTAGCCTATATTTATTTGAATTGTCCTATTTATTCAAAGAACACCTAAATTAATGCTATTTAATTACAAACTAATTTCCAGCACACAGGGGGTTTGCTGTAACCCTTAACCACTGCACAGAACATCAAGTTATAGTCAAATTATATATGTGTTCTTGTTGAGCGCTTTATGAAACAGTGCTATAAGCGGTCATTAATTCTGCATGTTGCATAAACAGAGCTTGAACACTGTGCACGGGCAACATTACACAAAATAGATACGTTATATAAAAGCCAATAAGAACATAAAAACTAATAAGTTACTCAGCAAGCTAAAATAAAAAGCTCTGTCGTACACAGCAGTGCACAAAGTACTGTAAACTGAGGAATTACTTCACTACTGCTACTAGTGCAAAGGTGTGAAAAATGGCACTTATTGTCGGCCAGATAATGAAAGCAGGTCAGCTTGGTATAGAAGCTCTCTTTTGATTTGCATTGTGTCCACTAAAATGAGGTCCATGTAATCACACATTACTTTTTGGATGCTTTTGCAAGATCGGAATAAGTGTGGTCCAGTGTTTCACACCATAAAATTTATCCTCTGTCTATTGACACTGACACTTCACTGATGCAACATGTAGGCTCCAGTTGTAACTGCTAAGCACATCTACAGCATCCAGTACCTTCGAAGCCACTAAGAAAATTCAGTATCAGATTTTTAATATTGTTTATAAATAGTTTTTTCTTCAGTTTCTGCTTTTCCATTGTAGGGTCACTGTTGCCTGGAGCTTGTCTTGGAAGCAAAGGGAATGAGGAGGGTGTAAAGAACATCTGTCCATCACAGGGCAATCACATTCACATTCCAAGGGAAATTTAGATGGCACTAATTCACCTGAAACACATGTCTTTGGACTGTGCCAGCAAACCAGAGTACCTGGAAGAATCATAAGTGAACATGTGAAGAACATGCAAACTGAACCACATTTGATCCCCAAATTGTAACTTACAGTTACAGTGGCTTCAAAGTGACTTACAGTTGCATATGGACCTTTTCATGAACTCCTCAATTCACTGAGCCAATACAGTGACCTCCAGTCTCAGTCCCAGTCCTGGTCCTTCTGGGTCATGCGTGAAGTCCTGAGTTTTGGATGTTGTTCTGTTCAAGTTAATAAGGTGGCTTGATACAACCTATTATTTTTTCATAGTGAGAAAATGCTCAGGTAATATGTACATAAATTCTTAATGTTATGCTTATTGCCCTACAGTGGAGGTGGCTGTACTACAGTGTCCTGTCTATACACTTCATGCTAATTTCCTATGCACCTGTAAGTGAAGAACATGTGCTCCTCCATGCGGTGCTGCTCTGACACTGTGTAAAGAAAGCAGTTGGCTTGAGAGGGTGTGATTTGGAGAAATACACTACTTGCCTTCTGTGGAAAGTCTCCCCAATGCACAGAATGGCACAGAATGGAAGATAACTGGAAATCTTATGAAAGCGTGGAAGACATACTCATATTTCCAGTCTTTCCTGGACTGTTACTTCTTCCTCTTGCTCAAGCTGAGAGCATCTGAAGGCATGGGGTAAAGCTAGCTTGCACTTTGTAATGTGAGAATACCAATCTCAATTCTGTGAATCTGAGCAGATGGCTGACTGGGACCTACCTCCCCCTCCACACTTGCTACACCACAGTGGACCCTTGGGGGCATCTCAGTACAACCAGCAGCCTGGGAGCTGGGGACTCCAGTTTTGGGGAACATAATCCGGTTCATATGGTATACATTCATTAATTATGCATGTTCATTGAACACAGTTTTGTGCTGTGAGACATTTATGTGCAATGAGCAAGCCAGCCAGCTCTGGTGGGACGTGACCCATTTCCCATTAAAGACTGTTGTTTATTTAACCCTATTTTCTGCTTTTATTTTTTATTTCTCTATGAATCCTTTCTGCCATCTGTCAGATGGTTCCTACTATCAAAGAGGACCCCTTAGTGAAAGTTGTTTACCCCAGTCCCTTTGGACATCAGCATGCTCCTCATGACTGGACAAGACAGGGTGTGATTTTTACCGTGGTGAGACTTAAGATTCTCAAAACTGCAGAAGAGAAGAAGCCTTCAAACTGAAGATACCTTCATTGGTCTCTTTTGACCCAGAACTCCTGAAGTTGTGGGCCGACGTCTTTTAAGAAGGTCCAACGCATTTTGTGTGTGTGTGTGTGTGTGTGTGTGTGTGTGAATGAAGAGGGAAAGGCTGCACTGCGCTTACAGGAAAAGAATTGTTCCCTCTGTCTGAAGAAGAGAATGAAATTACCCCTTGATGTATATTTACTCTTCAAGGGTGGGTCCTGTCTAGGTCACCCTCCCTCTGATTTGTATTGATCTGGACTGCAGTAATTTGGGGAAAATGACATTTGATTGGACTCTCAAGGCAGCACCCAGATCCACGGGGCGGCTGGGGCGGTGGGGTGCTTGATGACTTGAGAGAAGAAAATCAATTGTTGTAAACAGCCTGTCCGTCCTCTGGCCCTCCCTCTAAAAACACTTAAAGCCCTTGGAACTGTGAAGTGGTGAAGATTTGTAGGCTTGTTTTAAAGGCAGAATGACTAGGGTGGCTGGATGAGTGAGTGGGTGGAAAATAATTATTGTGCATTTATCACATTCATCTCAACAGTTTACTTTAAATAATATGAACTTTTTTCTTTTTCTTTTGAATGTTTTGACCTATGAATGTCACTCTGATTCATCATTTATTATTGTTTATGCAACGAGATTTGCTGTTAAATTTTGTGCCTTGCAAGAGATTTTACACTATTTAACAGGATAGAACACTGAACAGGTCCTCCAAACTGAAATGTCCAGTTTATTAAAATAATAGTTATATCAAGCCATCTTATTAACTCGGGTAGAACGACACCAAAACTCAGTGCTGCGGTATGTAAAAGGGAGGGACCAGGGCTGGGATTGAGACTGAGGACCACTGCTGTGGCTGAGTGACTCTTAACAAAAGGGTTCATACTGCAACTGTAAGCAGCTTAATTTACAATTTAAGTTACTTCAGAGGTATATGTGAAGTGTCAGCTAAATTAATAAATAATTTTCTTTTGTATTAACTAGAAACCCAGACAAATGTGTTGTTTATTACCTCACATAAATATTCAACAGTTGAGTAATCGATGCGGCTTTTACAGGTGCTGTATCAGTTTCCCCATAGCAAAATGAACCTACAGTTATTATATTCATGTTTTTTTCAATTATATCTCTTCACATTTGGTTTAAAACATTAATTAAATAAAAAAATGTTTACTCTTGAAATACCTGACATGCTTTACCCAATTAATTTTCCGTGGAGGTATAAAACTGGATGCATTTCTAAAACTTACTACTAGATACTAGCCTAATGCAAATGTATTTAATGTCAATCCATCATCATATACAATAAAATGTGTAACTGTCCAGCAGGCTCAGCAAATACAGACCGTCCTCTCTATCCCAATATTAATTACCACATATGAAGGAGCTAACACTGTAAAATATTAATCACAAAAGACACTGAAAATTGTTGTGGGTGAAATCTGCAAGAGGATCCAAGGCCAAGGACATCCAGGCCCATCTGTGCTTCTCCGACCTCAGCACAGTGTTGCTGTGAGGGGCAGGATTTGTACACTCCGTGTTCCACATTTGCTAGGTATTAAAAAAATCACAAAGTGCTTTCTGGCAATAAAAATATCCTTCTGATTTGACAATGGTTCGGCCAAAACGTTTTTGGAAAGATTATCTGTAAGGCTTCAGCTTTTACTCTGAAATGAAAAACAATTTCCCAGTAAACTAATGGGCTAAAATTTGTTATAATTTCATAACTTTAACTCCTGTCAGGAGCAGGCAGATTAGTGGGTAATGACCTGTATTGTCACCTAAAAGGTGGCCAGTTTGAGTCCCAGCAACAGCCCTGCAGCAATAGTCATAAGTCTCGCGTTTTACCCAAAGAGCTCTGGTGAAAAATGAAGTCACAAAAATGGATCAAATTATACTGGTCACATTAGTGTACTGGCCAGAGAAAGGAAATCAATGACGTTTCTGTTCAAGCTGCCAAAGTGAAGAAACTGAACCCTGAAAATAGGAGACAAGCAAGGTACATGTCATACATTTGCAGTAGGACATCATCGTTCAGACTACAAGCCACAGACCCACTTGGAGGCACAGGGTTCTACCTTGACTGACCGGACTTCTGTTTCCTAACCTGAATGAAAATAGGGCTTAACTTTAGAAAATGACCTACTATCTATAGGAACAGTTGGAAGCATGCAAGCACTAGAGATGGAGACACATCATCTGGTTTTTAAATAATTATTGTTTAGTATCTGGCATTTTCTCCAAAGTGACCTTTGCACCCTAAGCCACTTACAATGAATTATCCATTTAAACAGCTGGGCAATTTTTACAATATCACTTCAAGATAAGTACCTTTACCTCATGAGGGATACTACAGCAGGAGCAGGAATTTCAACCTGGGTCATGAGTCCAAAGCTATAACTCTAACCACTACACCACTTGCTGTCCATATAACAAAATGCTGTGTACTCCCAGTGCCATGTTTATGCTTAGAAACATTGCTAAAAAACTTGTAAGATGAATAACTGTAAGCAAGTGCATAAAATGCTTTACATGCATTTAGACTGGATCTAAATCCTACTCAGCCACTGTGGAGTTTGCCTTTTCCCCTACTGTGGATTTCCTCCAAGTACGCCGGTTTCTTCCCAGAGTCTAAAGTTATGTGTTTCAGAGGCACCGGCAGCATGAATGGGCGGAGTGTGTGTGTGTGTGTGTGTGTGTGTGTGTGTGTGTGTGTGTGTGTGTGTGTGTATCTGTGAAAGAGTGTGCATAGTTGCTACTTTAATGAACTGGGGTCTCACTCTACTTACTGCTACTTCCAGCATGTGCTTCAGACCACTGAGACCCCACACTGCACAAGAAGTTACTGACAATGAATGAATAGAAATATACTTCATTTATCTTTCACATCCTATGCTTCCAGGAAAGGTTCTAGACCACCAAGATGCTGCATAAGAAAGTGATGGGGAAAAATTTTGTGAAAAAAAAAAACATAATTGTTTATTCATTGGGAAATGTAAGTATTACATTTTATTCAATGAGTTTGGATTCATGAAGATGAACATCATAAACCAAGTGTATTCTTTCATAACGCTGCTCATTATAAAATGTAATGTTCACTTGAACAGATTTGTACATTTCTATCCTAATTATGTATCTCAAAACAAACTGTGCATTGTGCTAAATAAACAAATGCAGATTAATGATTTTTGCAGCCGTTCACCTTGAGAAGCACGCCGTTGCCATCAGGTATGAGGGCCCAAACAATGAACAATGAGAAATTCCTTCTGTTAAGCATCTTAAGTCAATTCATCCCTCCAGGCCAGTCCAATCACAGGCACTGACATGTGATGGGGCAAACAACAGTGTTGTCAGTGTTTAATATGCATGCGTAGCAGTTCATTGTGCGCTGAGGGCATCCTCCTCCACTCTCAGCAGAAAAATAGATTGGGCAGCAAACAGAAAAGCAGTCATGCAATGCAAATCCCCTTCTCCCCAAAGCTACTATATCTTGTCCCAGGCTGCTGCTTCTTTCCCATCAAATGAGGGAAGAGGGGCCTGAAATGAAGACCCTCAAGCGCTGTAAACACCCACTTCCTCTGACGCCTCCATTCAGTCGGTTTCCCCCCGACGGGCTGCCAGTCATGCGCTAAAAGGATAAAATTCTAAACCCACTGTTATCGGTAATTAGCCACAGCTCTGGGTAAATTGTGTTAATAGAGCCCATGTGAGTTCATAATCATATGACATCATCTAATTTGTAACGAATCAGTTGGCGTGGTCCATGGATGAAGCCTTGCTCTGAGGACAGGATGCGACAGAGGTAAGAGTTCAGATGGAACAAAATGTTTGAAAAAATGCAGGCACAATATTGGCTGTTGTGTCAGAACAGCTTGGAGTCTAATCGACAGAGGGGTGATCTAAGAAGCCAGACTCTGAATATTTTAACACTGTAAACATTTTTTTTATTTGGGTAAAAAACCACAATGTGTTTTTGACATTCTTTAATACATGAAGCATTTGAACACTTAAGAGATGTGAGAAAAATATACATTCCTTCAAACCCTACTAATGCACATCAACCCAAGGTGCACCTGCTATTATTTTCCTGCTTAGTGGTTTTTATCCAAAGCAATTTACACTTTATTTTGCTACTGCTATTCAGCTGGATATTTTACTTTGTTGATGCAGCTTGAGTGTCTGCAGGTTACCATTCCATGCGCTCAACCTCCATACTGTCCAGCCACAAGCCTTAAGGTCTTAAAGAAGTGTCTGTTCTGTTCTGTCAAAGTATATAGGATATTAAATCATATAAATGTTGCCATAGCAACCACCCACACTATGTTATTTCTGCTTTACTTGGTCTAATTCCACCTTTCAGATGTCATCTGCATGACAACATGGCAAAGGTTGATGACAGAATGGAGAAAGGACTGGGCAGCATTTCCAAAATATTTAGAAAAGCGTGTTCCCCAAGTAAGTAGGGACTCAGGCCAGGGATGAGGCAGAGTCAGATAATGGTGTGTTACAACATACGAGGAAGGAAACAGGAGAAATTAAATGAACCTGCTTTATTCACGTGGCTTTAGCCCACCCAGGGCCACCTGTGCATCTTCTGCTTTCATTTACCTCAATATTTAAAGCAGCATTTTTGTATATGAACCCAAACTAGGTCGCAATGTGTTAAGTTGGGATCTCACCCTAAAACCATTCAGTCACACTGTCTTAACTTGGGATCTGACACCAAAACCATTCAGTCATAGTGCCTCAGCTTGGGATGTAAATCCAAACCGTTCAGTCACACTATTACCCCACCTGCTGGCCCAAACATGAGCTTGACAACAACAGAATCTCCTAACATAACAATCAACACTTACATCTCTGTAAGAAGCTGCTCATTTCTGACGCTAAGCTAAATCACTGAGTTACTACAAGCGGATTCAGTTATGAACTCGTCAGTCAATTATTTTTTTAAACAAAAGACGCATGACAAACACTGTAATGCACTGCACAAAGGAGGAACTGAGTAGCAAATTAGAATGCTTAGTTACACGAAGCTATGGAGGAATACATTTGTCATTGTTCTATTATCTGCTTATAGACACCTGACTCCCGCCCCCTGAAAAGTTCCCCAGGGAAGCAGGAGGTTGTGTCTGATAACTTTGGAGAAGTCGATACAGCTTGTTATTGTCATTTTAGCGCTGCTTCTCTGCTGCACATGCAAACTAAGAACAGCGAGCTGTTCTCTGGTGTTGTTCTGGACAACAGCAAAATAATCATCCAAATATGAACAAACAATGTGTTGGAAGACAGAAAGAAGACTGAGACAAATGAGTGGATAATGAAAGAACTGAATCACAGCACCAAGCTCATTTCAAATTTCAAATCATAATTTTTGAGACTATAAGCACCTTCCAAGCTTATTTCTTGTATGCCATTGTTTTCCAGTACTTGGTAATCATTACTTGGAATTCCTTGAGGATTAATGCATGACTGAATGACTGCGTATTAAAGACATCAACATGAGAACGAATAAAACGTGTAGTTGCCGATACTCCCAAATGAAAGAACAAAAACAGCGAAAGACAGAGACCTCAAAAAGAAGCTGTTGTCTACCCGAAGCTTCTAGTTCACCAACTGGTGTAATGTTTTACTGCATCCACATTGGTTCTCCTCATTTCACCACAGTACATGGCAGAAGGAAATGTGTTCAGAAATTAATATTGACCTTGAACAGAGCAGTACATGGTTGGAGAGAAATCAAAGAGTTCAGTTTTGTTTCTGTATTTCACAATATCACATGCAGCCATAAAAGTCTGCCTTGCGTTCCGTCTGAGGGCAGCAGGTGGCATAGTAATTAAAGTGATTGCCATGTAATGTATAGGTCCCAAGTCCCCCTTCTTCTTTTATTAAGGTACTTGCATACCTTTAAATGAGACAGTAAAAATTAACCTACTGCATTTGCTCATTCAGCTGATGCTTTGCTCTAAAGCGACTTACAATGTTCAGACACTTATAGTGAATCACCCGTTTATACAGCAGGGTCTTTTTCATACTACCAGAACAACTTAGGGAAAGGACCTTGATCATTTGGAAGTGGAAGGTGGAAACTGTAACCACTATAATAACTGCTGGTTCCTGCTATATAAATGAATGAATGACTAAGTGGCTTAATGTGCAAAAAAAAAAGCATTAAATGATGACTTAGAATAATAATATCAAGGCAACTTTTGCAGCTAAATGAGAACCAAATCCCATAGTCACTCTATAATCACACCATGAGAAGCAGTCACACCACTGACACCAGCAAACACCCTGTACGTCTTAGCTTTGGTTTCTACATTCCCCGTGGCACTGCTAGCTAACGGATTTTAACTAAATTGAATTAATACATAGTGGGTTTTATGCATCACTCTCAAGTCCCTTTCTGCTTTTCTCTTACCACATGGCACCAAGAAAAATCAGTACCACTGCCCTGAACTCACACACTTTGACCAGCTGAATGGCCAGCTGTGCATCCTGTTGTTGACAAAGCCAACAGTACCGGTGGAATGTTAAGGTTTGCTAGGGTCAAATGTGCATCCTGAGCAACACTGACTAAATGCATAGTGGTCATTAAAACCTATATGCAAACACAGCCTCCTGCAGGAGAAAGGACTCCCAAACTCCTTTCAGAAGGGCACACTGTCAAACCTTAAGTCCAAGTGCAGGATTATGCATGTGTATACATGTCTGTAACTGTATCTTTTCTCTGTTTCAAATGCTATTCAAATTGCTACACATCCTGAACCCCCCAAGGACTAGAATCACATACTGTAAAGTTAATATATAAACAAGACTCAAACTTATGATAATAAGACTAATGAGGGAGGTGGCAACAGTGCATAGACTGTATAGAAACTGGCCTAGAAGTCACCCTCTTCACAACACACACACAGGGGCAGTAAGTGGCATGGTGGTCAAAAAAATCCCACTCCTGCAGTATCACCTTAAAGGTATTGAATTGACACCCTAAGAATACCTTAAGAAAATGGGTAAATCTTCTGGAATTTGCTCATCTAACACTACGTTGCTGTGAACAAAGGTTAGACAAATAAAAATTTATAACAAAAGGAGACACTACTGGCAAATCTGCAGGGTCTAAACCTTCCCCATCCGATCAAGAGCCCTTCATTTAGCACGACGTAGCAGAAACGCCGCTCTAATGGTTTATGGTTTATGGGTCCAATTTCCGACCGTCCATTTCCTAAATAAATAATGTGAATCCACATTGTAATAAAAGGCACTCACACACATGCTGCCCTTAATGCTTATTCAGTTTAGCAACATCATGTCGTTCTGAACAAAAGGCTGCAAAACTCATAAGATTTCAGTTCAAATTTCAGAGATCATAAAATTTGTGTAGTTTGCTGGGAGGTGGCAATTTGCAGTGGATATTTAGAGACTGAGAAAGAGCTCTGAATGTGGCAGGTTGAAGCAGTGTGAGGCTACCATGTTGTGGACCAGCTCTCTCTATATGGCCTCCTGTCTTTCACTCCCAGTCGGTTTTCCACTCTGCTGAGTCGGCTTCATCCGAACATATGAAAACACTTCCACTGTCCTCTGGAGGATATTGAGGGCAACACAGCAAGCAGCCATCCTTATTCTTCTCCCCTTCGTCTCCATTGACTCACCCTGCTGTCTTCCTCTGCACATCACTACCATTTGTACCAGTTAAATGCTTGATGAAGAATGATTTCTACTGATGTGTGTCCTTCCTTGGGCTGTGGATTCAAGTCAGGACAGGAAAGCCCAATGCACAACAAGGAGGACAACTGACAAGAGACAAAAATGTAACTTTTTTTTCTGACATTCTTATATCATGTTAGTGCTTAAAATGGGACTAAAACCTGCTTAGGTGACCACTGACTAAAGACAGAGTAGATCAAGCTGTTTTCATGGCTACAGCAATAACAAATTTCAAAGAAATGAGGGAACTCTTGCTGGCCACATACAAATGGAGGTAATGGAGAGGTACTTTGGCTGATGCCTTAGGAGGGGGTTCTGCTGAATCAGGAAGAGCTGGGCACCAGACCTAAGCAGCTGCAGGAGTGGATTAAGGCCACAGGGCCAAACAGGAGCTTTTGCAGAGAACGGAGGGATTAACACAACACAATCGCCAGGCGCTCAGAGCAGGATCATCTCTAATGCTAAATCTCAGACATCAAAGTGCTGTCTGATTTATTTTCCAAACACACAGGCGTGTTAATAATGTGCGACACACTCAACAGCCATTGTTCAGTTCAAGTTCAGGATTGAAGTTATGTCTGAAAGACAGTATTAAGTGTGCTAAACAAATTATTCTATGTACATGAGCGCTGTGACCATTTATTATTGGTGCAACACACAAGTACAACACAGTGCTCTGCATGTAATAGTTTTACCAAACAATGCTCTTCTGTAGGGAAAAGAGGATTCATTCCACACAAGGATTCTTGGAATTCAAACTAAACTGTCCAGCATGATGAGTCACCTGAGCACCAGTTACAAGCCCAAGGTGGCAGTGCATATACAGCAGATAGTAGAGCCTTCGGAGATCCAGGTGCAAAAACACTGGGAATACTAAGCTTTCCAAGATGTCAACAACAAAGGACATTGCTTTGCATCGGCTCGCTCTCTCCACCCAGTTTGCCGAGGTATTGGGAACCAGAAGTGCTGATGATGAACATTCAAGAAGCAAACTAGGATGGGGATGTGTTGGGGATGGGACTCGGCAGGTGCTGACAAGGCTTGGCTGAGGCTGTTTGAGGAGGAAAACAACCACTTAGAGACATGGAATCAAACTCTCCTGTGCTTTAGGAATTTTGAAAAAGTGCAAGCAGGGAAAATAACAGGCTGCATGAACAGCAAAGAACTGGAATGAATTATACACAGAGGACAACACAGCATGTATGCAAGTACAAAGCCACCTGTGAGGGATTCTGGACACCCGGTGAATGTCACAGAACAGCTGAGGCTGCTGATTTTTACTCAATAGGCTTGCAGTGGTGTATTAAAATGGGCAGCTGATTAACCTGGTGTTAACTTATTGCAAAGCCAGCATACATTAATGAAAGGTTGTTTATGAAAATGTGCAAAAATGTGCAAGACATTTCATTGCACTTTTATTCTGGGTTCAGTGTGTTTCAATTGGTCACTCTACAACTCTGTGTGTTTCACCACCTTAAAATGAGATGGATTGTAGCCTACTTGGCCTTGACCCCTATGCTTCTTGGGTAGCTTCCGTACAGCTGGGAACCTTTCGTAGAGTAAGAACTTATTGGAAATGAACAAACAAGCGAGCGAGCCAGTAAATGAATGAACAAGCGAGCGTGCAAGCAAGCAAATTATTTTTGGGTAGTTGGTTGGTTGGTTGGTACAGCTGGGACCCTTTCTTAGAGTAGGAAGTTACTGGAAATGAACGAATGAACGGACGAATCAACTAGCAAGCGAGTGAACAAATGAAGAAATGACCGAGTGATCAAACGAGGGAGTGAGCAAGCAAATTATTTTTGGGTAGCTCTCAAACACTATCCTTTGATTTTCAATGATTTCACCTGTAAGGGTTCATGATTTTATTGCACTATCGAGCAGTTTTGAAAAGTCTGTACCAGTAACACGTTGTATCACCTGCATACTGAAATGATGGCCTTAACAAAACATCTGCCAGGATGCCATTTGTAATTTTTGTCTTCAGACACATGTGCCGTGCTCACTGCTGCTGTGATAGAGACATCAACCCAGCACGACTGACACAATAACAGCAGCGAGGCCTCAGAAAAAGAAACAATAAAAAGGAATTTTAATCTGTCTCAGAGCAGAGGGTCTGTCACTATTATCTATACAACTGATGCAGCTGAGACACTGGATGGACAAGCGGCAAACATCAAAGCTGGTCCAGCCAGATCCTCTTTGAACCATGGTGTTGCACTGCTAGGACGTGGTAACCTAGACCATGGCTGTTGTATCTGCCATCTCCAGCATCTCCAAAGTGCATTGTCAGGTTCTGCCAAGCATTATGATACCTTGTAAGAGTCAACAGTGCCTGAGTAATGTCCCAAGTTCCAAGGTGAGGGGCACTGGAATTTTGCATGAAGTCTTGAGAAGGTCAAGAGTCACACCAAAACATCCTTACATGGTCATGCTGAGATTCCTCCTACCCTCCTATCCATTCTAGGGGTCACAAACCAAGCTTCTCTTTGTTTCATGGGACATCACCAAACATAGGTTGGTCTCAACCATGTGTTGTTTCCTCTGATTCCTGAACCTCTGCAACAGTAAAATAATTTCTTTTTCTTTCTGTATGGAAAGAACAAGTTACTGCATAATTAGCACCGGAAAGAGAAAACCATTTTCCCTCCTAGTTTAGGAGATGTGCAGGGGATATGACCTTGCTGGTCAACAGCCAGTCCCACTGCATCCTCTGTAAAAGCTGCTAAAAATGAGAGCAATTTGTGTCATTGTCTTTCTCATTAATATTTCACACACTGTGACCTCACCGATGTCCAGAGTGGTTCATTTAGGAGATGCCAAATAGTGTTCCAAATGGATGCCTCTGTTTCCCATACAAATTTCCCTACACAGCTAATCATGAATAGAAACCTTGCTTTCTTCATTTCTTGTATTTTATGGCCACTTCTTTTTTATTAACTGGTGTACAGGTGGTTTGAGGAGCTCATGAAAAATGTATGAGGAACTTGGAATAATTACATCATGGCCAAGTTTGTTCAAGAGGAAGCAATGAAAATATTCCACCCAGTCCAAGAGCCTGATCAAGTCTGATAATTACGGCATGGAACTGGCCTTTGCCAGTTTGGTATCTTCAGAACTTCCAGCTCTTTAACTGATCCACCTCTAGCCTGAAAGTTTGGCAACGAGTTCTTAAATAGCACCGAGAAGATCAAAGAAAGGGACCAGTAGATTTATTTGCATTTATTTATCTGGCAGAGGCTTTGGTCAAAACCAAAATAGATGTGAGAATGAAAAAAGTCTATTCAAAAACAAATGATGATCTTTAGATACAAACACATGATTATCGGCATTATCATTATAGCTTGTTTGTCTAATGCCACCATTTTGTTGGTACTCATCATTCAAGCAGCCGAATATAGAAGTGGAAATCAAGTTACAAAGATATAATTATAGCAGATGTTGCGCTAATTTGTAGAGCTGTCAGGACAGCAGCAGAAAAATGGTTCCAAGTGAGTTGGGGTTTGAAACGCTTTTTGAATGCGCTGAAGGATTCAGCAGCTCTGCAGGACAAAAGGAGTCTGTTTCACTGCACTGTGAAGAAGGAGCTGACAAGCTTTTAATTTTTAACCACTCATGAGAATGACCACCAAGTGGTCAGAGATGGAGGAACGTACCCAATGTGAACCTACTGCTTCCATCTCCTTGTCATTCTGTAACCAACTCCACTTGTTTTACATTTTGCCAGATTTATCAGCATTTAACATTAAAGTAAGTGAATAGAACCAAGTGCACTTGGCTGTACCACATGGGCCTCATAAACAGGGAGTTCTTTACAGTACAAAGGATGACATTTAGCTGCACATGCTGGTATAAATAAGCATTCAGGCCCTGGTCTGTAGTACATCGTGTCTTTGGGGGAGGGATTCTAGGATTATTATTATTATTATTATTATTATGTGATGTTCTGCAGTCTGACTGTTCTAGGTTCTCTCTCCTGAAGTCATACATCAGTTTTCATTGTATTTCAATAGTTCACTGGAAAGAGATGAAAAAATATATTTTTCCAAATGTTTTTATATTTTGCTCTGACCCAGTGCCTGAATTTTTATTAATCTGTTAGAAAGTAAATCCCTGTGTTAGACATGTGATGTGTTAAACCTGATATGAATGGATCCAGGTGCCGTGGGTGACCAATGGCAGTAATCCTGCTTGAAAAAAGGCCTTGACGAGCACCAGATTGGTATGTGGGCACACTGGCGCCCAGCTGACCCGCATCCTGACAATGGTGACCCAGGACTGCCACAGTGTATCCTGTGCGTGATCTCACTACATGGGACACAGAATCTCTCTTTGTTCCCCATGGCATTCACGACCCTCAAGAGGAGAGCACTGGTAGTTTTGGTTGGGGAATTGGGGTGTTGGGGGGGCTGGAAATCGCTGCTTCACAAACGCAGCCATTCATTAACTCTGTGTGGGGAAACCTTAATGGAACAAATCCTTATTGAGATGGAGGGCAGCATGAAGCAGGCCAGCGGTGATAATGCGACCCCTCTCTTGCCTCTCTTCCATCCCTCCCTCCCTGCAGGAGCTATTTCAGCATGGCTTCCCTGGGAACGGCACAGGCCCATGGTGGGCACTTCAGAACCCTGACCCACTTCATTAAGACCTGACCTCATTAGCTGTGCAGAGGTGTGGGGAGTCTCTTGGCTGGGGGTTCTGGAGTAAGAGAGACCTAATCATCTGCAAATAATACTGCTGTTTAAAGCCTGGGGGGGGGGGGACTGATCAGTTGTGGGCAGTTACGGGTTCTTGCCCTGTCCTTTGCATATGGATCCCTTTCCATGGCTGGGGAGTTGGAAGGGTCCATCAGGAGTCTGAGATGGACCCGCCTCCTTGCCACCAAAGCCAAACGGAGATGGTGATGTCATTGAACCACTGCCGGGCAGTTAGATCAGCATTTGTCCTACGCTATAACTCACAAGGGGCGAACGGCGACGGGCGACAGGCTCCCACGATACTTGGCACGTGGCGTGATGGATCAGGGCAGGACTGGCTTCCATGCTCGTTGTTGTTGAGCAGCATGGATTTATAGCCTGTGCTGGTAAATCGCATGGCACACGCTCAATCAAGTCGATGTTAATCTGTTTCTCACTCAGAGAAGCTCGGTGATAGGAGAATATATTAAGAAGATTTGAAGTCCATTAAACTATCTAAAGGGGCATTAATAAAAAGCGGCAGTGCCGATCATGTCACGTTGACAGAGAGGAAACACCAGGTATACCACGGCAACTTATCCAGTGGTTCATTAATGAACCTGAACTACCTGGAGGGTAGTAAGACCTCACCGAAAGAGAGGCTGCAGAACAAAGCAGTCAAAAAAACAGGAGGGGGACAGGTGTGGGGTACAGGAATTCTTTTCCACTCCACATCAAGCCACAGAGCAGACCCAAGAAACAGCCCTCCTTTTTACCCATCAAAGCCGTGACTGTGTGCTAATCGCAGCACCCCCATCCCCCACAACCAAGCTGGAGTGATCGTCCTCCCCTCAAACGAGGTCGGAACCTGGCCTTCCGCCAGCCCCCCTTACATCCGACTCCCCTTCCCTTTGCTGAAAAAAGACATTTCCCTGCAGGACCGAGGTATAGCACCATGCTTCCCCATATCAGGCCTGACAGCGGGCGAGGTAAATTGAGTAAACTGGCCATCTCACACAGAAACACTGTCCATTAGCAGCTTACTCAATGTGTCTCTCATTTCACTGCTCATTTATTGGCATTTTTATATTTTTTTTACCCCCATACACCTCTCTCCACCAAAAATAACCTCTTCTGCTACCACGCTCTCTCCATACAACGCCCCATCAGTCATCATGAAGACATCTATTTTCACTCACTCCACTTATTTCACTATCTACAAGTTCAGTTGTGTAAAAGACACAGGTATCCACTGTTACTGAAGTACCTCCATATGACGTAAGTCTCGACATATAGGTATGCACTGCATAATGACGTGTTGGTCAAAGACGGACCACATATAGGATGGTGGTTTGTAGCCTAGGAGCAATAGGCTATACCATACACAAGTCAAAAAGGATGTGATGCGGCACATTTACATTCCATGATGTTCGCGCAACAACAAAATCGCCTAACAGCGCATTTCTAAGAACGTATCCATGTCATTGACACATACCTGTAATCGACCACAATACTCTATTATTGCATACGATAGCATGAGTTGCTGCATTTCGAAAGGAGTTGCCTTTGTTGTTGTACATTTATAATCTCACAGATGGCCAGGAAACTAAAACAAATGGATCTTGGATGAAAAACCCTAACTATCAAGCAAAGCAGAAAGAACAAGTCTGAAGTTCATTTTCATACTCTAGACACATTACGCGAGGATTGAATTCTTTTGAAAAGATGTTTGGAAAACTTGGAGAAAAACTAAGAAGAGGACAACCAGCAACCAGATGAATGAGCTGCAGTAACAAGGGATGCATCTCTTTCAACACTAGGAACACAACCAAGCAGAACTTATCGCAGAATCTATAGAACCCTATTGATATAATCGGCAACAGTCAACAAGTCAACACTTGACTGTAACTTGAGAAATAAAACCAAGATGGAGACAGAGGGTAATCACACAAGTATTCCTTTCTCAGCAGCGAGACCCTATCATCAAATCCCAGAACAGCTGAGTTCAGCTCTTTTAATTAACCCCGGGAGGATAAGGCCTCAGTGTAACCTTCCCTGGTGGCAATTCTGCGGACTGGTCCAACAACCGGACTGTGGATTCCCTACGGAGGACCCTTTGTTTCGAATTGCAGACAGTGGCAATGTTTTGATATCTTCCAGGACCTCATTCATGACAGATCTTGAGCTTGGGGCTTCACTCAAAAATTTCTAACTTTATTCTTGAAAGCATCTTATGGAGCAATCAGAAAGTCACATTTATTAACTACCAACTTGTGTAGGAGGTGGAATATTAGCCAGACCCATGCCCTCTTAGTCAGAGAACTCAGATTTGAATTCCTATTCCTGCTGCAGTAAGAAACTTGGCTTTAATTGAAGCTGTAAAAATTGCCCAACAGTACAACCATATGTATTTATCGTTGGACACCCTTATCCCACAGGTATTTCACAAGAAATGCATCTCCTGAGGTCCATAGTGCATAGAATAGGGAAGAAACCATTGCAGGTTGGCTCTGAAAAATCTACCAAATAAATCAATAAATATAATTTTCATTGCAACATATATAGAAATGTGTACCTCTTTATTTGCAGCATGGAGTCTCTCAGAGTTAAACACAAAAAAAAAACAAAATTCAGTCCCTGCTGAAGGAGACACCCTGTACCTTGTTGTTTTAACACAGTGAAACTGTGAGCTGGGGAGATGCTGTAAATGTACTAAAACTGACGTATAAAAAAAAAAGACTGCATGTATAGTCTCATGATGCTCTTCAGACAAATTAGTGTTAAATACAGTTCACGTGAATAAATGGATAGCCCACAAATCCGTGCATGATTTGCATAAATCTCTATTTGACTGGGTGAGGAAGTGTAGCCGTATGGTGCAGAGGATGGTGCCACACTGAAGTGTTGTGCATCCACAGCACAAACTCCTTCTCTAATGAGCTGTGGAAATGTCCCAGCGTGATCATTAGCTGGGTTTCACACAGCACAGAGAAATCTGCAGGCGGGTGATTTGGGGTGGCCACAGAGACAAAGAGTCAGAACTGCTTTACATGATTACAGTTTCCAGCATGAGTCAGCGCCAATCACCATAAGAGAAAGATTACCAAATAGTCTTATTAAAAGAAATTTGATATCAACAAAGAAAAACCAGAAACGTTTCTTATTCTGTCACAGAATAGTCAAGAACAACCACACCTTTTGCCGGTGACTGCTAAAAACTTCTTAATAATCGTGATGCATTGCTTTGGAGAAAAGTGTCTGCTAAATGAACAAATGTAAATGTAATGTATGTGTCATACAACTCAACAATGTGCATCTGGTAAATAAAGTATAAAAACTGAACAGAGTGACACAACAGGAAACAAAGCTGATGTGTAAACAGCAACAGGGAAGCACTGTAAGTTCAGCACGGTGTTCACACCATGGTACTGGACTTACAATGAAACTTAATGGTCACCGCTCAGTGGGTCGGTCAGTTGCTCTCTTTAACGGGCAGCACAATTCCGAGGTTTGCTAGCCTACGACAGCCTGCATGCAGGACACTAAGTGAAACCCTCGTGGGGGGTGTATACATTGCTGAGTTCTCTTCTGTAGGCCCTAGGGGCCCAACCTACGGCTAAAACGGCAGCAGCGATGCAGGAAAGCCAGAGGAAAGTTACACCATGGGACACCAGGAACTGCCGCTGTGTGAATAGCTCGGATGCACCAGCACAATGCGGGGATTCTGTGCCCCCCCCAACTCAATCCCCTCATCTTGAATGGACTGCCCACATTCCAGGCATTATTTCCCCCGTTGCCTGGTACCACAATTCCTCCCAGCCGAGAATTCAATCATAGCTCACCAGCTGGAACAGGAGGAGCAGGAGAACTATAAGAATCCTCAGTGGGCCCTACCCATTAAGAGGGCAACCAGATCAGAAAGAGGTTCATCAAAAAAGAAACTTGACATAAAAATCATATGACTGTTCCTAAGAAAACAGCTCAGGTAAGTTGTATCTGTTCCAATCATGAAGCATGCTGCAAAGAGTCAGGTATACAAATTCAGCAGGTCTTCCGTTCTTTTTCTACCACAGCTCAGCCCAGATCATAAAGAAGTTGGGAAGCCAACACTACAAACTAAGAATTTACCCGTGCCAGGAGCCAGAACCCAGCTCTGAACGCTTAGTTTTCAACACTGACGCAACCTTACATTTGAGTCTTGAATCCACATTTCACAATCCAGGTGTAGCATTCATCTCACCTGCATTTAAGAGCAAGAGATGAGAATAATGGCTTATTTTAAGAAGCACAAAATAACCAGGAAACCTTTTGACAGTCCTGAATTTCGAGCAGTACAAAGAAAGCACAATTATCAAAGTGAAACCGGGACTGGGACAGGAATCGTTCTCCAGAAAGCACCAGCTATTGATCATAACTCGACAAGTAGTAATTGCAAAAAAATTGTCTTCTTCATTGTCCTGCAGAAAGAACCGAGTCATAGATGTGACTACTGAGGCGAGGATTGTCAGGGTTTGGGGGACTAGCCATGTCAGTTATTTAGACAAAAGACCTTTGCATGAAAGAATGGGACCTCTTGCTTTCTGCCAAACATTGCCGCTGTTCTGTTACTATCCATTCAGACCCACCCAATGCAAGGGATGAAAATAACCCTTAACAAGATGGATGGAGACTTGAGCATATGCCACTTCCTCACTAGGACACCGGTAACCCATTAATAAACAGATTATGGCTGATGCTCATAATTATTTGAGTTCCAGTCAAAGGAAATGGGGCAACGGCATTGAAAGCAAAACTCGTTGGCCCCCAAGGGTGACGATGCTGTGCAGTTAGCCATGCTCCTCCAGCAACTAAATAAAAATGTCCCTTTTGTCTACTTTAAAGCTATAAGCAACATTAGCATCATGTCTAAACACAATCCTTAAGGGCCAGCAACGTGGTAAATAACACCTTTGGCATTTTGCTCCAATATTTTCTTCTTAAATATGATATGGACCTCTTCATATTTTAGACATCCTTGTCAAGGAGTGGATTAGCCCCATGCTGCAATCTGTACCAGTAACGTTAGCATAATGCCTAAATGCATTTCTAAATTTGACAAAGGTGAAGGGGTTCCTGCTACTGGTCATCATTTGGTTCACTCAAACGCCACTTCAGAAAGCTCATTTTCATATAGCTGTTCTTGCAACTCTACTGCTAACAGGGAGTGCATGCAAATGCAGACGGAACCCTGGACCAGAACTAATTATTGATACTGTATTCATTCTCTGGTGTAATCACATCCATTGATTTTGCAAGTGAAGTTTTCCCTCAGTGAGGAAACTAAAAACACTGATCTGCAAGCGCTGCTCCCATAGCTCAAGGCCCCTTTAGCCTGAAATATGCTGACTTACATTATGGAAACTCAACAACCTTGATGGTCATGGAAGGAAAAGAGCTGCAGCCCTACCCTTTCATAATATTTATTCAGCTGGCACCTCTGCCCAAGGCAACTTGCAATATTAAGTTTGTACACCAAGATACGTACAACTATTTACCCATTTACAAAGCTGGGTAATTTTTACTTACAGTTCAGCGCAAGTACTTTGACCTCTGCTCTATAACAGCAGCAGAGGTGATTTAATTCCAGGACCTCCTGACTGCAAGACAGTAGCCGTAACCATTACTGCAAACAGAAAGGAAGAGGTCATCACAGAATGAGTTGGATGGTCAGTAAATGTGAACATGTGTCATTACAGGTTGAAATACAGTACAGCTGTTCATATGGTTTCTGCTGTTTGTCCAACATTTGAGAAAATATGGCTTTAGAGAATAAGTGTGCTCCTTCCCACAGCAGAGCTCATGTATTCTTCTTCTCCTGTGTAGGTTTCACACAAAAACACTTCTGCCTCCTGTTCTGTTGTTTTCCCAACTGAGACGAGCTGGGTGGAATGAAAGCACAGCGAGTGGTACTGCTGCCTCACATTGCCTGGACTAAGCAGTCATAGGTATGAGTGAAGCTCAGTCTGTGAGTGGTTTTCCTCTGGATACATGGGGGTTCTTCCCACTGCCCAAAGACAGCGGCCACACTAAAGTGCCCATCTTGCCCCTCCAGGTCAGGCATTTGGCATCTGGCTGATAACCCCACCTTGTAAAAACACACAACATTGAAAAAGTAAAAGATAAATGAGCCAGATTTACTAGGTGGTAGAAAAGAATGAAAATCAATCTCGAGGGACGCCAAAGTTCTTCACATACAATAGTACCACAAAGTTAGTTACTGAGCTGAGATCTGTGATCTGATAAAGACTGACCACCTGCCATTATATCTCGGTGCGAAGTTGAGGTTGCCCTGCCCTACTTGAGAAAGGAACAGGTGGATGCTGGGAGTGCTGTGCAACTACCTTAAGGGCATGGCCCATAGTCAGGCCTGCTGCCCAGCTTCTCCATCACAAGCTACCTTCAAATGAGGGTCAAACAAGACAATACTGCGTTCTCAGGATGATAATCCAAGGCTATCAGATGCCTCGGCAACAGCTGGGCTAGAATTCCAGCACCAGAGTAAAACACATCCGTTTTCAGTCTGGAAATCCCCCCCTCCTGTTCAGTGACAACTGAATGAACCCTATAAATCTAGGAAATAAGACTTCTGTCCCTGTGCTCGTGTGCGATTATGAATCTGGGGTCTGTTCTCAAGGACTTACACAAGGCTGTGACTGCACATGGAAACTGCATTTTTTCCAGCCACTGTCACATTCTTTGGACCAGAGGCCTGGTATTGTGGCCCACCCCAGAAGCAGGGCACCATCATACAAGCCCCCGGGGGCAGCGCCTAGCAACCAGTGCCACGGACAACAGCAGCCCTTCACGGTCCACCCCCCCCCACCCCAACCTCCACCCCTGCTCTTCTGTTCACAAAGAGGAGGAGGGATCCCCTTCCATCCTTCACTGTAAGACCTTCCCGGCAGGCAGCCCAATCCAGTGCAACAGTGCTTTCACCTCACGGGCCATTGTCCATGGGGATAAAGGGGTCTCCCGGGTGACAAAAGGATGTGGCAGATGGCAGGGAGCAGGATGTGCTCTGATACAGGACCACCAGCTGTCACCCGCCACCACAACCCCACACCCCCAACCTGCCCTCTGTTGGCCCAATCTTCACATACCCACATTCCAAAGCAGACAATTCCGTCATGCTTCTACCTTCTTAAATATGTATAATTTAGCTGATCATGCCACACAGTCATGTGCACACTGTGACAGTCAAAGGACAGAGTTGAGAGGATACATCTGGCTACAAACACACACCCATACAGACACACAGAATTCTAGCAAAACTGGTCAAGGCACAAACTCTCCAGCTCCCCCATACCCGATTTTGGGTTAACTGTTCATCAATGCGTGACTCCAGTGCTGTTGGTGCGCAAACACATTCTGCCTTGCTGTTGGTATGAAACTGTCTTTGGTCTCATTATGCCTGTGCAGGTGTGGACAAAACTAATACACGTGTTGTCTTGGACAAACTTAGAGCTGCTTTAAGCAACGGCTCACAAAACATACAAAACACATGGGCTTATGGCAGTTCTCCACAAAAACCTCGAGGACTTTCTTGACAACATCTAAGGATTTATGACAAATCGTTAATATGAATAAACTGTACTTGACTGACAGGTTCAGGCCCACTTAGATGTGCTGAAGTGTGTCCCTCCAGACCCAGACGGTCACCCTGAGACGACCACCGGGGAAAGGAGACACGGTAGCATTCATCTACTAGCACGCCTCTGTGGGCAGAACACCAAGGCGCCTGTGCCCAGGAGGATACCGACGAATCCAATACCTGCTTTCAGCACCATGGCTGGGTTTCCTGGCCAAATTCACCAGTCAATAAAGTAAGTTGTGTGTAAATACCGCAGTGAGATGCCACTACTGGAGAGATGTGTTTCGAATGAGTGAGCTGATGTAGACTACAGTGACCACCTGACCACATCCCACTTCCCCGAGGTTTCACCGAATCTTGAATGACACACCTGGCTCATTTCCTCAAATTCGCTCATTTACAGAACCGGGAACCCAATGTGTATCATTGTTTATAAATAAACACGCCAAGAGGCGTTCGACAAGAGAGGAAATGGAGCTCGGGCTGCCGGCGGTCTCGCCAAGATGTGACAAAATGACAATAAATCAGTGTTTCCGTCGTTAAAGTAGATCACAGGGGCAACATGAGATGCAGTTAAACGCGGCTCTGAAAAGACCCCCTCCCCCGTCCCTGGACCCGCGCTCTCACCGTGGACTGTGGGTGACGTTTTGATAAACGTGCGCGGCATTTTAAACTCGACTCCAAGTGGGTGTTTCCACACCGACTGCACGGGTGTCCGGGGGCACGCGCTCAGGTAGCCGTCCACGAGCGCTCCCATGCACGGACCCCCCCCCCCACAATTCACCACCTGTTCCACGCAGGAGACCCCCCCCCACGCCCGATTGTTCCTGTCTTACCTGTTAAAGACCTTCCTGATCCGCTGCAGCAGCGTGGGCGACTCCGTGACAGCCTCGGCGGGGACGCTCTCCACGGTGGTCACGACATGGTTGTGATGCTCGGGAATCATCGTGGAAAAACGGGGGAGAACGAGGGGGGGACGATCAGAAACCGGGGCGCATTCTGCTCCGCGCGACGACGGAGGAGCGTTGAGGAAGGAGGGAGGAAAGAAGGGGTGGGGGGTCCAGGGATGCTGCGCGCGAGGGGGGGCTCGGTTCGGTCCGAATCCGGGGGGGGGGGGCGAAGCCACCTCAGCGCACCATGGTTTCCAAAGAGACGCAAAGGGGGAGAAGCCGTCGCGCGGACGGGGGTGCCTCAGGTAGCGGGATCACGCGCTGCACGCTCGGCTCGCGACTGGCGCTGCCACGCGCATCTCCCGGGCGCCCGGTCGACTCTGACGAGATCTCCGCGAGACGGACGTGTTTTGGACGCAGGTGCCAGATTCTCCCTACAGGGGGCGCCATTGAGCTCACGTCGGTCAGCCGCGCGTTCGCATGGCTTGTACTGTTGCACAAATAATTACAGCGCCGCTCTTGCAGCCACGTAAAAGCCAGGTTTTCGGGGTAAAAATGACAGAAAACTGTGAAGAAAAGCAAGCGAGTGAGTGTAAACATGCAAAGATGTGAAAGCAGCTCCGTTGAATGAAACAACTGTTAAGCACGCAGACCGTGACACTAAATGCCAATTATTTAATAAATTGGGCATTTATACACGTTTCTATGCTCTACATGTATATACGCGGATGTGGTCTGAAAGTGGACGGCACAGCAGGGAGGAAAAATCGCAGTAAGTCAGCGACCGAGTGAACAAAGTTTAGGGAAGGGCAAAGTCCAAATCTGAACCCCACTGAGATGCTGTGGAGCCTTTAGAGAGATCTGCGTAAATAAATGGCCTCTGGCGTCCAGAAGCTGGTGCAGCGCTGGGTGATGGAAACAGGGAAACAGACAGCAGGGAAGCAGCTGATAAAGAGGGGGTCCAAACCATTCTGCATCATGCTGGGCATTTTACTCTGTCACACATCTTCTGCATGTGACACTTGTCACATTGTTATTTATGTCCTAAAATATGTAAAACTATGCCTCTTTCAATTCTATATATAAATGTGTCTGCAGCAAAATCAAAATGAGAGCCTTTAGGTCTTTCACATTTAATAGTCATACTAGCGTGAGTCACTCGGCCTTTTTTGTTGCGTGCCATCCGGTGGCAGGACAGGAAAAAGAACAAGAGTGCCGCTTGAGTTGAACAAAGCCATTCGTGCAGTGGAAGCGCTCACTAGAGCCTGAGAAGTTCTAAGACACGACTTGTCAGACACATCCTAATGAGTCAACGTGCACTCACCGGCCACTTTATTAGGTACACCTGTTCAACTGCTTACATGGGCTCACCAAAAAAGGACAATAGAAGATTGGAAAAATGTTGTCTGGTCTGATGAGTCTTGATTTCTGCTGCGACAATCGGATGGTAGGGTCAGAATTTGGCGTCAACAACACAAAAGCATGGATCCATCCTGCCTTGCATCAACGGTTCAGGCTGGTGGTGTAGTGTAATGGTGTGGAAGAAATTTTTTTGGTGCACTTTGGGCTCCTTAGTACCAACTGAGCATCATTTAAATGCCACAGCTTACCTGAGTATTGTTGCTGACCATGTCCATCCTTTTATGACCACAGTGTACCCTCCTTCTGATGGCTACTTCCAGCAGGATAACACGTTATATCACAAAGCTCAAATCATGGAAACAGGGAAACCGGTTTCTTGAACATGACAATGAGTTCACTGTACTCAAATGGCCTCCATAGTCACCAGACCTCAATCCAATAGAGCTCCTTTGGGATGTGGTGGTACGGGAGATTCACATCATGGATGTGTAACCGACAAATCTGCGTGATGCTATCGTGTCAATATGGACCCCTGAGGAATGTTTCCAGCACCTTGTTGAATCTATGCCACGAAGAATTACAGCAAAAGGGGGTCCAACATGGTACTAGCAAGATGTACCTAAAAAAAATGGCCTGGTGACTGTATTTGTTATGGCTTACTTTACTTATTCTGTGGGGAGTAATAGTGAGTAAGCACAACAAGTGTAGAGTTGTGGAGAAGCAGTATCAGTAATAATATTATTATTATTATTATTATTATTATTATTATTATTATTATTATTATTATTATTATTATAACAGCCAAAGAATTGAATAATCCAGCAATAACAATATTCCTTGGTCTAAACCAGATTACAATGACAACATGGTACATTAGTGCTTTTAAAAGGACAAAAGTAAGAATCATGTCATACTGATTTTAGATGACGTACAACTACTGCAAATATAAAACTATTAACAAAATCTGACTGCTAATAAAATGACACACTCAGAGATTTAAGGTATTTTTAAACTGCCGCCTCGTTGCTATGCTGCTGTACAATACATTTCTAACAATAGTAAAGCAAGCTAATATTGCACTGGATTTATTTTTATCCTTGTTAACAGTCTTGCTCTGGATTACTCTCCAGCCTCCTTAGATCAGCGGCAGAGCTGTTGTTGTGCTGAGGCCTTGAGACATTAAGTGCTCTGAGATGTCTTGACGTGTGCGCATCCTGAAGTGAGCAGCATGGTGCAGTTTCACTATTGAATTAAAACTGGTCTTAATGGCGCAATCTGTCTAGATGCAAGCACTTTGTTGGACGTTTGTTTTATCACATTTTTATGTTAAATATTACATTACAACGCACATTTCCTCTGGGGATTCAAACTAAACTGTTAGGGAGAACAGTCATCGGTTACCAGGACACAACATTTTTTCATGGAAACAGCACTGGATCTTGGGATTATTATGTGCACTGTTTAAATAAAATAGAACAAACAAAATGCTGCCTTCCAAATTTCAACTTTTCTTATAAACTGTACATCCGTTTGTTATTGATAACCAGTTGTCTAATAGTGAGCTGCAATGGTCTTGAGCCTATCCTGGAGGCATTGTGATCAACAAGCAGGATACCAGCACACCACTATACAATCATATGTGGATATGCATCCAGTTTAAAGTCACCAATTCAACTGAAATTTATAACTTCATACTTTGGGAGGACACCCACAAAGCCCACAAAAACAAGAGGAGAGCATGCATCATCCACACAAACAAGCAAATTTAAACCCACAAACAGTCCCACAGTCCAGGTGCTCTGAGGCGCCATGGGTAGGGCCAGTGCTGCTCCGTAACACTGACATCCATCCGCTGCCCTTAACCGCTTGTTCTGGTTAGGGTTGTAGCATTGTGATCGTATCCCAGAATCACTGGGCGCCAGGTCATTAGACCATAGCTTGGATGATAGATAAAAGCACCACAGGGCAGGCACACAGTCTCTCTCTCTCTCTCTCTCTCTCTCTCTCTCTCTCTCTCTCTCTCTCTCTCACACACACACACACACACACACACACACACACACACAATGGAAAATTTAGAGTGACCAGTTAACCTGAAAACACAAATCCTTGAACCATGGGAAGAAACCAGATCACACAAAAAGAATAGACAAACTCCACACAGGCTAAGCTAGATTTGAATCCACACCCAACTAGCCAGGCATTGTGAGGCGGCACCACTAAATACTCTTACATGCAGGGCCCAGTCTTAACAGTTTATATGCTGTCCAAGAGGAAGTTATGCAGGAATGGACCAGAAGGTCTGCTTTTGCAGGAGACTAAACCACAGTGTGCAAAGTTTCCCGACTTCTGTGTGAGTGCTTTCTGGGAATAAGTTTCACCAACATCTCCTCCGACTTGAGTGCGTCACATGAATAATAAAAAAGCAAAATAATGACAGACATCAGAGCAATTTTGGGGGCGGTTATGGAGCGAGACAGCACGTACAGTTCTGCAGCCCTGCTTTTCAAAAGCATACGGCCGTGGTGGAGGGATCTGAGAGAATCTGACATCACTGTCGCTCAGAAAGCCACATTAGCGCATATCACAGTGGAAGTTCTTTTTTGAGCGGCTGAGACTTATTTTTCCCAGAGACTTTCTTTTCCAAGTTTCCCTGTTTGATACACAAAGAGCATCATGTTGTCACACACAAACCAAGCCCATCTCATTTGCATCCCATTTGAAGCCCATCGCTTAGCAACCAGCCTCGTCAAGTTATTGATAGAACTTTAACCAATCGGTTTGTTAAGCCGCAGCTCAGTTTCCCACTTCCTGCTGCGACTGCAGGCATCTCACACAGTGCTGCATTTTTCCAGCATCTCGGCGCACCGCTAGGCCCTCGGAACCGTCATCCGCCTCGAACCCGCTGCCTTTCACCCCGAAGTAAAGGGATAACGGGGGCTTTTGGGAAAAACGGCTGTTTCCACGGAACAGTCTCACTTTGTGATGTGCTAATGCAGCCTGTAACTGGAAATAAAGATGACAGCCGACAAAGGCAAGATTGCAGTGCGGGAAAAAAGTAGCATGCGGCCATTACGTGGAAAACAGGGCAGCGGGACACTGAAATTTGCACAGAAAGAGTGCATTTCTGATTAACGCTTTCATTCTGTTGTAGATTTTAAGTTTTGCTGTGCTGGGTGGTTGCTACCCTGAACAAAGTACAATTGCACTGTAGCAATGTTGAGACTGCAAGTTCCCTTGGAAGAAGGATGTTCAGTCAATGGGGAATAATTCCATACAGCCATTAAGCACCTGCTTGTACAGTGCAGAGTCATGGTGGACCAGCGTACGCTGGAAGTGCAGGAAGTCAAGCACACTTAGACATACATGCATCCCAGTCAGCATAAATAAAGAATAATAAAAACAATCCTGCATTGGTTCTGCTTCCCCTTGTTATTTTCAAGCAATATAACTTTGTTTGTCTGACCTTATGGTCATCAAGAATTTAAATGAATTTACTGAGAACAAAAAACATGAATAGCAAAAGTGTATAATAGAGATGGCCAATGGCTTCCCCATGGGATTGACTGTTTCCACAAATTTTTTAAAAAAAGCACTGGCTGGATAGAGAAGTTACTGTGTTGGCCATGAACTGATGGCTTTTCACTGAGATGAAGGCTGTTTGGGCAGCACGTTTTGCAGCAGTAATGACCCTCAGATTCGGCTGAGAACGCTTTTCAGCTCCACTGTTTGGGGCTGGTTAGGTAGGATCTAGAGAATGTGGGAAACCTCAGCAATCCTCACACTGCAAGATAAGGATTTCATTGCACTGCAGTCACTAACAGCTGACATTCATTCCGGGGACTTAGAAGATATAATTCCAAAATAATCATCTGCACATATGGACCACCACACAGAAACTCACAGGACAAAACAGACTTTTCTGCCTGCTCACTATTCATTTGTTTCATTAGCTATTTACCTGATGCTGTTCTCCAGAACAAAAATCACCATTAGGCTTGCATACTAAAAAAACTGAGACAGCTGGGTAATTTTTACCATGACAACTGTGGGTTGGTGTCTTAAACAAAGTGCTGCAGCAGAGGAGGGGGTGTGAACCCAGGTTCTTCAGTTAGAAGGTAACAGCTCTGCCCACTACACTCTAACCCCCCGCTGCTCGGCTGTTTTTGCAGCACTTTCTTAAACACGTAGTTAACCATTTGTGTACTACGACAAAGGCTTGATCTGATGTTTTACATCCATGCTGTAAACCCAAAACCAGGTCATGGAAGATGGCACCATCAAAGGCTTCAATTCCAATCCCTGGAGATAAATGGGCAAATTATCCCACTTATAAGGAACACAAACTCAGATTCCTCCCAGGGAAACAGGGGTACAGCATGTGAATATGTTGCAGCGATTATGCTCTGCTTTGAAATTAACCAAAAATGCAAAAAAAAATGTGTTTTTTTCTGAATGATCAATGCTTTGCTCTCAAGCAGGTGTGTAATATTCTTCCAGGGTCCAAGATTCAACTTACCTCAGCACGGTGCTCACTTTGGAGGGGGTCCATGGGAATTCGCATCATGCAGGAAGGAAAGATGAGAGCTGCTGACAGGCTGCTGACATCAGAACCTTTTCAAATGCCTCATCACCATAGTTTAAAACTGACACCCTTCCCATTTTAATAACCTAAACATTAAGCAGCAGCTGCATCCTCAAGTAATGCTGAACCTTCTTTCCCAGTAGAACTTGGGTTTTCAGTTAAGATACCTAAGGTCATTGTGAAGATTGTGTACAAAAAAATAATAAATTCAGATATTTTGGATTTCTCTGTTTTGTGGTGAGAGTTGCCGTTTGTTCTAGCCAAACTGTGATGGAGAAGCTCATTGTGAGTCCCTGGTGTCTGAACTTAGAGACTCACAGAGTTCAGGACCAACTTGTGCTTGGCATGATGTGGTGGAGCAGATACAGCTGCTGTCTTGATTCTGAAGGACATGGGTTCAAAGCCCTGCTTAGACATGGTAGTTACTATGGGAAAATCTACTCAGATGTAAAAATGAGCAAATTGTCATTTTGTCATAGCAAAAGAATCTTAGTATAAAAATCCAACACTGTGTATTGCTTTGGAGAAAAGCTTCAGCTAGTGAATAAATAATACTTCTATAATGAATAAATAATAAGTGTTGACCTTGAGCTGCAGCTCTCGACAAGGACAAAGTAAAAGTGCATTCAGTTGTAAAGCATACAGGCATAGGCAGGTTCGGTCCTCCCTGCCCATATTTATCAGCAAGATTACGGACTTAACCATCATATAATTCTGTACTGCAATAAGGAATGGCATTACATTTGTTTGTTAGCAAGCACTGATTCTAGAGGAAGGCAACTTCTGAAACCTTCACAGCTCTCATCTTCAGCAAAATGTTGTGAACGTCTAGCTTACATACACGTAGACGTCCGTCAGCCTTGCTGAGGGAGAAAGAGTGATGCTGCAAACACATGTCAGCCTGCATCGCTGTGTCAGACCAATTAATGTGTTTTCTGTCTGTAAGCAACAGCTTCCGTTTCTTCCAACGCTTCGCTCAAGGTGAGATCGAAGGGTGGTGGTGAGGAGAGCGGATGCTACGCTTCAATATGTATGATGTTTCTATACACAAACACACATCTCCGCTCCCTCCCCCCTCACAGGCCGCTGCCGCCATTTCTCTGTGTTGTCATGGAAACCCAAGACCGGAACGGGGAGCAGCAATCACAACACACATTGTCTATCTGTGTGTGGTTGCACCGGGACTGACACGTCCCTCCCAGTCCTCCTCCCCTAGTCCTCTGGTGTGGCGGAGACGGCTGACTTGGCTCATTCTGGTTGCACGTGAAGGCAGCAGCCACAAGAAATCCCTCATGATCATTCTCCCGTATCCAGAGGGCCACAGCAATCACTTCATGTCTAACGGGGGGGGTGGAGTTCTGCTCATCTTCTGCCCCACTGGACCACCTGGTGGAGGTGCTGCCTGTCAGTAGCTTACAGGGAGGCAACCATCTCTGCACTCAGCTTGAACATCCCCACTTGGCTTATAAGGGCTCAAATAGAGATCATTTTTAAATTCACTTAGAAAGTTTCTACCCATCTGTCATAGTCATTTGCATAACACTTTTCGACCAAGCAGCTTACAACATGAATATGGCTTGTAGAGCTGTTTTGTATTTATTCATCTTAGACACTTTTCTCCAAAATGATGCACAACTCAGAGCAAACAAAAGTACATTTCAGCAGCATGAAGGATCACTGATGCAGACATGACTCTAAGCATCGTCAGTTTGTCCAACATCACTGATTTCGGCAACACACATTACAAACCTGATGAGAACTTCAAAGCTTCCTGTGACAGGTAATGTGGGTTTATGGAGGATGAGAACATCCTGTAGGCTGCGGCGCTTTTCTCATGGCTCAAATGGTAAGCGACATCCTTCTAACACAACACAGCGTACAACGGCACCAACTCATTATGACATTTATTCCCAAATTGTGAATATAAATCTCCATATTTACATCATGTTTGTTTCACATGGATGCAGTGCAGCAAAGTGCTGTTCCAGGAGGGAGGACTGGCAGTTTTCCTGTACACCTCTGTGGAATGGAAAGTAGTGTCAACTGAACTGTGTACTGTGTGTTAGAGTGTAAACCTCGAGTTAACCCACTGCACGCAAGGACCTTGACTACATCAGCTGGTGGCCTTCAGCTCCATGTGGGTTAGGTTAGTAACCATCAGGCCACCTGACTTAGACAGGATCACACTTCTTCAACATTATTACAAGAAAATGTAAAAAGTTGGTGCAAATTCTTTTTGATAAAAAGTAATCCTGTGTATGACACTTTTGAGAGTCATCTTAACCCTTTTTGCCTTCCCTGTAGTTCCTCAGAGTAGAGAAACTGCTCAACTAAATTCCTTTTCAAGTATATTTGCCAGATCTCATGTTTGGAAGTTCCTTCTCTGCTTGTTACTTGTGTAGAGCCATAATGAACCCATGTAATGCCCCTTAGTGTGTCAGTCAAAGGTGCAGCCAAGTCCTTAAGTGTAGCTCCAAATGTGGCACAAGCTGGGCAGGCATTTGCACCTTATGTTCACCCCAGATCAAGGCAATCCAATCCAAATAATAAGCAGTAACTCACTGCATTCGTTTGGTGTACAGGTATTCCCCTTATAACCCCAGTGCGCTCCAGGAAATATAACAATCATTTACAGAACAGTGGGACATTTTAGGTCCACAAAATCATCGCCACGTTTTGTCAAGTAACTCCAAAACCCATCTTAATGGAAATTAATACTTTTCCTTTTATTAATAATAAAAGCTGTATAATAAAAATGTTGCACAGCACTGTAATGTAAGAATAGTAGGAAAGCCTCATTTTATGCTGAATCCACTTGATCAACAACTGTTCCATTTTTTCTGCCACTTTCAGGTCGAAGTTTCCGGAGTTTTCACAATCTTTTCCCCCAAACACATTGTATGTACCGTGTTATGCATTTGTCTCACAACTTAGCTTTTGCTGCTACTGTGATATCAGTTTTAATGGAGAGGAATTGCCTTCCCCTCTTTTTCTTCTTTCCCACTTCCTGCAACTTGGGGGCCATGATGCCCTCGACAGACAGGAGATCTCAGGATCGCACGTGAGAATCACCTAGAAAAATCTGAAACAAAGCTACAACAATAGTAACTGTGGCCAGGAATGAGTGGCAGCGCCACCTCCTGGCACAAATGGCCAAAATTCTTCCACACTTGGCTCATTATACATAAAGGCAAAAATCAGCCTTGTAACTCAGTAAAGGGCATTAAATAATTCCACTTACACATGAAAAAAACTCCATAATCATATCCAAAGGGATACCTGTACTAAAAAGGTAGTAGAGCAGCAGTGGAGAGTTGAACCCAAGACCTTTAACAGCTAGGGAACAGCTCTCACCACTAAACCATGATGCCAGATGGTCCTGCTGGGCCCAAAGAAAAGCACAAGTTGTGGAGTAAAAGGCCTATAAGTGACACCACTTCCCTGACTGAGACCAAAATCTGGGCAGACCTCCATCAGCTTTGTTTACGTTTGCATCTGATTCCTCTGTCTCTCGCACACACGCACGCACACACACTCTCTCTTGGCAGCCATGACAGAGACAAGGATGGGCTGCAATGTCATTTTGTCGACAAATCGATTTCATCCTTCAGCTTTGTGTCCTGATAGCCTAATGACAGTGTCACCGGAAAGGTGTGTGATCGATAAGGACAGATGGGGGTGTCAGTGTCTCCTCAGATGGATTTTTTACATCATTTCTGTGCCCTATTAGCGTAACAGCGCTACTAACACACAGCTAAAGGCGGCTTCGGTGCAGTTTAGCCACATAATGGGATGGAATCACCGAGGAACCACATCTGGGGAGGTAGCGCTTGGAGAGCCTAACCCCTCTTTTTGGGATTGAGAGGCCTGATGTTCACCATATTGCAGATGGGCCTGCTGGCATACACATTATTTTTAACTTTAATTTAGGCAACACCTTTGTTCGAGGCAAATTGTAATCCTACATTCATCACGCAAAGCTACTCAGAATCATCACCCCATTCACACAGGAGAATAATGCAACCCACACACACACTTTCACACACAGAGGCTACAGCAGTTTAGCGCTACCAGCCTCAGCTTAGTTAAACACCCCCTTGGACCAAAGGAAGAAACCAACCCAAAACCCCAAGGCTGAGGTACCGGTGCTCCCCCCTGTGCTGCTGTGCTGTTATTCATGCACACACCCACGCAAATAACTGCACCCCTTCAAACGAATACTTCTGTACATTTAAGCTCCGCTGTAAACATTTGTTTAGAATTTGGCTGCGTTTCTCACACCTCAAACTGTTTGGTTTGAGGCCAAAGCCAGTGCTGTCACCAAGACTGAAGCACATTTAACTTTTTTACATTTAAATATTATTTCCACCTCGCGATGAAAGTTACGTGCAGGGGAGGGTTCATATCGTTGCACCCAGTGATTTTGGGATTGCGTCCTGACCCAATGTTGCGATTCTCTTCAAGATCAAGTGCTTCATGATAATGGATGGAAGTTTTCGTTTCGGTTTTACCCACAGACGAATACACTTCCTAATAAAGACAAAAATAATTGCACATAATGCTCCTTGAACCTTTGTTTGAATCTTAAATTTCCATCTGTTTCAGCAAGTTCTGTGGGGGAAGAGACAAGAAATCATTTAAAAGTGTGTGATAAAGAGGGCAAGATAAATATTTCAAATGAACGCCCTGTGGATCCCCAGGCAGCATCACGTCCAGACAAATCAGACTTTTCTAAGCAGCGTAGCGATGGCCTTCAGTGTGCTTTGGATGCATTCACTTCATGAATGCCTTTTGCTTTCTCACTGGGAAACAGATGGACCAGAATTGGTGTCGTTTCTTGGAAAATGCGAAGGGGAAAAGGAAAAAATTTAAATTCGTTGTGAACTGTCTGCCACGCGATGTAACAGCGCAGTCGGCCACAACTGTGGGAAGAATATATTTAAAAAGATGAAGAAAATACAGACTAAGCTGTAATACAACTTGCACATCTATGAATAAAAAATGAACTACAACAGCAGTACTAACCGTGCTGTGTCATTTTGTTTGGGGAAAGCAGTCCACAAAGCTGGAAATAAAGCGAAAGTGACGACTGTGCTTCATGGACATGAAGTGCAACACAAGATCCCTGAATTTGACATTTTTAATATGTCTATTTGAAGTAGGTACACGAGTACTTCTATAGATTTGACTTGATTCATAAAAACTGTTTACACATTATTTACAATCATACACAGAAAGAACAATAGTTTGCCCAGGTAACTTCAGCGCTAAACATCACAGACATTCAAAATGTAAACCCCGCTGGCTTTGGCACTCACGACAAGTGATCAGCCTTTTTAAATGAACCTCAGTGTCCACCCCACACCAAAACTGAATTGGACAAAAGGATAAAAGCCATAAATACACAGATCATGAACATTTTGACAAGGTCATGTCTTAATAAATGTACATATTGCGTCGAAGCCATAAGCGAGTGGAGGCTGCTTCTCCAGCCGTGTCCCACACCTGAACCTAAACACCAACAGTTCTGGAAAACTCTTGTAATATTTGCGCGGAAAGCACCGCTGCCCCACACGTGCACAGATATGTAGACAGACTTTTCCTAAGAAAGATTTTCAAGGACAGAGACCGAGTTGCTGGAGAGGACGTTAATAAAAGTGATTCACAAAGCGTTTTCCACTGCACATCGCAAGAAAGAAATCCATTGCAGATATTTCAATATCTGCAGGTTATGATCCAGCAGAGGCATCATCCCTCTGAGCAGAACCGAGAAGAGGCCAATTTTTCCAAATGGCAGAACCTCTGACACCCCAATCTGGTGAGACAACAAACTCATTTAAAAAAAAAGAAAAGAAAAAAACTGTCATTTTGTGAATAAATATTAGCAGTAATTAAGCCCGAGTTAAGTTAGGCCGTGCAGTATTTCAGTACCAGATAGTGGTGAAATTTACATCTGTAGAAACAACCGGCGATTTAAATTAATATTTCAACGTGTAGACTAAGAGACACAAATTATATACAACTTCATTAGTGTAATGCATTTGTAAATGGTTAAAAGGGAAAGCCAGAGATCTGAGACAGGAATCTGCAGTGTCTTTTTAAAAAATCCCAAACCAATATATTTACATGCCATTTACGTAGTGCAACAAATTCAAATGGTCCTCCTCCAGGTGTAGAAATGGGCTGCAGGTACCGTGGCCTTGGCCTCAAAGCGATGATAAGTCTAACAGGCAGCAGATGCAGATGACAGCTACAACAATGCTCGCTGCGTGCAGACGTCATCTGAGAACCAATAACACTTCTTGTCAGTCACTCGGCTTTCATGCAGACCTTGGACTCATATTTAATAAATAAAAATAAAATCCAATGACAAAAAAAGCTTCATTTACACACAATTAAGTAGGCTAATTACAGGAACAAGAGCAGGTCTGGTTTTAATTTTTCCAAACTTTCAATATCTGGGCTACATTTTAATGAAACTTTAAGAGATGCCATGGGAATAATCTTATAGAAAAGAAAAAAAAAATCTAAATTATTGGGGAAATTGGAAGCATAAATTTCCGAGTCATTTGAATCAGAAAAAGGTGCGTAATGTGTAAACGCTACCATGTATGTGAGGGATGTGCTGATACGCAGGAAGAAAAGCCTAGTATGATGGTATAAACTGAGGCATTGGGCCTCCTCCTCCAGACCCATGCAACAAAATGTCCCCGATGTTCGATCAGGAGAGCTTTCTGTCCAACCATAAATGTGTGAATTCTGATGAACAAGTCACCCCAGTTGACCAAAACTGCTGCCAGATGGAGGCAGGAAGCAGAGTTACCACCTTTAACCTCATGTTGACTTATTCAATTTCAATTCAAGTACTACCTGTGAAAGTGAGATTTAGTTAAAGTACAACTTTGGCTCTTTGGGCATCATTCCTTGAAATGAGAGGAAAATTGGATTTTTACCATTGGCCGTTGGAAAGTGAAACAAAAGCACACAATGGGGAAAATACAGTGTCTGTTCAAATGCACTGACCGCCTGTCCTTGATTTTCAATTAAGTATTGGAGAAAGCCTTAGCGAGAACTTTTTAAAGTCATAGAAATTACATGCAGATAAAAAAGTGCCCGAATGTGGTTTTCAGTAACTTCTAGCAGGCAGTCACAGTGGCACTGCTGCAATCAAGGGCAGAGCTGCCAATCAACTCATCATTCAGGTACCAGCCAATCACAATGCAAGTAGGCAGGACCTGCAAATTAGTAGTCAGCAGTGTGCATTCTGTAAAAATAATAAAAAAAGGCTAAAAACAAATATTTGGATGAAAATGAACAAACTGTGACTAAGGCAATGCCTAGGAACAAAATGTAACAATGCAGTGGAAAAAAAGCTGACAAATCACATCTGAGAGCCTAATGGTTTTGTTGGCTTGTCTGTGCTTGTTAGGAACAGTAGAGGCACTCCTGTGAAACCAGGTGCTCTCTTCAGCAACTCTGCATGCATGCATCATGGACGGAGAGGTATTTCAATGTGAGAAGCCATGGCGGCTCCAATAAACGCAAGATGTGAGTCAATTAAGACCAGAGAGGAGGAACTGGGGTCCTAACACAGTGGGAATCAGTATGTGCTGCTGGCCAGAGAGACACATCATTGAGACAACTCTGGGCATTTTACGCTCAGCCAAAGCTCCTCCTGTTACTGTTAAATATTGCATCATTTTGCAAATGGGCTAGAGAAAAAAAAACCTTTCATAAATAAAAGCAGGTTGTACTGTATTTCAAGAAATTCTAGACAAACTGGATAACTTCCTCCCAACGGGTACCCAAGGTCCTTCTTGAAATGCAGAGGAGAGAAGCTGTCTACCGTTTTCCTTAAAATTACTTTCTGATAAAACTGCCTTATCAGGAGCACCAAGATATTTCACAAAATTCAGATTTACTTTTCTAAACACATTACAGGTAGAAAGATGAAAAATGAAGAAACCAACAGAGGGTGAAGGAGTACACCACACTGCCAATTGCATCATTCCAGAAGGTTTCCACTTCTTTCCAGAAGTGCTCCTGCCAGTCAAGGTGAGGGCCCCCTCCTGCAAGCAGAGTCACTGGTCTCTTCTGCAACACAGAGTCCTGTGGTGGACTCCTTGTCATGGGGGGGGAGCTACAGATATGTGGATGGGATGTAGCAAGAGGCAGGCAGTTGTTCTCAGGTACTCAATGGTGTAGAGACACTGCGGACGTTGGTGGTCCTGCCCCAGAGCTTGTATGGGATGAGGCAGGGGTGCAACACTCACTTGCCTAGCCTTTGCTCACAGGTGGCATAGCGCTGCAGTGCACCGAAAAAGTCCTCATAGGAAATATTCACATGGGAGGGCAAGGAGCTGTGGAGAAAGGAGAAAGGGAGGGCAGTTGGCAACTTTCTGCTTGACTCCTAGGACCAGGATGGAGAGGTGTGATCAAACTGCAGTTGAGTTGTATGAATAAGCAGATAAAAATATAATTGATTTGTGGCCTAGTTTATGCTTGCTTACTTAGATTCTATATAGCTAGGTCATTTTTACTGTATCAATTCAGAATAAGTAGCTGAATAAAGAAACTACAACAGGGATTGGGACTTAAAAGCCCACATCGACTGCTACACTAGCATTAGCTCATGTCTATGCAGTTTTCTTAACCAAATAATTTTAATAACAAGCTGAAATGTAACAGAAAGTGTCCATTCTCACCACCTTTACTTCGGACTACTACAGTAACACAAAGGTGGAAATGCTACCCCCGAGTGGTACCTTGGCCGCATTACAACCAACTGTCCAATAAGAACCTCATTTCCGTTTTCCAAACACCAACATCCATGCTCAGGAGTTCACACCATGACTCTGGCTTTACACTGGCAAGCAAAATGTGGCTACTGGTGTACAACTCAGGATCAAGGTACTTAGCCTAAATGAACAGCCTGCTGTAATTTACCTTAGGTAAAGGACACAGACAAAGAAAAACACAACATTTTGACAGACCTGTATGACTTGCAGTAGATTTTCCATTTCTATTTGGAGCAGTTTGGAAAACTACTCATGTGGTCTAAGCACTCACACAGGGTGACCAGAGTCACCATCGTTCCTTCAAGGCGTTCTACCAGCAGGTAACAGAAGGATTGTCGCAGATGCACAAGAAGGAGAACGAACACACACACACACACACATGCACACACACACCTCATCACAAACAGAGGCATGTAGAGACACATGCTTCCCTCCATCCTTGACGCTCTACCTGCACAACTGGTTTAATGAGCAGGGTGAAGGTTCATGATTTCAAAGAAGATTTCAAGGCTTACCAGAGGTTCTCCTCACTTGGCTTTAAAAAGATTTGCAGCCATTTCCTAAGACTCAATCTGCATAGCAGGTAAGGTTACGGTTCAATGCAGTGGCTGAACAGTCCATCCTACCACCATGTTTACAGTCATTTCCAAACTCAGCTTGAACAAGGACACAGGTGTGAAGGTGATGTAGGTGTGGTCTCCACACAGATACTCACATGAACTCGGTGAGCCTGATGTGCCACGGGAGGAATCCCACAGTGCTTTCCACTGGGCCAAACTTCAGAACCAAGTCTGGGTCTGGTGTGCGCTTTGAATCTGGATGTGGAAGGACATGGAACACTAAAATTTTTTTTCAAGTAAAAATAAACCCTTGCCTTTTAAGGTTATGTTTTGTTACTCAGATGATGTAAATTACTAAACTAGACAAATTAAGACAGACAAATGTAATTAGTAAGTATTCCTAGTTTTTACAGCAGGGCACATGGGTGTTTCAGCTACTTAGCCGCACTGGCACATCCCACTGAGTACTTCAAAGTCTCACTGAGAACCATCCGGTTCACTTGCCTAGCAATACATCTGAAACCTTAACCGCCACCAAAGTGCTCCAGGAGCTAAAGTAAGTGCAGAGAATAATAAATGGAGTGTTTCCTGTGCAATCGTATCGATCCTTCCTGTAGACAGCGAACACTACAAGTTATTGACTCGCTTCATGCCGATCCTTACAAGCAGCGTACACTTAATTACAAAGCAGGTTTCTTTGACATGGCAATAATCCCAGTCACCAGCACAAATAAAACAGCTGCAGATCTGCCAGACTTAAGATGGAATGAGCTCAGGTGAGCAGCACGACACAAAGATGGGTCCCCTGTGCCGATCCATACACCAATTCTTTCACAAAAAGCTACTACAGATAAAACTCTGACCGCATCTTTATGAATCACAAAATGAACCTATGCATGATGCTGTGGTCAACCTCATCTTTCAAGAGCAATCTAGGACAAAGCTTTGTACTGGGGTAACGCGGAAGGTGAGAAGGACAGCGGTTCTCTCAGAAAAGTATCAACTGCATTAACAGACCTTTCCACACATCTCCCCAAAGTCCAATACTTTGGGGCACATTACAAAGATTAATTCTACCAAGAGCCAGGCTGAGCCAGGAATTCAAGTTTTTTTTGGGAGAACAAAGGTCAAAGCAAACCAGCTCTTCAGCCCTGATCAGCTGAGCCTTTACAACATCTGCTGCTGCTTAGTTTGTCCATGTTAGCAGCTAGCTGACTTCATCTTTTTCATATTCTTCTACCCAGCATAGCATGGGGAAAAAGAAACCCTTCACAAAAATAAAAGGGGATGTAAAACTGAGCCACATGATAGGGGGTGGGCATCTCCGATAACTTAACCTGTCGGATGCTGAATTTAAACCATGCGATGTAAACAATGATAATGCTAACGTTTAATACTTTTTCCTGAAAATAGGTGTTTGACTTTACAGTCATGGCCAAAAGTTTTGGCAGTGACACAAATGTGTTTTGCAAACTTTGCTGCTTCAGCATTATTTATTTATTTATTTTTTACATGTTTCTATGGTATACTGAAGAACAATTATAAACATTTCATAAGTTTCAAAGGCTTTTACTGGCAAATGCATCAAATTCTTGAGAATTGACCACAGGATCTCAATGGGATTAAGATCTGGGGAGTTTCCTGGCCACGGGTCCAAAATTTCAATGTTATGATCTCTGAGCCACTTTATCACTTTTGCCTTCTCACATGGTGCTCCATCATGCTGGAAAATACACAGCTCATCACCAATTTGCGCCTGGATTGTTAGGAGAAGTTGCTCTTGGAGGACGTTTTGATACCATTCTTTATTCATGGCAGTGTTCTTGGGCAGAATTGTAAGCCCACTCCCTTGGATGAGAAGCAACCCCACACATGGATTGTCTCAGGACGCTTCACTGCTGGCATGACACAGGACTCGTGGTAGCGTTCACCTTTTCTTCTCCGGACAATCGATTTTCCAGGTGTCCCAAACAGTCGGAAGGAAGATTCATCTGAGAAAATAACTTTGCACCAGCCTTCCGCTGTACAATCCTTGTACCTCCTGCAGAATTTCAGTCTGTCCTTGATGTTTTTCTTGGGGGAAAAAAGTGGCTTCTTTGCTGCCCTTCTTGACATAAGGCCATTGTTCAAAAGTCTCTGCCTCACTGTGCATGCAGATGCACTCACACCCAGAATCGTATTGCACTGGTGGCAATACGATTCTGTAGCTGACATCCAAGAGTATCCAGCAAGCACCAGGACTGGATACTCTTGGATGTCCTGAAGCCTTCTTCACCATAATTGAACCTCTCACCTTGAAGTTCTTCATGATCTGGTAAATGGTTCTTTCAGGTGCAATATGCATCTGATCACTCTGCACAATAATCTAAAAACAATGTGAATCGCCACTACAAAAATTGAAGCCGCAAATATTGCAAAACACAACATTTGTCTCACTGCCAAAACTTTTGGTCATTACTGTACATAAAAAAAATGATTCTCAACTTTAGTGCTTTTTTTTTTTTTTTTTTTTTTTAAATCTTATACCGTGTTTTTTTTTTTTCCCCCCTCCAGTTTTTCACCAAGATATCCATCATCGCCAGCTACGTGTTAGACTTTAGCTGAGCAAAAGGTCACACAGGCTGAACCACATCAGCAGCCTTTACTTCACGCAGTGAATCAAATTGCACGGTGCTATGCTGCAAACCTAAACTCTGATTGGTGAAATGACACAACACTCGATAGCGATAGAAACCTGATTTAGGGGACAACGGAAATACCCTGACAAAACAACTTCTCCACCCCTCAAACAGAAAAATGGAGCAGGTGTGATTAAGAACACAGTTCAGGCTGTAATACCTGCTTTTCACCAAGACAAAGTTATCTTGCATTGCTTGGATGCCTTGGGAAGCCCCCTGTGTTGGCGCAGTTTGATTACCTCTGAGCATGGAGTCTAGCAGGTCCACGTTGATGTCCGCAGAGGTCCTCTCCTTCTGCTCCACAGACCTGCAAAGCTGCTGGGCTGCACTCACAATGCTGTTTTGCCCATCATTTGGACAAAGCACCTTCACCACTGCATGGCATGCAAGCACTGTGGGCAAAAGAGGACTGGCTGAACCTCCTACTCAGGGTCTAGTCGCAAGTCCCTCCAACAGCATGATGGTTAATTTCCTCACAAGTGGAACCTTACAGAGACTTGGTCTAACCAATAAATGTAACCACTACCCCTAGATAGCCTTACTTTCTATTTATTCATCTTTCTGACAAATTTCAAGGGCAGCTTCATGTGACAGCTGGTAGTGCTGCTGCCTTAAAGCTCCTGGGCTCTTTGGGTGTCAGCTGAAATCTAGTCAACTCCTATGTGGAGCTTTGTTGTTCTCCCTGTCTGCATGGGCTTCCTTAGATCCTCCAGTTTCCTCCCACAGTCCAATGAAATGTATTTAAGACTAACTACTCACTGTAAATTGCCTATAGTGTACATGTCTAGTGAGCCACTGGTTTGGCAGTGCCAGTCCTTAGTCTGGGTAAAATGGTAAAGGTTGAGATAAGGAAGGGCATCCATTCATAAAATTCCTCCTGAAAACATGACTTCACCACATGCCATGCATTTGCATGGCATCAGCAGGAAACAGCAAACCTGGGGTTCTGTGGAAAAAAAATTACCTAAGAGAGATTTGACAAAATTTCACCAAAGCAATTTATATTGCTTGTACACTAAACTACTTATAGTCAACTATTTTTACAGCATGTTAGCACAAATAATGATACTACAGTAGAAGGTGGGATTGAAACACAGGTCCCTTGCAGAGCAAGCTGTCGGTTCTAACCACTACATCACCTGCTGGCCCAAAACTTATAAACATCAATGCCCCTGTCAGGCACTATAATTAAGTTGTAGAAAACACTGCTGTAGATGCCATTCTATACATAAAAATAGACTACCTTTGCAATGGGAGCCTGTTCTACAGATAGTAAGGATCCCAATTTCTTCATAGGGGCGAAAGGTGGTGCAGTGGTCAGAAACATCACCTTGAAATCTAGAAATTCAAATTTGAATGTGATGTAGTACCTGAATCAGAGTAGTTTAGTATATATGTCTCACAGTGTAAACTGCATGAGACAACTGTCAGATAATGAAAGAAAAAAAATTGAAATGACATTATTATTGCTTACCTGACACTTTCAACTTTTTTCCTAAGGTCACAATTTTAACCCATTAACACAGTTGAATTTCTTTATTAGATTTATGAGCAGCATTAGGTCATAGCAACATACACACAGAGGCAGCACATGGACAAACTACACATCTGCTGACAAAGAGGGGCTGAAGGCCAGGTGGTGACAGCGTATAGGTGACTGGCACATTCGTGTGACAGTAACAGCGCTAATAAATTCTAGAATGCTGTCGAGACATTCCAAAACATTTTCTCAATGCAATGGTAAATTCTTATGTGGGAGAAAATGAAGCACTTCAGAACTTCAGGTGTCGGACATGGCATTAAAATACGTCTCTGCTGAGTGTGTCAGCATAAACTGCCTACATTGCATAAACTGCCTTAAAAAGAGAATCTGGATCTTAAAGACAGATTACTTGGACAAAGTTATAGCCTCTCATTTGTGGAACATAGCTCACCTTTAAAACTGCAAAAACTTGACCCAGCTTTTCTACCTACCTTGACTGTCTGCTTTGTCAGTGCTGCCGTTTACAAGCTCTACCAAATACTTTGCATTGTCAACACCAAGGAGCTCCTGCTGCCGTCTCTGTATCTCATCCATGAGACTGGAATTGTTTCGTTTGAAGATGCCTGGTTGAGAACAAACAGCACAAATTACATTGTGATTTCTGAAGCAGCAAAACTGCATAGGACAGTGGAGAATAAAAATTTTTATTTTAATAAAAAAACTCAACATTTCAACCATTTCATCTGTGATGCAAGAAATGGTGCCCATCATAACACTACAGAGGATGGAAGATGTACTTCATTCAGCTCAAAAGCATTCTGTGAATCATTTTCTCTGTTCAATGATGGCTCATTCCTCGTGCAATATGAGTAAGACACTCAGTTTAGCTTGTGGCGCTGAGTAGCTCTCATGTCACTGGAAAACCATCCACCAGGCCAAGCGCTTTCAGCAAAGAAATTGTCATTTAAATATATCTGCATTTTTTCCTCCTAGAGTCATGACTTTGTACAGTATTACTTTACTCCTCACTAAGCTGAGCATGTGGATCTCACTGTGAAATCTGGGTGAGACGTCAGTTTCACAAGAGCTCTGTCCAGTTTCAGGAGACAAATGGAGGTGGCCGAAATCACGTCAACAGAACACAGCTGCCTTGACACACTGAACAAAGCCATACAAAATTAGCTGTACTGTATTTACAAGGCTCTACAGGACAGACAAACTGCAGAGGGAAAGCATCTTTTTATGAAAGTGCTTTCAGAGTCAAACCATTACATATTGTGTGCAACACAAAAGCCAGCATTTTGAGACCAGCATTAAGATGCAGTTGTCAGGATTAAACAAAACCCTGTTATAAACTGTGACAAAAACCTACACAATTATTGGTAGATAGTGACAAATATCTGGTGGCCTGCATGTTTTCCCAGTGTTCATGACAGTCTCCTTCCACAATCCAAAGACATGTGTTTCAGATGAACTGGTGACTCCAAACTGTCCAGTGTGTGAGGGTTGATTGCCCTGTGACAGACTAGTGAGGGGCACTAACAGGGATGCATCTCCCCTCCTGTAACACTCGTGATCTTTCTCATAGTACTAACAGTTAACCCCACTTTCTCTGTAGTGTCTTAGGACAGGACAGGAACAGACAGAGCTTTATTGGTCTGCGCAGAGTGATATTCCAAATTAAGTTGGGAGACGGAGCAGCAGCAAAGATGGAGGGTGCAGTTCAAGGAACTGTTGTGTTGAATACACAGATCACAACGTGTGACAGCAGGGTAGTGCCAACATGCGGGTCGTATCTCATCCAGCTTCATCCTGTGTTGCATTTCATCCCCCTGCTGTTATTCCCTTTTGTGCTCTTGTTTAGTACAAAACAGCATGTCATCTTAAGACAAAGGAGTCAGCAAAACAAGCAATAACAGCAAGAATATTAAACTGCCAGAGGCAATGAAAGTGAGCTCGGGGACAGAGGGTTTTGACGGGTGCTACAGTGAAGACAGTTTGTTAAAGAAGGTCAAATCTTTTCTCTATGCTGTGAACAGAGGGATTTGTGCTGCATGAGAGCAGTGCGGGCCACGGCGAGGCCGGGGAAACCCGCTAACTCAAACAGCTCGGGTCGCTCCCTGACCGCTCGCCACCCCAAACGCCGAACATTACTCTTTACCTCGGCTGTCGTAGACGCTCACGTAGGAGATGCCCACCGCCATGCACCACACCACCAGCGTGGCCACGTCCGCGCAGCGCGGCTCCTCCCCGGCGATCAGCAGGCCAACATGCGCCGGCAGCTTCTCCAGGGCGCGTCCGTCCGCACCCCAACGGAGGCGGCGGCAACCCCGCTTCCCGGCTTGCGGTCCGAGGCGCTGGTGCGCGTGAAAGCTAAGCGCCACGGGTACGAGCAGTGCGGTCAAGGCGCGCTTCCACAGTCGCCAGTCGAAGCTTCGGAGCCGGGCTCGGAACCATGAGAGGAGCGTCCGCTGGAGGTGGAGCGCGGCGTGCAGCAGCCGCCACGCTAACTCGTACAGAAAGGCCATAGTACGGTCTTCCCCTCAGCGTGCAAAACTCTGCCAGTTATAAATCAGAACCTCACAGAGACCGACATTCCACAACTCGGACTGCCGGGAGCGTAGTGTAATTCACTGCCAACACCTCATCTCACCCGCCGCCATCTTTTACCCACTCTAACCTTTGCACTTTAAACTCACAGTACACGTAAGGCTTTCTGATTGGACCTCAGAATCAACGACCTTTACGTAAGAGTTGAGCTGATGCATAAGTTGCCATTTGTTTGTAAATCGCCATCTAGCGGACACTATTTGTAAATTAAGAAATCTTACATTTGTGGCACAACTAATAATAATAATAATAATAATAATAATAATAATAATAATAATAATAATAATAAAGCCCATCTAGTTGGATAACTTGAATTTCAATATAAGTACAGGATCCCTGTCTCACCCAAGGAATTTGCAATTGTTGTGGATGTTATTCTCATGTCCCTCGCACTGCGTTAGGAAGTATGGTGATGCACAGGACCCCACATTGAGATGAGCCATTATTAAGGGGAATCTTAGTGACAGGCAAAATAAGAGTGTAAATAATGGATAAAATGGAATCTAGTATCCTAGCAAATTATACAGATGACACGTGTATTGTGTAGGGTAGAGCAAGAAAGCACTAAACATCTATTTACTACTGGTTGCAATAAATTGTTTTGGCGAGATGCAGAAAACTTAATACTCTATATATTAGACACCTGAAAGTTTGAATGAATTTCACAGACAAAGATATTTTTCTCATCTTTAAATGCCAAAACAATCAAGAATGCATCCAAGTTATTAAACTGATGTATAGTTGTTGGTCACTATCATTCACGAACAAAAATGGTCAAATGCTAAACCCAATATTGCTCTTATTGAAAATTTAAGCTGAACAGTATATACAAACCTTAAAATACAGGATTCATGTAAATTTTTAGAAACCCATTTTTGCTTTTAAATTACTGTGTGTTGTGTGCAGATTGATGATTTAAAAACTGGATTTCATCTATTTTAGAGTACAGCTGTTACATAACAAAATACATACGATAAAGTGTAGCATTCTGAATACTTTCTGAATGCACTGTAGATGGACAAATCTTAATCTTAATGATATGTTAGGAATTTCAAAACCTGAAAGTGTAAATATTCATATTTATTACATTTTATTTGAAAGGGACCAACATAGCTCAACTCAGACTCCTTGTATTATAGCAACTGGAAGTTCAGTGAAACAGGTTCAGGTGAAGCGTCACAATACATGCCTAACCCATTACTCAGTTTAGGCCTACGGTACTGTATGTCATAGGATTATTTTTCAGGACTGTTTATTTAATTCTGTATGCTGAATGAAGTAAACAGTCCTGAAAAATATGCTTCATGAAAGGCTGAGTAAGGTGGTTCACTAAGCTGAATGGGCACATAAGTGGAACAGTTCTGCTGCAACATACATTTCCATTTTGCTGGATACTTACCTGCTTACCAGGTAACCAGTTTATTATGTGCTTGTTTAGTTTGTAACAGCAACAAAAATATTGTAAAAGCAGTATGAATTCTATAATACAGTAAAATAGCAGCAGAGCAGAATTTTTTGTTACTGTAACAACAGTGCATACTATACCAGAGAATCGTAGTCGTAATATTCTTCATTGTCTGTGAGTTCGACAGGTAAGGAGTGCTGCTCTTGTGTCTCAGGGCCTGTTTGCCGGAGGTAGTCAAAACATCTGTCCTGAGCCCTCAGGTGTGCTCGCCAGTCATCCCCCAAGTGGTATGCAGACCCATCGCACAGCTCTGTGTGTATCTCCACTCTCCTAGTGAGGAGACTCTGCTTGACCCTGAGGAGCTCACAGCTGCAATTCCAAGGGTTCCCATCCAAGAAGAGCTTCCTGAGCTCAGGTAGAAGTTCCAGAGTAGTGAGGTCCAAGGAAGATAGTTTGTTGTTGCGAAGATTCAGCACCTGGAGACGCCGAAGTGGGCGCACCTCCTGCTTGCGGACAGTCTCAATGTGGTTCCCCTTCAGGTCCAGACGCACCAAGGATTCTGGAAGCCTGCAGCATTCAAGCAAAGCAGTAATAAGAATGACGTTGGTTCACCAGTAGCAAACAAAGACTCATGGATTCACTGGGAATTATTGCTTCAGCAACTATGGGTTTGACATGTGCATGAATATAATTATTGTTAGGTAGGGTATACAGTATGTATTGTAGAGGAGCACATATAATTTTTTTTTCATGTGCTGAACTTTGGTTTTCCTGTAACCTTCATAGAAAATAATTGTTTGCCATATAAAGTGCACATTATAAAGCACCTTACATACAGAGACATTTTCTCATAATTAGTCACTTTGTAGAAATGGAGTATGTGCACAAAGGGTACAGCCATACCCCTCTGGGATTGCTGAAAGGAGATTCTGTTCCAAGGCCAGGTTGGTTAGATGGGTGCAGTTCTTCAGAGCACTGGCCTCAAAGTGCTGGATGGTGTTGTTCTCCAGGAACAGGTGCCTCAGCTGCCTCAGGTCAGACAGGTGCTGAAGGGTGACCTCCTGAATGGAGTTTTGCCTGCAGTCCAGAGTTTTGAGCTTGGGAGCCAGTCTGCCGGGGAGCACCCGCAGCCGGTTTCCCCATAGTTCCAATATGGTCAGGCTGGGCAAACGCAGGTTCCCATCCATGGAGACCAACTTGTTCTGGGACACAGAGAGTGCTGTGAGATGCCGCAAGTGACCCAACTCTCTGGTCTTCAGCACCCTTATCTGGTTCTGGTCCAGGTTTAGAGAGCTCAGAGCCCGCGGGAGGTCTTGTGGCACCTTGGTAAGGAGATTCCTCTGCAATTGCAACATAGCCAGGGCCCGCAAGGATGCAAGAAAGGAGGAGGGGAGAGAGGATATCTTGTTATTCCCCAGGCTCAGCAGTTTGAGAAATGGGAGCCTGAGAGAACCATGTAGTGTTTCAATGCCATTGCCATCCAGGTGCAGAAACTCCAGCTTCACCAGAGGGAGGAGAACACTGGCCTGAAGGCTGCTGATCAGGTTGTTCTGGAGGTCCAATACCTGGAGCTTCTGCAAGCCCTCAAAGCATGACTCTTGAAGGTTCTGGATCCTGTTCCTGCCCAGCTTGAGGACTTCCAAGCTGTGTGGAAGACCACCTGGGACATCTAGCAGCTTGTTTTTGGCCAGCTCCAGGGTTTTTAGGAGACCCTGCTCTTTGAACGTGTTGGCTTCCACTGTTTCAACTCCGCATGAGGACACGACAATTTCCTCAAGACTCGTCAGGTTGGTGAAATCTTTGCCCTGGGTGGCACCAAAAGCACCAATAAGCACATCAACACGTACACATCTTGAGAATTCTCCGTAGGAAATTTAAAACAGTATGTGAACAATCTGGAAACTTTATCCTCATCAGCTGTGATAAGTCAGAATTCCCATGAACATTTCAGTTTTTTAATTTTATATATCTTGTGCCATGTAAAGAACAGTAGAATTAAACATGAACAGATTTTTATCTTAATTTTCTATGAAAAATACTTGATTCTTTTCTGAGTAATTTACAACAGCCTTGCATACTAACTAAAAGTAACAGTTCTACACATTTCTCTTTCTAGCATGAATATAATTAAGCTTGAACAAAGGTAAATATTAAATACATTAGTGCACAACATTAGTGAACCTACACAAAGTAGATGCGAGATTTCTAATTTTAACCTACATACATGTTACATCACTCTCATGCATTATCAATAACCTCTAGTCCATCAAATTAGTCGATAAGAAGGGTGATAAAAAATAAATCACAATTTAAATTGAAGCTACAGCTGGGTCAAATGTGTTTCATAATTTCACAGAGCACATTATATATGCCATAAAACTGGCATAGTGCCTTTTGTATTGGCTAAAATTTTGGAAAGGTAATAACATTCTGGACTGCTCCTCCTTGGCTGGTTCTTCACTGCCTACCTTCAGCTCCTTCAGCTGGCTATATCCCAAGTTTAGTTTCTGTGTGTCCTTGGAAATGGACGACGGGACGGCCTGCACCCTGAAGCAGCGCACAGAGTTTCTGTGCTCGCATACACATTTCCTTGGACACCTACTGCTACTGAAACTGCAAAGACAAATGAAAATGCAGAGCAAAAATAAAATGAGCTGCATTGTGGAACTTCTGCCTGATTCAGTGTTTCGGTGGACAGGAAGCATTCTTAGTGTCTCTTCTGACACTCGGGCTTAAATACCTCTTCTGAACCAAAACTGCCAAGAGCAAGTTTTCTTAGCGCCGTTTGGAAACAATGGCAGAGATTTTTATCTTGGTTTAGAATAACATTTGACACTGACAAGGGACTGACAGAAGGAGTAATAGATGGCCTTTCTGTTTGTGGGCATGAGAAACTTGCTGATAAACAATTTACTGCCCATTCTGTTGAAGAAATGCAATTTCCTTTTCTTTGTTAAAGAACTTGCTATAAGCTCTCTATTACTTTACACTATACCCACTGTTTGAGCTATAAGGTAATGAAAGATTAATTAACAACTTTTATAATGTTCTTGTAGAAATTCTTGTTTCCTTTTGAAATGTTGGTTATATGTAGTTATAAGCAGTGGCATAACCACTTGTCAGATAATTGGGGAACTAGAAAATGTTAGTAATAGTACTCAGTTGAATTATAGACATATATTGGAGGGGCCACATTAAGCTTGCTTGACCACTATAGGGGACAACATCACTCCACCATTTCCCTTGTTGTGTCTATGGCCATAGATATAGCCGGTGCCCCACATTTCTGTTTTTTGTTTTTTTTTTTTTTTTGTAGAAGCTTCCAGTTAAGCAGCCTGCACATTAGACTGGCAAGGTTCACAGGCCATCTTATTGTTTTATTTTAGGCTGATATCAATTTTAAAAAAGCACACTATTGACTTAAAACAGTTTTTACAGTTTATTGCCATATCACATTTGTTTCCAACAGTTAAATTTGGCCAATAGTGCTAAACTGCCAAACTAAATATAACATTGTAAACCAAAATGTAATTTCCTCTCTCTTTCCTCACATTTTCATTGCTCTGTAATAAAAAATATTAGTTTATAATACATTTTAATTTTCCTTGCAGGGTGTGATTTGTAATTCTAGTTAATCAGTCACAACTTAAGACAGATATTCTCATATGTCGGCAGTTGGTACAAGTACAGGGGAATGTCAATTGTTCAAAGGACAAAGCAGAATTTACCCTCTCAGAAGCCACCAGATTTTTCATCCATGGAGGACAAAGGTTGTGTTGGGTGCATCTTCCTACCTATGGCCATTTGCTTCCAAAATGCTGTTCAAGGACCCGTTTGCTCAACGCGGAGAAGCAATAAAGTGCTTTATGACCTTACAGTCCTTCCACTGTAACTTTAATGTAACTGTAATCTGAAATTCCATTGTTATTTGTTATTTATTTTTTGGGGACATAACTACAGCTTGCTGTTACGTGTCATGGCTGCTGTGTGTATATATTTCCCTGAAAAGACAGATATAGTTCCTAGCCTAACAGGGAAATAAAAACTATGTAAAAACGGCGCCTAGAAAACTATTTTAACTATGAAATACAGGAAATGACGTCAAATCGATACGATCTGTGCTCAACTGCGCTTCCTGCTGCTAGGCGCAGCTGTGTGGCAGACAGCGCTAGTCTATAGGTCCATTTCCCGTCGCAGATTTCAGATTTCCTGGTTTCGGGAAAGCTGAAGGGGATCTTCGGCAGGAACTGTTTTATTCACGATTTAAATCGCCTGGATCCCCGTGACGGAACCTTCACTGGTTGAAACTGATTACATTAGAGTGGAAGTAAGGAAGACGTGAGGTAACAGTGAACTGGGGAGCTGTCTGGCTGACAGTTAGCTAGCCGAGCTAATCGGGATGTCCGCCTCGGCGGGCGGTGCGTCCCCGGTGGGCCCCGGCTCGGGTTCAGCCTCGGCTACGACCGCGGGAATGTCCATGTTTCGCTGGCTGGAGGTGCTGGAGAAGGAGTTCGACAAGGCGTTCGTGGACGTGGACCTGCTGCTGGGCGAGGTGGACCCAGACCAGGCGGACATCACTTATGAGGGCCGACAGAAGATGACGAGCCTAAGTTCGTGCTTCGCGCAGCTGAGCCACAAGGCGCAGACCGTCTTCCAGATGAACCACAAACTGGAGGTACACGCTTAACAAATGCCAATAACAACAAGTGACAAGAATAAAGTAGGTGGTGGATCTCGCACATATCCTAGTGCTTATAGTGTGCAAATGATGGTAAAAGTGTGTTTTTGTAATGTCCGAGGTTGTGCCTTGGGAGGGTGTGAGTTGTCTGAACTTGGAAGTGTGAATTTCTGACAACTGCTTGAAATTCTCTACAGCAGTAAACTGCATGTGGTAGTGGTGTGTTAGTACGTAAGGGTGTTGTTTAGAAAGTACATGTTTCTGAGTGTGTAAAGGCAACTTGAAACAGTGTTGTCCTGAATCACTTGTCTCCAGGAACAATGCAGTTATAAAGTTAAGGCATTCATCCATTTATTTTGGTGGTTGTTTCACTGCAGTAACTCAGAGTAAATAACTTGACTGAGGACACTGTAGATGCAGCAGTGAGACATTTGAACCAACAACCTTCTGGTTACAGATCAGTGATCCCAACCACAGCAAGGACTTGTTCAGGAACTTTCTTTTGGGTTGGATAGTGGGGGTGTGGGGTCAACCTAGGCCTGTACTGAACAATAAGTTAATTTTCCTGTTGAAAAAACCATTTAGACCGCTTCCTGTAACTTGTTCATGCCACCTTTTTCACTTCTGTACCAAACAGACTGTCCTCAAGTGAAGTGGCACAGAATTAGGTTGCAATGTAGGAGATTATGAACCTAGACCTTCTGGGTAGGTTGCGTGCTTAGTTCTTGAGGATAATCCTTTCTGTTGTGAAGGAAAGAAAAGACACTTAATGTGGATTTCGCTAAGTACCAGCTTTTTAAATAGGTAAATTAGAAAACATGGTTTGCGTTCACGAGAACAACAAAAATGGTGCTGGAACTGGATCAGTGGTGTTTAACAGGATAAAATCAGACAATGGTGGTGAAAATATCTGGACTCTTGAGTCCTGGTCAGTGTTGCTGATGTTGGCCAAGAGCAGTAGGAAGAAAGGGATCACTTTGTACACTTTGCTAAACACTTAGTTATAAATTGTTTTCAGATGTGGGCAGTAAGACAGTACAGCAGGTAGCTACTGTGCTCCACAGCTTGTAGGTTCCTTTGGATGTTTGGTCAAATCCAGCTCAGTGTCCATGGAACTCGAATGTTTTCCTCCCAGTGGGATTCTTCCCACAATCCAAAGACGTGTGTTTCAGGTGAATCAGTCACTCTTAATTTCCTGTAGTGTGCGTGTGTGTGTGAGTGAGTGAGTGACTGAACGAATGTGTCTCATTGCCCTTTTATGGATGGATGTAAGACGGACCAAACATCCATCTTACATCCACGGTGCACCGTGCCTCACAACCCATGTTTCTGGCATATTCTCTATACCACCACAAGCCCGAGTTGGACATGTGGCTATTGATTATGGATAGATAACAAGGTATCTGTTTTAAGAGATTCTAGAATTTATTTTATATGAAGCTTTTCTTTGGTTACTTGCTAATAAGTTTAAAGAATAAATTTTTTTTTTTTACGGAATGTGAATTTTTTTAGTTTCTTATAAAGTAGGGTTTGCCATTTTTAAATTTTCTTGCTGTCTGAGACCATCTCTTGAAAAAGTAGAAAAACCTTACTGCATTAGCCAGAATCTCCCCAAAGAGGCTTTGGAAGGTTGCTGCTTTGCTGTAAACAGATGATACATTTCCCAAAAAATAAAACTAAAATAATGGTCTTTTGTATATTCGACTGTTGCCCACATGGTTTCCAAGTAATGCAGAGCGCACACCATTTCTGTGAATAAGGCTGTTATTGAAAAGTCACGAAAGAGTTTCATGCTGCGGTTTCCAGCAGTTCTGTTCATCTTACTCTATGGCTCCTGTGATCTCTTAACAAGATGATTTTGTACAAAACTATCTGCTTTACCATAGAATGTGTGCTTATTACTATGACCCCCTCTTAAAACTGCCATTTGTCCTTCTGCTGTAGATCTTCTTCAGTTGTTTTGTAATATGTTATATTCTTATGAGATATAATTATGAGTCCCCCTACAGAGGCAGCAACAATTCAAGTGCAATTTCCTCTTCCCTGCCTGGATGTGTTTGTCAGGTTGTGCTTGCCAGACCCTCTCAGACTGTAGGTCACTTCCCAGGTGACTGCAGTCATTGAGTGAGGGGCAGGTCCAAGGTGTTAATAGTCCCAGGACCTTGTTCACATATATGTTGACACTTCTCCAGAGGCTGAAGACAAGTGTCTGTTTTGTCAGCATTAAAAGACTGAAATTATTCAGGTTTAAATTACACCGGAATTTTGCTTTGTTTATGGTAAACTTAAATCTCTTTCTCTCAGTGCCAGTGTTTCAGCCAATTACATAGGTCTGTTTTTACATTATGTAATTACTTAGTAGATGTGTTTATTTAAAGTGCCATTAATATTGTAATTTTACCTGTTTTGCAGCTGTGATTGTATACTTTCATAAAGCAGTTCAGTCTTTGCCTAAGAGTTGCATGCTTGATCAGGTTTGCAGGCTGTCCTAGCTCTTTGAACGACCAGTCTAGGTTGCACTCTTGGAGCTGTCCTGGATCCCATTTGCTCTCCCAGCTCTCTGAGGCACCAGTAGAATCCACCCACTTGCTGTGCCACCTTGACGAAACTGAACTGCTTTATGAAAGTATACAATCACAGCTGCAAAACAGGTAAAATTACAATATTAATGGCACTTTAAATAAACACATCTACTAAGATAAATATGATTCCTCCTATGAGAACAGGAGCTGATTTTTCTTAAGTGTGCAGTGAAATAAAAGAATGAAGATACCAGAGTCCTGGGGTCCACTGTGCTCTTGTAATGCCTGTGTGAAGTTAAGCATAAATAATGAGGAACTCGATTTTTCCTCATTTTATTTCTGTCGCATCCCACCGTGCTGCCTTACTTTTGTGGCATTGCAAAAATATAAATCAGAATGAAATTAGTTCTTCACCTCCTGAAAAGTAGCCAAGCAGCTCAGAGATGAGGGTTTACACAAGTTGTTGGCCTTGCACTGTGACACATCATAGATGTACAGATGCTGAGAGATGAAGGTGTCAGCTGGCATTCAGTAGTGCATCGCTTTGGTGAAAAGTCTAAATGTTAAATGTAAATGTTCTAACTATGGTTTCAGGAGTATTACTGTGACAGGGCATTGTGAGGCAGTTAAACACTTGTGCTCCGACCTCTAAACTCTGTGCTAACAAATAAAATTAGAGGCCTCATTGAGCTTAACTGGTGACCTTTGAAACCTCCCAAGGATCTCCATGACATCTTAACAAAACACCATAGACTGTAGTCCAACAACTCTGCTATAACTTTTTCTATGTGTATGTACTAAAGGCGCAGCTGGTTGACCTCAAGTCGGAGCTGACGGCTGTGCAGGCGGAAAAGGCTGTGGTGGAGAAGGAAGTCCATGACCAGCTGCTCCAGCTCCATGCCTTGCAGCTCCAGCTCAATGCCAAGGCGGGACAGACCGTGGACTCGGGCTCCATCAAGGCCAAGCTGGTGAGGCCCCAGTCTAATCCACTGTTCTGAATCTATCTCCATCTGCTCTGGTTTTATTTCAGAAGTTCCTTATTGACATCAGGGCAACATTGTGGCCTACTGCCACTCCTAAAGTGCCAAACAGCAAATAATGAAGTGTAAAGATTGGAACAGCCCAAGCTATAAAAGTTTATCTTCTCTTGTTTCCATTTCCATATGTCACTATTGACAGAATTACATCAAAAACATTTGGAAGTGATCAAGGTCTAAAGTTTTCTGCTAATAATTTACCTTTTGTTTAATATCTTCTGCTCTGAGGTGTAAGGATTTCTCCAGCTTAAAAACTCTCCTCAGGTTCTGCTATAAGGCAAGAAGTTGGAAACTGAGCACAGACTGTCCTCAGCTAATGATGTACTTGACAAATGATGGACTTGTACTTATAAATAATACTAATAAATGGATTGTCAAAAAAGTAATGAATTCTAGGAATTCATGTACAGTATCATACCATACTGATAGCATCTCCCATCAGCCACATGAAAATGTGTACAGCACTATGACACAGTTGAGCACTTTTAACTTCCAAGTAATTTTTAGTTTTAAGAAACTTTGATAAAGACTATAGTACAAAATTATTTCATAATGATATTGATAATATATTAGACTATGGCCAGAAAATAAACAAAATGTTTCAAAAATAAACAAATGTTACCGTATGGTGACTGTCTTTCATGAGTACAATCCAACATGCGATTTGGCCAACGCTCCCTAACCCAGTCATCAGTTGAGGACAGTCTGCAATGATAAGTTGTGGAAATGGAAGAAAAAATTTCACTTAAAGCACATGCTCTTCAATGCCAGATATGCTACATGAGTCATCGTCTGAGGAGGAAACTCAAGGAGCAGAATGAGTGCCTGGGGAAATGGAGCATTAGAGCCACGCAAGACTTTGGTTTATAATTGAGTGAAGTGATGGAGGAAACATACATGTCCTTGTGGAAAATGCTATCATGTGTTATCTCTGTCAAGGCTGAGAGATGGTAAAGGGGCAGGAAGGGAAGGCAGTAAAGTAGGGACTCACTGATAAGAGGATATCTGGGTGCCGGCATGTTTTGGAAGGAGCCATATCAGTTTTAGGATGTTTGGAGACACAAAGGGCTCAAGAGCGTAGACCATTACAAGGATGCACTCCTACTGTCAGGCACACAATGCCCACACACAAGAGCAGGGGAGCTTTTGCAGGGAAATGTAGTGAAATCGAAGGTAGAGGTCAGATTCTCTTGAAACACAGCCAAAGCAAATATTACCATTAGGTTGTACTCAAAATTAAAACACTGCTACTTCAAAGTAAATTCCTTGAAGAATCATCTGTCCAATGACTACAGTTTATAAGAGTGATAAAACCTTTTAGTAATTTGTATAACAACATCAATATAATGCATGATTTTAATATTAATATTTTAGTGTATACTGGAAAAAAGGTAAGTGGCCTCCTGGGCTGAAAGAGTAAATACGCAACTTTGGACTGCACTGTGTTGCTTAACCGACTCCCATGGTGCCTCATTGACACTGAGCACTAACTGAACTGATAACATTTTGCCCTGGACAGCCAAGTTCACAGCTGACTTATTTGTTTATTCTACTTCTTTGGATGTGGGGGCTAATCTGAGGGAGAAGTCTTCTGTTCAGATTCACATCTTGTAAGGGTGTGGGTCCACTTTACTGTAACCGCTGAGTACCATACCCACTTTTTAACCTTTACGTCCTTTCTGTTTTTCTCTCTTTCCTCACCCCCCTCCAAGTCTGTTCCCTCAGTGGAGGACATGGTAAGTTGGATTAAGCCAACCCCACCCCCACCTGACTCTGTTTGTGCTTTCATTTAACCTTCATACTGTTCTCAAAGGTCCAGCACCCGCAGTCCCATCAGCACCCCAAATCCCACATAAGGTGTGAGGAGATCTGCTTGTCCTCATACCTGCAAAATGACCAGTTTTGTTGACTTCCTTACATGCCCAGTATCCATGTAGGGAATATCTAGGAGAACGTGTGAACAAATTCATTAATCAAATGGGTGTCCAGACAGATCAGTTTCCACAGCAGTCAACATCGAAAACAGAATGCACGCCTTCTCATTTATCTTTTGCCTGCTATTTAGCATCCATGTGTGCGTCTGTAGAAGCATCTTTCCCAGTGTGTAGCTCAAGTAGATCACACAGATAACGTGGGGAACACCTGCTGGTAGAACAACTAGTTGAACAGGTTTCCATCAAAACATCATCTACATCTGTGAATATACTTTGCACAGATTTTTTTGTAAGTATTGTCTTGCCTTAGAAATATATCCCCTCTTTTTTGCAGACCTATACCACTGCATAAATTGGAGTGAGGAGTATAACTGTAGCCTCAGAGGACAGAAGCAGCAGGTTTCACAAGTTGTAGTTTTGACATAGTTACACACTAAGAGATGTTTTGATGGAAGCTTTACCCAAAGCTGGTTTTCTTCCTGGCTCCTTTGCACAAAGCACAAACCTTGGACCAGCAGAGAACCTGATTTGAGGGACAATGACCTCAGGCTCTGGTTGTGGCTCCCTGTTTGTGTGTGGGGGACAGCTTTTGGTCCAGCACCAACTGTAGCTTTGATTACTGATCTTGTCTGTCCAAGTAGGTATTCCTTCACCATGGCTCAAACCCCTGCTACTTAGAATGCTGCCAGTGTCTCTTCTGTCCCATCCTTCTCTGATGTTTCCATTGGAGCTTGCTCCCATGATGGTGGTAAATCTGTCCAAACAAGCTAATAATCCTCTCTCCACTACTGCACATATGTCTGTGTGTGCATGACAGGAGCAGGAGCTGGAGACCAACAAGAAGGAGAAGCTTAAAGTGGCCAAGCTGGAGGCTGAAGTCAAGCTGTACAGGAAGGAGAATGAGGCCCTCCGCAGGCACATCGCAGTGCTGCAGGCAGAAGTCTATGGTGCACGACTGGCTGCCAAGTACTTGGACAAAGAGCTGGCTGGGAGGTAGGACAGCTGTCGTTCAGATACTTGTGGTTTTGTTAAAAAAATCTCCTACAGGAATTAAAATTATTTCTGTTAGTCTCCATGTTTATACCACACCTGCTGAATGAAACTGTTGACACTGTCAATGTTAAGGGTTCAGCAAATCCAGCTGCTGGGCAGAGACATGAAAGGTCCAGCTCACGACAAGCTCTGGAACCAGCTTGAGGCAGAAATTCATCTCCACCGCCACAAGACGGTCATCCGAGCCTGCAGGGGGCGCAATGATCCCAAAAAGCCCTTACCTTCCCCTGTGGGACATGTAAGTATCCTTTGGGAGGCTTCTGTGGTATTGAACTGTGTTGACTCTAAATTCTCCCCCCATGCAACTACGTTTGTTGCTAAATCTTGCAGGACCCAGACACGTTAAAGAAAACCCAGGGTGTTGGGCCAATACGGAAAGTTGTGCTCTCCAAAGAAGATCATGAAGGACTAGGAATCTCCATCACTGTGAGTTTCATCATAAAGCAATAGAAATGAGAAGGCAGTTTGGTCATTTTTACTAGTTTTTTTTTTTTTTTTGCCTAAATGATCAGGGAGGAAAGGAGCATGGTGTGCCAATCCTGATCTCAGAGATCCACCCCGCGCAGCCGGCTGAACGCTGCGGCGGTCTGCATGTTGGCGACGCCATCTTGGCCGTCAACAACATCAACCTGCGGGATGCCAAGCACAAGGAGGCAGTGACCATCCTTTCCCAGCAGGTGAGGGTAAATTTTGAAAGGGACATTTACCTTAGTTACCTCAACCTGCTAGTTTCACTTTTACATGCTGAGAACTCTTACAATCTCTTATAAACTTTTTCTGGTGAAGTGAATGTTTTGCTGAAATGCATTTCAGCACACAATGTTAGTGCAAGTTAACTACACGGATCAGCAGATCACTTTCTCACTGACACTGCCTGCTGTCTTTTGCCAGAGGGGTGAGATAGAGTTTGAGGTGGTCTACGTGGCACCCGAAGTTGATTCCGATGATGAGAATGTGGAGTATGAGGACGACAGTGGCCATCGTTACCGCCTGTACCTTGATGAGTTGGAGGAGGGATCGGCGGCCGGACGCAGCAGTGGAGCTGGAGACAATCCCTCGCTACAAGGCAGGTTGTGCAGAAAGTGAGGTGCAAGCTGAGCAATACCCAGCCTGTGTCCATTTCTGCAGGAAGCATTTAAGATGCAGGATGTAGTAATTAACTGCCTGCTTAAAAATCCCTCTGCAATGTACATGCATAAGTAAATCAGTGTGAAGAGGGAGAATGGATGTTTTGTAGCCATTAGGAAAGGCTCATTGACACTCCTCTCACCCCCACAGCTCTGCAGAAGAACTCGCCAAGCGCTGGGCTGGAGAATGGTGACACGGGCACCTCCAGCGAGACGTTGTCAGAGGAGATCCCCTCACGGGGTGCGGAGAGCTCCTCCTAGAGTTGGAGGTGTGCTGAGTGGGCCTCTACTTTAGGAGGGCAAGGGGTGAAAGACTGTAAATGTGGAGGAAGTGATTTGTACCAGATGAGAACTGCCTGCGGGGGACTCGGCAAGTGGGTGCACAAATAGGGAGGGGCAACAGCTGTGGGCGTGGGACAGGGAGTGAGATCATGTTCACTGCTTACTGTTGCCATGGGAGCACAACTGAATTCACATTTTTGCTTTTCTTTTAAGTTACTGGCTATTTTAGACACAGAGCTGTAACAGCAGCCGCCAGGCATTACAGAAGAACTGTGACGGTTGCTGCAGGTGCGGGATGATAAGGGTTTGGTTTCAATAGCAACCTTGTTGAATAAACCTAAGAACAAACAGCCCCCACTGACCATAAACATACATAGAAATCCCTAAATAAATGTTGTACCATAACTGCATATACACTGTACAGTAGCGTAGCAGAGTCTAAACGTTGGTTGTCCATCCTTTGAGTGACATACTGTGCTTTTATCCTCTTAAGTCTTATAGCAGACCTGCAGTTAAGTGCTGGACAGTCTGCAGTTTCACACGCTTCATCTATTCAGAATAAATCCAAAGGGAAGGATGGCTGCAAATAGGAGTTCTGCTGTGAAAGAGATTTGACGTTTTATATTTTAAAAAATTACTCAAAACGGAAGCCATTGCAAAGACTAACAGGGATGAGGGACCTCTGCCTTTGGATAACATCTGAAGACCTTGGGGTAGTTTGGCTTCAACCTCAGTGGAGGAGCAAAAGCAGATGGGAAGCTGTGGAACAGAAGTTGGGCTGGGTTCTGCCCAGTGTGAGGACACCTCAGAAACCCACAGACCCTGGCAGGACCCAACTGCCCACTGCTGCTATTGGTGAAAAGGTGCATCTCCCCTGCAGGTGGCGCCGACACAGGCGAGTGAACCCCATGACTGTTCTGTGCTGACAGTGGGTGCTTCCGTATCAAGAAAGAACTAAGTTACTGATGTCTAAAAAATTGTTTCAGAAAACATCTTAATGACAAACTGAAGCTTAAGGTTTTATAAGATGTCCTATGTTTGTGTGCCATGAAATCTACTGTATTATGTTTATTACTTTAAATGAGATCATTGCAAGCTTGTGAGACAGCAATATTTAATCCTTAATCCAGTTGTTATTTATGTAGTGCAGATAGCAGAGCTTCTTAAAGAGATGAGAACAGAATCTGGGCCAACACAATGCTGCCCAGGTTATTTTACTCTGTAAATTTCCTGTACTACTACTTCCACTTATTGTTATGCCTCATTAAATTGGTGTGCAATACACTTTTTCCTTGAATTTGATCAGCATTGATTCTTTGGATTTGTTCCTTGGTCACCAATTGACAACTCACTGGCGGCTGCCATCTTACCCGTTTGTCTCGCCGCTGCTCAGCAGCCATCAGGCCCAAATTGGTGTGCTGCTTCCTGGTCAGCTATTGCTTACTGCTGCGCTCGTGCATTGCGATGTCCAGCAGTCCCATGTGATTGTGTCCTGCCTTTTAATGACAACACAACTCGCAGTCACATTTGCTTTAACTATCATTTTGGGAACCAAAATCCTAAATTCCTGAAATATTCAGCAATAAAACAAAAGGCATCAGTACTTATGCACTAAGGACTCATGTAAAATTTTGTGTGAGAAATGATTGTGCTTGCGCTGTTTAAGGACTCTTGGTATCCAGATTTGCCTTCCCCTGTACAACCATTGTGGAAAGGAGGAGGTGGTGCGTGTACTTGGAGGACAGCATCGGTGCTTCTGCCTCATGGGTACACACGTCTGGTCAAAAGGAGTGCGTTGTCTGTACTCCTGGTCACCCTGGAACTTGCTACCTTGTCAAAAGCAAGCCACAAACACAGAGGAAGGCTGCCCTTCTCATCTCTGCCACTGCATGCATTCTAGACCATTCTTACCTGCTTGTTACTCTGAGGGACCCAGGATCTTATCCCTTGTACTGTTTACCGAGCTGAGGAATAGCTTTTGTACACAGTGTCATGGAAAAATGTATTTCCTGACAGATTTGGTATAATTGTTATTATATACATCTGTAGTAAAGTGAATAACCTTTGAATAAAATGCTTATTTGCCCACACAAAGTGCATAGGAGTCCATATGGGTTAAATGAAAATGTATGTTTTTGGGGGTCAGAATAAAACGGATATTGAAAGCAGAGTGAAGCCCAAAGCAGCCACCCCCCTTAACACACAGGTTTACAAACTTGAATGTTTTTCTTCGACGTTATAAAATGTTTTGTCGGTTTCAAAAACTGCCTTCATGTCACCATTAGTCGGCAGAAAAACACTAAGAAACAGGAATGTGGGACCACCATTTTACCAGCTTGCCTGATGCTCCCAATTTCCAGTGAAATAAGTTTTTACAGAAACTTACCTGTCAACCAGCAGATGTTCATAAGTTGAGGGACCCCCTGTAGTTTCACTCGGTACCTTTGGAAGCAGCATGTCACCCTGCTTTACGATAATGTACATATACATTTGATTCCCTTTTACCCCCAGATGAAACACAGACCACATTAACACAAAACCTTAAAAAAAAAAAAAAAAAAAAAATCATGCAAACTCAGGTTCCAGAATTTGCTTCCTGCAAATTCAGCACCAACAGTATTAATGACATCTGTCTCATATTAGGTTCTGCAGTGGCTTTGACTCCACAGGAAACGGAAAGGAACTGTATACAGGCTTACCTGCAGTCCTGTCTGCAGGACCTCCACCACTGGAGGGTCTACTGCTTGTGTTCCTGTTGATGCCCGGTTCTGTCTCAAGAAGACATCATTAAAACTGGAGAGTAATTGAGATCAAAAGTCACCCACCTGACAAATTGTTGGATCATTTTTTTCTTGATGTCCAAAGACTCTGCACTCCATTAGAAAATCTCAATATTTGATTACCATAAAAATCCATAAGTTGTGTTTCAGGTGGATGCAGGAGCAGAACACTGGAGCCCCTCAAGTCTTTTGGAGATCTTGTTTAGCAGAACAGCTAGAAAACCACCAGGAGGCACTGTGGTCTGTGTTTCTACATGCCAGGCCACCGGATCCCAGAGGGAATCCATAAACAAACGTTCACATCACACTAATGCACAATATACCACCAGGAAAAAGAATCACCACTTTGCTTACTTTATAAAAAAAAAAAAATGCTGAAATATTAATATCAAGAGCAAACTTGGCCCAAATAATATAAACGATGCTCTGTGGCAGCCGTGATAAAGTTAAATGTTTGGATGATCAGGCTGCTCTTTGGAAGCCATAGGATTAGGAAATTTTTATTTTCAAATGTATATACAAAGGTTTAGTGTTCACAGCTACAATAAACAAACTTTCTGAAATTACCGGAGATGCACCAAGTCTGAAAATGGAACATCTCTGTTTTCTAGCAGAGGAAAATAAATTTACCACCTCTGGAAATCAATTTCTGAAAGTTAAATTGGTTTACACAGGAGTGCAGTAGGTACAGCTTGCACCTTGGAACCTTTGGTGAAGATAAAAAAAATGGCCTCTGGGTAAATCATTGCATAGTTTACTGTACAATGTACCACAATGTAGGTGGCTGGCAAAAACATCAGATACATAAATAAATGGTAATAAATCGCAACATAGTTGCATTTAAAAAAAAAAAGTCTGCTTTTTTGCTTGTGGATTAACATGTTTTTAGATTGAGTTTGAATAATCTGTGCAAATGAAAAAAGGGGCAACTGAATGGAGCTGAGTGAAGAGGAGGATCTTTGTCAGCAAGAACAGACTTGAATGGAACGAGGAGAACCCAAGGAGCAGCATCAAAAGGCTCCGACTAAAAGACCACCCTCTACGTCTTCAGCACCTGACCACTCCAGTTTTAACCCCACTGAGATCTGCTTGGGGGGGGGGGGGGGGGGGCTCAGGCTCACATAGCAAACAGCTGCAGGGGCATCAAGGCCAGACTGCAGTGTGAAAGAGGCAGTCGATGGACTGTCTCATTGAGCCTCTGACTAAAGCAGCTTCCTTTGGACACTTGGCCATGAGCAGGGCTGCAGGGACTCGAGCAGCTCACGTCACCAGGAGCTTCTGTGCTGACAGGGAGACACCACATTCCAGTACTGGCACAGTTTGGGGTGAGCGTCCACGGGAACTGCCCAGTGCAGGTCAGCATTCACCTGGATGAGGGGGCAGAGAAAGTAAGCAAACTGGGAGACAACGAGGTCAGCTGTCAGCAGTTTTATTCTCAGCCTCGTGCATCACACAGCTCGCAGGCATCAGCGTTAACCAAACGGTTAGAAAAATCACTCATCTGCCCGTGCAAAATCTCTTCCTGCCAATAAAAACACTGCATCGCCACCCCCACCCCCCCCACAGACACAGAAATCAGTCTGAGTACAAGCCAGCCTCCGCACACAACACCACAGAAAGGTGCAATTAAATAAGATGATGGTGTAACAACTATGTACAAATATGTACATGCATATATAGCAGTGACCTTGGAGGCAGATTTATTTTGGTGAATCTCACAGTGGTCTCATGGCTTCACCACACCTCATGATGGAAAAATAAAACCAAATAAATAAAATTAGGGAAAACATTCACTCTAGATCAACTTTTCCAACAGCAAAAACAAATGTGCACAAGGAAAGGCATCTCTGATCAAGTGCCCAGTGGAGTTGGGCCACCACTGGACCCCCCCGGAACATCACAGCACAGACAGCAACATGGAGCAGCAACGGTTTGCACGGCGAATTCTTCACTGAAGTTACAAAGCACTCTGTTCGCAGCCTAGCTGCAGCCTTCGAAAAGGTCCAACTCAACACAAAAGGTAATCCAGCGCAATTTGTTTGAAGTCCCATAAAATCCCTCCGTGACGCTTGCTTCCGGCAGGCGGTGCATTCCTCTTCACGCATGTCTGATCCAGCCAGATTCTCCGGCTCATTCCCTAAGCCACCTGCACCGTCGGTGACAGAACGGTCATTGTTGCTCCGAGGAAGCTCCCCACCCTCCCATCCCCTCTAGACCCGCTGTGGCTCCTTGTTGGGATGACAACCTCATTCACCCACCCTCTATGCCACCCATTCTTTACACCCTCTGCATGTCCACCCTCCAGATCGCAGCTTTGCAGAAGACACATGGCCAGTTTTATCGCTGCCATCCGCACAAACGTGGGAAAGTCATCAGTTCCTCTAAAGGTGATCTGAACAAACATCCTCACATATCTAAGATTCAAGACTGCAAACCTAAGATGAGTATAACAGCAATCTGTTAAACCAAAGGAGGTTTTGGCATGAACTCTGGAATCCCTTGAACTTCAGATTTTCCTCTATGGTACAAAAATTCCCCATTTAGTGACAAACGGCAGCAAATACCTGTGGCCGTTTTGACATTAGTGGCTCAAAAACACATTTTAAAGCAGCTTCAAATGTTTACCTAAGCTAAAATAAAGAAAACTCCCCAAATCTAGACAAAACCCTGGAGGATAGCCCAAAGTTGCTCAGACCAGTGTACAAGAAAAATCCCTACAAGAGAAACAAAGTCCAGAGAATGAGGAACAGATGCAAAAATTTTGTATTGAGTAACATTCAGAAAACCCTCAGCTTCTGCCTCTTCCACCACTGGAAATGGCGTGCAAACCCAGCATAGAATCTTGTGTTCATCAAAGGTGTTGTAGCCCAACTGGACAACTGAACTCTGTCCTGGGAGGTTTCACAGGCCACAGGGTTTCATCCACACTTCCCACCTGATTGGACCTGATGGCTACTGAGATACAGTCTCTTGGGGCACAATAGTTCTCTGCGAAAGAATATTTGACCTGTGGTCTCTGGTAGTCAGCAGTATTGCTATTATGGATGAGGGATGAGCTCATTTTGGGTCTGTCATAGCCCCCCTCTGAGCTGCGCAGCCTATTTGTCTTTACCTGAGGGGTCTGGTAGTCCCCAGAGAAGAGTCCAGCCTTCGGAGGCTTTCCAAGGTCTACAGCCTTGAAGGATGGGGTTTTGCTAAGGACGGCACCTGGCACACTGTAGCTGGGGTCTGGCGTAAAGCAGTCCTTCCGGAAGGCATGCCGCTCGATGATGGGGGTGGCGTACTCGGGCTCTTGATTGGTCAGTGGCAGGGCATACTGGTTGGCTGTCTGCAGGTAGTCGTAGTGTGTGGCAGCATCACCGGCCTCCTCTTTGGCCTCCGTATCCATAGGCCTGAAGGTGGAGCCCTTTCTGGAGACCGTGCCAATGCCAATCATTGGGGGCTGCTGGTACTCCACTACACAAAATGGAGAACAAAGTTTACTTTCACTCACTACCTGTAATCCAAAGACAAACCACTGAAATTGGTAATGAGCAAAACTGCGGCCACAAGTGTGTGAAACACAATCCATTCCTAATGCCAAAGTAACATTCACAACTAATTTCCAAGCGGGAGAAGCTGCATGATACAGACTTCTATAAGTTTACAGGTTTTGTTGTGCAAAAGACTCAGAAATGACTACAGTACAGCTACAGTTTTTAATATTCATATCAGCTTGAAGCCATTGAAACGAAAATTAATTGAAAAAATATGAATATACAGATGCTGTCTTCTGCAGGCTTCTACTGTACGCCAGCTACTGATTGATTCATCCCATACATGCACAACTGATTTATGAAGCAAATGCAATAACTAAATAAATAAAGAAAAACTGAAAAAGTTTTTATCTTCAAAAATGTGTTACTCTACTAAGACAAGGGGAGAATATCACAAAAATCATGGAAAGAGCTTCTCCTCCCAGACTTCCTTCACACATCTACATGTTAGTCACAGAAGACCTCAAATCCCTATTCATGAACCCATTCATGAAGGCCACTGCAGTCAAGGGAAATCAGGAGCCCACGATTGACCTGGCTGGCTCTCAAATGCGGTTTAATGAAGCCACTTCCAAAGTCATGGATTAGCATACTTTCCTGCTGGGTCTTGCAACTTCAGCTTTTTTTCAGGCACATAATTGTGCTGACAGCAGTATCTTTTTTCCAAAACAGAGCATCATCTAACCGCTGTGAAGTTCCATGCTCGCTCTAGAGCGGATAATAACCAGGCTGCTATGCATCGCTATGCTGCCATTCAAAGCAACTCTTTTAAGGAGAAGTAGGATTAGAGCACAAAGAAGAGCAGCAAAGACCAACATTACATGCATTTTTATTAAACTGATGCTTTTCTCTTAAGCAACTTAAAACATTAAGCAGTATACTGTATTTATACAGTTGGGCAAATGTTACTGAAGCACTTTGATCAAGGGAGTTACAGCAGGAGATGGCAGCGGCTTTAACCACTGCACCACCTGCTGTGCTTCCCAGTTTGTGTGGAAGGCAAAGCATATTTGTGAGCATTTTCTGACTGAATGTTCAGACTAAACTCTCTCACCAGCCATGGTGCTGGTGACCAGATCCAACTTCTGCATGGGCTCTTGCTCGGGGCTGTAGCTGATGGTGAACTCAGTGGATGGTTGCCGGATGAACGGCTGTTTCACCTGCTTCCAACAGCCTGGGTGAAGAGGAGACCAGAGAGGGGCCCACAGGTGGGCTGAAATGTGATAGCTCACAGTTGACCCCTACTCTGAGATCTTCAAACAAGACACTTAACTGGAATTCTGTCTGCCAAATGTATTCAGTTTTAACCTGAGCAAATGCTTCTGGACACAAGTAATAACAGCAAATACTGTGAAGCTGCCATCTTGTACAAAAGTGTGAGTGGCTTGTGGAGCAGGCTGGACAATGAGGTGGGAGGTGATGTGGGAAGCAGCTGTAACGTATACACCCTGGGGATGGGGTTCAAAGCTGAGTGATTCTACGCTCAGAAACTCTGTACTCACTCACCTACACAGCCAACAGTGATTTTGTCTCCCAACCACACATCACACCACCTATTGTTCTGATCACTATGCAAGGTGGGCAATAACATGCAAACTCATAGAAGTACTAACTGGGATGTGAAAGAACAATGGCAACAACACATTAGTTTCCCCTCTGTGTGGTGTCATGTGCTGCACAGCCTCTTGGCAATTAAATGTGTGTTAGGTGTCCAACACAGTGAAGAGCAAGACACAGACTGACCTGTGTTCTTGTCCTCTGAAGAGCCGTAGCCATTGTCTTTCCTCTTCTTCCTGTCAGACAGTGATAAATGCACACATCTGCATGGGCTCCATCTGCACCAGCCTGACACCCTGTCCTCATTTCTATCTTCACACCAAGGTCTCTGGGGACAACGGCAGCTGGCTCACCTCCTGACACAAACCTCCGAACTCTGACTATCTGTCTTCTACATGGCCCAGCAACCCTGGTTAACCCTCAAACAGGCAACCTTTAGTAGCACATAAAAGTGTGTGTGGCCCCCCAGTGTGTGCTATACACACAGCCGCTGGAGATAAGGTACACATGATGTGTAAAGAGCTGCACAGAGAAAGAAGAGATGACCTGCAGCTTGCGATGAAGCCAAAGTGCATCTACACTCTGCATAGGTGGTGGTGGGGGGGGGGGCTACGCAAAAGAGAGGCCACTACATTATACTTTTTTTTTTTTAGTGCAACACCTTATACAGCCCTCCATCGCTGATTAAGGAATCATATGTTCTGTATACTGACAAAAACAATTTTAAATCATCAGCTCAGACTGAATCATGACTGTTGTCTCATGTATGCACAAACTGACATTTGAGGTCTAGCACCCAAGCAACTTTAAGCAAAGCCACAAAATTTTGTTTTAGTTTCTGGATATTATTTGTGATGCCAACCTCGTACCTGTGTGTCACTTTGCAGATGCAGACCACAGCCAACAGCAGGATGACCAGCAGCACGGTGGGGGCAACAATGGAGGTCAGTTTTACTAAAGAAACACAATCAGGGAAGGCTTGTCAGCAGTTAGTGGGATGGCTTCAACACAAATTGCATCATTCAAATATAACTTGCACATATCCACACGTGCACACACCTAGGTCAGTTTGTGAATCCACAGGTCCCGATGTGGTCACTGCTTCCACCTCCGCCTTCTCATCCCCCTCCACCACCGTAACTGCAGGGGGCTTGGTTCTGGATTGGAGGAGGTCCAAAGCCGAGGAGTTCTCTAGGGAGAGGAGGCAGGTTGGGGTGGTCGGTCAGTGTCAGAGTCACCAACTAAACAGCGATATAATTCAGCAACATTGTAGGAAAAACAGGTAACTTGTTTGCTCTTCTAGTGTTTCCAATGTACCAATTTTGACAAGTGTGACTTTCATTCACACAACTGACTGAAGAGCCACAACTGAGAAAAGAGCTGAGTCTCTACTCTGTACTACAAAAAATGGTATTTGAATGCTCATTCATAGACAATAGCTATTTTTTCAGTTGGATGCAGAGGCGGTCCTCACCTTTGATGTAAGGACAACCTAACAGCTCCACTGTTAAAGCAATCTTCTGGTGCCACCTGAGGGGCACCAGACGCAAGTATCGGGCCACAATGGGTGACTGAAATGAGTTTCGGGATGGATTGAGGCAATCCATGTTACCCATGAACACCTGGGGCAGAGGAAGAAAGGAGAACAGGAAGTTGTACAGATAAGAATGGAGTTATGGACATTTTTTTTTTTTTAAGTAAAAATAAACAGCAGTCACCATCATTCAACAACAATAAGTTGCAGGGAAGCTAGTATAAATAAGGCTTCAGCATCTCACTTTCTCAGAGTTGTTGTTCTGCATGTATGTCTTCCAGTGGTTTCTCTCTTTGTACTCTATCTTGTATGTCTTCACGTAAAATTCCAGCCCACACTGAGGATACCCTGTGGTTATAATGTCTGAAAAACAAAGCAAAAAAGCTCATAGAAATAAGTTAAACTTTCCTAAGAAATCACTTTCTTCCTGATCACTGTAGTCCCTCTTCAGGAAGTCAAGGCCCCAAAGAGGTATGAAGAGATGGATGTTGTACTGCCAGGCTGTAAAAAGAATGGAAAGCAAAAGACTGCTATCTACTCTGCACAGGACCATCATCTCACAGTGACAGGAAATACCTGTAGTTGTATCCAGATGTGGCTAAAGATGCAAAAAGTTTATTAGGCAAACATACCATAGTTTGTATTACACAATTCTGCTTTCATCTACATTTTGACTTTCACAGGGAAGTTTATTGGTGCTTGTAATCAAGGATAAATAATTTCCAGCATTCTCCTGGCTGCCCAAACCAAATTAGCATCTTCTATACTAAAGAACATGTTGCCCTTCTGGGAAGGAAGAGGGGGAGATTATTTGGTTGCAATGCTCAGAATATTGTCCAACTGATTTCTGGTAACACTACCCCTTTCTCAGGACATGCATTCCACACCAAATGAAAGTCACCAAAGCCAGTTTCCAAAACAGTAACAAAGCAGACATTCTCCAGTTCTAGGAGCAGCCTGTCATGACTCGGATGGCATGAAATTAGCTTGGACTGGCTGATTACACGTGCCATGCTGAAAATAAAGTCTAGCATCCGGAACCTTCCTATATTTAAACAGGCCTTTGTACACTGTTCACACAGTTGTGCAACGCATGCACAGTGGACCATTATTCCCAATTACATAAGACGACGCACACCGTAACAAGGACGATGGAGGGGAAATGGGGAGACCATGCAGCCCTGTGTTGGAGAACCTCTAAGCAGAGAAAATACACACAATTAGGATAACCCCCCCCCTTACAGTATTTTGCAGTAGATGTATGTGTTCATATGTGTATGAATGGAAAATCCTATTAGCTTCTGCTGAGGGAGATTATAGCCATGCTGGCGTTTTCAAGCGTTAAACAGACCCAGAACAGTTATTGCCTATAACTAAGGACCCAAAACAAAGGCAGTTAAAATTGTGAATTTTAAAGAGCAGCCAAGAATACCAGGGTTTCTGTTTAATTTCTTTTTGCCAAAAAAGTGTGCAAAACAGGTGAGGAGCCTAGAAGCTCTCACACCATTAGTACTTGGACCTTAATACCTTATTAGATATTCACCTAGACCTGCTGCAAAGTAACCTGAACTCAATGGATTTTTTATGAAAGAAAAAAATTCAAATAATGTAAATTGAGATGGTGTGAATGTATTTCAAGACCGTGTTGTTTGGGTTCAGGTCAAGTTTTGCCATGAATTTTCAGCCTTCACCAGAAAGATGTGTGAAGTGGGATGCAGAAAGGCTCAATATTCAGTCCCCACAGGCCTCTCACCTGTGATCATCATCTTCTCACCCAGGTCTAGGACCATCCATTGTTGGCTACCACTTTGGTCTGAAATCCAAGTGGTGCTCCTATCCAGCAGTTGAGTTCCATTGAGGTTCTGGACTTTCAGTGAAGTTATCTTGGTGGCATTGTCCCCAGAGCCAACACCAGCTGATACAGGCCAGACACGTGCATGTTGTTCACAGGCTGCAGAGGAACAATGAAGAAACACCTAGTGTTACTGCCTGAAGCAGGTGTGTCACTTATCTCCTCACATTCAGGGAAAGAGATCAACCCACTACTCTGTGTCAAATTTACAGGAGACATGTAAAGAATTCTACATTTTAAAAACAATGAAAATGAAATGGGGTGTGACAGATGCATATTGAGAAGAGAGGGAAACAACGCATATTTACACCCCCAACAATCTCCTTTCCTCTAATACAGTGGTTTCCTTGCTGTCTTTGGCTGCTCCTAGAAGCCTCCCTACAATATGCTGGCATTTTACCAGCTGAGCTAAACATCTGCAGAGAGAGGAAATGAAAAGGATGGTTCTACACCAGGCACATCACATTTTCTCCTCAAGGTCTTCTTACACCCCATCTACAGCTGTGCCTGTACAAAAAAGTAATAAAGCTTTTACGCTCTTACTATATACTCATACAATTATATCAGTTCAAAGGCCTTAACCACTCTCAATAAACCCTGACATCTCAGTCTGCACTAAGAAAAACGAATCAGCTCAAACAGAAGGGCCATCTTCCTCATACATTGAATGTGCTTCCTTGTACTGATATAACTTCCTGTTCTTTCAAAGACAGATGGAGTAACATTAAGTTGAACAATAAATACCACCCTATGCACATCCTGATGCAAAACAGACAAAACTACACAGATTAAACCACACACAAGTCACAACACTTCCTTGACTTAACAGGTTGAAACTGGACTGGCAATAATACATCATCAGGGTCATCTGTGCAGAGCCAAAAAGAATGACTATGGCATAAAGGTAAACTTTTCCGGTGAACAAGAAATTCAAGCATGTGGGGGTGGGGGTGACTGTGGGGTAACGGCCTCAAACTGTCTCTTAAGCCTCGTTGCATGAACGCAGCCCTGCTGGCTCATCAAATCAGAGCATAAAAATATGAATTACGATGAAGATAACAAAAGATCTTCACCTGTGTGATTGTTATATATGAGCTTCCAGTCAGGGTTTTCCTCACCCTCTCACTTCATAGCTTCCACCAGTAACTCTAGGACTTGCACTGCAATTGTCTAGACCAGGGGGGGAAGAAAAAAAAAAAAACCAGAGACCCAGTGTACGTCCCAAGCCACAATAAGCCAGCAATAACCATAATGACATTCCCATGCCCCCAATAACCACTCATAAAGAATTATCATATCTGTAATTAGATAAAGTTTACAAGCTTATTTCACAACAACAATCCCTGTCAAGCAAGTTCTCCCAGTGAGACCTCCACTGTCTACGTATTGTGGACTTCATAGAGTTTTGAGCCAGCCAAACACTTGGGGAAGAGCTGTTACACTAAACTGTACACGTTATTTTACAAGAAGGCAATACTGCAATGTCTACCTTTTTTATTAAAATATTAGTTCAATAAAACAATTACAAACACCCTGCACTAAATGGTGGAATAAGAATGCTGTACAAGACAATTCAAACTCCATAACAAGATGACTGCGTAGAATATTTTAGGCGTTACAGGCACCACAAAAAACCAGCACCAAAGTAACACTGTTGGACTTCCATGATGAAGATGAGAACGAACTTCTTACCATCATTGTGGAAAGTGAAGAGCTTCTCAGACAAAGACCCTCTGAAAGAGAGACAGAAAAACCAAACACATCAATCAGCATCGGGCTGTTAGGTTCAACGGCTGCAATTACTCTGATGAATTGAGGGGCAACACCCACTGGGCCTCAAAAGGAGGGCCCCTCCACTCATTGCTTCCCCAAGCCTTCACCCCTTCCTGCTTTTATCATTGCCCCCCAACATTCCTTCTAATGCCTTTAGTTTGACAGCCAGCTTGTATCATATGGATTTTAATTGAGAAAAAAAATTAGCACTTCAAGAGAGCATAGCACTGTATTAAGGAGGAAGGTGCTGCAGACACCCTGCTCTGGCACTGCTCACCCCCTTCCCATCCTTTGCACACACTTCCTTTCCCCGATACCCATTTCGTAAAAGATGCACCTTCATCACAAATGTGAGTTCTAGAGCAGAGCTGAGCAAAATCTCTGTAAGGTGCCATTTGTTGCTGTCAAGTCAGTGAAAAGTATGCTGGGTAACACCTAATTATATGGTAGTCCAGAGTGAAGTCAGTACATTTCTGTGCTAAATTCTTACCCTTGATGTTTTAAAGTCCCCCCACCCAGTTTAGTAACTACTAATTAGGCTGCTGCCGACCGAGGTCCCGTTGCCGTCTACAACCTTCTCTCTAGCAGAAAAGTGTGATATTCAGCGCTGCCATTTCATAACAGTGGATCACTGATAGATGACAACATGCAGAAACAGCAGTCTGATAGACTGCTATTTAAAATTGTGATGATTTCCAACTAAACTTTCCCATGATCTATCTGAAAGACCAAACTACTAATATAATCCTTATTCTACACAGCTGCAGAATACTACAAAAATCTGACTAACCACAGTAAATAAGTTTAACTGATGGCAGACTGATGTGGGGCATGTCCAACAGCAACCCAAACATGTCTAAACACTACACTTCAGTACTCGTCAGCAACAAACCATCTTGACATTTCACACATACCACTTGTTCAAAGGAACTTTCATGTTTCATGGAAACTACCTTACTTTTTTCTTAAATTGACTGAAATTTTACCCAGGCCATATCCCAGAGATTAAAAGCATAAATCATGTTTAATGGGAGAAATTTCAAAATAGGTTGATCATCTGAATGTCACAGTAAAAATTCAGATCACAGTTCCTGCCAAGACAAAATATTTGGTAGTATTTTTATTTTTTTATTTTTTTTAAACACAGGAACAAATCAATTTTATTTTAATTTAGACATAATACTGTGTAAACTGAAACTATCATATTTGAGAATGTTTGTTTTAACTGTAAATTGGCACAGTTTAACAGTAAAACTGCTATAACACTGCTGAGACAGCAGAGTAAATTCTCAAGTATAAGGAGCCAACATGAAACGTCACATCACTTTCCCTGTCAATCCCACCCAAGCACTAAAGCCAAAGCAGAAATTAAATTTATTTGTAGTTGAGTGTGCGTAATAACTGTCAAGTTACTTTGATACTGTTACTCACATTACTAAAAGTACCCTTAACTCTATGTTTCACATTAGCTTTTTAGCTATGCAAATACCATGGGTTTACTTGGGACTTCATGTTAGTTATACAGCTACACCAATACAGCAGTAGGAAGTTTAGATTAGCTGTAGAATTAAGTCTACACAGGATGGTTCTACACCAAGTTACTGAAGTTAAACTGTTTATGCTGTGTTTCACAGTCAAAATTTTTCCCAAACAATACAGGGATGCAGCCTGCAGACCTTGTAAAAAAGCATTAGATTACCAAGACTTTGTGGGATCACAGGTCAGACACAGGTGGCTTGTCAGCTCATTGCAGCAAACATTGATAAGACTTAACCTCCATTACACACTGCTCAGTGACAATCACACCAAAACATTCCCACGATCAGCATACGGGTTTCAACACTCAGGGATGGCAAACAAATCACTTGCTCTCTGTTATGCAACATCATGAGCATAAATCACAGTGACTAATACGTAATAACATAAGCCACCTTAAGAAACCTTTGGCGGTACCTTCCCTCTTTCCATCATTTAACTCATGCTTTCCTCCAAAGGAACTAACAATGCTAAGCTACTTAAGAGTGGTTATAGGTTGTTTGGTTTGCAAGACCAGTGTGACCAGACTTTCATACACTAAAACAGAACTCACCTTGTGGACTGAATGCCATTGGCTTTGGTAGCATAGTAGCTGCTCAGGCCTTTCTTTGTTTCCACCAAGATGTAGCCACCTTGCTCATCTGTGATGACCCCTGCATGCACAGCCGCTTTGCACAGAACTGACGTCTGAAACAAAAAAGGATCTATCTATACACATTGTTTTAAATATAATCTCACAATAAAGGCAAAATAACTTTTAATGCAATACATTTTCCTCAGATGGATCATTTAAATAAACAAAATGTTAAAGGATAAAAATAACATCAAATGTGACCAAGCAGACTGTAATCCTTGCATCAGAAACATTTGAAATTGCAGACGTTACACATCTTGAATACAAAATCTTCATAATCATTCTAACTGTTGAGATCTTTTTCTGCAAAGAACAAAGATACGGACAAAGGAGTTCTACATTTTCAGCAATTTGCCACATACAAAACACATTTCCTAATGTGCTCTATAATTATCCAGCTTAATGGAGCTGTCAAGAGGAAGAATGAGAATTGAATGAAAACCTCATTTGCAAACAAGTGGTGCCCAACAGTTTTTATTTATTTATTTATTTTTAAACTGTAAAACATGTTTCTTGGAAGTGTAAGTGTTAGAACATTTGGACACAGCAGATCCAGTTTTCCCTGTAACAGAAAAACTTGTGTAAACGATGCATATGTGAGCTGGTTACCAGGCGATGATGGCTGCCACATGGCTACTAGCAACACCCCCATCTCCACCAGAGAACCACATACCCTCAGCAAGCTTTCTGGTAGAGCTCAACAGTGGTTTATGGTGGAAACTCTGGGCCTCTGATAAAACAGCTGGAACTAATCAGGGCTCCACTTCTTTTGCCAAATAATTTACCAACAGCAATATAACCATAAATGTAGGAAGGCCCTCCTATGTTCCAACACCAACATGACCTGTTTTGCTTGGTACACAGCAGGTAAGTCAATGTCTAATGCTGAGGAATCAAGTGGCCGTAGTAAATTAAAGGAATGGATTCATTTTACTCCAATCTGAAATCTCCCATTGAGAAGAAATTCTTTAGCAGATCAGGCTTCATTTCCTTGAAAAAGTAAACAGTCAGCCTACAGTTTCTAGTGCTATGATCATTTATGCATACCAAAAAGTTTTTTCCATTACATTAGCACTGGTGAGGGTGACTGGTAAATTTTTTTCATAATCCAGAAAAAATAGATATTTTTAAAACATTTTGCTGTGGTGCTGAGATTTACACTGTAGCTCATTACTTGCTTATAAATGCTTTGAGAGATAACCATCATTATTATTGCTGTTATATAACCTAAGAAATAAACAATTACTGAAAAATAATGCAAAAAAGCAGTTAAACTCTTGCCTGGCCAAAATGCCTTGCTTTTCAAAACCATAATTCAGCATCAAGGATCTTCAAATGTCCCAGCTAAGGCCCGGTGACTCCAGGACCTCCTGTGTGGCCTATGTAGAATCCAATCAAAATACTGACAGTATATCAATGAAGGAGATAAACAATAAAGTGACAGCACCCATTTCCATTGCTAAAACAGGCTCTTAGTCTTCTATTTGAGAGGCACAATCCACATGACAAACATTGCTCCACCATACAAATATGCACAATCACATTAAGAGCTCTCCACCCTACACTTTACCACTATGAGGTGCTGATCACCTAAATAAGTGTCATTTAAATTCCGTTCACTTTCCTCAGCCTTTCTGGTCATCAGTGTACACCTTTCCTCCAGCTCCCAAGAGAAAGCCACAATATATGGAAATTGTACTAATTGTATTTTATTCTCTTTGTTGTCTGTGTCCATCTAAACTATGACAGGTACTGTTCTGTACACTGATGGTGGATGGAGAGGTGCAACAAAACATGTAGCTTCCAAAGAGATAAATTGGTGTCGAGTAAGACCTCAAAACACAAGTTTGCCCCTATAAGGAAACTTATATTTTTTCTTATAAACACACGCATAATATATATAAGTATGTATAAAAACGGATATTTGCCCTAAGTTTGAGTTACAGCTTGACACGGAGAGATGCACATACATTGAACTACTATACCAATGACCTGTCTCTCAACAACAGATAAAACCTTTCAAATCCAAGGCAGGAAAATAGATTATGCCCTTAAGAGGAAGAAACCAGCATGAAATTCTCAAATTAGTCTCCAGACAGACAGTATTGCTTCTTTGAAGATAAGCAGAAATCACTCATGCCTGTATCTTCCTGTTAGACTATGACCACAGGTCTACTCACATGTCTGTAGCCGTGTGAAATGTCCCCAGACACATCCCCATTCACATCCTTGCATCCTGCTGGACAATATTTCCTAAGGAAGAGGACAACAACACAACTAAACCAACATGTTCCTGTTACATTGTGCTAAACACCTGTAACTTCCTCCCCAAATCAGTCATGTAATTTCAGCTGAAATCTTACTATCAAATACCATTGCAGAAAGACTTCAGTTTTTACATTCACGTACTATTATACCTGTGTATATATTATATATACACTGTGCATATATAATATATATACACAATATTACTTTACCTGTACTTTGGGGTTGAAAAACTGTTGCCTGTGTCCAAGCATGTGATCAGATCTGAGGGCACAATGGGAAGAGACAATGCGACATTAACACAATGCACTGTAAAAATGTCAATGCTGAAAATAGGCTCGCAAGAGGGAGCGGACACAGGAAACAGGGCCGGAGCAACAGCAGAAAACCACCAAAACAGGACGACCACCCAGCTTCCTTTGCTCCGCTTTCCTCCACTGCAATTCACATTAACCAAACGGACACACACACACACACACACACACACTGACCACCATGGAAGACCACAAGCGTTCAATTTCCAACTGCAAGCCTTACAGTACTGACAAAGAAAAACAAACATTAATAAACATAACAGCAGGAGCTGGAAAGTTGTATATCCAGAAATGAGAAACACTGATCAGCATCACTTTGTCATTATCCCTGCAAAAATATCAGGAACATAAATACTCTGAACCAAGCAGCAGCATCTCCTTGCCTTTGTCAATATCAGTAACATTGTTACTTTCCTTCCAGTTAGCAGCTGATGTTTTCATTTATATTTATCTAAACAGCAGGTGAGTTTAACTTATACCCACCTGAATGGGGCACAGTAAAAAAAACTTGCAGACACACAAGCATAAATACAGTTAAATAATTAATGATAATGAAGCTGGCAGACCCTTGCTCTAGCTTCACTCACCTTTGTGTTCTGCTGTGGCGTAGGTCAGAAGAAATCCACGTCCAGAGATGTGTTGTCCACTGTAAAACTGGATGGTGACCTCACTGGCCTCCAAAATCTCAGGCAGATGGGACTTGAGCGGGTTACAGTACATCTTATTCACTGGAACAAGATCGGAGCAGAAGGACAGAATACAGAAAGATGTGACAAAAAGGGAAACAAAAGGACATTTATATTTTAGGTTAAGTGATCAGGTGGCAAAACAGTCTTTTCTCTACCCCCACTGTGTTTAACAAGAAACTTAGATCCAGGCAAGTTTATTTAAAACTATTAGGAAAGAACTGTTAAGTGTAATTTAATTCAACAATCTGTACATACAAACAAGGACCACTAATATGAAATCATTTGTAGGACAGTAAGACACATATTCCACTTACTGCTGTGTCCAACACTGCTGCTCAAAGTCAAAGATACCAATTTTGTCAACGACTTCTCCTTCCCACTTTCCATCATATCTCTTTTTATGATAGTGAAGGCTAATATTTGCAGCTGGGGGAAAAATACTAGGGAACCATTGTTTTTCCCCCACTGTGTCTGTTGCTAAAGAAACTGCTCCAACTATCAAGCACAGAAGTCTCTTTCACATCACATCAGGTTCCAGTCATCTTGTGGTAACTACATTACCTGTTCATCTGAACATCCCTGGCAAAGGGCAATATGACTACCTTATGACACACAGCAACCAGGTCTGGGAAGACATCTTAATATTAACAAAAGGCATGGACATGTATCCAAATGGTTGCTGATAATACAAATAATTCAGCCAAAATTGGAAATATGGAAATACTAGAGTGAATCTGCTGTTATCTCCTTGAGAAAACAGGCAAAGCTCCTGTAAAATACACACATGAAAACATTAAAAATGGATGCCTTTGGCAAAGAAATTTAAACAATGAAAATAATTTCTCTTAGAGGAAGCCTGAGTCAGCCAATATGAAGACTGTCTGCACACATTTAGGTTTCATCACACAATAGCAATCAGTGAAACAAAAAAAATTAGCTTTCCACTATATCCCCCTGAAAAACACACATGCACACAGTCTTGTGTGTTTCCTCGAGCCCCAGTTTCCATCAGCCTTAATGAGTAGTGGACATGACAGGAGTTCCTCATCTGACTACATCAAGATTTTAGAGAAGAGTCCCTGGTGCTTAGGCCAAACCACTTGACAGACTCAATCACAGTAATTAATACATTGCAGGATACAGAACCACACAATCACTGAAAGTGTCCACTCAGTTCCTTTCAGCATTGCCACAGTTACTGGATGAGAAGCAAAATGGCACCCAGGCAGCATTTGCTGAACAGCCAGTTTGCACAGAATAAACCACAAGCTAAGTTTCACAGAGTGAGTACAATTTCTGACAAGGGTTTCCACCCCTTTTAACATCAGGTGCAGTAGCTTCTGTACCACCTGACTTTACATACTGGGAAATCACAGATGAAAATAGATTATTCTTGATGCCCAGAAGTATACAGTTTGCATCAGCTGTGAATAAACCTGGGAATCACAGAATTTTCATACTTTCATTTCTTTGAACAAATAGACATCTTGCACCTGCCATAATTTTACACAGACACATCATATATGACAGTCTGTAGCATGAGACTTTCACTGTAGCCATCCAGCTTCAGTATCCACCATACGTGAACTAGAGGCTAAAGCAGGTTGTGCTACAGCCTGTTCAGGAAGCTCTATCTGTTCAGTTCACTTCCCACCCAGTGCTGATTGATACCTTCTATATTCCCCTTGCTGCTGCATGGATATGTAGACTATCTCAGCCCTAGGGCAGAAACTCAAGCATAGACATGTCTTCCACCACACCCAAATGTACTGTGTTGCATGTGCAGCCCACCTGTGGCCGCCCCCTCCCACTCCACTTCCAGTCGGCCCACCTTGTTCACTTCCCTTGGGCCTGTAGAGGATTTGGACATAGCTGGACTGGCAGTCAGACTCTTCGATGTCAAAGTCTCCAAACTGGACAATGACTCGGTGGCCCTCTTTCAGCCGAATCTTCCTCTCACACCATGAGTTGTTGGGGTAGGTGCCGGGGTAGTTCCTGGAGGAAAGCACCCCACTTTCAGGGCCCTGGACCCAGTGGCCACATCCATTTTCTGGCAGAAACAGGAAAAATGCAAGACAGATGCACTGAGTGCTTCTACACATTAAATATGCATGAAGCCATTTAACCTACAAAATACTCTTTTATAAAAAAGCAAAGTGACAAAAATTGACAGGGAAACCAGGCCTAATCTTAACCTGCGCACAGAAAACCAGTCTAAAAGATTCAATCCATGTCAACCTATCATTTTCATTATAACTGTTTTTATATTTTGCATTCCTCCCACATTTTTAACCCTGCTTGCAGTGCGCTTTTGTATATTGCCCTAAAAATATTAATATTTAGACATGAGGTACAACTGCCACTGAGCTAATAAAGTAAAGCAAAAAATATGACAAAGGGGTTCACGGGACAGTCAGTAAACCTGCTACTACATGCCTATTCGTTCTCTACGTTGTATTGTCTCAAACTAAGGGCTATAAAACTGCCTATGGCTGCACTAATTATACCGTAGCAAGTCAGCACTAGCAGACGCCACACAGAAATGCAAGTCGGAGCAAAACCAATGATGGCACGGGATATATACAGAACTGTCTACATGTGCAGAACACCAAGAAGGTGTGCGTGAGAAGGAACCCCTCCTCCTGCCAAAAGCCCTTGTTAACAGGCGCCAGCAAGGACACTCTGGAGAGACCCAGCTGCCAAAGTCAGAATGAGAAGCTCTGTTTCTCAAGCATGGTAAGAGCAAGTCAACAGCCCACCATGTGACCCCTGCTCACCCTATACAATCCTGAGGTCCATGCAAGTTGTGCTGGGTGTGGCTTTGACACCTGCACCGGCTGCTCGCCAAAACCCAGGGCTGCAGGACAACTGCACTGCGGCCGCCATGTGGAAGTCACTTCCTACATACCAGACCCTTCTTCACAACAGCTCAGCCACCAAAAGCTGGAATGGTACCAAAGTGGCATTCTGTTTGCACACACATGTGATAAACAAGCTTTTTATATAAGGAGACAGTCTTTCATTGGCTACATTTAGAAGATTGTAGAGAAGGTGGGAAGCACAGGAAAGTTTGCTTGTCCCCACCCTGAAAGGTTATAAAAATAAACAGTCATTGTGAATTAACTCCATATTACATCACTGTTACACCAGGACAGACATAGCAGCCTTTGTACCCCAAATTTGCTCAGTCCAGATGTACCTTCCTCAAAGGTGGGGCAAGGATGGGGGTGTGGGCATAAAAAGGAAGTATATACCTGGAATTGGGTGGCAAACCCAGTGAAATCACCATTGCCTAAAGTTGTGGACAGAAAACCACCCACAAGGACTCTTTGGCCACTGTAAAACAGAAGCACAATTTTTTTTTTTTTTTTTTTACAGCAACTTAACTCATCGGCTGTACATAACCTTTTATAGTAATGAGAAGATCGTTTCTATAGCCAATCTACCCTCACAACTTTATTTTCCCCAATTCTTCAACACCTACAGCCTATGCTGTTAAATAAAAACTTGCCCAACCAGTTTTCCTCCCTAGTTTACATGACAGCATAAAATGCTTCCTGTTTTGGGATTTTTTTTTTTTTTAAACGTTCTGCTCAATACACCACGAAATCCACGTTCTGCTATTCTCCATTTAGCTTAGCCAGCAATCCACTTTATGGCTTATAAGATGTAGTTGTGCCACAATTTGCACAGCGTAAAGCAGAACTAAAAACTGAACTTGCAGCAGCCAGTAAATAAGCTATAAAATTAAACTCCATCTTCAGGATGGGCTTTGTTTACTACAGCTGCTTTGCAAGGACCACCTCTGGTCAAACATCATCCCTCCCCTGCCTGAACAATACTGCAAGCAAAAGGGGGAAAAATCCAGCCTGTTGGGCTGCATAAGCACACAGCTAATAAGGACAGGTGGGAAAAACCCCCCGGCGGCTTTCCTGTCAACCTACTGAGCACGTGGATGGAGCACGAGGGCAGAGGCATTCATGGTGTTGTTGATTAGAGGGCAAGAGAACGCGATTCAACCCCCCTCCCACCACCACCATGGTCAGTCATAGAACAAAACCGCAGGAGCATAGACAGGGAACAATGGCAACCCCCTCTCAGACCCCTGGCATTATCATCCCCATTCACCCCTAGCCAGAGGACCACAACAAACAGAGGGATGCTCATGCAGCAAAGAGAACATTAGCTTTGTCAGGTTTGGACAAATACCTGCATCTGGAGGGCTACACCTGGATCAACCTGATTCTAGAGGAAACTTTTGCACAGGAAGCTTCCTCAACTTGTTTGCTTGGCTAGAGAAGCCCCCTCACAAACACACTGCTGGCCTGGTAATGTGAAGCCTTCCAGCTTTCCTTAAGCAGCACATTGTCAGCAGCCTTCCTGTCACAAGACCCAAGTATCCCACACAACAAAAATCCTAATATTTAAGGGTAGACATGAAACCTATAAGAACAACTACTTTTTTATTATACAAATTTCTGAGGTTGAACACATGTATTAAACCTTAGTACAGAAGCACAGTTGTTAAATAACAAAACAAGGTATTGGCTGATACCCCCTTGTGTACTTTACACTAAAAAATAAACACTGCCTTAATAAGGCTTCTGGTTGGATGGGGGGGGGGTATTAGTGAACTATTCGTTAAACTTCAACCAGCCACTTTGTGTCCTTTATTTCTCTTACACACACACACACACACACACAGACAGATCTGTGCCCTACCGAACGTAATGGACATAAATGAGACCAAATTAAACGGCCCTCCCTCAATTTTTCCAGTTTTAAGCTGGCTGACTGTACATGAGCAACACGTTTCATCTGTCCAGTGTCCACAGTTTAACCACGTTTTCTATTGAAGTCAAACTTTAACCAAGAGGTCTGATCACAGCGCCCAACAGTTTCAGTCATTCAAACTATCTGAGCTGTGTAACAACTTACAAACTTTGAAAGAAAAAGGATTCATTATGTAAACTTGGTGACATTTGTCCGCCATTTGTCACGGTTGCAAACTATGTAACGAACAAAACGTTGTGAACTTTTTATCCGCGTTTCCAACGGGGGCTACGCGTAGTCAGAACTGCAGAAGATTCTCGCCGGCCGCGCCTCACAACCGCAATAAATCCCCTTTCACCTGAACTTAGCGCTGGGGGTTCCACGTTAGCGAAGCCCGTGAGGAGACTCCATCTCTTACCCACGGTATCCCCGAACACGAGTGGGGAGAACACGGCGAACACGAGCAGCAGCTGTCGGAGCCTCCCGTGGCCGCACATCTCAGGATGTGGTCCCCAGTGGAAGAGCGAGGTGGTGGTGCAGTGGGACCTTGGCGGGCTTCAGGGCTTCCTGGAGCTCCGCGCAGAGCCGAGGCTGAGAGCACGACCGCCGAGCTCCGAACGCACATCCCTCTGAATGAACTCTGCGGTGGACGGGCGCCGGGCGGCGGCACCCAGCGGCCACTGGGGCGGGGAAGGAATGGCGAGCGTCTCCAACTGGAGGAACCCGGGGGAGGTGCCGCGCTCGCCAGCGTCTAGTGCTCTGAGGAGGCCGCCTGTGGCCGTCACCCGGCGCTTGAAACGCTGAAAGCCGTTAAAATTATTTACAGGACTTTACTGCACTCCATATTAATTCGTGTAAGGACACTTCAGGTCCGTCCAGTAATTTAAAAAAGTCAGATGACACGAGCACTTTTGATCTGAAAGATGCGACGCCAAAACGGTAAGACACCACATTTGAAATAACGAACACGGTGGAGCGGTGATTCTCTGACAGAACCGGTTGGTCCAGACCACTCCTGTCGTCCGGACTCCCTCTTACACCTGTGTTTGTCCTGTTCGACCCTCGTTCACCACATCCTACAGCAAATAATGCCTGAGATAACAAAGATGTTGCACAAAAAAACAAAAAGTTTAAAAATGTGTGTGAATCAAGAAGGGGGATGGGGTCTCACACAATGTCCGCTCACTTGTTAAACTTACAAGTTTTATGAAAAGTGGAAAAACGAAACTATAATTTATTTACTATCCTTTTCCCAGTCCAGTGTCTTGCAACAGAGTAAATACTGAAAAAGCACCTCATTTACATGTGATTTTACTTCAAATTTGCACCCCAGTCCGATTCGCGGTGAACACGTGACCTCCGCGTGGAGCTTTTAGTTCCTCGAAGCACGTGATTTTGTTGCCGCGCAAAATAAAAGATTCTGGCTTCGCTGCTAAACTGAAACGGTTTTTATAATGAAGACTTGAGCAACTGAAAATGTTCATCCACACGGATTCGTTCTATTTCATCGTCACATGACGAGGAAAAAGTTTTTAGAATTTTAGGTGATAGATGGTGATAGATTTTAGAGTGGAGCTGGGTAGAAAGGAAAGCGTGTCTACGTTGCATCGTGGACACCGGAGTTTAGTAGAGAAATGAGCAAGCAGCCTTTTTGTGATCTCGAATTCAGGGCCGAAATAAAGGTACAGCCAGGACCGTGTTTACATCAAAATATTTTATAGTGCACATACACACCTAAACAAATGGAGTCCAGTCTTCGATTGGAACCTTTGTTACGATTCAACAGTCAGTCTAGTTTTTGACTGATTTTTTTTTTTTGCAATAGCGCCCTCTCTTGGAAACATGCGAAACACCTAGGACCTTGACCAGAACTATTTTATTCAGTGAAAGCAAAGGCGAAATCGTTACAATGTGGATTTCTCTTAATGTAAAGATGAAATTTTTACGATGAAAATGACCTCCCATGAACTATGTTTATTTTCCTGCTACAGAAGCGTTTAGCTACTCAGACAAAATTAATCATCTGGTGGGTTGGATTAAAGCGGAATGGGTCATGCCGGCTAGTATATACATGTGGATACGCCGTGTGATATTGTACCTTTATAGGGAGATAAATATGTAATACTGTGCCTTCGAAAGGGTGTAAATATACGTTTTTGAAAAATACAGCGGGGCATCCAAGAAATACTGCATTGTGATCATAAAAGCAAACATAGAAATACTACAGCACTGCAGACTAGTCATTCAACCACTTACGCACACTTTTGTTTATGTTTTATATGAAAACAACTGTAAAGTTATGATCTTTGCTAAGTTTTATTTTTTTACGCAGATCCGTGAAATATAATTTGAAAGAAGTGTTCAATAGGGGGCGCTGTTGACTACAAAGTTTTCTGTTGCAAACACGTGTCCTGTGGCCCCTCCACCAAAATTATTGTCCAGTTGTAAATTTATGCTATTAAGATGAAACAGTGCACAATCTAGTAGTAAAACAGACTTAAATCCAGAGTTTATGATATTGCTGTTTGTATAAAAACCCCAGATTTGTTGGGCGCCATTCAGATGTGGGCATCTATGAACCTTAAAGTTCAGGTTACTTGCATCCAGAGAGAATGACAGCCTCACCTTTTTCACCACAACCTGAGACAAAAATAAAGGCAAAGTTTACAGACCAGTGCATTTAGAATTAAAGCTGTGCTGAGCACTGTGTTGTGTTTGTTTGCACTGCCTGGTCTACAAGGCTCAGAACTGATGGAGCAGTTTAGATATTGCTTAAAACAGACTGTGTTTAAAGTTTTACCAGTTTATTCAGATGCACATCTTTACTGTAACAATTCAGGTTAAATAAACTTCTAAACAGTACAGTAGCGGACACCACTTGGTTTATGAACGGGTGACAGGTCCTTCAGCATCAAGCTGTCTGCTGTTATACACTTATTATTGATTTATCTGTCTGTTCAACATGACTTTTTACCATTTTTTCAATTACAATTTTTCTTTTGCATTATTGATTGTCTTTTTTCTTTATTGCTCTATTAGATCAAAACCTATTTAATTTGACAACGCCAGAATTTATGTTTGACTTTGAAAATGTCCCTTTAAACACGGCTAACCCGGTTTCCCAGGACATTTAAAAAATTAAAACGTGTTTAAGAGCAGCTTGATTTAATCATGGCCTTGGCATAAAGTTGGGCGTGTTGAAGCAAAAGGAGTTGCTTCATACAAAGTGTAGACAGATGGAATTAGGGTCGAACCTACAGCCCTAGACTTGTAAGGAAACAAACTGCTTTCTAAATAGTAATAAAAAACAAAAGTGGTAGTTTGACAGAACTATAGAGAACCACTTAACCTCCTCAAAAAGCCATACTATTCTATCCAAAGTGGCAGGCAGAATCTGCCAGTCCCCGCCTGAATCAATATCCAATTTCCAGACAATTTAAAACGACCGTAATGAAAGCTGTAGGCTTCCATTGCATTGGTCTTTTTCAAGGTTGTTTTCTTTTAATTAAAATTTATATTAAAAATTTGATAATCACGCAGTCAAAAAAATCCACTTTGTATCCGCAATACTGTTACATTTTGTAGTGTTTCAGTGCCTACCTCTGTGTGTTTGGCATGATAATGAGATTTTTCATGTTGCACACAACTTATCAAAGCTTTCAAATTTGCCTCAGTATTTCCCGTGGCGGATGTGAGGACAGACCACTATTGACTAATGTAAATTAGGTCCACATTATTTAAAAGACAACAGCCATGATCCAATTCAACCTTCATGGCATTTTTCTTCTACAATGGCTGATTAATTTAAAGCCAGTGCCCAAGTGTAAAAAAAAAAAATTACTGTAAATGCCAAACTCACAAGGTTAAATAAGTAATTAAAAATGTAAACTTTAAAATTTTAGTTATCAACTCTAAGGACAAATGCCACAGGAAGCCTTTTGGAATCTGTCCAATTCCACACAAGGCATTTGCCAGAAGTAATGAAGCATAAAACAGATTTAACCCATAATTTGAAATCAAAAAGCAACATTTTCTACAAATTCAGCTTGAAAAACATCATTGTCCTCTTTAATGTTCTGTTAATTATTTAATTTTCTTTGAAATGGCAAAAATTCTCAGCTGTCACTGAAAACAGATGTTTTGTAGCTTGTGAGAGGATGTTAAGAACATGAAAGGGTCCTAACTTTTGATGACCTGTGTAGGATTTGACCTTAAAGTTGTTATGGTGGTACAGCAAGTAGTGCTGGTGCCTCAGAACTCATGGGGTGCGCGTTTGGACGTTGGGTCAAATCTAACTTTGTTGTATGGAGTTTGCATGTTCTTTTTGTGCAGGTTTCCTCCCACTGTCCAGGGACATGTGCTTAGTATCAGTAACTGCTTTGTCCAAATCAGGGTCACGATGGTCCAGCTTTGAGGAAGTCATTAATGTTGATAGATAAATGACATATTACTGTTAGAATAAACTTTTATTGATTTACAGTAAACTCCACTCTGTTATATTGGTGGAACGGAAACAATATTCTTAGCACATTTATGTGGACCTTCCAGAAATTTACCGTACTGTGTAACAGCATATTGTATTAAGAAGCTTTATTTTATTTTACTGACAAATCAGTTTTCCAACAAAAGTTAGTGGGTCAAGTCTGTTGGAATTTATTTTTTAAATTGAATGTATAAAAATACCCAAATCCCACAGAAATGTTCCAAGAGGTCTGTTTGGGGCAACAGATACAGTACCTGCTTATGAACCTTCTCACCCAGAATGGTAGATGCTCCTGAAATCATGAGTAATAAGGACTCCCACAGGTGGAGACTCAGCCTCCACACAAACACCAGTTTTGAATCTTGTTTTTAATTTCAGTTAAAGAATCTTGACGCAAGCAGTCAACAGTTGTGTGTCTAAGAACACTCAGTCAGTAATCATTCCCCCTCCCCCCAAAAACACTAAAAAACAAACTGAAAAAATGTACACTACATGACCAAAAGTATGTGGACCCCTGCTTCTAATGGCTAAGCTGTCTCAGCCACACCCACGCAGCATACAAACACATTCTAGACAACTGTGCACTTCCAGCTTTGTGGCCACAGTTTGGGGAAGCTCCTTTCCTGCCCCCTCCATGCACAAAGCAAGCTCCATAAACACATGGTTTGACCAGGTTGGTGTGGAGGAACTCGAGTGGCTTGCGCAGAGCCCTGACCTCAACCCCACTGAACACCTTTGGGATGAACTGGAACACCTACCGCGGGCCAGACATCAGTACCTGACCACATCGATGCCCTTGTGACATAAATTCGCACAGCCACACTTTGTCAGTGGTAAATGCACCGATCCAGGGTGCTACAGCAGCAATGGGATTTGAACCTATGGCCTTCATTCTACAATGCATCAACGCCAACTGCTATGTCTTCAGTACATGCAGTACCTACGTGATCTGCTTAGGCCTAAGCAATAATGTTTTTGTGCTATAAGGCACAGCAAGCATGTTATTCCGGATTGTTCTCTGACTTTAAAGGTCAGCATTATTGGGTACAGCTTTGATTCTCCTGCCGTTGCATTTGCAACAAGAAGCACTGCTTGATGGTTACCACCAACTCTGGAAGCCACCCTGCTGTCTGTAATTTATCACTCATCTTTGGCACCATGGTAGTCATCTTTGGGCAGTCCATTTCATAAATGCCACAAAATCCCTCTAACACAGGAGGGGATCAGCTGCAGGGACTGAAATGTGTTTGATTCTGTATTTAGAGCTTTTTGATGGATTCAAGAAACATGTAATGAGCTCAGAGACTCCTTGGCAGGGACTTACAACAGTGGTCCAAAAAGGCCACAGTCCCAGAGGTTTTTAAAAAGCATTTTAATAGGCACCTGACTCACAAACAGTGGGTTAACACTGCTGTTCACATGCTGGTAAGTATCACTGCGAACCCCAGCGCAACTTAGGACCTTGAACACGGGGTTTGGACAGCAGCCTTAACTGGAACAGGAGGTTCTTACTATCGTCCTCTGTGAATATTCAGATGTATGTTAAATTAAATTATTAAATCAAATGCACGACTTTTAATTGTACATTGCTTCTCCGTCCTGGGTCAGGAGATGGAATTGACAACAAGTTATTTGAATAAACTGTTACTAGTTTCTCCTTTTAAAAACCTCAAAACGGTATGTCTGAAAATCAGATAAATCCGTATATCCTCAAAAATAAAAAAAATATCTGGAATAGGACCATCTGTTTTCCCGTTGCTACCCTTTTTCATTTGTTTGTACAGCGCCAGATGTTATTAAAGAAACTATTCGGGTCTTGTGCACTGGGGTTTTAGCGCTTTAATTTCACCAAAAGAACCGATTAGAGTGCGGTTAGGAGCCACGAGGACATCCTCGCCTTTGAGACGTTCTCGCCTCTGTAATTACAACCCGACACTCATAAACTGCGCCCATTGTCGGCGAATAAGTGAAAGGCGATTGTGTGACCTGCGATCAATACCGCGATAAAAGGAAGTCTATCTATCTATCTGTCTGTCTGTCTATCTGTCTGTTTTGTGCGTTCCAGCTGTATCTGTCGCGCGCACCTGCACGGTCTCGCGGCGGCGGCACAGGGAGCGTGCAGCGCGTGCGGGATCAGCCGGGAGCGGCAGCGCGAGCCGAGGGCTGGGGCGGGTGGTGGAGGGGAGGGGGGGTTGAGAGCGCGAGCGCTTTGTCGCGACCTGGAATGTTAATTCGTCTCGCGAGGCGCTTAAGCGGAGGCGTCCCGCCTTTTTCGTTGTTTACGCTCGGACTAAATAACGCGGCGTCACTCAAAGGGCTCCGACTGAAAAGGCAAAATATTTTCCTCGAAATTATAATCGTTTTTTTAAACCGCATTTTTGCGAATTTATTCTTTAGGGATGAATTAATGTTTGTTTGCAAATGCAAGAAATCCTTCATCGGAATGTACCGACGGATGTGGGTCTGATATAACAGCTAGCGTTTTCCCTGCTCACCTCTTTATGTTCGCGTTCATTATCTTACTTTTCCGAGGTCGGTTTCATGTCGTCCTTTCAGTTTCAAGATTCGAATGTTTACCGTTGACGAAGTTTGAATGATTTGAAATGCACCTTCTGGAGGACAACTGGAATTTGAATGTGAAAAAGTCAACATTTGAACTCACGTTATCCAGGATACGGTTCTTAAATACGAGGGAAAACCTCACAAAACCACAGCAGAATGAGGCCTCACTGTAGATGTAAAAATGTACTGGACCTTCTGTTAGAAATATTACAGTTACGAATTTTCAAAGACGCATTTTATATTAATCTGACGAGCAAGCACTGGGTGACTGCAGTCCGTCCACTTATGAGCAGGGGGTTGGGTGGCCACAGTGTAGCACAGGTGTAAGCAAGCTATAAGAATTATAAGTTCCAGAAAATTGCTTTGAATTATTGTAAAGGTCAAATGTTAGTTTTTTCCAGTGGGAGAAAATGGAACACTTCAGACATCCAGGTTTTTTTTTACAGAGTAAGTCAGGTGTCAACCACAGCATTAAAATACATCTTTGCTGAGTATGTCAGCATAAACAGCCTACGTTCCACGACTTCCTTAAAAACAGAACTTGAGCTATGGCTTAAGAAAATGGAAGAAGATAAATCAAATTTTTATATTTGAGGTCTTCTCTGTGGTTGAGTGGAGTCCCTTCCAGTGAGCTTGTATGTCATCACGGTCCCACAAGACATGCATCAAAGCGCCAGGACCAGATTTTGCATTTGAAACACAGCCATGATGTCCATGGAGGCCTCCTACAAAGATGCACCTGGGAAGGTCAAGTCTGTGGATGAGCTTGAAGGTTAACTTTTAAATAAAATGCAGAAATTAAGTCTCTAAAAGAGTTTAGAGCAATGACTTCTTTCTCCACTTAAAGACTGTTCTTGATTGAAGTTGTAATAAAACAAAGTTCTAGGCTCTTTAGATAAGTCTGTACTTGGTTGGCTAAATATAATTCTTAGGTATTCAAAGATAACAATTGTTTTGTCTGAAAATAAACATGACATATCCAACAAACTTTTAGACAACCATTTCCAGTTTTATTAATATCTGACGGAAGATCTAGGTTGAGAGCAACATGAGGGCAAAGAGAAAGACCCCACTGGATCCCCAGGTATCTCTTAACATTGCTCCAGATTAAAAGACTGCTGTACATGAAAACATTCTAGTATTTTATTTGCTGTAGAACCATTAAAGATATTAGCATAAAATTTCTCCACTGTGACCCTGCACTGGACAAGTTAATAGTTTCCAAGTCATGGCCAATTGTATTATGAATTAGCACATTTTATAAATATTCCATTGCTGTATACATGTCAATGACACAAAAATTAACAGATGCACCAACTGAACTTTAAATACATCCAATGAAATATAATATAGGTAGCCACATATTTACGAGAGCAGTACATTCCTGAAATCTCGTAAATTGGGAGACCAGGTGTGAAAGCATTGCTTTAAGACAGTGGGGCGTTAGGGAAAATAAGCACAGTTCCAGGTAAACGTCTGTCGGCCGTTTTGGGTGTGTACCTTGATTAAATATTTCCTCTACGTTTGGCCATCATCACACATAAACACGAAAAATTTCACTGATACGTGCAAAAACTTGTAAGTCAGAAACTCGTATTTCGTGTAAATCCTACAGATCTGATAAAAATTTGGTATTTTTGAAGCTCCATAAGCAATTCAGATCGTTGTAAAATCATATCCAGTCCAGGGAACTCAAGACAAAATGGCAGAGCTGTTGCATTTTGCAACTCTAAGGCTCTGTCAGGGCCATGTCCTGTTCCGCCAAGATGGCTGAAGTGGGTTATGAAGACAACAAGTCTCCCCTGAGTCTGCCACAGCTGTCTGGTGCTGTAAGAGAATACCTCGCAGCGCATCAATCTCTCACGGGGCTGACGGCCGCTATGTCCACCTGTTCGCCCGGAGCCTCGGTCGGGCCTCTTACGTGTGGGACTGCCAGTCGCACGTCCTCTTTTCTTTCGCCAGTCGCACGTCCTCTTTTCTTTCGCCACCCGCACACCAATGCAGTCATCGCTGTCGTCTACTTTCGCCACCGTGACGAATCCCTGCTTTGGTGGCGCAGGATGTGCGCTCTCTTGCGGTGTTACGTTTCACACTCAAAATGTGTCCTTCTCATTCCATTGTGTATCATCCTGGTTTTTTTAACCCCCCGACACAATTTGTATTCTGTAAATAATATAACACATAGAGCAAGAAAATAGCTAAAGTGTTCAATGTTCCACCCCCTGCCGTATTATTGATGCGGAAGTCTTCAGACTCAGATAGACACAAGATTTCTGTCACTAACACTGGTAGAACATCACAGTTTTTACCTTCTGGTTTACATCATCTAACCAGTTTGTCATTTCTGAAAAACAGCAATGTTTAACACCAAGATCAAGCTTACATCTATTCATTAGCAAACCCTTTTCTCCAAAGCAATGTACAGTGTTTATATTTAGTTACATTTATATTTGGTTATATTTAGCTGACACCTTCATGTAAGGAAATGTAAGCACTAAATACCGATATTTATGTTTTTTACCTAGCAAATCAGTGCAGACGCACACACATACACACTGGCCTGTACTGGGCTGGATGTGCATAACTGTCAGGCTGCCTGTCGACGTGCTGTCGGCCAGCTTTGAGAGACGGAGCCACAGCGGTGAACAACAAAGGACAGGAGGCTTCATTGTCATACCCTCTGTAACTATGGACAACATGCAATTATGGGCGAAAAGGAGAACTAACCTATTTAGAAGCTTGTGAACAACTGCACTACCAGGAGAAGGAGAACAGATTGAAGCCAAGGCCCCTTTCCTTCTGGATGTGTAGCACCCGCATGGGTTTTTTTTTCCTTTAAAACCCAAACCTGTCACTTTCAGTACTGAAAATCCACCGTGCTGTCCCTTGTAAAACCCCTAACCCCCTCATTCCCCCATCCACACCCCCAGTTCAAGACAACTGCAATCCCTTCCTTGATACCAGCACCATACACTGTGATGTTAAGCCATTTAACTGAGCAGGGAGGTGTTCAGGTGAAGTGCACCTGTGCTTCACACCTTTTCCTTTCATGCCCGTCTCTCTCGCTATCTTGCCGTCATCTACAGTTTCTTTGCCTCTCTCCTCCCTGACTGCGCTTGTCAGGTTAATGCCGTTGTGCTCCATTAGTCTGTGCCCCCCTCTTCCTGCAGGATGCTCCCCCAGGGCTCAGTGCTAATGGCAAGATGTCCTGAGCTGAGCTCTTAGCAGGTATGAGGAAGGAAGTAGCGGGGTCTCAGGTTACTTGCCCAGGTGTCCTGTTTGTTTACTTTTACCAAAATCAGTTCACGGGGGGTCTTAGCACATGAAAAAGTGGCCAGGCGTGAAGAACTGTTGAAGTTTTGAGTGAGCTGATACCTAATCCTGGTGCTGTGTGACTGAAGGATCAGGCTTGGCATGTTTCTGCAAAGGTAGCCATGGGGAGGAGGGGGCCGTCATTTCAGTGGGTTTCTGCTACATCACCACATCTCTGTTCCTTAGGTGGAGGTGTCCAGGTGGGTGGGGTGTCCATGTGTAAAGTAGAGGCAATGACAAACACACACACATTTTTGGAAAATATATAGTTCTGTTATCTGATGCTGCTTAACCTTATTACTGAGTTTGTTTTCTTTCTCTTAAGCATCACTTAACATCTTTTAGTAGTTGTTTTAAATGGCAAAAAATTCAGATATTTTATTTCTGTGATGGACTGGTGTCCCATCCAAGGTTTGTTTCACTGCCTAGAATCCAATGATTAGGAGATCGACTTCACACCTCCACAGCCCTCCTCAAGATTCAGTAGTTAATGATACTGGATGGATGGGTGGAAACTTTATTTCCGTAATGTGTACAGTATGCAAGTTATTTAACTAATTCTAATTTTAATAGTGTTGTTTATTATTGATAGCTACAAATGAAACAGTTCATTTGATAAAACATTTCCTTTACTTTTTAGGATATATTTTACTTACTTGGAACAAACAGTTGCATGAATCCCAAAAGCAGAACCTGCGTAGGGCTCAGTCTGAGTCCTGTAGAAGAAGATTTACTATCCTGACACAAAGCACAAAGCCCTTCTGGGAATCTGGCGGATATTAGGATGCAGTCTCCATCATCTTAAAAATAAAGTGGTCAGTAGTGACAGGGGAATGACCGATCCCCGCAGATATGACTCGATGGGGTAATTTTGGCACCAGGCACCCCACGAGCAGCCAAGATCTCAGGAGTATGTGAAGCAGCTATTGGAGGAGACCCTACCCCAGGAAAATTGGGCCTGGATGGGTCCCCAGGAGCTGTAAATCAGGTCTACGAGGGGCGACAGTGCCAACTGCCCCAGCAGCACACAGCTGAGCTCTACTCTTCCTTCGCTGACCCCTTTAAATCTTTGCTCTGTTGTTCTGCCTGGGGAGAGGCTTCCAAGACATACCAGTGCAAACAGCAGCTGCCTCTGGCGGAGGGCTTTACCCTCGCAATATCATTTTTTTATTTGAATGACAGCACAAGGTCTGAGCAGTCCTCAAATTCACGTGGATGTCACTCTTTCAGGACCAGTTGGCCTCAAGATGATTTCATGGTCTGGAGTCAATACTGGAAGCATAGGGCACAAGGCAGAGTCCACCCTGGATGAGACAGCAGTCTGTCAGAGGGCAGTTGTACACACTCATTTACTAACATGCACATTACAGGTAGATTAACATCTACCTGAAACCCTCTGGGAAGAACCAGAGCACCTGGAGAAAACCTATTTATCCAAACCCACAGCCCAGAAGCTTTGAGGTACCAGGGCCACTGGATGCTCCACCACACAGTCCAAATCATTTTTTTGTCCACCTGAAAATGTTTTTAAATTAAGCTTTTGTTTTGCTCACTGCTTATCTTCCTGTGTTTGACTTAACAGGCCACTCCCACACCCCATAAACGCAGTGAAACCGAGGAGTGGGATCCACACAAACACACAGCATGAAGCTGATGGTGACTTTCGGTCCTGATCTCCAGTCCCAGAGAGGGCGGTCATGCCAGGCAATTGGAACACCAACTCTTTAGGCACTGGTACCAGTTAAACTGCATATGAGTTTCACAGAATCACACCTCCTGGAGACATCTGAGGATTGTAAGAGTGGTTGGGAAAACGTGTTGTTGTCAGCAGACGTGTTTGTGACCTGGTGTGAAGACCCCCTTCCTCCAAACCAAACCAAAAAGCAACATTGCTATGCTTCCAGCAGGTTCTATTTTATTCCATGACTGAGAGCTCCAGCATCAGCATTCTTTGGCTCTCTCCCAGTGCAGCTGTTTTTCCACATTTCCTTCTGTTCGCCCAAATTTTAGCGTTTCACATTCTTGGTTGCTCATTGCATAACTGACACCAAGTCACACACTTTGTGATTTGTTAGTGGTGACTGGACGCATGTTTGTTGTTGCAAGTGCTTCCACACAGAACCGTCCAGAGAATTGTTTTGTTGATGTGTCAGCATGGTTTTGCTTACAGCCTGCGACATCCACACAGCGAGCAGGGAAGTGGCAGAGAGTGCTAGTCCTAGTGGCAGGAGACTGAACGGAAAGATGGAAAACCCAAACACAGGAGTGAAATATATCCAGTTGTTTCAGTTCCCCTCCGCAGGTGGAAAGGCGATCACTTTGTTGACCACATTTTTTTCCCTCTCAGCTTTAGAATTGACTTTAGAATGTATGCTTGATCGTCCTTTCTTCTTTATGAGTGTGTGCATTTGCCCATTATTTGAAAAAGCCGCCTTTTCCAGTTGGCCCCCACAAATGCTTCACGCGATCATAAACAAATTGTCTTCTGAGCTATTTCGCTGCACACAGCTCTCCTTTTCCTCTCCCGTCATTCTGTCGGTCATTTCCAGGCGAGCACTTTGTTTGGTCTACGGTGAGAAGTGTAGCAAAGCGTCTTCGCTGTCTGAGGAATTCCTCGTGCAAGACCTGCAGATTCTGCCTGATTGTCAGAAGGGTTCCGCCTGGGTTCGCACACAAACAAAGTGGCTTTCAGTGAAATGAGATACGCAGACCCAAAACTGAGCTTCACACACCAGCAGCATCAAAGAAGCCATGGGCCCAAAACATAACAGCCAGTTTTTGTTCTAGTCATTACATTTAAATTAATTTGCCTTCATCTATCTGGTTTAAATTGGAGATACAGTGAAAATTATAGCATGTTTTAAAATAATGAACTTGTTAACATTTAAGGGTGGTTGCATGTGCACAGGGTATTTATCAATGCAGCTCCATGAGAGAAAATATATATTTAATGCAGTTGCTGTGAACATCATTGCAGTTCACAAATTATTTGCTATTAGAAGTAGTGTAAATTAAACTAAATTGTAATAAAATAGATGTGGTTTTGAAAGACTACTGTGGCATGAGATCTCACTTCACTGGGTAAGAGTATACAGGTGACAAAGTTAGCCCAGAAACAGGGGCAGCGGGAAGTGTAGTGCTTGGTGCTACTGCTTTATATTCCAAGGGCCCAGGTTTGAACCCATCCTCTGGTAGGAGAACCCTTGAACAAGGTACTTACCCTGAATTTCTCCGGTAAAAATGACTCGGTTACCTAAATGGGTCATTGTAAGCCATGGTGGAGAAAGGCATCTGTTGAGCAAATAAATGCAGGTAGAGCACCTGACACCCTGCTGGCATCCTCTGAGTGGTTTGCTTTGGCAAAAACAAGACAAACCCTGCTGTGCCATCAAGAATAAATTTAAATATTGATCACGGCCAGGACAGAAGAGCTGGCCAATATGTTGAGTCTTTAACATTCCTTTAAAAAGAATGCATTCTTTAACCTTGTACAGGTAAAAACGAAAAAATTTTAATTTGTTTGTTGGCAAACTGGTGGCTGCAGAAAGGGAACACGGACCAAAAGCACGTGAGGATTCACCTCTTCTCCAACGCCCAGAGCGCCCTCGCAGCTGCGAGCCGGACCCTCGGCCGGGCTTCCAAGTTCACATTTCTAGTGCTTATGTTGACTAATGTGAAAAATGCCGGTGGAGGCCGTGTGAGAATTGCCAGCCATGTGGCACATGTGGATGGTCTGAATGTTCTGCAGAGCCGCTTAACAGCTAAAGCATTAGCCGGCTTGACATTCCTCAGCAAATGGGGCGAGGCGTTACGCTGAGGACCGACACGTCGAGGTTTTTTTCCCGATGACAGATTCATCACAACAGTTTCTGATCCTTGCTGCGGTTGGCCAGCATTGTCAGAAATTAGGCAGAAATAAAAGAGGAATTATGTTGCTATAATTAAAGCGTCATTTAAAGTGCAGCTACTTACAAACTGACACAAAGGGATACTTTTAGGTTCAGGGCAATAAAACGTTTTTTTTTTCCACTTCATGACAAACATCAGTAATCAATGCAAAGCTGTGGCTCTTTGTCTTGTGCTGTCACATTTCTGGCAATTTTACACTCAGGTTGAGAGCTTCTGCAAGTAAGCTTCAGTGTTTTCCTCCTGCACAAAGTTCCCATCTTCCTTCTGGGGTTTTGATCCTGTAGCATTGAGGAATATTTAGGTCTTACACTGATTTAACACTGATTTAACTCTAACACTGAGTTGCTGTAGCGGTTTTGGCGTGAGCACCTTGGTTAAGGTTACTGCTGCAGGTCTGGGATGTGAACTGAGAACCTTCAGATTGAGTCGTGGGGGTCACCTTAAGATGGTGACCCCCACAACTATGCTGCTTCTCCTGCTTGTCAGGGTGGTCATTTTTGGCAAAAAGTTGTTTTTAAAGTGGAAAATGCTCCTTTTTTGAAGTATCAGTAAGTGATGAGTTGGCATGTTCAAAATAAGTGATTTGGGGAATACAAGAGTGAACCCCAAAGCAGGCAGACAGGAGGCGCAACATCCATCATCTATCACTTACACCCTGGCATTACGTTCTTCTGCCCTTTCTGGTCCTGCTGGAGGAAGAGGGCACCCTGCTGGTGCAGGGAGAGCTGCCGTGGAGACAGAGATGCCCATCTGGGGTCCCCGAGAAGGGCGGCACAGGTCACGACCCTGTGACTCCTAAAAAAAGTCATTCCCCTTTTTCCTTTATGACATTTCAGCTTCGTTCTACAAATTCAGAGTTACTGTCACTGCAGTACAGCAGAATCACAGTTTATATTAATAAACTTATTTATGGAAACTGCACTTTGTTTGCAAAAGTAAAGAAAAAACAGCAACTTAGATGAAAAGATCAAGCGTCCACATAGTTTGAGGTGTAATAGGGATATGAGAGAGAAGAGGGCTGAAATGAGAAGTACTGAGGGGCTTCTTGGGGGATCCTGAGTGACCCGGGGGGATGAGGCAGATCCTCCTCAGCTCAGTTGTCAGAAGTGTCACTCAGGTGCAGTTTTTCGTACAGCACACGAAACGGAGGTCGTTCGTCCACTGGGGAGTCAAATGCATGCAACCCAACTTTCAGGGCAGCGAGATACTGAGCACACTGGGTCATATTTATATATAACATGTGCCTGCGCTTCACTGTGCGATTTGTTACAACATTTTATGGAAAATCGATGCTGAACCTGTTCAAAGCAGAGTTGTGAGGCTGAGATTTGCAACCCTTTCTCTGCAAGTAAATGTTACATGAAGACGATGATGACCAATGATCAATAATTGATTGATTGTTGATGCTGATCAATAATGGATGCAAATCCACAATAGTGATTATTATAACAATAAATGTTAACTTGTGCTCCAAGGCAACCGATTCTCAAATGAAATAAATTAAAGTCCAAACTCACAGTGACCTCGACACAGCACCCGCCGTCGGCTAATAAATCCTGTTGAGTTTAGGCTGAAATTAAATTATTCACAAATCTAAGGACAAATGCCGCTAAGGATTGTGATTAATTTTACATGGTAATTAAAATTCCGTGGAGTGTTTTTATGTTGCATTTGAGAAGTTCACAGGGTCTAACCAGAATCAATGGTGGGCTCCCCCCCCCCTTTGCAAATAGGCCTGCATAGTGACAACTGGCTGCGGACCCCCACGCGACCCCTGCAACTGTGGGTCCCTTAAATGGACACAAGGGCCAGTGGTTCCTGGGGACACGTGACCGACAGCCTGTCCCTTCCTCCAATTAGTGCGCTGCACCACTCCGAAATTTATGAGGCTCCGCATTCAGATTGTGCGCTAACTTCACAAACATCCGAGCCACGGACGGGTGGCTATCGGGTATCCGCAGCCGCGCTCGTGCCCAACGCTGCGCGTATGCGCGGGCCTCCAGCCGCCATCCCAGGGAAGCTCTTCATGTCATTGGAAAAAAGGTCACTCATATTTTAAGGCGAATTTACTCATGTGGAGGCTGAAAATACACCCTTACTCTGGAAAAATAAAAGTATAAAAATAATTACACGCCTCTAGAATTGCACATCACTGTAGGCAACAAACGGTTACACAGAAAACGGCCTTACATTTTGTCGCAACACCTAAAGCAGTTTGCATCCAAGAGCTTGGTCTGTTTTATTGAGATGGCAGCCTTTGAAAAGAATGCTGCCGTCCGTCAAAATTCCCCTCACTGCAACCTAAGTTAATTTCCTTTCTGCAAGGTTTTATTTCTGTTTTTAAACTGTCAGAGCAGGACTGTGTCGACTTGCGTGAATTGGGGCCATTGTTCCCCTTCCCTCCCGGCCGCGTGTCCCTCATCAGGTTGGTCCCACTTGATGCGGCCCTACAGCTGTCTGCAGTTCTGCCATGAAACAGCAAAAGCGCAGTGGAGAAGGAACATGCGATTGCTTTTGTTGCATTTTTCAGCAAGGAGTGTCTTTGTGTCCCATGCACATTAGCACGTTGTCTTAAATACTCGTTTCTCATTAACAGGTTATGCAAACAACATCAACTACAGCAGTTCAGTACGTCGGGATCCAAAGCATAGAGCTATTTTAAGGCTCGGGTCTCCTGCTGAGGTTTCCCAAAGGTGCGACTGAAGTTTGGCTTGTCTCCCTGATGAGTAAAAATGGATGCTCCTCAGGACAGAAGATCTTTGGCCATTATGAGTGCCGCACATCTTTAGCTTAAATCCTTCCCTGTTGCAGTTCATCAAAACCTTCAAGAACATGAACATTTTAAAAACCTTGTTTTCATCCAAAATCTAACAAATGGTCTCAACACTGATACTCAACAACATGTTTTGTAGCAACTGGCTTCAACCTTGTTTATAGCATATAAAAACAGAAGTAAAATTATTTACAATGGAGCGTTGCAAAATGTCAAGAGCTGAAAATTTCACTGAAAATGTTGTCAGTAAAACTACTTCAGTGCCTTTCAGCTCTATATGGAGTCTTTTTTTTTGCAATTGTACATTTTTCCGCTGAACAAGAAAAAGCAATAGAAAGCAGCCTATTCAGTCCATACATGTGTTGCATAAACCTACAGTTAATTTGAAAAGGACTTAAAAACCTCATTGTGGAGGGCAAAATGTTTCATATTTCTTTAAGCTGCCCATCATAAACCATTTCTCTGCAAAACGCTGACTGCCAACTTTAGCCTCCCAGAACAAATTACTGATTAGTTTACCAGGAAGTTTCTCACTTTTAAAGATTCTGCGGCATCTCTGTATATTCAAAGTGTAAGACATACAATACATAGCATTTAGATCTGGAAGAAAATACTTTAATTATCAATATATTAATATATTCACATTCAGAAATAGCTGACTAAATGTTTCACTTTCATTAAACAGACAAGGACAGGATAACAATGAAGATCTACAGTGTAAAGATACAGCTCTTTAATGCAACCCTTTTCACAGTTAGAACTGTCTCTTCTTTTAATCCCCTGTAGAGTAACTGCACCTTAGGGCATATCTCACACCAATAAACACACATGGAAAAAAAAAACACACACACACACACACACACACACACACACACACACACACACACACACACAAAGATGGAGCAAGGTGGCGCAGAGACTGTGTCCACCCTTCCCTTCCTTTCCGCTGTGCCTCCCTCCCAAAAGCACAGACCAGTTGTTCTCTGGGGGTGAGTACAGATCTGACAACACGTCCCTTGTGTGGAGGCCGGACCACTTGGCTCGGCCCGGCTCAGTGCAGTGACACCACGATTGTGTGTCCGTCCAGTTGAGGAACAGTTGTCACTGACAGCTGCAGGAGGATACACACAAGGCGAGTGGCTCCAAATAGTCTCCGGTTGCTTCAGTTGTTACAGAATAGTTTCCTCTCGCATGTCAGTCACCGATTTGCTCTCTTCAAAAAGAAACTGCAGCACTGCGAGCATTAAAAACCATCACAGATGAGGCTTGTTTTCATCGCCCTCCGCATGTGCTTAGTTTGTTCCTAATTTCTTGGAAAAATCGGTTCTTTTTCCCCTCACGCTCCCTCTGGAAAAGCCAAAAACCCTCAGTCCGGACAGGCAGCGGTAAAGGGAGCAGCCTCCAGTAACACCAGTGCATTCTGGGAAGTTCTTCTAATGCCTCTACAGCCTCTGTCAGGCTTGAGGCTCCCTGTGCCTTTCATCCGCTCGGTTTCCGGAGGGCTTAGCGGAGGGTTCAGCTGAGGATGGTCCCGCCACAGAGGGTGTAACGTCGAGCTGCAAGCGAGATTAGAATCTGTTACAGAAAAGGTCTGTCAATATCTACAAGGCAGAGTGACACCAAGCCCTGGCTGGGCTGGCTGGGGGCGGCACAGCTCTAAAACCAGTACATGTCCTTGCTCTTATCCTGCGCCGGCAGACCTGAGAGGAAAAGAGAGGTAGAGAAGTGGAATGAGAGACAGAGAGACAGATGAGAAAGACAGCGATAGTGGGAGATGGGTGAAGAGGGAGAGACAGTGAAAGAGGGAGAAGGAAGGAAAAAATGGGCAAGAAAAGAATATTAGGAGAAGGAAGACACCGATCTTGCTTCTAGAAGCTGGAAGCCCTGAAGCAGGAGAATGTCAACGCAATAGCCACCAAAATATAGGCACAACAGTTTTCCATAGGATTTAATCATTATCATCTAAGTGACACTGCGATAGGAAAATTAAAGATATTGTACAGCTGTATAGACAACATAGTAACGATAATCTGCTAAAGACAATGAATTTAATTACGAAAAAAGAACAGTTAAAATTGTAATTTAATGTACTAGACATATAAATTCCCAATAGAGTAAAATACTGTACGTCTGCATGTATTTCCGATAACTCTTCGAGGAACTATGAGCAGACACCCAGTATCTGATGACATTTGGTAACTGGAGAAACGTAGCCATGCGGTTGTACATTGATGCATATTTCTGTATATGTGTACATATATGATATGGGTGTCAGCTGATGTCCTTATATATGGCTAAATTATCTAAGAGGTGGCAGAACAGGATGGAATACAGAGGGTGGCTACCTGTGTCCATACTGAGGCCGAGGCTCTGGCTAATGTCGGACCCAGTCCCTGGGAAAGGCCCAGTCCATGCCGAACCTGATGTGTCGCTCTTGCTTATGTCACACTGTGGGGTCCCGGGAGCTGGCGCCCCGCCGGGGCCAAGCCGATGAGGCCGTACAGAGGGCACAAGCAGTGAGCCATATCGAGGGTCAAAGTGCGTACCATAGACCTCATGCATGCCGGGCCGGGGATAGGCGGAGCTCTGGGTGCTGATAGCCCCGCCAAGCGAGTAGGGATGGTGATGGTGATGATGATGGTGGTGGTGTGCGGGGTGCCATGGCTCCGGAGGGGCCTGATGAAGGTGGCTGTGCAGGGAGGCGGTGGAGTAGGGGTCTGGAGGGAAGGGCATGTCGGTGTGGCCGCTCCCCAGCGTGCTGCTCAGGCTGCTGCCCAGAGAGGCAGTGACGGATGGCTGGTAGGCACTGTTCCAGAAGGAGGGAGGGAAACTCCTCTGGCTCATGGGGAATGTTCCATCTGAGATCACAGAGACACAAGGATGGGCCATCACTATGCTGATTTCAAAGTCCCGCATCCAACAAGGAAGGCGGCGCAGATGTTAAGTACCAGATAACAAAAGGCAGCTGGTTCAGAGAGAGCCTGGGGTTTGTATTCTTGAATGAGACACTTTTTCTGAATTGTTTCACAGACATATTCATCAGTAGACATCCGCGCATTGAGGAGAAAATTCCTCTGGACAAAAGCATCTACTGCAGAGCCAAGTCCTAGAAATTCCCCTTAAATGGCAAATGATTCTTTTAGAAACAAAAATTATATCTGAGGTGAAGCAGAGTCAATGGAAAATGAAATACTAATTAGTATGAGTGCATATTAGCATTACATTTATTTACTAAAGATCACAAATTCCTTAGAATTGCATGATGTCCTTTTTTGTCGGAAATTGTAAACATAATTTTAGGCATAAATTAGATTTTGTTCAGCCAGTGATAAAACTTTTCAGATTTGTATTTTGCATCCATACTGACCTTCTTGCATTACATCTGTTCTGGTGGTCTGGTATTTATTCTCTCTCTGACCCAAGGCATACCAGGAATTTTCTTGAGAGACTTTCACTCCTCAAGAACTGGGCATATTTCTTTTTGGTTATATTCTTTGGGCATTTTTAACATAAATCTAATAGACAGTACAAAACCACAAACAACACTGGCCCACCTAACAGGATATGAGAACATGTGCACGGATTCAGGAAGCTCTATCGTGGGACACTAAGGGCAATACTGTGACACCAAGCAGCAGTAAGATCAATATTGGGATGCCGGCCTCTACTAAGACCTTTATTATTTGAAGCTGAAAATTATGAAATTGTCTTCTAAAATCACTACAAGCAACACGTTTGTATAACACGATTATATGTACAGTAGATCTACTATTTAGCTATACTAAATGTACATCTTTCTATCTTTTGTCATGATCCGCTTCATCCTGGTCAGGGTCCCGCGGTCCAGAGTCTCTCCTGAAACCATTAGGCACCGGGCTATGAACCAACCCCTGCAAGGCGCACCAGTCCGTGGCGGAGTGACTACACTCGCACATGAGCCCCGAAAACATTTTTACAACAGTCTGGAAAACTGTGACGTTCTATTACAAGTGTAAAAATACGTTTTTTAAATGCAAACTTTGTTCACGACGACAAGTGCACCAGTTCCTGTTTTGGACGCTTAGCACTTTGTTAACTGCATTTTTTCTAGAATTTTGCGAGAACTACGGCCGCTGAAGCCACGGTGTCTAGGACGCTGCGTCTACTGCTCACATCCCACTTCTGATGCATAATAATGCATTTTACCCCGTTGTACAAATGGTTCCAGATTCGTAAGTAGTTTAGGGTTCCAACCTGGTCCCTTAAACTGCTTTGAAGAAAGTCAATTCAAGTAGGAGTTTATTGTCGTTTCAACGGCACACGGTGAAACGAAACCGCGTTCCTCCAGGGCCAAGGTGCAACACAGAGTGCAAATATATAAAAGACAGGGAGTGTGAGACACTGGGGATTGGGGGGTACACTAAATACAATAAATAAATATAAGACAGTGCAAATGAGCAGACATATGAAGTTAACAGAGAATTAGCAGCGCTACCGTTCAGTTCATCTTTTCCTCTGGTTCAACAGTCTGACGGCTAGGGCACCAGGCAGCAAAAAAGCGACAAACAATGCCGACGTCGTGCAAAATGAATTTCGCCACGCTCCTCCTCTGAGACTGCTTTGTACTTTCGCTCCGCTTCAAAAACGGAACCCTAACCCGGACCCACCTCGCGCGTGCTTGCCGGGCTGGCTGAGCGCGCGGCTGAAGTGCTCGTCCACCACGGAGCCGACGTCGCCCTCGAAGTAGCTGAAGAGCACGCAGCGCGGGTTCAGGTACGCGGCCTCCGGCGGGCGCTCCTTGTCGCGCGCGCACTCCTCCTCCTCCTTGATGGCGGGCGCGGGGTGGCTCGCGAAGTGGCCGCTCGCGCCCGCGCCCGCGCTCTCCTGCGCCTCTTGCATCTTGGGGTAAAGAGCGAGTTTCTGCAAACGCGAGCAGCCGGAGCACACGTTAATGTGGTTTGCTGAAAGGCTGAGGAAAATTCTTCAAGTGTTCTCCGCGGGCGGAACAAGGCAGTTACAAAGCAGTATCTTCTGTTAAAGCCCGTGGAACAAATGATCGACATTGTGCTGCGCGTTGAGTTTATTTAAGTCTCACTTTGTGAACCCGCGATTAGCCCGGTTATGTAACAAATATATACCTGTTTCCAGCATCTTCCATGATCACAGCAAATATGCTCATTTACACGCAAAGCCTCCCATTTCTGATGTAGAAATATTTTTTAAAATAATGGATCGTCTCCAAAATTTGCTATTCGCCTGGTGTAGGAGCACCCGGCACAGTTTTCTGATTTGGAGATTAGACGTCAATAAAGTTCCAATTTAAACGCACAACACGGTCTTATTTACGGTAGCAGTTGTAGGACAGTCCTACTGAACCCTCGAATCCCATGCGAACCACATACTTTATTTTAAGAACATTTTCACACTATTGAAAAAAATGAACGTTAAAAAAGCGACCTGGCAAGAAAATGCTTTTAAAAGCGTTTTTATGAAAGCATTTGGAAATGTCACTGGTGCGCCCTTGACTGCAGACAAACACCGTCCCGTTTGCGCCAGCAGTTCGCCAAGGAAAACTGAAATAAAATATTTGTATTGTATTGTAACATAATTGCATTAAATCCCTTTTTGCAACATTGAGAAAACTAACGTTGAGTCTTTCTGTTACAGCACAAGGTAGCTGTAACGTTACAAAAACAACTTTGGAAAAACTCGGGAAATACCGGAGGTGATTACTGCATATACTGCACTTATATACATAATACAGTATGTTTTAAATATTTGTGCGTATTATATTTATATGTACTGTATGTAAGTGAAAGCACCGTATTAAACAGAATTAGTTATTCGTCACGAAACGTATTAAATTTTTTTCTTCGTATACACGACAAATAACTACATAAACTAAACTACAAGACAACGCAGGTCTATCCGTTAAACCGAGAAAAAATTATAAAAAGGAAATAAAATGTGGCAAAAAAGACTGATATATTACATTTAACATCCAAATACAAATAAAACATTAAATTGTGAGCGCCAGAACTGTTTGTCATAGGTTTTAAATAGCCGTTTATCAAAATATAGCTACAAATGGTTAGTTTTCATTAAATGAACAAAAACGCAGCAGCAGCAAAAAATGTGCTTGCAAATTGTAATTTCTCTTTAGCATTTAACTCAACAGCCATGGCATTTTTAGTACAAAATTAACTTTTAAACACGTGGCAATAAAATCACATTCAAAACGCCACACATTTGCGACGCCTGCGTGTTTTGTTTACACGTTTATTCTGACGCTCCGGTTTTTAACCGTGCTTGGACCGTGATTTCGCCGTGAGATGCAGAGCTGCGAGCGGTCGCGCCGGTGCCGTACCCACCTGGTGATGGTAGGGGCCGTACGCCGGGGTGAAGAAGGACTGAGGATGGCCGTACACCTGATACATCACATCCAGGCAGCTCATGGCGGAAACCGCGCGCCCCGGTCACGCGCTGTCGCTCAGCTTCATTGGAGTCCCCACACGCAAAAGAATTCTCCGCGAAAACTGAGAGCAAACGCTTTGGGTTTCTCCTTCTTTGCCCGAAAAATGGCAGGAGGCTGTCCCGTCCCGACGCAGTCGCGCGTCCTTCTGCGCGTTTCGCCGTCGTGCGATCTGCGGGGCGGTGTGCGCGCTGCGCGCACGAGCTCCGCGCGTGAGCGTGTGTATGGGTGTGTGTGTGGAGGGGGGGGGATGACAACGACCAATGCGCCTTCTGGAGAGAGAGAGAGAGAGAGAGAGCGAGAGAGAGAGAGTGGAACGCACCTTATTTTGGAACACCGGAACGCACACACGGTGGCGTGACGGTGGAAGGAACAGAAGCGGCTCCCCACACAGAACAATTCTCATCCCTTCAATAAAACGTTCATTTAACATCGAAGTGATTATTCAGAAATGAGAAGAAAGAAATCATGTGCAAAAAAGCGCTAAAAATTGAACTCTTCAAAAATGTGCTTAGGCTGCTGGGATACAAATAGAAGAGTTATAATATTCTAATGTAAGGTTTGGAAGCACATAAATTGTTGGTAAAAACTGGAAAAAAATCGTTTTTATATACGTTAAAATTATTTATGTATTAGAAAGCCAAATATAATTTCCATATAATTTAAAGCGAAATATGCATATACTCGTAAACATATGAGCGCAAAACGCAATAATATAAATTGTCTTATATGACGTTGTAACCTCGTCTATTCTTTACTTTCGTCAGCTGTTGGAAATATTTTGCAGCTGTTTTGCAATAGTTTCCTATCCGTTTATTCCCTTTTTGTATGAACTTGTAAGTAAATATACTGATGTAGGAGTTCGCATCTCATGTGGGCTTCGTGATTCTGTTAATCTGAGCAACGAAATAAAGGGGCTTTCAAAGTTGCTTCTTGAGCCTGCGTATTAGCTTAAAAAAATAAATGCACAAATGTGCAGAAACGCAAAATCTCACTTTGAACGCCAGCTTTGCGTTTAACAAATCGCATGAAGAAAATCTCAAATTAAAACGGGGACGTAGAAATGATACAAAATCATTGGGTTTATTTAAAGCTCACATTATTAGCCTAATATATCGAATAACCTGCACCTCCCTCATCGAATAAACGCTGGTTATTTTCTTCATTTTTCAGCTGATGCGACCAAAACTGAATGCATCCGTTCAATAGACGTTTGTTCTAAAATTTGTGGTTCAAAATCATTCCTACGGAAAACCAGTCAACACCTCATCCGTTTCTAACGTCTGTGATATACGCATGATAATTTAACCAAACAGCCAAAAACAAAATATTGTTCTACAGGCAGGAAAGTTACCCGAATGTGTGCGCCAGGTGTCATTTCTCAGTGTAAGCCGAACAAATTCTCAATTTCTGTCCAAGTAGTGAAGAACAAGACTTTTCTTCATTTGTGTTCCTCCTCCTTCACCGTAACATCTCCCCGGGTGTTTCTGATATTACTGCTCATTATTACTCGACTATAACTTTTCGGACAACCATTTTTAAGGAAATAATTTCTGTTTTGCAGAAGCTCGATATGTTATAATCTTTAAAATACTCCGCTACAAAATAGGTCTTATTTCATTTATAGAAAAATCATTCAAACATAGCAATTATAGCATCATTGTAACAATGTTGCCTTGCATGGCTTGGATTATTAATTTCACATAGGCTCCATAGTGGCTGGAGGTTTTATTTGTGTTGAACAAACACTCTGGACATTACAGTGAGCATCCGTGGACAGCCGGAGGAGACAAGACTGCGACTTTGCACCCAGTTAACCTTTGTAGCTGTGGCAGAAATATGAGTGAGGTTGCAGCCCCTGACCTGGCACTGCAGCACAGACCATCACATGCAGGGATTCAGACCCATCAGCTTGAAGACACCATTAGGAGCTCTCCATTTCGTGACGGAAATGTCCTTACAGTGCAGAATAGCCCTGTGGTGCTGATGCTGGAATGCTGAGCGCATATTTCTGCGGCGTTTCCATGCCGCGTCTAAATGCCGCTGACACTCATGAGACAGTGCAACACGGCTTCACCCCAGTGACTTCTGCACTGTAATGGCCACTTGAAACACAGGCCTTAAGCCATAATATTTCAAAATTTTCAGACTAGTTAGGATCTATAATACATCCATCGCTAGAATTTTGCTTTATCACCTGGGCCCGGACCCCAGTATTGCATTTAAACATGAACTACAACCATAATCACCGTAACCTTGGTGTAACCCAACACTCATTCTTGAGTTCAGTGGTAGAACCTCAATCCGACACGTACCTTTGAGCTAGTAAAACGTGCGATTTTTCTTGTTCCAGTCACTGTAGAGATGCGTCCAGTTGCTGCTAGATGGTCTGAGCTCCAAACCAATTCGTCAATTTGACTGTCATGTCAGTCCTTCAGCTCCCTTGATACCTAAATGCACATGCCACTTAAAAGATGGAAAAAATAAACTTTGTTCTGATTTTGTTATCTGTAACAGCTTTGACTAAGTTGGAAAAAAATTTTTCAAAAATGTTTAACTGGAACGCCATGCCCAAGAATGAGCTCCCATCGCACCTGGTGGCTGATAATATTACTGTTTGCAATAAATCTCCATCTCTGATCTGACAGCTCAGAAACAAAGGCGGGTTTTTACACAGTCTAACGTGACACGGTTTCTATTTCTACATAAACAGCTTTAAGACAAGGCAGCTCCGAGTGTTAACTACCGGCTAATAGCAGCTAACTTGCTGAGACAACAACACATTCAACATGCCTAATGGGAAAGGGAAAAAGGTCTTGAAAGAGAGGGCAACTCAAGGATGGCTTTTATTCTCCATGTTTTCAACACGGCCTGCTACCTTGAGACTAAACTCTGAAAGCGGAGGGGTCTCCTGGTTTTGTGTTGTTTGCCGACTAAGTGGGACCTCTTTGGCCTTGTCCTTCCATTTACAGGTAATCTGCCGTGGCCCTCCCAAGGCTACTTGGCGGAGAAAAGGAGGGAAGATGAAAGAGGTGTCCAACAAAAGTGTTGTTAGAACAAGTTTCATGTCAGGAAGGAATGCAAGCAGATGCTTTGCCAATGGAGGTGCTACATTTTTTGCCAAACACCGATCAAATAAATATATACCTGTTTTTTTTGCGCTGATCATTGTACCGTCCAGAAGCTGACAACATCGCTGATGTGCTTCTCGTTTTTAACCCGGTAGCCACACTTACGCAGCTGCAATATCTGTTTCATCAGAGGTAGTTTTTTCTCTCGCTTGGACTAGCCATGCTGTGGAGCTCCTGTGCAAAATATGAATAAATGCAAATCGGAACTTCTACCCAACTTTTGTCTGCTCACCATTGTCAGGGCCAATTGTTTGTACCCTTACTGGCAATTTGTTTAGTTAATCTGTAACAAAAATTGCAAGAGGTTTATAACACAGCAATTCTCATCGGCTGCTTCACTGAAACACAAGTAAAAGTAGACTTGAGAACGAGCGTGAAATGTTTGTTGGATCACAACAAATGTTTGCATCTGTCGATTTTTGGAAAAAGTGACTAAATTTGAGCTGCGGCAAGTCAACAGCCACAGCACTCAGTGTATTTGGACGCAGATTTAGTGCCCGATTCTGTGTGGCTTGGTGCACGTGACATGTCTGTGGGATCATGGGATACCGATGGTGTGACATGGGCGTGAACTCCTGCACTCTACGTGACCAGAGCAACTGCTCTGTTTGCAGAGGGGTTGGGGGGTGGCAGTGGTGGTAGTGGGAGTCCAGTGTGAAATGAGAAACAGAGAGTCCCTGTTTTCGGAGCGGATATTGTGACACCTGTCTCAGCCACACAGAGTCCAGCATATGGGCTCACCGTTATACTCTGGCAGGGGTGTGCATAGGGGGGTCTGGAGTATCTTGGCATGCACAGAAAAAGCATTCTGTGGTTTGCAGTTTAGGACATGAGGTCAAGGCAGTAGTGTCTATGCAAATTTGTAGATAAAACAGGGTAAAATTTCTGTGAGTAAGTGAGCCAGAGAATAGTCTAGTGATAAGTTTCCCTTCTGGGGTGGAGGGGGGGTTGTGACACCAGTGCTGAAACACCACCCAGAAACCCCCCATAAACATGGGGACTGACTGTTAACACTTGAGAATGCAAAAATGATATATGGTGAGAAAACTTTCCAGGGAACAATTTAACATTTTTGACATTCTTTCACCAGTTTGGGCAGAGGTATGGCCCCTCCAACATAAACCTGCTCTTCTGCAGGCTGCAAAGGAAACTGTCATGCTGTCTCATTCAGTCCCCCACCCCAAGGTCCATGTTAATGTGTCATCCGGTGCTACGTGGAAGAAGGCACAGCCGGCCCAGATCTCCTGCCTCAAGCAGCTGTCACTGTCGACCGGGAAAAAGTGGAAATCCAAACACGCCAAGAAGCTTCCTCACTTGGTCAGCGCGGGCCATCATCTACCCTGCTCGCTGCCTGTCAATCTGCACTGTGGCCCTGCTCAGCCCATCCACCACAGGTTTCCCCAGACCAAACCAGAACCCAGGCAGCACCCTCACCAGCACCAGCACCAGTGGCTCAGAACCAACAGGAATGAGGAGATAGATTTTTTCTCTTTCATACTTTATTAAGTCTTTGTGGATGAGCAGATGACAGAATTAATAGAGACTCAAGTTATGAGATCCATTGGCATAAAAGTGAAATAATAATACATACAGTTCTTCTCAGGAATTTGACTAAATATCTTCAGAGCAGACTGAAACCAGCAGGAAGCTATTCAGCTTGATCCAGTGATTACTATCATTTCATTATGCTAGACTCACTTCACAAAAATATAAACCCTGCTGCCTTTTCAAAAAATGGAAAATACAAATATGCCCCCTTTACAAAAAAATCAATATTCTGCTGAATAAGGAGGACCAATGCAAGCAAACATGCGCGCGCGCACACACACGCGCGTGCACACATACACACACACATCTCGCTCAATTGCTTTGCACAGAGTGTCATTCAAACTTATAAAACCCAATTCATAGTCACTTTTGAATTTATTTTTGAAACTTTACAATGGGCGCTGATTCACAAAAAAACTGCTGAGAGCAAGGCCAGCCGTTTAAATTAATATTTCAATAACAGCGCTGAACTCGTGAGCTGTGTGGCCGTTTGTGAGGGAACTAAAATGAAGAGTTCGTTTTTCTTTCCCTCCGATATGAAACCTTGAAAGTTCAACTCTTCAAGTGTGATTCTCTGAGTCTCCTGAGTGCAGAGAGCCAAAGTGTCACTGAGAGGTCAGCTTTGCAGAGTCACGTTTTAGACTTTGAAAATAAAAACAGAATTTGGAAAATCCCAGTGGAGAAAGAATTGATTCTTATGTAGAAAATAACTTTCCGTAATTAAACTTGTAAAAGCAACCAAAAAAATATAAATATAATAAACACAGGTGGAAACTTCACAGAAGTGCCATATAGTGTATAGAACACGATGAGACAGAGCAACCAACAAGTCTCAAAGATAGACCTCTGTACAGTACCAAAAATATGACCATGTTCTGTGTTAGCAGCTTAATGTCATTCCTCATTACTGATCCATCAAAATCCCCAAATATTAATGAAAAAGATGTACAGCCAGATACAGTACCTGCTTTGCTGAAGGTCTGAAAGTGCTATACTGTACTTCAAGAGAAAATCATTAAACCACCCAGCCAGTGAATAACTTTTCCTCAGAGGAGTATTCCTTTGCCCAACATACAGTTTAATTGCACATTGACACAGGGAAAAACAGGAAGTTCAACACAATAAAAAAAATAGAAAATTATTCTTTATATCCATGGCTGAAAGGGGCCACTCTCCACAAGCCCTCATCCTGGTTGGACTCACAGTGGTTCAGAGCCTGATCCAGAATCAATGGATGTTAAGAGACTATACCTCGAGACCATTGTAAGGTAGCCACACAGACACAGACACACACACACACGCACGCACGCACACACACCATTGGCTAAAGTGACCTATGAAAGCAAAATGACTTCTGACTGTGGGAGGAAACTATGACACCCAGAAGAAACACATGCAGCACAGGGAGAGCTGCATTCAAACCCACGCCTGCACAGTGAAGCAATGGAGCCGCTTATTGTGCCACCGTGCTGTCCAACTGTTTATTAATTTCATATGTAAAATTCTGTCAAATATTTTTGTTAATTAATTGTTGTTTTCTTATCATGATTCTTTTGCCAGTTGGCTGGACAGTGAAACAGATCCCTACAGTTCATCCTACAATTTCACAGCTTTCCGCTGATACCATTGTTGCAACAGCTGAGAAAACCAAGGGCACTACAGGGGGTCAGTTCGTACAGAACTTAGTTTCACCACAGGAGGGGACACCAGCACCGGTGGGTTGAAGGCCACAAAGTTCATTTGCTCAGGACATCCATCTATCTAAAGTAAAAATGGGACAACTTGAAAAAAATAACTCATCTGTGGATGAGCATAACCACCCAGTCAACTATGAGGGCAACCCCCTTCCATCCATTGCCTTGGATCTATTACTTCAGTGTCCCCTCCTGACTCATCCTTATGGACGACGAGCTGAGCCCACATCTCAAGGGTGAGGATAGTGGTCAGAGGAGTCTAGAAATAGGTGGGTTTCTACTCACAGTTTTTCTTTCTTTTCATTTGAGGGGGGTCAGACATTGTGAGGGTGGGGTTATTAGCGGCGCATTTTCACAGGGGCAAGAAATTCCTTCCGGCTCAAATGCTTTCTGGCCAGCAGCCTGGCTCATCGTCAAACCCATGACAGTCACCTCGCCTCCTATTTCTGGAAGGGACCTGGTTCCAGAATGCAGGGTCGAGCCCCATTAGAGGATAAAATTAGGAGCGCTTCTCCCTGGTTGTAACAACACTCCCAACAAAGGTACAACGTGGCTTGGGGGGGGTTTCCAGGGCCAGGAGGGGGTTCACTCCTCACTGTCATGGTCATGTTCCACCCATCAGTAGGGAGTCCCATGATGCAGGAGACAGCTAGGAGCAGGACGGGTGATGGGAGTGCAGTTAGCTAAGGCTTTAAGAAAAGGCTTGTTTGTAAGTGGCCAGGCAATGCAAGAGATGTGCAGGATCCCGGTTTTGTGGATTCTCGTTTATTATTTATTAGCTGATCCCTTTCTTTAATATTTGGTTTGCTTAATATGTTCATAAACGTCCTTGGAGTGACTCCTAATCCTACTCCTACCTTTAGGGTCAAAGGTAAGCCTAATGCGCATCATAACTTGTAAACTTTCACTGTCCTTTAAAGGTGAAATTTTAATTGCAAGTGAGGTCTGGCGGAAATTTTGGAAAGCAGAAAAAATCAAAAGGGCTTTCACGAACATTTCACTCAGACAAACTCCAGTGTCACTTAGCTTAGCAGCTCGGCTGTAATAACTGAATTCGTGCGCGTGGACAGAACCCACCTGACCGCGTGAAAGTAAATTGAATTGAACTGATACTTGAGGAGGTTTCAGTGGACGGATGAGAAGCCAATTTATGACAGCCCACAAAAGAGACCCAGAGGGGAATCGTCAGAAAGTTACAGTCACTCCAGAGAGTGAACCACCTGCTTTATTTTGGAGGTTCCTTGACTTACAGATTGCCCGCTATTGATGGTGCATCGAAGGAAAAAGATGCCTTCTTTTCCGAGCGTCACCATGCAAGTGACAACAATATAAGCAAGCAAACACAATATCAAAGAGCTGATTTGATTGAGTTTAAAAGCGCGGGGAGACCAAATGGACATGGTCGGCCTTGCTCCCCTGCACCTTTGTTCTGTCCTTCAATTTAACGCTTCTATTATCCTGGAGTTCTGGGAATAAAGACAGCGCACGGCACAGTGGGGGAGGAAAAAAAAAGTCCAAGCCACGCGCAGATACCGACAACTCTAAAGGTTATTTATTCAATGGTAACTTCTGAAAGCTCCTATTCACTGGAAGCATTTAACTTCCATGAAAAGCTGTTTGTGAGATGTGTTCTTCCCCAGTTCCAGAGTGGCTGCAGAGCAAGAGGGTTCATGAATGTAAAAACACGCCGCACGGTACACACAAACACACACAGATACAACGCCCGTGCATCGTGTTTGAGAAAGAAATCGAAAGAAGTCAGCAAAGTGTTTCCAGGGTTGGCTGCCACCACCATGCTGCACTTGGTGCTGTGGATGCTGTTCTGTGTGCCACTGTGGGTGGTATGGGGTTTTCATGCTTGGCTCCATCAGCCCAGGCCTGCTAGGGTCTTATTTATAGGGGCCAGAGTGAACTGCCGAAGAGAGAAGGCCCTGTTGTTCTCTGAATCTGACCTTGTTTTTCATACAGTTACTCACTTACCACATGGGTAAATGAACTTGAATATGAATTTGGCAGTGAGCAGCCCCATCAGCCTCAGTCGGTCCCCAAATCCTCGACAAATGTCTCTCGTCATGTGCGACGTGGGGTAAGGTAACCAAAAACGGTCATAACAGTTTGTGTTTGGCAGCCATGCAGGAGGGTGTGGATGACGGACGAATGACAGGGCATTTCATTCTCCCCGCATCCTGGGTGAGGGTGGGGGGCAGGGCGCAATAATGCGAACAGCAGAGGAAAAGGTGAAAATACAAGAGACAGCTGCTGACGGAGAAGTCAGATTAACAGGATGGCAAGTGCAGAGGCCCACAGCAGTGGGAGCCATGGTGGGCCCCTTTTCCAAGCGCCCAGCCCACGGGTGGCGACAGAGCCAGCTGTCCTGTCTCCTTTGCCCTTCTCTGTCGACCATTAATTTCCCACAAAGGCCTCCAGTGACAGTTCCCTCATAGTGACCATACTTGGAAACAAGGTGTATGATAGACATTGGGAGAATGACACACAGAATTTGTTCTTGGCTGTGGATAGCAGACAGCTCCAAGCCTGGGAAAAATCTGGGGTGCGTGGAAAACTGCGTGTCTGTGCCATGTTAACTTTCTGAAAGTGGTCAGAAAATGGCATTTTGGTTCACCAGCATGTTATATCAACCATACACTCTAAATGCAGGAATGTACCAGGCTGCTGGTGTCATTTTACAAGGTAATCCCTTATGTCAATTACTTAACACCTTTGAGCACAAGCAAAATGCAGGCATTCGTGTTGGACTCTTGGTTTGCTGTTGCATCAGCGCCTCCTAGAGACCTTGGCAGGCTCCCCTGAGCTGGCAGTGCCTTCTGAGCACCTCCTAGCCACCTGGATCTTTTTTTTTTGTATACCAGTAGGTAGGTGGGAGGCAGAGGGAGAGATTATTATTTTGTAGCCTGAAGGAAAGTCTTCCCACATAAGCAAGAGACCACTGCATCCTCTCTCACAGGGTTTTGTATCAAAATGTATAACTGGTTTGGATGTCGATTTAAATCGACACAATAACAGCATTGCTCAGTGAAAGCAATCCTAATTTTTTATTACTTGATAATTTCCTGTCAGAGTCAACCCTGGGTTTTGTCAACATGTTTACAACTGTTAGCCAGGTAAACGCAAAATATCCCACGGTAGAATGCACTCCAGGCTCCAGTTTTATATAAGTCTTGAATCCAACACAAAGTATAACTTTTTATGGTCTTCATTCCTCACCCAAGACCTTCTACAGAACCTGGCCAATACATGTAAGACCAAAATCAGTTCAAAAGTATGGTTAAAGTATTTAATTACAGTATATACGCTGCCCGGCCAAAAAAAAAGTCACAAACACTAATATTTTGTTGAATCGCCTTTAGCTTTCATTACGGCTTGCATTCGCCGTGGCATCGTTTCAATAAGCTTATGCAATGTCACAACATTTATTTCCATCTAGAGTTCCATTAATTTTTCTCCAAGAGCTTGTATTGATGGGAGAGTCGGACCGCTGCGTAAAGTCTTCTCCAGCACATCCCAAAGATTCTTAAAGGGGTTAAGGTCTGGACTCTGTGGTGGCCAATCCATGTGTGAAAATGATGTCTCGTGCTCCCCGAACCACTCTTTCACAATTTGAGCCCGATGAATCCTGGCATTGTCATCTTGGAAGAAAAAATCCATTTATGGAAAAACCTGGTCATTCAATATATTCTGGTAGTAAGCTCACCTCATTTTTTGGGCACATAATGTTGCTGAACCTAGATCTGACCAACTGAAGCAACTCCAGATCATAACACTAAGTTAAATCCAGGTGGTGACTTTTTTTGTCCAGGCAGTGTATATCATAATAAATACTCAATAAATAATCCAGCATCTCCTGCTTTATTCTGTTGAGCTCCCTGTGACCACAGCAATGTCATAAACAGCTGTACAGTCTTTTTCACTGTGTGTCACTGCGTGAGAACAGAAGTCTATAAAAATAAATTGAACTGACTTGAATTGAGCAGTAATTTTAAAATACTCCTACGACTGACAGAGCCACGTGCATGTCTTACATCCATTAGCTGGGGAAGCTATGCAGATGTGACATGAAGGAGCAGCTCCTCAGACTTTCTGCCGATTCTTTGGACTGTTTAATTGTGCTCAGCTATGTAAATGAGGGCTTTTAATGAATGACTTCTTTCAGCACGAGGCGCAAACCAGCTATTCCGTCTATGTCCACCTAGGCCTCTGTTTACAATGAGAGTGTGCCAAGCATTCGGGCTAAATGAAAATATACACTAGACCAGCCATCCCAGGCATCCCCCATAACAAGCTGCAGAAACTCTCTAAAGCATTGCTGCTATGTTAAGGGGAATCTTGAGAATCTTAAACTTAAAGCTCCATGCCTTCAAGCTTCCAGCAGGGGCGACCCCCTCCACCTTCCCATCCAGGAGATCATGGGGTGCTTTCTCACAGTTATTAATTTTTTCATCACAAGTCAATGCTGATCCCCTTTTATTGTGGTCCACAACCCTGACTAATTTCCACTGAAGTGTATGGTCTGCTTAGGGCAGTATTCGTGTGTTCCACATCCAGGGTGACAGAGAACTTTACTTTGCTGTTCCAAAAACATTCCCTATACAAGTCCTTGCAAAGGATAGTCCACTATTCAGTACCTGCAACTGAGCACAACAACATCAGAAAATACAGTAAAAGGAATGTTGGAATATGCACACACAAGAGAAGTCCAAATTTACCTTTGTTTAGGGCTCTGTGTTAACCTGGTCAGAGGAGTGCTCTATATAAATAAGCAAGCTGAGTTACCTTGCATTGCCTAGGTAAAAAGTGCAAAAGGTAAAAGTAATAACATATTGCATGTGAACAGACTGTATACCTTTGAAAATGTTTGCATTATTGAATAATTATGTATTGCTAGTCCTTGTGCTCAGGGAGATGGCACTAAAAGAGGTGAACCTGAACACCAGTTCAGTAGAAATGTAAAAAATAATACTAATATTAACACCACTAAACTTTGTTATCCTTATATCAATGTGTGGAGCGCTGTTTGTCTGTGTGTGTGTGTGTGTGTGTGTGTGTGTGTGTGTGTGTGTGTGTTAGCTGTATAATTTCTTATTCATTTTTAAATTTTTATTTTGAACAAATACTTTTTAGTTGCAAGCATGTTACTGCTACTGGCTCATGTTGCCACTTGGCATTGTAGTGATGATGATGGTGATGTTTTTCTATCTCTGAAGCACCCTCGCCTTCTCTCTTACTTCTTGCCAGCCCAGCACCCCCATCCCTGTTTTGATCTTTACTTCAAGAATTCACTACACCTCCTGTCCCCCTTTACACCCTCCCACTCGTGGCTCTGTGTAGAAAACAAAAACCAGACTGATGCGTATGGTGTCTTCAGCACAAAGATACACACACATAAGAGGTACTGGGTCCTGTGACTGAGTACAGAGAAATGCTCTAGTGATCTGCAGATAGGGATGACAGATTATATATCAAGAAACTTTATTACATTTAAACTTGTTCAGTTCAGTACATTTGTGTTTGTATGTGTTTAAGCGAGAAAGCGTCTGCAGCCGTGCATGTTTGGATGTGTGTGTGTGTGTGTAGTGAGAAAATGCATCACCTTTGTGCACATACCGTACACCTTCCATGTGATGCAATGTGCTGTTGATGTCTGTACTTGTAGCTTTCTAAGCCTAGTCAAAGACTAAATTTTCAAAATAGTAAGTAGCACTTTTGAAGTTCAAAAAACTTATATTTATTCATAACTTATATGTACTTGTAACTTATATGGCTATTTAGCTATATGAACCTCACTTTAGTGTAATACTGTGCCACATTTTGAGTTTGTCGGTTGAAAATCAAAATTATGCATGAAGAACAAACCAACAGACAGACAAAGAGAGACTGAGACAGATAATGGAATTAAACTTCTGTAGCAGCTGCACAGGGTAAACGCAGCCTTAAAAATACCCCCAAATATCCATGTGGAACAGTGGGGTGTACAAGCCTTTAACACATAGCCAGTCTTGGAAATTATCGACTGCACCATGTACAGACTGCTTTAGCTTCAAGCATTGTAGATTTCCTATTTTTATACTTTCACAATGAAGTAGACTGAGTGGGAAGAATCCAATTTCATTTCTTTAGCTGGCCAGTGTTGCTGTGGTTCTAAATGCGCTAAACACTTTTCACTGGTCCAGCGGCCACTGCATTGAGCAACACATGCAGGCTGGTAAAACAAAATCGTTGTGCACACGACTTCAAAAATTGCTCTCTGAATTGTCATCTTTCTCATCAGTGCTTCTTCTCTCTGCTGCTGAGTTGACTTTGCTGCACTTCAGCCGCTCCAGAAAGATCCTCTATGTCAGTAGGTTGAATCCGCAAGTGCCGTCGCATCGCAGTGTTTCGGGATGAGCTCATGGGCTTTTTCTCTGCTCAGGCAGCCTGCCAGTTTCTCAGCACCTGCCTCGAAAGTGACAGCACCACAGTCGTCCCCTGTGAATCACGGTCATGTGGCAAGACCTCTGCTTGCTCCTCTGCCCCACACCGGCACCAAGTTAGAAAGAGCCCTGTAATTCTAGCAGGGCAGCTGGAAAGGAAAATGAAAGAATGCACTGGGCTGAGTGGAAGGGCAGCTGGAGGTTAGGAGTGAAGGAACACAGGGGAGAGGGGGGCACAGAGGAAGCAGGTGACATAGTGGTTAGAGCCACTGCAGTCAGAACCCGGGTTTCTGAAATCACCGGGCACCAGGATAGAGGTTCAGACCCTGGATGAGATAGCAATCCATTGCAGGGTAGGCACATGCACGCTGTGGGCAGATTAGAGTGATCAGTTAACCAGAAACCTATATCTTCGGACTGTGGGGCGAAACCAAAGCACATGGGAATTGGGAATGGCTTTCAGTCTCACTGAGCCTGCGAGGCCTGGAGTTTCTCTCAGTATTGAGTCTTTCCTCTGGGTGATGATTGGTTATTGATAGTGGATGAAAGGATGAATGAATAATAAGCGAAAGGCCGGGGACGCTGGGAGACCGTGAAGCCTGGAAGAAGGCTTTCTGACCGACTTGTGGTCCTGATCACTAATTATGGACTGTAGCCCCAACCCTTCAGCAGCCTGTTCACAGGACTGCCAGTAACCTGGATGGGGGCCGCTCAGGCCTGCAGCAGGACAGAGTTCTGCTCCCAAGTGCAAAGTCACCACCATCGATCCGGCAACACATAGGAGCCTCTTATAAAAGCGACCGAAATCACTGCAATTGTGTCTGAAAGCCGAGGGGGAAAAAACGGATCTTCCAGCAGATTCCTAATTACGACAGGATTTTCGATAATTAAGCTTCCATTTAGCCGCTGACCACGCTGTCCTTGGTTAGAACAGCGGCCGCTCAGAACAAAAGAAGCGACGGCAATGAATTCCAGTTGCCCAGGCGAACAAGATGGTGTCTTCGTGGGGGAGGCGGTGCTGGGGGGGGGGGGCAGGGTTACGCTTCAGTTGCTCAGGGCAGCCCAGGTATTCTTCCGTTAGAAGTCAGCCGGGCCATTCATTCTGCTGCGGCAAAATGCGTAATTATGCAGACCTAAATACAGCGTTTGAAGAACATTTCTCACATTTTAGACTTGCTCCTTTCTGGATGAGCAGAGAATTCGTTAACCACCTGCATTGTCTCCACCCTGGCACCTCCTCAATTAAACATCTTTCCTCCTCATTAAGAAACATTTCAGGCCCTTTCAGCGTCTGGCGAATTTTTATGAAGAAGCAAAGGACTACTTTCTTCTGCAGCCCACCTCCCGACATATTTTGCCATCTCCTAAGAGTTTAATTGAATGCTCATATAATGCTGGGCGCCACGAGAGCTGCGCGAGGCGGTGGCGGCAGGAGGATGAAAAGATGCTCGCCGGATCCGGGTGACATTTCGCTAATTGGTTTGTTAAAACACCGCAAATAAACATTTTGCAAATGATTCTGATTCCCGATTTTGTCACACGCTTACATACGCTAAACAAATGAAATATTAATTTATCCGATTCCTTACTGCAGAGAATCTGCTTCAAGGGATAAATAACGTATTTGTTCTTAAAAACACAATTGTTGATTCGGAACATGACCTTAAGCTATTCTCGCTTTATTTGTTTACAAAAGGTTAGCCTGAGTGGTCGAAATAGTAAATGTGAGAATACAGTGTAAGTTTGGAAAATAGACAGAAATATATCAATAGGAAATAGATAAAAAAAATTATTTCCATTCATCCATCCATCCATTATCCTTCACCGCTTATTCCAGTTAGGGTCTCAGCAGGACGAAGCCTAATATTTTAATGCTGTATGAATAAATAATTTGGAGAGTTCATCTCAATATGTGCTTAAGCATGTTTGCATTTGTAATAATGAGTGGCTACTGTAAAAGAAATGAGAAATGAGGATAGATGACAGAAGAAATAGGCAAGACTTAGGCAAAAACACAAATAGGAAAGAAAAAGGGTAAAAAGCACTTAATCTGTTCCGATTTAAATGCAAGAGCCATACATTACATGTGCTATCCGTAAGTGCAAAACCTTTATTTCAAATCAGTCAAAGGTTTAAATGGAGAAGTGTTTCTCTAGACAAAATTTCTCAAAAATATTACCCTTTGCAGTATTGATAAATTACATATAATTTTTTTAAGCTATAAAACATTGTTTTTTTTTAATTCTGTTCTGTGGAAGGGAGATGAAAAAGAGGATGAAGTAGAAATGCCCGATGAAAGCATGGTGATACAAAAGGTTGGTTGAAGCACCCAAGTCTTTTCTCCAAGCAGTCTCCAAGCAACTTATAATAGAAGGTCAAGCCAGGCAAGGTAAAGGGACAAGACAAAAACACACAATCTTTTGACACAATATGAAAGAACAAGGAGAAGCAGGTAGATATACAGAAAATACTCGAGCAGCCCCTTGGTCCGAGGGTATGAATGGAACTAACATCAGTACCAAATCCTTTCTTTGCTAACACGTATGCATAGTTGCATCTTTGAATTATGCTGTTAAATATGAACAATTAAAATCTCAGACAACATTAAAGTTTCAATGGGTGGTTTGAGACTACACATGGACATGTCAGACAGCAGCAAAGCTACAGTAAGCATCGTCTTCCCGTCTCCAAGAAAAAGAAACTTTAAATACACTCGGCGCACAGTTAGATGTCTGCCAATGTCTGTATAGAATACCTGTTGTTGAGTTTCGTCAGCCGGTACCAGATGACACTGATGTCAGCTAATAATTTTTTAAATAAGATTATGACTAAAGAATTAATAACGTTCCATTCGATAAGATTCATCAAAGCTAAAGCATTTTACATTAAAATACAGTTTCTTTTCTGCTTTTATCAAAATTGTTTTAGAACATTATCATCCTTAACTGCTGGTCCTGGCCAGGTTACAGCTGTATGGAACCACCAGGCTATGAGATATGTGACCACTTGTTTATAAAAATATATATTTCTTTAGCATTTCAGTTTTCTGTCCAATTTAGTACTTCAGGATAATACAGAATGGCTCTTTTCTGACTAGTAACCGTAAGGTTGCGTTTTGTCATCTTAACTGCTTATCTATCAGTATTAATAATAATCTTTCTTTTCAAAAGACGTAAGTCTGTACATATATTTACACTCAGCATGGTGAACATTACACGGTCGGATGTCTTTCGCCCCCCTTCACTGAGCTTCCACATATTGGCTTTAAGGAGGCATTAAGGAGTCCACAGTTTTTGCCATGAGTTGTTCCCGTGGAGGAGCCAGTTTTTAAATGAAATACATCCAAGCTTCACATGCATTTCCTGCAGAGATCATTTTGTTTACCCAAGGATGGGTTAGCAGTAAGCTGGACAAAAATGCATTTAGGGTGAAGGAGAATTCAAGCACAAAGTGGCTCACGAATCTTTAAACACACTAAGGTGAAGCTATAGCAACTCTACCCTATTCTTGTGCTTTTGCTGCTCTCTTGATCTGCTAAAAACTGGTCTTCTTCAAGGGTCACGGCAGACTGGCACCTATGCCACAATGACTGGGTACCAGGTTGCTTAGGGTAAACCCCAGAGAGGATACCAGTCTGTTATGCCAGTCCATAGGATGGCCACCTATGCAAACAATCACACACTGTAGACAGCTTTGAGTGAGCAGCTAAGCTGAAACACAAATTGTTGGACTGTGGGAGAAAACCAGAACACCCATAGGAAACCCACGAACATGGGGAGAGCATCCAAACTTTACACAGACTGAAATGGTTTCCAACTCAAACCCAAATAGCGCAGACACTGTGAGGCAGCAGCACCATGTACTGTGAAACCCTTAAAATAAACAAAAATATATTTAAATCTTTTAAACTTCAGCATCATGTTATAATACTACTAATAATAACAATAGTTTATTGATTATTGCAGACTCTGTGTTTAACTTTTTCAGAGACTTCATGTGGAATTTTGTGTTGTCCTTTCAACAAGAAGAAAAATACAGTAATTAAATTATTTCTGATTTCTGATTTTTGGAGTTATTCAATTTTTTTTAAACCAGTATATCTAAACTCCTTTAAATTGTACAACGTTTTTAATTCTACACAAAGAAGTGCGAATCATTCACTTGCGCCTCTCAAGTTAACCTGAAACTGGAAGCTGCATATAGCTTCTCAGATAGTGCAGTGTGAACCTGCATATTCACAGGTCTGATCAGCATCATGCCATTGCCATCCACTTGTGTAAATGAGGGACATCCACCGTTTTTACCAATGAACAAACTTGTTACAAGAAAAAAATTAAGCGTTAAATGTTAAAGACAGACGTTAAATCGATTTTGGCTATTGTAGATGTAGCCAAGACTTTTACAGAACCTGATCCATACATAAAGCCCGGAATGTCGGCCTTATTAAGCTCTTACTCATTGTGTCAATAATGGTGATAGATGAAAGCAGCCAGCAGGTCTGGCTGCACATTTTTAGCCTGTAGTTGTAGGATTTCTGAGTTTTGTGACGGACTTCTACTGGGTGCTTCCAAATGATGGTAGAAAAGTGATAGGCAAAATGTTTATATTCTACAGGTTATTTGGCCAAGGCTGAGCTCCACGTAGCAGTGCTGATTTCATCTTATATGTAAAATGGCATCACACTGAAGAAAACTGGTTTCCAGCTTCATATTAAACTCTTTAAGGTGTTTAACATATTCCTGAAATTGCTTATGGTGAGCGAACCCTTCCAATGTCCATCGCACCTTTTAAACAAAACATTTTGTCACCTGTTTCTCATTCCTTACAATATCGTAACGCTGATGTTAATACAGCAGAATAAATGTTCCTTTGTGCGATAGGAGGCTCATTAAGGAGGATGCTGGTCTTGGTGCTGAGGCAGCACACCTGGCTGTCTATGGGGGCATCATACGCCCCCGCCCAAGGCACTGAACCCGGGCCTAGCTGCCATAGAGACCCTGGGGTCCTTTTCAAAAGCAGCCCATTAAAGTCATCATATGTGGCAAAAAGGACATAAAAGAACCAAAAGATTCATTTGACTCCAGTGTCTTCCTGGTTGCGTGGAGGCTAAATAGAAGCCATGGGTGTGGAAAATGGATCCACATTTGAAAAGGCAAAGGTACATTTGGGTCAAGATTACTGATGGAGCAGAAATTTAAATTTCATTCTGAATTTATCAGATCTTACTTTGCCTTGTTTGTATAGTATGTGGCATACTAATAGCTTAGCAGATAAGAGAAGGTGTTGCTTATATTATAGATACATTTAATTCTGCTTCATAATTCTACTTTAACACTTTTAGAAGAAAGCAATTGCAAAGTAGCCCCTATATTTAAAAAAGGAGCACATTTATTTGTACAATATTAGTTAACAGACAAAATGCTAAATATATTCTTAAAATGCTATGGGCATTGTATTTTAACCTATACAATGAAAAACAAACACATTTGTAGCTGAGAGCCCAAATCCACAGCTGAAAAAGTGAATTAAGCTCATTAAAAAGCTTTTGCTACAGCACTCAATTTCTTATTTATATCACATAACAGTATTAAAGCTTATTGTTAACTGTATTGAATCTACAAATCAGCTTTGAAAGAAACAAGCTTCTGTCTAGCCTCATTTCTAATCTTGCCACTCTTTTAGGTTTGAACAGAAAAACTGTGCGTCAGCGCTTTAAAACATCGAAAAAATACAGTTGAGATGAATATTAGCCGCACTCAAATACCTTTGGTACAGTTGTGGATAGCAAAATCACCCAGCATTGGAATTTATTGACATGCATTCTAAAATCCTAAATGATAAATGCAGGGAATATTTACCAAGCTTTTCAGTCTCTGAAATACATCAGGGCTTAACAGACACTTGCAATTTGTCCTTCAGAGTTTGATATTATATTCAAGTTATTCAGGGTTGCCACTTTTCACAAGGGCAGTCTCAGTCAGTGGGGGGTCTGGTACACTGGAGCTGGGGACTGCAAAACTGGTCATTAACCAGCGTGTGTGAAAGAGAAATGGCCTTCAGAACACAATAATGAAACACTTACAGTGAGAAAGAGCAAGTTTACAGCCTTTTGAACAAAGTTTCATTGTAGCCCTCAGGGTTGAGCACCCACCGTTGCTGAGAGGCAGAGTCCTCCAAGATTTAAAGTAAATTTCAGTCAGCACCTCATGAACATTTGCCATACCAGACAATGTTGTCAATTTGACGTTGACAGAGCTATAAGGAAGAGCAGAGCAGCTGGGTTCTGGAAGACCAGGTTAGTCCAGTGGGTCCATCTTGTCCTGCATCTTGTCCAGTTCCCCTTAACTGCAGTCTACAATTCACCATGTTGGGCAGCAGGTGGCAGCAGCGCACATGTCCCCATACAGTACAGTAGCATTGTTTGTCGAGGACTGCAGCGAGATGTAAAGAACAAGGCTTATCTCTCCAAACTGTGTCTTTTAAAGAATGGTTGGAAAATTCTCAGCTAACTTAAAAAAAAACTGTTTACAATTTAACCTCATCAGTTAGGAAACGGGTGCAAATGTGTGATTTGGAAAAAGTAGAAAATAACACACTGGTTTCTTCCAGATAAATTCTTCCCACATGATCATTTTCAACAAGCTAATAACTATTTTAACTCATTGTTCAGCAGATCCCTCATAGTTGCTGTGTCTGAAACATGTATACAGGAGGTCATTTTACAGGAGTAATTCAGGGTAAGTACTGTGCTAAGGGTCACTACAACAGTAATAGGGGTTGAACTGACAGCCTACAAATTCCTCATCCAGACCTGCACAGCACACTGGTTAAGGATGGACACTTAAAATTACGCCCGCTGTTAACTGGTACCCACTAGGCAGAAGCACACATAATTTCATGCGCTGTAGCCACCCAGAACTTTACAACAAATACGCGGCCTGACCTTTGACCAGGAATGGCTTCCAGAATAACAGTGAACTGCGCAGAGTAACACCTTAGCCAACAGAGCTTTCCAAGTGACCCCCCCCCCCCACCAAAAAAAAAAAAGAAAAGAAAAGCATAATACATGAACTGACAAAACGGACCAAACACTTGGACAACAGATGATGGAAGGCAGTCAGTGAACACAGTGCGTATTAAACATTCATTTAGCTTTCAGTTATTTCTCAGAGACAAATAGGGGAAAGGAACAAATATGACTCTGGGTTCAGGTCAATTGAGTGATGAGTGCACAGGTCTGGAAAAAGAGCTTTTTGGGTCACATGCTGCCAGCATTTTCTCAAATGGTCTTGCATTCCTGTTTGCTTGATGCCTAAAAATCAATCACAGCAGTAAAAATTGGGCTTTCTGTTCACAAAACTGCTGCGTACAGATTTTGGACAGAACTGTAACCCTGTCTCGATGCTGCACGAAGCGTGGAGTGCAAAGTGATGCGGTATGTGCAGCGCATTAGAAAAAGTGATCCTAACAAGTGTCCTGAGCAAAAGCAAAAGTTCTCCTAAAACGGTCTCCTAATGTGTTTTTACCGTTGATGGGAAATGGCCCTAAAACAAGTGAAATATACGGAATAACCACAGCATAAAGTCTATAATTCACTGTCCTTCCAAAACATTGGAGCCGCTGCCTCCGCTGTAGGTTTTTATTGCCTTCCACACCGTGGCTGATGTCCATCCTTTAAATTAAGGAGTGGCCTTGAGGTCCGGCAAAATAAGAACCGAGAGATGCAAGTGTTTATGTCGTGTTTGCCTTTCAAAAGTGTGCTGGTAATTAAAATGGCCCCACGAGCTGCAAGGGGAGGACGGAGGGCGGATCGGCGCTCTATTCATTTCACACAGGACTTGTTTTCCCCAGCTGCCATTCAAGCAGCCCTCTAGTTGGATTACGCGAGAATAAAGCGGCTATTAATGAGGCGAAATGCGCCAAAGAGCCCTTGGCTTTCGCTCAAAGACTCCAGCAGGCGCAATTATTCCTTCTGTGTGTCTGTGTGGGTTTAAACCTTCACACTGAACCCTCCACACACACACACACACACACACACACACACACACACACACACACAGGTGTTGTTACTTTCCAGCAGTTCCTTCCAAGAGTTGGGATAGTGATTGAGTGACCGATTCATCCATTTGTTCATTGTTGCTGGAAAGATGTAACTCAAAATGTTGCTTTTAAGAGGCAAATTGAAGGTATACCTCCTATAATGGCAGAAACATAACCTTAAGGTCAAAACGAATCTTGTTTTTATGGTGCATATATCTGAAGTGTGGCATGGCAGGAGTGGGTGTTTTAGCAGGTGGAGGATTGCGCAGAAAAAAAAAAATCTGTATGAACACTCAAATATTCCTTCCCAAAACCTCTTCTTTACAAGTGCATTCCTCACACAATGCAAGTAATTTGTTCCTTGAAATTACCGCTTGTATGCGAATTCCTTCAGTGAGGGGGTGCAACTACTATTACTTCTTACGGAAAAAGTCAGTTCCTAAATGGAAAATGTCACCTAAAATCATTTAAAAGAACAATATTAAAGATGTTTTAATCCTTGGTGTGGTAATGCCAACATTTTTATTTTTAGCTCTTTCATTATTGTCATTCTTTCATTACTTCATTCATTCGCCGTTAATAACCACTTGTCCACTCCAAGGACCGAAGGCTCCAGTTCCTGGATGGACAAAGACAAAGTGAAAATGTTGATATTAATAAGAACTTAATAAAGTTTGGTGATGGACTGTATATATTTTTCTATGATTTTTTTTTTTTTTTTTTTTATCTTTCCACCATCTGACCTGGGCTGCACCTGGTAACTCTCCTCGCTGCTGTTAAAAGGCGATAAGCTTTTATTTAAACGCTGCTTGAACTTAGAGGAGTCGGTATTACAGCGGCTTTCCAGGGTGAGTGCGTTGCTTCCGACCTTAACAACAGCACTGCAAGGAGGAAACGCACCAAAACGCTGAAAAGTCGGTTACGTGTTTTCAAAGACCACGCCTTTCATGTTTAACCTTTGCTTTCACCGCACACCCATGTACCTGTGTGCACTGCAGCAGCAGTCCTGCCTGCAGCCACTCGTTTTAAAATTAAAATGAAAAACCTCCGGTTGATGCAACACAATACAGACAAGTTGTTGCCTTTAAAAATCACTCTCAATGCCACCAGTTGTGGAAGCGCAATAGCCACGTGTGGGCGGAAATACCACTGTACTGAATAATGAGCCCACTGCGTGGAAAAAGATGCATATTTTTATAAGCTATTGCTGTGGTTCCTCATTGTGTGCCGAAGTCATTTAAAAATGACAAAGGAAACGTTGTGCCAAGTGAGCACATGGCGTGTCAATGGATCTCATCTCCATTCATTCAGCGAGAAACTCTCCTTTTCCCGTCTTAAAGGCCCGCTTAATCGGTTATATCAATTAATTACATTTCCGGATCTCTGTCATTTGAGAGACCACCACTTGGACAAGCTGAATGAATTCATTTTTTTACCTGAAACATCGCTGCCCTACGTGTAACCCAAGCGGGAATTCGGGTAGAAAAAACGATGTCCGCTGAGGTTCAGGGACAAATGCCTTATTTCCGTGTTTGATATGCACTGTGCAGGTCCTCCAGCGCAATTGTGTTCTTGGCATTAATAGCAGTATAATAAACCATAGTCACTTGGTTAATTAATACGGTTATTGCATTCTGCAGTGAAAGTACAGCAAAGAACTGTGTTACAAAGCGGTGCCAATGTAGTCAATAATGGCTTCCCCACTTCATGGCCTTTTATCCTATATTTGATGGTGAATGGAGGAGTCGGGCGATTTGAAAAGGCCTCCTCTTGCGCACTGCGGGCTCTGGGCGTCTCTCCACTGCTCGCGCTCGCTGCTTTTAAATGCCACCTATTTACACTACGGTTTCTGCCTGCGTGGTCTTGCAAACAGGGAGGACAGTGCGTTTTGGTCAAACCTAACCCTTTCGGCCAAAGGCGCGGCTTAGGAGAACAAAACTGGGCTGAAAGGGGCTCGATTTCTAAATTCAGTCACTTCCTCCCCTCAGATGACATTTGTTTTACAGGCGAGGTTGAGTACCAGGGTCTAAAGTAGCTCTAATAAAAACACTTGTAAGCATTGTTATCTAAAAATTGAAATTAACTTCTACAACGAAATAAAAGTTCATTTAAAATGACTGCAAACAGGGCAACATGACGGCTTAACAAATAGTGCTGCTGCCTCATAGAACCTGAGCTGTTTGGCTATAGGCGTTAGGAGGGTTTGCAAGGTCACCCCGTGCGTGTAAGGTTTTCCTCTCACAAGCCAAACACGTGTGTTTCAGGTTAGCTGGCCATTCAAAATCGCCCGCGTGTGCAGGCCAAGATCCTGCCCTGTCCAGGGGTAGCTCTGTAGTCTGTAAACACTGGGGGAGTGAGGTGAATTTAGATTGAACCTATTCTGGTTGACGGTCTGTAGTCCCAGTTAAAGGTCGGGTGCAGAAACAAAGGTCTCCTTCAGCCCGAAGGACTGTAACGTAACACAAGTTATCCCTTACAGTTTACCAGCTTCTTCTCTTCCGGCAAAGCCCTCAGGACCGGGGCACTCGTGGTCGGAGGCTCACAGCTGCGGTGCTAGCTCTTGTTTTGCAGATTCCCGCAGGTATTTATCACCAATGACAGAGATGCCTGCGATGTGGTGTCGCACACTGAGGGTCACCGTGCACATGGCTGCGGAATTCCGAGCTCCGGCGTTACTCCAACCCATAAACTGACGGACAGCTTCTCACCACGGGACCTTTGGCGAATAGCACACTTTTTAGCCCAGAAAGTTATGCACCCAAACTGTTGTTAAATGAACTTTATGGAAGGGTTTATATATTTGGCCACATGGTGCGAGAATGGGGGCTCCGCACAGAGTGATTGGACTGAACAGCTGATGCGGAGTTCACATCCTGGTTTTGTCTGCTCTGAAGTACATCTATAAGTGCGGAGAAGCAGAGCTGCAGTCACCGTACAAACAGAGGGAAAACGGCACAAAACCCAAGTAGGCTTAACGGTGCTGAGTTTCAAGCCCTGACTTGAGTCCAAGACACAGTGGAGTTCATCAGCAGTGTTTGCATTTCTCATCTTAATCCCTGCGGTCCCAAAAGTTTAAGTCCAGCCAGGATGTGGAAGCTTAGCATCAGGAAAACCCAGTGGGGCATAATGGAGAAAAAGATGAAAGCTTTGTCACCATTTCAGCCTAATTCAGGGGTTTCTCAGGATGGGGAGCAAAGAAAAAGTGTCTGGCGGCATTAGGGCTCAATTGGACACGGTTGTGGCTCCAGAAGTACTCTGACACTTGGGGCAGAAAATAAACACGGTGGTTTAAAACACTCACCTTGTAACCTTTAGGCTGCTGATTCAAGTTGCCAGTGAGGTCCTGCATTAGCTTTGAAAACCCAACCAAGGCTGAATCGGTAAAATTAAAATCTGTTTTGCATTAAAAAAATCCTGATGATAACTCATTTTCCAATTTGTCAATAACACTTTATAGAGTAGGAAGTCGTTGAGGAAAAACGTCCTTTCCCACTACAGCACGTGGTCAAAAGTTTCCAGGTGTGTTTGAATCTGGGCCATGTCTACGGGGGGTCTGCAAGTTCTCTGCATGTCCGCATGACCCTTCCACCGGGATCTCCTGATGCAAGAGGCACAAAACGCACGCTGACTTTTTTTTACACCTCTGTCATCATGGAATAGGTTTGGTTTTCTCACTAAATGCAAATAAGGCAGAAATAATAGTAACAAAATGAAAATGTTTTCCCCTATTCCCGAAATAAAAAAACAGAGGTATGTTTAAAAAGATGCAGCAAGGCCCTCTGTGGGATCAGCAGTCACTGAAGCGTAGTACAAATCACAGTTTGCTGAACAGGATGATTCCTGAAGACCCCATCCCATTCCAGCAGCGACTCTCATGTCACATAAAGGAAAGTGTGGTACAGCAAAAAGCACTGCTGGCAAAAAAGAATATGACGCTATTTTTAAAACAAATTATTTTTAGTTTTTCTGTACAAAAAGTTCTTATTTTGAGTTTACAGGTTATCTTACCCTCATGTTGCTACCTGCTGCTTTACAAGGCTTTTTTAAGGCTGGGGCCATAGATTCCAGAAGCAAGTCCTCGACCCCCCAAGATGGAAAAGTTCCTCCGTCGTTTTCAGAAGCGTTGCGCTCTACTGCCCTCCTGTGGACAGGACCCATATAGCAGCTGCAGACGATTTTCTCCTACCGTTTAGGAATGAATAATTTAACACAGAATCCAATAATGAGAACCAAATCATGACTGATTTGGATAATATAATTGTAAAATTTCCTTTTTCCAACATCAGCCTGACGTATCTGAGTGAGCCAGTGCAGTTAAGCGCATGAACCTGAAGGTTACTGGCTCAAGTCCACTCTCCTGTATTGGTGAGCAAGTCATGTACGTAAAAAATATGCAGTTTTCTAAGTAGTCAAACAGCAGAAACCGTGTGAAAATATGTCAGAAAAAGTAATGAAATAATAATCTAAAGTCAACCATTTTGTAAATACAGCAGTATTTTATGACGTCTGCACTGGACAGCACACAGAGATGTGCTGAAGGAGGCATTGAGGTACCTATAAAACTCTGAGGTCTGAGTGCACTCAGTCATCACTCGAGTGCAAGCCAAGGTTGGACAATTCCCAGTTCCTGGTTCTGGTTAGTCACAGCGTTCATTCAGGTTCAGGCCGAACATCTTCAAGGTCCAGGTGATGAGAAGGCCACCTCGCATCGCTGGGTTGCCACACACTTTCCTCCCAACACACATATCTCAAGTGCACAGGAAACATTAACAGGCTGTTCTCAGAGAAACTGCTGCTGTGATAAACATGTAGTGCCTTTCACTTGTACACAGAGATGACTGTAGATTACCTTGTTTTTACCGCTGATAGTTTGGTCTCCATTTGCCAAAAGCAGAGAATCCACAAACAATGATGGAAGTCGGGGGAACTTTGATAAATGTCTGTGGGTTCAGGCCTCGAGCATTTGGTAGAAACTAAATTTGATTAGAATGCGGAATCATTTGAAAAAGATATTTGGACAGTGTCCAAATATTTAGCAATATTTAATATAGTCACTGGAACTTCTTTCCAGCAGGATGGTATTGCTGTGAAGATTTGACGTTTCGTCTTTGCTAGTGCCAGATGTAACTTTAAATCATTTTAATCAGCAGTATAGTATTTTGCTTCACAAGTTAGAGTTAAATTCGGTTCGTCTAAGTTCAATGCAATTCTTTATTTAGAAACAAAGATGAGACTTGCATGCTCCCGAGCTTCTCTGATCCGTTGAGGTTGCAGAACTTTTCATGAAGGAATATGGAGATGTCATCGACCATCCATCACTCATCACTGATTTCACTACGATGACCTATAGTAGCAACCTGCTGCATACAGAACAAAGACTAACATATCACTAAATGTGAACCTATAACCCATGTGTGCAAAATAATCCAGGATTAAGTATTTGTATTTATTTTATACCCATTTAAATTTAAATACAAGTACAGCACACTGAAAACTGATGCTACTGGTACAGAGAAGTGAGAATACAGAGAATAATTTTGGATTTTATACTGTTCACAGAGTGTTAATATTCTGTACAAACACATACAAATTTTAAAAAAATTGATGTGTATAAAAATACAAAACAGGGAAAAATTTTTATTTATTCACATCTGTGTATGTGTTCCAATGCCATCATGGATTTCCTTCATGAGACCCTTATTTGCGACATTCACTCTTTTAAACAACATTTTTTACTGATAACTGTCATCTGGCACACGTTTTTGCTCCACACATTTATTTACCTCTGCTGCATCAATCCAAAAATGATATACCCATAATGTGTTTTAGATTAGACTGACATACATTATATACACAAAAGAAAAATATTATTTGTTCACTTATAAGCATATGAGTGTGCTTTATTGTGACAAATACTGCACTGTATTTTGTGCAGGATACATTTTTATTGACAGATAAAATCATAGGAGACAAAATAAAAATTGGGTGAAATGTGGTGTGGCAGCTACCCTGCTTTTAGGATTTTTTTAGCTGCCGCCTGTAGCAGAGAGAATGGCTGAGAGGCCAAACCCAGTGGTGAGGAGACTGTAAGGTCCTGGCCGGACCCGCTGATGTACAGCAGGGCCGCCTCAACAAAACCATGACTGCAGAGCATAAAAGCGGCTGGATGTGTTGATCTTTAGCCTGGTGGAGGTGCATATGGAAGCTGAGCACCTAATGCAGACTTCTGGTTAAACATTGGCCCGAAGTTTGCGCTCTGCCTTCTGTTGTTTTTACACTAAAGGCCCCACAATTGTTGGAGGCATTATTGACTTTGTAATTAAACTATTCTAACGTCAGGATTTTGTAATCATTACTTTTCAAGCCATCTGTTCCAGCCGAAGGGGCCGCTGCATTTTGCCCTTGAGTAGATAAAGGGCAGCAGTGATACATGCGCAGTTTTATCATCCGATTTTATCGCTCAAGGCCTAATATTACACAGGAAACATTTGTAAACAATTGCTGAAAACCCAACTTCCACACACACTTTCTGCTCCATCTCTCCCCGTTTTAATTGAAAAAAAAAGAAGAGAAACAGAATTTTTTTATACACACTTGTGTCATATCTGTACATGAATGCAGTGGCGGATTCACTGTTACTGATTATGGTTTTATTGGCTTCCATCTGCTCTGAGACCAGCTTGGCTCAATTTAGTAAATACAGAGAAGAATAAAACAATCTTTTCTTCATTCAAGGTTGCATTGTGAATGTGCAGCTCGCTCGCCCAATGGGTTAAACATTTCTATTGCGCTGGGATTCGGTCAACACCTTTATCTGACCATATCTTCCATCTATTGTACAACAGGGAAATCAAATCATTTATCTCCTTGCAGATAAAACTGAGCTCTGATGTGTGGCTTCTTCAATTGCGTTTCCCGGCCATCTCCTCCTCGTCCACTGCAGGCCTAGTTCAGCCGTTACAGTGCCGCATCCTGCGTTTGCCACCAAGGTTTTGAAACAGGAGATAAGGGCAGTGTTGTGGTTTATTAACTTCTTGTGCAGTTGTTCAGGAGTTGTGTGACCTTCCCTGTCACAAGGCCTCTCGGGTCTTCGTCCATCCATCACGAAAATTCCTCAGCCAGCAGCACCCACCTTATTTATGATACCTGTTCTGAAGTTGTCCACAGTAAAAAAAAAAAATGTTACCTGCAGAACCCCAGGCTGAATATCCGGCGATGGCGTCATTTCATCTTTCAAAGTCTAATTTTAACTTCTGGACAAACTGTGTTTTTCCCCTCTTATTTTCTACACTTTACTCCAGTATCGCGTCCCCTTAAAATGCATTTACACCTCCGGCTCCAGACGAGAACTTAACGGCGGACATAAGGTGGGGACACAAACGTTTAATTTGCCGCGTCAAAAAACTGTCAGAGAAGCAGCTGTACAATTAACCAGAACCTGGTGACAACACTACGTGTATTTTTATTTCAAATTTTCAGTTTGTTGAGAACATTGATTTTAGATTTGATACAGGAATAACAAAAAGCATGAACATCTAAAGATTGTTACTTCACAAAAAAGCACATTTGCTTCATAAATACAAGTTTTATCATTTACAGTACAACTATACATTACAAAGACTATATTCACAATGCTCTCTTAAATGAAGTTAAAATATACAAGATGTGTGTATAATCTTTCTGTCACACTGCCTCAGAAAGTGGTGCTGGCTGGATTTCCTGCTGACTGTCAGACTGAATTAGAGCAAAGTCAAGAAAAACTTTGGAGATTAAATGTGTATTTTGAAATGTGCGTTTACTAAAAACAATTAGTCTGGTTCCTTTTAGTCTGCCACTTTCCTAGCTTCCCCATAGTACAGCTGCTTTGCTAAGTGGACAGAGATGCTATCAGCGAAGATGAGCTTCTGTTGACACAGTGAGGTGCCGACAGCTCAAACCATCTTAAAGTACCCAGAACAAGAACCCATGCTGTCTTTTGGTTCTTCACGCTACTGGAACGCGTCCTCTGATCTGAGGTAGAGGTTCTCCGTCAACTACAGCTGGATGGGCATTGGGATAGCATCAGGGTCCACCTCCTGCAGACCCCATGAACACCGTGTTGATGGGGGGTAACGATGACACCATGTCTCGGACGTCTGCGTGGGCCTGGTGAGGGAGCAACGTTTCCTGGGGGTGGAACTGAGGAGCAGAGCCGTACATACAGGGAGTGGAGACAGAAGATGGGGGGGTAGCAGCCACAGAGGAGGCTGGGAGGTAAAGAATAGACATGAAGAGGATGAAAGTAACATTAAACTTGCACAGCTTTATAAACGGTCATTGACGCATAGCAATTTTGCCAGTGATGCTACTGGCTGTGTGTGCATCTAAATAAATATGATAACACCTCTGTACAAGATCTTTATGCAAAATATGATTATATCTTATAACATGACAGCCTGCTTTTTAACATTAAAATCCTTAATAATTAAACCTGAACAGCTGCTCTAATTAACTTGTCTCCCCTCTTACCTCCGGGGGTCCGAGACATGAGCACCTGAGGATCGGAATAGTAAGAGGCACCAGATTTCCTGCCTGTGTCATCCAGGATGTTGAGGGGGTCATGGACGTCGCTGTAGTTGGGGATTGACCGGACGGCGCTCACGCTGCTGATCACTGACACGTGCTGGTCAATCACGGAGCTCAGCCGCTGGGATTCGGTGAAACTGCTGTTTCCATAGTAACCTGAAAATGCACAGCCAGCCCATTTTAACCTGCAAGTTCTTGCACTTATCTCCTGCTGCTGCCAGACACATAGAAAATAAATAAATAAAATAAAAAAAATAAACAGAATAATAAATAAAGATGTTATTTTACAGGTTACATGTTACGTAGTCATTGTACATAGCTGCGCTGTGACATACAGGGAACTGGATGAGCATCAAAATGAAAAGGATAAGAATAAATCTGGAAGCAACTTGGCAGAAAAAAGATAAAAACATACAATGTATAATTTTGGAAAGAACAGAAGGGCAACTTCTGGTCAGCTGGATGTAAACATCAAGATTACAACCCACGACGTGGTGCATTTAGGGCCTGGATGGGCTGAAAAAGGGTGAAGAAAACTGTGGTGGTTTTACTGGGACTTGGAGTTTGGGGAAAATTGCAAACAGACTATTCCAGGCAAATTGGTGATGCTGGTGTTGTTTGGTCCCACCCCACCCTCCCTAGCCAAGCCTTGCAGCTTCTGAGCTACACTCTCACCACTGTGTCCTGCTACTGAGTAGGCCGTCCCCTGGTGACAGGGTCCCCCTCCACTGATGCCACCTCCCACAAAGTTGTATCCACCAGGGTCCATGAGCTGCATGCCCTGGGCGTCTGTCACAGGGTCTGGTGCACCCCCAAAATTTGCTACGGGCCGTGAGTGGTACGGGGTCACAGCACAACTGTTGCTGAAGAAGTCCTTGGGCAACTGCTGCTCTGGCTGCTCGCTGTAGGACGTGTAGCGGTTGCCTTCTGCCCGAGGCTGGTACACTGTAGCTGGGGTTAGTGGCTGAGGCCTAAACAGTGCCTGGTAGTTGGGGGTGCTGGGATAAATGCTGGGGCTGCTGTGGTACATGGTGTCAGAGAAGGCCTGGCAGCCAGCGTGCAGCTGGAGAGCTGTGCAGCTGGGCTGTGGTCGGACTGCCATGGGGCCCTGGTTGATCACGCTGTCCCGGTTCACCATCGCCGGGGAGATGGGGGGTGTCATTAGCGGGACACTGTTCTGGGAGAAGTCCATCTGGCCTGAGAGAGCAAGAATTTTGGGTACTTTAAATTATAGAAGTCTGGCAAAGCAGGGCATGTTAATTATAAACACAGGCCAGGTGCATCGAACTTCTTGCAATTTGGAGCAGCTTTTCTGGCAGGGGTTTTCATGAAAGAAGACTCAGAGGGCACCAGTTTACTATCAGCTACCACTGCCTTCCCAGTTTCTGGGCCATAATCTGTCTAACTTGCACATTTACTTCAGAATGCTCCTTATAAAAGTCAAAAATGCTGCTGCCAAAATTTAAAACTGCAGACAAGAGGTGAAAGCATGTATAAATGCGTTATTAACCCAGTAAATGGCACAAAGAGCATCCACGTGAGAGGGAAAACAAGTGAGATGCAGTACCTGCCAGAGGAAGGCCTTCTGACTCCACCTCCTGGTAGGCGGCCATGTTTACGTCCAGCTCGTTCTCAGGGACTGAGAGTGACAGGTAGGTTTGTTCCGGGAGAGATTCGTTCTTCACAGATGACTCGCTGGGTACAGAGGCTGGTTTACTGCGGTTGGCGAGGAAGCAGGAACTTGGGGAGGCAGTGAATGCCGCCTTGCTAGCATCTGCAACCAGGCACACTTTTGAAAACACCTTCAGCTTGCATGGCGTCTGCAAAATCTAATACAATCTTGCAATTAAGAATAAAATTTTGTTGTTTGCAGTCACTAATGCTGGAATGCTTCATATATCTAAAATGGAATTTATATGTAATTGTTTTAACTAATATTTTTAAAAAATGGAATACAGCTATTACTGACAGTTGAATAAAATGAAAGCCATGTTTACTGGATTTTGCAAGGAAAAACATGAGACTCGTACCTGCATTTCTCATGTATTTATCTAAAGTGTTTTGCAGGTCTTGCTCCTTGTCATTGTTGAACTGTGTCTCAATAGCCAGCAGGATATATTCATCCAGAAGCATTCGGATGAGGTGGAACGAACCTAAAAACAATGACAGCAGTTTGTTTTTGGCAAGGCGGTGAATGTCCTTTGTCCTATAGCGGAAATTAAATGTGTGTTTTATGAAGTCACGCCTTCAAAGTGATGTGGAGGCAGACAAGATATCGTGTTCAGGAGGGAGCAAGGCCCTCCACAAAAATCAAAGATGAAGAATGGTTTCACCTGCCCGCTGTTTGACCTGGAGTGGAGCACCTCTCACCCTGTAACCTCAGTGAGCACCAGGCATCGCAGAATCAGGCTGAGGAAAGTGCTCATTCCTCTCCAGTTGGGAGAGTCACCACCAGCTGCTGATAAGCTGCTCGCTCACCCGGTCAGAGCCATTAGCTTTTATTACTCATTGTTGCTTTGCATCCAGGGCAAGGAAAGGCCACGTCTGCGTGTGTTTGTGTTTGAAAACAGCAGGCAACACCATTTTTCATGGTGGGACTCAAAGTCTGCCGTGAAACTATGCTATATATAACTTTCTACATGCATGTTTTCTAGAAAGTGCCAAAAAAAGACAATTTGATTGGCAATGTTCACAGTATTATTATAATATCAGCATTATTAATTATTCATATTCTATTATCAACTTGTCCAGTGCACGGTCACAATGGTGTGGAACCTATTTTGGAGCGCACTGTTTCACACACGCGCTCGTGCGCGCGCGCGCGCACACACACAATAAGAGATTGGGAGTAACCGGTTAACCAGGAGCAGACTGTGGGAAGAAACCAGAGCACCAAGAACACGTGGAGAATATGCAAACTACAGACAGACTAAATCGGATTTAAAGTCATTTGTCACCCTAATGTTTAACTAGCTGAAATTATTTAGAAAGTAAATTAAATTTATGCTGCGTCCTCTTCTGTAACCCATCCGGGCTTCTTACCAAAACTGGTAGCGTTGTTCAGTGTGAGGTTGTGCATGACACGTGCGCCAAAAAAACTCCACTTGAGAAGAAAATCTTGCGCCCTCTTCTTCAGCAACCGGCCATTTTGCTTGCTGGGCTGGATCAGAAGAAGAATTGACACTGCGCTCCCTCACCAGTTGAAGAACCAGTCGACAAGGAGGCTACTTGACAAGACGGCCTACCTTGATGACCTTCTGTTCCACAACAGTGTCCAGCCACTCGATAAAAGACTCTATGGTTGCATTCTTCTTGAGGAGGTCTTTCAGCTCTTGAAACACTGCAATAGAGTCGTCTACCGAGTGTGAAGGAAAAGCACAAAGGAACGCACGTTTTCACACACGCAAACTGTCCTTGAGGCATCTCTTGTGATACATAAGGTATATACACAATGTAAAGTGTTAAACATAAATAAAGCAAAGACACATCCGCATCTAACATTCAGACATTTGAAAATGAAAGGGATGGAAATCAAAGATGTTAAGAGAGACAGATGCCTGGTTCCTTACACTTGCCCTCACATTCAGAGTAGAGGTCAGAGTCCTGGTCTCCACTGCTAGATATGGTGAGCAGGGCTTGGGAACCAATGCTGTTGAGGTCCACCTTCTCAATGTCACCCACCATGGAGTTCACCACATTTTGGTCAAACAGAGCAGGTCTGGCAATCTGAGAGGCACCAAACATGTCATCCATTTTAGGGAATATCTTTAATACTGCTTCAAAATTAACCACAGGGAAAGGCTGTGTCCTTTGGTCACAGATATATTTGAAGCACCTGTTTGGTAACTGTGAAATACAGTCAATAAGTTCTAAGAATGGCCACTATGGTGCCAAGTTTGCCCATGGCTCACAACTTTGGCAACACCACACAGCAGCCAGTCTTAGTACTTACTAACCATGTATTTGGTCTATGGTCTTACCTGGGCAAGGTGTAGGAAAGAAGTCTGGCGCTTTAAGGAGGACACAAATCGGCGGGCAATAGGTAGCTTCTTTTCAGAGAGGCATTCTGGGAGATTCTCCAAAGAGGTGATCACCCAGTGCTCCCAGTGCTTGGCGAAGTTCCGAATGTCTGCCAGGAGACTGGAAAACATATGTCTGCACATGTTTAACACATTTAAAAGAGGGTTGAAGCTTATATTGCTTGTGTTTCCATGTGTATCTTTTGACACAATAAGAACTGGCAAACCACTAGTGTCTAATTGTGAGAACAGAGTGAAATACAGCTGCACGGCCTTCTTTTTCACTGCAATATCTATTCTGTGTGCAGCATATACACAGTACAGACGTGAGAAATATAAATTAAATGTAAATAAATGTGAACCCTACCTTTCAGGCATTTCTTGCATTGTAGCAGGAATTAAAACATCAGTCAAGACCTGTAAAATAAGATATAGCATAAGATCTGTCAATATCGTCTTGTAAAAATCAGCTTAAAATTGTACCCATTTTTTAATCCAATAAAATAGCAAGTTTTGCCACTTTGCTTAAGAGTGTAACCGCAGGATGTCGCTAGGACCTCAACAGACATCACCATCTTTAACCAGTAATACGGTACTTGTTCTTCCACTGAAAGGCGACAAAACAAGATGTGAACAATATGCAGTCGGCACACCTTGTAGAGGATGGAGTCGCATATGCAGAAGATGTCAACGATGACAGCGTTCTCTAACAGGGGCAGCAAGTGGTCTGGCATCCCCTGCCAGAAATGCAGCAGGAAATTCTGAATCTGAAAGGCAAAAGGCAGGAAGCTGTGAGAAGAGGGGCTGAGAATGTTGTAAAGGGTGACGATGGCACCCATTATGTCTTTTTAAAAATGCACAAATACCTCCTCAAAGTTGCTGTTGATGGCGTTGTCCAGAATGCACTGGCAGTGAGTTTTGTACATCATAATTAGAGTGTCCACCTGTTTGAAGCAGAAACACAGCCCCGGTTTTAGCTGAATTTTCATTTGTGTATGCACTTTTCCATGACCTGTGGCCACACAAGCTCATTTCTGGTTTACAAAATATCTTACAGTGTAGGTGTTCCTCAAGAAGAACTCAGTCTATAAACCATCTCAAAAGACAAAAGCACACAAAATTGCAAAGGTCCTGCAAGAAAACCACTCTCACGGAGACTGAAACACCACAACAACAAGTGCAAGGGTTTGGTTTAAATACCTTTTCTTTGGAAATAGAGTCCTGAAGCAGGAGATGCTGGGCGCTTGGGAAGTCTGGTAACAAAGTTCCTGTCTTTGAGCTGAGAGAATACTTTCGAGTGAAGCCCCCCTGACATAAAATTGCAGTTAGACATAATATAAACTTATTTTCTTTTCTGTTTCTAAACATATGCAAACACTGGAGCTTAAGTTTACCAAAAATGTAATTCAACTCTGCCATTTTATTTGTGCCAATTAAACCATCATATTAACCTTTTTCTAAGCTGGAAGAAGATTTTTAAATTCTTCAGTAATTTGTGTATGGAGGCTTTTTTAAGCATTGCGTAGCTGAATCACAGTGCCTTCTCATGTGTGTATGTGCGCAGATTTAAGTTGTATTAAATGTACCACTTCATGGTGCTTTTAACCTTACTACCCCAGAATAAAGGGTTAAGAAAATTTGCTGAACACAGTGCAGTTTGTATTGTTGTGCCAAGTTTTCTTAAGCAATGTGAACAAAACATAATAAAAATATAAGTTTAATGATAAATTGAGAGCCCCTATTAGTAATAATCAACAAGACTATGAATAAACTGTTGCACAGGAACCTGGAAGTCGATAGTTAATCTCACCTCATTTTTGAGTTTGCTTCCGGAAAATCTGAAATGAACACACACGAAAATTTAAAACGCCATTAAGTCCAGATTTCCACGGATCAGTGTGTAATGTGTATGTTGCACACAAGCGCGCGCCGCACACACTGCACAGCAGCCCTTGACAAACATTTATTAGAACATAGAAAAAGGCCTTTTTGCGGGACTCTGACATTTAACAGTTTACAGATCACTTGCAGCCAAACATTTGATACCTTGCGATTAGAAAGTGTGACCTTCTGGCCAGAGAATGGAAACACACAGATTTCTTTTGCTGGCCTGCAGCTGCTCGCTCTTTGTTTGGTGCTCAGTTCTGTGCTCAGCATCTACTGCCTGACAAACAGCTTTCACTCCATGAAGCTGCTGACTAATAAAGAAGAGCGATGCTAATAAAGTCGCTGATAAAAAGAGGGAAAACTAAGAGGACATCTGTTACAGAGATTTACCTTGTCAGACCTTTCCCGGAATAAACGGAGTGATAATATGCACTGCTCTCTTTGATGCCGATGCCATAGTAGTGATACCTGCGTGACACAAAAGAAAAATACAACATCTGAGTCGTGCTTCGTTATAAATGAAGTTTATACCTCAGCATCAACAGAGCATCATGCAGCAAACATTTAATTTTATAAATAAAATTATCAGGAACAGGGTCATGCCAACATGACAACTGAGAGATGAATACCTCAATTTAAAGAACAATGGTCATTTAACCAATTTTGCTGCACTGAATGTCAGTCAGTGATTTCTGCTTATATTTCAGTTTATGTCTTACTTTGAATGGCCTCTGGTTCCAAGTCTCCTAGTTGTTAACAAAGGAAATTTCTGTCGAATTGTCTGCAAAAAGATAAAGTCTAAGCTTTTATTTCAGTTACAGTACAAACATGAACACTCTTTTTTCCTGTGAACTGAACAAGTAAATAGAAATATAACCTAACTTTTGAGTACAGATGGATCTTGTACAGCTTCTAGTATGAATTTACATGAATACTATGATAATACAAAGGTCTAAAATAAATGTTGCAAAATTCAGAACAGAAACCAATATTTTACCTTCCCAAAAGTTGCAGCACATGCAGGTTCCAGTTTCTCCTTCCTGCAGAAGTCTAAGTAGTGAGCGTACAGGATACATCGCGGCAAACACACCCCCTCACACACAATGTAGTTTTCCTCAAGCCTGGGACAGATGAAACAGCCCAGATCAACCACAGACTTCCTGCTGTTTTTGCTGCTAGTAGAAGGCAAAACAGTTGATGTATTACAGAAGATATGCTGGCCTGTTAGCACATTTTTAAAGTATTGTCCATCAAACACGTTTTTCTGTTATTTAAACAGCTGAAAACTTAACCAAAGCCATTCGGAAAAATGCTCCAGCAGTCCTTTGGAGGAACCGAATCTACAGTTTGCTGAGCTTTAAGGCCAGTGCTCTAACTACAATACTACTCTTTTACAAAGCTTTGAGCTTTGAATTTGTTAATCACCCTAAGCCTACAAACACCCTAAAAAAAAGTCTGCAGAGTTTGTGAGTTTGTGATTCCTGGAGCTCAGCTACCACTGCAAAGTTAGCTGCATCTGTTTCTTCTTGTCCTTGATGATCTGAGTGATACTCTTCTTTGGCGCAGACTGCTTCAGGGTCAGATCCTTGGTGTACTCAGACGTGTCCAGGTCCTCTTCCGTGGATGGGGTTTCATTGCAGTCATCCAGTTCTGCCAGATAAACAAGAAGTTATAAATCCATTAAATCTCTCTTTGACAACAGCATTGCAGGAAAATGACGAGATCTATATAAGACATCTCCATATTCTGCATGGTCGTTCTTCACATTTAGCTAGTAGCCCAGAGATTGTTTTATGAAAACATACAATGTAATTTGGTACATTTTCATAAAAACATCACAATAAAGGCACCATAATTGAACGTCGCCGGTGCAAGTGTTAGTGTATTTAGAATGAGCAAAGGTATAATTAAAAGAATCAAATAATACCCTTACTGAGCTGCTGTCATATATACAGTATCATATATATTTATTTGCTAATGCCCCTAATAATTTAACACAGTTTTTTTTTTTACACAAATGAATATGTAAATACTGGTGATTCCATTTTTGCCAGATGGTTCATGATTGTCTAAAAATGCCACATGATCCACAAACTAGACTGGCACAATACAGCAGGTAGCAGTATGATTGAGAAAATGTACGTAAGCGAAACATCAGATCAAGACTCGACTTCATTATATGTAATTATACCACTTGTCAATTCAACTGAATTTATTTACAGGTACACAAAAAATTGCTTTGGATTACCATGTACAGACAAGCCTCAGTTCATCTCAGTTTGCAAAAAAGTTTACATCCTTAACTGATATCTGGGTTGGATCACCTGATTTAATTCCAGAGTCGTCCTCTTCATTGAGCGTCGAAAAACAGTGACGACCACACGTCAGGCTCAGGTCCCCATCTGTAAGACAATGCTTCCTCTGTCCTTGATGTGCACCGCGGAAAGATTCATCTCCCACTGAACTCTCCGTATTCCTCTTCAAAGGCATTTTAAAAACAAAGCATTAGGGAGTGAAATCTATACACTTAAAAATGTTGAATACAAAAAAATAACACATCCTTAAGCTAGAGCTCTTCCGAATTATATCAATCCCATGAAGGATGTTATGCAAACTCCGGTCCGCCAATAATCATTCGTTTATTCCCTCTAAAAATAAAACAATTGTCATTTTTTACTCTGCCGCATTTGCCTTTTACTCTTGAACGTCAAACTGTCCAAAAAAGCAGATAAAATGAACCCAAAATATGTTGCCATTCAAGGCGCTGTGAAAAGCGAGGGCCGAGAAGACGAGCGTCGTTCGCTTTCCGAAAGCCGTTACTCAACGTTTCCATTCAGAAGGGACCCCAACTCACAGTCCCAATTAAAGCAGCACTGGGGCTGGACCGCGACGTCATTTATCATATTTACTGAGGAGCGGGAGTGGATTTCACCTGTTAATGATTAACTGGAACAGGCAATTGTCCCTCTCAATGTGGAAGCACCTTTCCTCTCCTTTCTTCAGCCTGTGGCCCCAGCCATCTGATCCTAATGAAATACAGAGCAGCTCCCAAAGTGTATAAATGTGAGAAATAACATAAATAGTGTGTGGACAAAGCTGCAAAACAGCATTGCCTACACACACCCAGCACTATACTGTATATCCTTCCACAAAACAGTATTGAGATGCAGCTGTCTGGGTGTAACGCAAAACCAGTATGTGAGGATGGATGGATGAAATTCCTGATAAATGCAAACCCGCTTGGGCAAATTGCTATTTTATACTCAGAATATGGATGAGATGCTGCCTTGTTAAAGTAAAACATAGTCAGAAATGATGCCGTGTAAGATGAAAAGATCATTATTCACCTTTAATGATCTGACTCCTTTATCCAGTGCAGCTTTTTATCATAGCAATGTTAGATGAACAGCTTTGTGGTGATTTCACTCATAACATACTTGCTGTATCGATTCGGAGTAAACAACTTCATCATACCTACTACGGCAGGAGTGGGGCTCAAAGCAGAAGTGGTCAGACTGCAAGCCCCCAGCCTTAACCATTGTGCCACCTGCTGGCCCGCATGTGAATGTGTGTGAACTCAAAGCCATGAGCGCAGGTGCAAAGGCTTGCTGTTTCATGCATTCTCAGTATGGGTTGTAGATCATGTGTGCCACCTGGCCCTGGATGCATGGAGGGGTGAGCAGTTAAAAATCTTTAGAGGACGTGGCCTTTCACAGGCACTTAACACGCTGTGAGGGATGCGATTGTGCTGAAGGTCCCTGCAGTTGCCATGTGCGCCTGTGAACACAATATAGTTTTCCTCCTCGGTGTCAGCGCTTAAACAGCACTTTTCAACTATCCAGCCTAGTCACGCCATTTTCTGCTCGTACGCCATTTTAAGAATTTAAATAGCGTAAAATGTTAACACGAAAGTGGTTTCCTTTCAAGGTACGGACTCCACACCGACATTTAGTTCACGTTCATAAACCCATTGTGCATTTAGCGCTTCCTTGTATTCGCAGGAAATTACTCTGATTTGCTTTTTTCTTTAGATTTTATCCTAGTTGACATAAAATGATTTTCGATGTTCAGTCGACATCTTTATCTAAGGTGACGTTAGATACCCGACCAGCAAGAGGAAAGTAACTCACTGCGTCACGGCGCTTGAGGTACTTTACTTTCTCCATTCGGGGTAACTTTACACCGTGTAAACGAGTAAAACGCATACTGATAGTGTTTCTCGCTAATAAGTTCACCTTTTGAAGGCTTCCATGCTGCTACTTCATTTATATTTGCATAATATACATTTAAAAAGGGGAACGCGCGCGCGCGCGTGTGTGTGGGGGGTCGTGCGTAAAAGGCCGGAAGCCATGGGTCAGGGCGGCACGTGGGCATCTCGTCGTGAGCGGGAAAGCACGCGTCGCCTCTGAGGCGAATGTGCGCTCAGCAACCTGACAGGTTGGTAAAACAGCACGAAAACACGGGAGGAGGCCGAGGACTGAAGGGCACCGCAGAGGAGGGGGTGTTTCTGAAGGGGTCCCGCGCGGTCTAAGGCCCAGTTGGACCCTGACAGCAATGGGTCAGTTACCGAGCAGCAAAGCTTCATAACCCGCATCCCTAGCCAGAAGGCTGTGTGACGGACATCTTCTTTTAAGGGTCTTTCCGCAGTCCGAAGGTCTGACAAAGAATGTCATTCATTCATTCATCCATCCATCATAACTGCTGGTTACGTTTAAATTGTGGGTCAAATGGCCGCTAAGAGTGCAATTTTGTGAGCTTACTTGGCGAACTATACATTTCGCTGCTGCAAACCACATCAACTGAGCAGCCAAACGCGGATATAAGCAGATTGAACGCCTGCGTAAAATACTGTGTTTTTTAAGTACTTTTTCTTGTAACCTCAAAAGTTGTTGGTTCACATCTCATTCCCCACTGATGTAAGTAAATACCGTGGATCACTGCGGTAAAACACCCAGCTCTATAAATGGGTTAAATAGTCCCTTTGGATAAAAGCGTCAGCTTATACAATAAACTATTAATGTGTACTGCTTTGGGAAATTGATTAAATGTTTAATTGCGATGCTCTTTGTATAAAAAAGAATGTGTTTACACCACTCTTCATGACAGATTGACAGTATATATTATTCAGTAGAGCTGAATAGTAGAGCTGTAATCTCTTCCCGATATTTAACCCCTGCTGTCATTAATGTGTTTTTGCGACACCTGGCGGTGGTAAATTGTTACTGACACGCTTTGTTTGCAGCCATTTTTTGTAGTGTTACTCAGGATTACAAATATGCACTTTCACCATCTCATCATTGGATTCATGAACAGAAATAATAGTAAGTTTTGTTGGTTTTCAGATCTTTGTATCTATAAGGAATCAGATGTGGATAAATGGTACTGTAAAATTCCAGCAGGATTGTAGTTTTAAAGTGTTGTTGTTTGCACTTTTGTGAAGGTTTTGCTCCATGAAGAGGCATCTTTGTGTCATTGACTTTAGGACAGCCCAGCCATTGTGATGTCTTCAGACCCTGGTCTAGAAGTCCACAGGTATGTTTACTAAAATGATAAACAAGTTTGATGGGTCTGTTTCAATAGGAATCCTGACTTTATTAGGCACATGTTAATTACAGCTTACATTAGGTTACATAAGTGTTACTTTAGTACATAGTGCAGTGCTATACAGCAGAGTAGTAAAAAAAAAAAAAAGCACTTAAATAAGGAAGGCTTTTGATTTTCTGGTCACCATATAAAGACATCCTTGCCACCCATATTGTACCAAAAAAATTAAGGATGTACTGTAAGTTAAATAAGCAACAGTATTTCTAATGTTGTTACATGTGCATTATTTCTGTGTGGCACAGAAGGAAATAATTTGCCAGTTTATTACCTTACATAAAAATCTGTTTTAAATGTACTGTATATTTTAAAATATATACTACCTTAATGTTTGTTTACTAGTAAAATGGAGTTGATGTTGTTCTCTAATTTCACAAGGCTTCATTTTCATGGTGTTGTCTTTGTGCTCAGGCCACAGAGGGACTCCCACCTCCCTGCACCGTGTGCCTTGTGGCCAGTGGACTTACATCTGACCCATGTGGACTGCAGCCCTGCGGATACGCTGGTGCACTTCCAGGGACAGTATCTGACTGTGTGTGAACTGGACTACAACATACTGCAGGTAGAAATCCAAAATGCACAGAAAACGGCGGTGTCTGTGAACTTGGCCGGACTCTACCTGGTGGAAGATGCCTTCTCTGGTTGCTGGTACAGAGGCCGAGTTCAGAATAGACAAAACAACCTGTATGACGTGTTCCTTGTTGACTATGGCAGTGTCCTGACAGTCGATGCTAGTCACTTGGCCTCTGCTTCCTCTGAGATGTTCATGCTCCCCCCAAAAATTGTGTGTGGGTTTTTTGCTAATATTCTCCCAAGTGGTGAGCACTGGGATGATGTAGCATCGGCGTACTTTTCCTCCTTGGTAGGAACCAAGGTTAAAGGGTATATTCAAGCCTTTTTGCCACACAAAGTGATGATTCTGGAAGCACCGGAAGTTAACCGGGACCTCTTGAAGCAAAACTCGGGAAGGAACATGGACCGGGACACGTTCCTGGTTCTTGTGGAAATGTTGATACAGGTGCCACTTAAACAAAAAAACAGACCTCCCCCTGACCTTCTCATCGAGAAGCAGGCTGGGCAAGAGTTCTCCTTTGAGCCTTCCCGACTGCAGGACTTTGAGAGTGTGCTCTCTTTCAATAGACCAAAGCTGTCTGTAGGTGGTAAGTATAGGGCTAGAATAACTGCAGCTGTAAAAGCAAGTTTGTTTTACTGCCAGCTGACAAGCATGGAGGAAGACCTGAAAGAAATTACAAATAATTTGTCGCTCTGTTGTGAATCAGAAACGGAAGACTCTCCTGGTAAATCAGTAGGAAATATGGGACTGCTGTGTGCTGCCAGAGGGAAGGATGACAAGTGGCACAGGGGCCTGGTGCAGTGCCTTCCTGTGAACTCTCACGTGCAGGTTCTGTTCACTGACTATGGCTTTTGTGAATCTGTGAATGTTAAATGCATTCATCAGCTTCCTCCTTATTTCCTTTCCTTTCCATTTATGGCCTTTCCATGCATCTTGTCTTGCATCAGTGACCCAGATATGGATGTTCAGGAAGAACAACTCAACCTTTTCAAGAGAGCACTGCTGGGAAGTGTGTTGGATTTTCAGATAGATAATTTCAACGTTAAGGACAATTTGTATGTTGTTACACTAATATGTAGTGCTGACCATGAGGAAGTTGCAGAATTTGAAAAAAACAATCATTCCACTAGGCAGGTGCCAAGTTCTGCATGTGCTGCTCTTTCTGAGAATAGCAGAATCCCACCTCAAGATGGTTGTGCTGTGCAGCGCACAAATGAGTTCAAAAGAGTAGAATTATTTGAGAATTTAGGCCATCTCAAGAGAATAAAGGAGAAATGTGTTTTTGAGGGTATTGTTGAACATGTTCAAAATCCATGGGATTTCTGGTTGAGGACAGTGGAGCAGAACTGTAAATTTGAAGCTATGACACAGAAAATGAAAAAATACTTCAATGCGTTGCCCCTTGATACAGGAACCCTTAAAAATCCGGTTCCTGGTGTTCTTTGCTGTGCCTTGTATGAAAAGGATTTACTTTACTACAGAGCTGTAGTCAAAAAGATCATTAAACATGGTGCTGAGGTACATTTTATAGACTTTGGTAACACAGAAAATGTGCCACACATGCACATCAAAGAGCTCCCTCTTGAGTTTACAGGTGAACCTGCATTTGCCTTGAATTGTTCGCTGGCCCATGTGATTCCAGTGCAAGATGTGTGGACGGTCTCTGTGAATGACTACTTCAGGACAGCTGTGTTAAACAAAGTATTTTTGGTTTATGTTGTCCACAAGCACAAAGACAAGTTGGTTGTAGAACTGAGGGAGGGGGAGGCCAGTGAAAGCATTAATATGCAGCTGGCTAAAGCAGAGCTGGCTATGTTCTGGACAGTCACACCTGCTTCATTTTTTCACCAGAGACAAAAGATCTTCCAGAAGTTTCCAGCTACCAAAGTGAGATACATCTCAAGAAACTTAAAACAAAGCAGTGAGCCAAGAAAGAGCAAGAATGTAGTGGCAGTAGAAAATGGTGGCTTGTGTGCAAAAGAAACCATGACTCAAATGGGGAGTGAGGAGAAACAGGCTCTGGCTAAGGTGAATTTTTTTAAACAGCTGACATTCGGTCCTGGAAGTGAGGTGTCCATTCAGCGCTGCCACATCAATTCTCCTTCAGATTTCTGGTGTCAGCCCAAGAGCCATTTGGGGCACTTCAATAGACTCATGGCAGAAATGCAGGAGTATTACGAAAAACACGGACGTGCTTTGCAGCCAAATGAAACAGGCTGTGTTATAAAGCGTGTAGAAGACAGGAGGTGGTACAGGGGATGCATTATTGGACATGAAGATGATGATGATAAAGTTGGTGTGATCCTAGTTGATTTAGGCATTATTTTGAAAGAGAGACCACACAAACTTCGAGCAGTAGAGCCAAAACACTGTGAACTTGAAGGGCAAGCATTCAGGTGCAGTTTCTACGGTTTAATTGAACCTCTGGATAAATATGCTAGTGTCTGGAGTGCAAAGGCAAGCAGTTTGCTGAAGGATTTTGTTGAAGCCAATTCAAAAAATCTGAGTTGCTTTGTACAGACTGTGATGTCTGTGAAGTCCATTGGCTTATTTCATATTGTTGAAGTCCTTGCACCTCACCAAAGCGCAACAAGTTTGCTCTCAGAGAAAGGTGTTGCTAAAAAGATAAACTGCCCAAATCGGCTCATTTCCTCAGGAGAGCTGCTCTCCTATGTCTTCTCCATGTTTGACATTGAAATTGGCAGCATGGAGGATGTGCACGTGACTCATGTGTGTAGCCAGTGGGAGTTCTACTGCCAGCTGGAGAGAAATGGGAAAATGCTTGGACATCTAATGGAGGAAGTTACAAGGATAAGCAGTAAATTGTTGTGTGAAAATGTGGGTTCTTTCCATGGGAAACTTTGTCTGGCAAAGTATTTAGAGGATGGCCAGTGGTACAGGGGCCTGGCCTTCCCTATTCAGTCAAGTCTGCATTTCAACGTTCTCTTTGTTGATTATGGCAACATGCATGTTGTGGAGAAAAAGAATGTCCTGCCCATTCCCAGATCTGCCACACGTTTACTGTTTGTGCCCATGCAGGCCCTGAGGTGTCGACTTCTCAGTGTGCCTAAGGGGAATGTGGTCATGGAAGCAGATGCATTTCTGCAGAAAGCTGCTCTAAATGCACCATTGCAGGCAAGATTTGTTGGGAAAGATGAGGACGGCACGCTTGTGTGTGACTTGTTTAATGGAAATTTGTATTTAAATAAGGAGGTCAGAGACCTTCTGGCAGTACATAGCAAACTATTTGTAGGTAGTGGACCCAGTCTGAGGTGGGATAAAGACATAAATGGTGCAAAACAAAATGTCCCATTGGGAAAAAACAGAAGCCAATGTCAAACCGATTTGGCAGTAAAAAAATGGGCGTTTTCCAGTACAGAGTCCTCCATGACTCCTGCGGTGTGTCAGGGGGACAAAGCAAGAAGAGTGGTGAGCAGAACTCTGGCATCCAATGGTAGCTCAGTTGGGGGAAAGCACCAAAGAAAAGCGACATGCAGCCCTCTGAAGAAACAAATGGCTAACATCACACTGGCCAGACCATCCTGTCTTCCAGAGATGGAAATAAAGGCTGGCTTCAGGGTGGTGGCATTTGTTTCCCATGTGACCACTGCTACAGACTTTTACATTCAGATGAAAAAGGATGAACCAGCCATTTTGGAAATCTGTGATCAGCTCAACAGTTCACGCTTCAGGCAGAATGCTAAATGTATAACTGAACCTGTGAACACGGGTGATTTAATAGCAGCAATGTATGAAGAGGATGGTTCTTTGTACCGGGCGGTTGTGACCAATGTCAACAACGACCACCTGACAGTGGAGTTCATTGACTATGGAAATGTAGCTATGGTAGAGAAAAGGGACACACGTATGCTCAGCAGCACTTTCTTGACACGTCCCCGCCTAAGCATACGCTGTTCGCAGGAGAAAGTGCACGGCTTTGGAGTTGATGCCTTATTCCAAGCTTTAGTAACTGACAGACCTCTGTTGATGCAGTTCATCCGACAATATGGATCGCAGTGGACTGTGAAGATCGAGGTAAACAATGAAGACGGTCCACCGGTTTATCTATCAAAGAACAATTGTAGCAGTGATGAGGTGAAAGAAATTGTTTCAAGCTTAACCAGAAATGAGGTTCAAACAGGAGATGGGCACTCAACTGTACAAGAGGAGGAAGTGGAAGATTGCTGCCCAAATATTCAGGGCTTAGAGCCGTGCAACGGTGCCATGAGAAATAACTCCGTAACGCTCATTAAATTGGGACGTAGCATTAATGTGAACCGTGCAGATGTGGCGCTTTCAGGAGAACACCAAATAATCCCAATGTCTGAACATCATCTTACTGTGCAGTCAGCTGTCCGGAGACCACAGGTGACTAACAGGGCTGGAAATGCCAGTTCAGATCTCCCCAAAGGTGAACAGGCAAACAGTGCACAGCAAAATGTTATACCTGGACAGAAAGAAGAAGGGATACTTAATTCTCTTTTGGAGAATGGAGGGTTTGCCAAAAGACTAAACCGAAATGAAGAAACGTCTGCTTTGCTGGTTCAACTTTTAGAAAAAAATGTGCTCAGATCTGACGGGTTGTCCGTAATGGATAGGAAAGAAGAACCAGAATGCTTAGCAAAGTCACATAAAAACCAATGGTGCAGAACCATGGTGCAAAAAGTACTTCCCAGCCAGGGACCATGTTCGGTCTTGCTTTTGGATCATGGTACCACAGTGTCTCTGGTCTGTACTGACTGCATTAAAGGCCTCAGACAGGTTCCAGTGCAGGCTGTCTGCAGCCTGAGTGATTACTCTAATACAGTTAATGGGAAAATCTTTAGGGAAATTCTGAAGACCTTGACAAGGCAGAACATTGCTCTATTTTTTGTGTCATATTCTGAAGCTTCTCAGCTGTGGATGACGGTCCTCCTTCAGCAATTTGAACATACAAAACATGCCGCGGAGCAAAGAAAGTCTCTCCTAAAGGGAAATGGGAATTATGTTCAGGCATTTTGGGTTGAAGATGTTCCACAACTTTCTGTTGCTCCTCTAAAGAAGCAAATTGGATGCCCTGGGCTTGCAGTAGCTGTTGTAGCCCCATATGCATTCCATGTTATTCTGGAAGAGCTTCTACTTGCCAGAAACATGATCTCTGCTGCTCTTGAGGACATCTCGGTGGATGTATTCTCTCTGCCTGAAGCACATCCCAATGCCTGTTGCTTGGTAAAATGTGGTATGAAGAACAAGTGGTATAGAGCAGAGGTTGTGCATGAGGACAAAGTGTCGGTGGAGGTCACCCTTATTGACTACGACTGTTGTTTCCATGTACCCTGCTTGCGTTGTCAGCAGCTGAAGCAGCTGCCAAAGAAATTAGGAATATTGAAATTTACTCATCAGGGTGTTTTTAGAGGAGTGAGCCCTTCACATGAGGCAGTTGTGTTTTTCCAGGAGCATGTGTGTGAAAACAACCTAATGATCTACTTCAGCCAGAGTGTTTCTGAGGCTCAGTTGGAAGTCGATGTGTCACAAGGGGGCCACAGCGTTGCCATGATGCTGGTGGACGCTGGACAGTCATTCTACAGCCACAGCTTCATTGGCCTCCGGTTTCAGCAGCAAGAGATTCCAGCTCAGGACTCTCTTCCATTCAAACCACTGGGAGACCAAGAAGATGTGAGGGAGCAGGCTGAGGAGCACACCCATGGTGTCCATTCAGACCACTTGAAGTCTGCAGAAGAGGATGCCCTGGTGGATGAGAAATGCGGGGATTGTAAGTTCTTTTCAGATTCCATAGTTTGTCTGTGTGAAAGCATCTAAATGTTAAAATGCATGATGCTGCAGCTGAAGGTTTGAGCTCAAACATCTCATTTTATTCAGGAGGAGAGACTCCATTGTAAGGCACAGGTTTATAAGCAGGATTTGTTGTTGTTTAGTCAAGTCCAACTTTTTGTGATCCTGTGGACTTGAGCAAATCTTCCTGTTGTAGACTGTAGACTGCCTCCTTGAGGCCCTTTAAGGTCATTGCATTTATTCAGTATTACTGTCCATCTTAACCTCTGTCCTCCTCCTGTTGCTTGTTTTTTCCAGCGTCAGAGTCTTCTCCAAGGAATCCCATCTTCTCATTAAGTGACCAAAGTATATGAGCTTTTGTTTCCTTCCAGTGAGCCCTCTGGTTCTATTTCTTCAAGTATTGATTTGTTAGACCTTCTTGGAACTCAGCAGTCCTCTCCAGCACCAAAGCTTAAATGTGCCTGTTCTGCATTTGGTCTTAGCAGCGGTCCAGCTCTCACAGCCGTACATCGCTGCTGGAAATGCCACAGCCTTGGCCATGCGACCTTTTGGTTGCAATGTGATGTCTCTGCTCTTCGGTATCTTGTCCAAATTTGTCATCGCTTTGCTCCTAACACACTACCTTCGTGATTGAACTCTGAGCCAATAAAAAGAAAATCTGCCACTGCTTCCATTACCTCTCCAACAATCGGCAAAGATGGCACAGAAGTGGTTGTCATCCTCTTGGTTTTCCTGATGCTGAGCAGCAAACCAGGCTTTGCACTTTCACTTCCAGTAAAAGTCTCTTTTTAAATAAAAGCAAGATTTTAATTAATAGTAAAATCACGACTAGAAATAGGGTGGTTTCCCTAAAGTTCTCCCAGTACAATTTTACACTTTAAAATCCAAGGCTGTTGTGCAAAGAATGGAATGAAATTTCAGTTTGTAATGTAGTTAATTGTTTCCCTGTAATAAGAAGATTTGATAGGAATGAAGCTGCTCCTTGTCTCCTCGTTGCCTTTAGAAGATGCAATGCAGTGTGGGCATCCCTGGACAAATGACTGAAATTATTTCATCTCCTTTACTGACTTACAACCAAATATGGAGCTTGTTTTTCTCATTGGGGACTCTCTGAATTCAAACCCCCTCTCCCACTGATTTGCAGAGAAACCTTACACTTGTGAGAAGGTCTCATCTGTGCATTGAGACCTTTACTGGGATGTGAAACTTGCACAGAGGTGTGGTTCCTGTTGTCAGCAGTTTTTGTTTTTAATGCTGAAACTTTCTTTTTTTCAGGGGAGCGGAGCCGTGGGCTGACGGAACCTGGAAATGGCGCCTTTTTCCAACCGTGACCTCCCATGTGGAAATGAGATGTTGGGTGAACAAATGAAACTGGTGTCTTTGCTTAGGAAATTTTGTGCCGTTTTGTGTCCAGCAGTGTTTTGTTTCAGTGATGTTGATAAAGCAGGCAAAGCTTTGGTAAAATATGACTCTGTTTGTCTAGAAGTGCTTGCACAATCACAGCTATGCTCTTTTTTCCTGTAGGTTATAAAAATAATTCCCAAAGCCAAAAATTACATTTGCGTGTTGGTCAACCACATCTTTTTGGCAGGTGTAATGGAATGAAAATATTTTTAGTATGGCTGTGTTCAGCATTTTACAGCTGAAGGTTAAAAAGAGGATTATAGTTCTCCACCCCGTTGCTGTTTTGAGGTAAACGGTATGAGTAAAACGGGGGTGAATCAGGGTGTTAGCCTGCTTGACCTCTGTTTTCCAGTTAATTTAAGCTGAACCTGCAGGGCAGTGCAGTCGCGGCGTCTCTGTGCTTTTGCAGACAGCGCTTGCTGCACGGCCCAGCCTCCCTGTTCAACTGCAGCGAATGCTTCCAACGGGCTGGTTTTGCTGGATGATTCATTTTAGGCTTCAGTTTTGCTGTTCAAATGGACCCTGGATTGTTCCCTTGTTTTGAAATGGATCAGAGTGCTACTAGATTTGTGTCCTTTAGTTGTTTGCTATCAAGCTTAAGTGTTCTTTGTGCAGTTCTCCTTCTTTAGCAAATACTTCCAAGTATGTATTTTTTGCTTCGAGAAATGTTGTGAAATTGTCTGCAAGTTATAGTATTGGTTTAAAATGACTGGCTTGATCGTCTAGACCAGTTGTTCCCAGTTCTCTACCCCCCCAACCTAGCCTACATCTCTGCAGCCCTCACACTGTCCTGTGGCCCGACCCCTATTTGTATTATTAATGTGCGAGTTTGAATTTAATTCCATGTTTTTACAAATTACCCCCCAAGGGGGGGGGGCATCCTGCGCTGTCCCGCCAGCAGGTGGCGACTCTACTTCTATCTATCTAGCAATCACACGAGCTTGAGCGCTGTGCAAATACTTAAATGAATAAAAACGCAGAGGAGGGAGGGGTGAAGTGGCAGCAAAAGGGAATTGGGTTGTCAGAAGTGGGATTCGAACCCACGCCTCCAGGGGAGACTGCGACCTGAACGCAGCGCCTTAGACCGCTCGGCCATCCTGACTGAATGCGCAACCGCAGCGCCGTCTTTATAAAACGGAGCTGCAGCGCGGAGCCCCGGGGGAGTTCAGTTTACGCTCGCACGTTGATGCAGTTTTTATTGCAGGCAAAAGTGGCCGCATTTGTGGCGAAAAAGGCGCTTCCGTGAAACGCTCTCCGACAGTGGTTAAGCCAACCGCCTTCATTGAGCGGCTGTTGCGATTGGGCGGAGCTGAAGGGTCAAACAACCAGAGGGTGACGGCGCTCCTGCGGCTCCTGCCTTCTCCAGTGCCGTGCGCTTTTACTACGTTTTCCCTCCCGACGTTCACGACACCATTTTACCCCTCGAAGTCCGGCTGCACAAACGTTGGACGCTGCTTTCACCGTGACAATGGCTGTGCGAAGGAGACGTTTATGCAAAACGGAAAACGCTCAGTGGTCCAGGGCGCCTGTGACGTGAACAGAGAATCTCAGTTCAGCTGGAAGCCTGATTGGCAGAGTTTCTGTTGTCGCGACGGGGATGCTGGTGCCTCGCAAGGGGGGCCAGGCGCACTGGTCGCTGCGTCCCGCTTCAGCCCCCGCCACTGGACAAGCAGCTGCTCACCAGCAGGTTTCCATGAAGGTCGAACCCTGAAGGCCACTGAGCAGCATTCCAAAAAAAAAAACGTACAAACGCACAGGAAAAGGCAGGAATTCATGTTTATTAAAATAAATTGCAATTGAAATACAGTAGAAATTGGCTACAGCAGTTTCAAAGTCAGCAAATACACAGTTTTTAAATTGAAAGGTTGTGGAAAAATACCAAACGAGAAGCCCCCGCCGGCCAGTGGACTCTCATCTCGCCCCCGCCAAACAAAGCGAGTTGTGTTGAAGGTTGGGTCCGGAATCAGGTGGCGTCGGGCAGCTAGCCGGGAGGATGGAGCTGCAGCGGTTCTCCGCACCCTTTTCCAAGCGTCCACTCGCCGGTTAAATCGTACAGCAAAATATCTACATTTCGCACTCCAATCATGAAATCTTCAGTCCATGCATTCGTCAGAGAAGCAGATCTCCTTTTGCAAAGCAGTCAAAGGGCAGGAGATTCCAGTCCCGATCCTGGCGTAACCCCCCCATGACTGTCGTCAGGACTCAAAGGCCACTTCTGTTTTGAGTCCAGATCCAGCAAAAACCAGCACACCAGTCTTCTTGTGCCCGTTTGAAATTAATGTAAAAAAATTTGTACATCAAGTAACACCACAGGTCAGCTTCTAGGTTAACCTGCAGGCCAAAAAACAGGGGGGGGGGGGGGCATCCTGTTTCTGGAAGTGATTCTCCAACTATATGGTTGCCCTGGTCCATGGTAATAAGGTCAAATCAAAGCAATTTCAGCTACAAATTCATTAAAGGACTTAAGAACAGAACTTTTTTTTTTTTTTTTTTTTAAAACTAAACCTCAGTCTGTGACCCTGGACCAAGGACTTATTGGGGTGCTGGTAGGGTTTTCATACACATCTACAAAATCAACCGAGTACAGAAATATACAAATTGTACAGACAATTGCGGCAGTTTTGCAAAATCAGTATTTATTTATGATTTACAAAAGAGACTAACATGAAACATTAAAATGAATCCAAAAATATGATTTGGCTGCAACCTAACATGGAAAACCTGGGGATGTTTCACATATTTCAAAGGGAAAAAGGATGCCGAGTTACCATGGGAATGACTGCCACTCAGACACTCCAAGTTCCTATTTACAGACCACAGTGGCGTTGGCAGCTGCAGTTGTGGCTGCACAGGCCGCTGGGCTCACAGGCATGAGCCTCTTTCCTGGGGGAAAACACTGCTGAGGGACGCTGACAGGTATGTGGACTTTTCTACAAATCGATCCTGTTTTATTAATAATAATAATAATAATAATAATAATAAAAACTTTTAAAAAACAAACAAAAAAACTGCACATTTCTTGAATGTTATGTTCAAATTTTAATAGATCACAATACTTATGTATTTTTGAAACAAAGCTGTGCAACAAAACCAAACAGTGTTTAAATAAATACCTACTGTGTAGTTTTATTTTTTGTACAATTAAGTTTTTAGCTACCAATCCCTGATATTAGGCATTGATCCACTCCCAAAAGTCATGAAAGCATCAACTTTTCAAACAGCCAACAACAAAATAACAAAAGGGGTGAAAATATTCAAATTAAACCAGGTTACAATAAAACTGAATTTTGTGCCAACCCCATCCAAAAAACAAGCCAAAATGCAGAAATGTTACAAAATGCACTTTGTTGTCCATCTCTATCTGTCCAGCATCCTAGTGAAAATTGTCTGGACGCCGAAAGAATCACGGCCACCATTTTAAAGAGCGAATTTGTGAAAATATTTTCATTACCGCCAGTGACTGTTCAGTCTACATGTATCTGCAGTTCCTGTGGAAACCACACACCCAGCTTTGTTCTTTAAGCCAGTGTGCTGCTGCGGGACTTTGCTATCACTTTCATATCAGTGCCAAAAAGGACAAATTTGGAAATCCCAGGCATTTGCTTTTACAGCAAAAAATTAAAAGGAAATACAAATGCAGCAAGAGCATAAAATAAGTCCACATTACTGTAAGCTATTAAAATAGAAACTCAACTATAACCCAAGTACAATTTAACAAACAAAAATATATCCCCCTTCATGTGATTCCAATTTTGTCATACTTTTACAATTAAAACCTTTATACAGTGCTTTATTGTAATATCTCAGGGCAGAGGGAGAGTATGGAACATTACCTGTCCTACTGCAATGATGCCTCTAAATCAAATGTAATGGTCCAGTTATTCATTAAAACAAAAGAAAAAAGATGAAGAAACACCAGAAACCAGACAATCCATTCCGTCAAGGTGATCACCTCCACGACTTGGCGCCTACTGTTTGGTGTTGAGTTCATTTTCCAGCTCCATGAGCTTCCGTGAGGCCTTCACCTTGTTGGATACCTCCTTCCCCTGGGAGAAAAGCCGCTGGCGCTCCTTGAAGGTCAGGCTCTCTGGTGCTCCTCCGGCCCCAGAGTTCTCCTGCTCCTGCCCCCTGGAAGAAAAAGGGGGGAAAAAAATGGGTGTAGAAGATGTGTGCCCCCTTTTGGCACTGATACGCCACTTCCCGGGTAGATGCCAGGATGCAGAATTTGCTAGCATTAAATTCAAAATCTTTGTCACACAAATTTCCACTGCAGCAATGACAGAAATTAGCTGAGTAGCTCATTAACTCCAATCTTCTAGGCAAATGCAATAAACCTGAACCACACCTTCTCACTTCTGCTCATGGGTTCCTGAAGAGGGCAGCTGCCTTCCAGAGAATGTACTAGAATGAAACTCACCAGGTGGCTCCCAGGGCCTTTCACTCACCCTTTTGTCCACTTCTCTCGCGGGTCCTTGTAAACTTCATTCGATCCTACAACCCCTGCTGTGTTTCCAGTGTACGAATTAAATCCTGTTTTCACATTAGAGAAAGTGTAATGCAAAATGAGTGGGGGGATTCAACTGGCTCACCAGCAAAACAAAATGATCAAAACATCAAGTCTTTGACTGGCTATCAAAACTGAAGGGTGCCAGGTATTTTACATTATTTTTCACATGGTAATCTGGCCAATTTCTAAAAAGGTGTTATTCCCAGCATTCGCAGTTTCAGAGAAGACTTCAAAGACACCCGACAGCTTGAGATCCTGTCACAGACGTCCTGTTGCTGTCATTCAGGCTAAAGTCAAGCTGGAGATCTAGATCAGCTCATTGGATTAGCAGCAGGCATTCCAAGGCAAGTCTGAAGCAAGGTCTGTGAGGAGGAATCAAAGGTGGAGGTCAGCAGCCAGAGGTCAGCCCACCCAAGGAATGATTTTCATCTAAATCCGCTTGGTGCTTTTGCACTCACGGTTTTACAAGGTCTCATGGATTAAATAAGAAACATGGTCTGACCAGTGAAACCTCCACCTGTGAGTCACGGTTATCCCACTGTGTCCATCACTGCAGATGACCCTTAATGGGCTCATTGCCTCCCAGGGAAACTGGGCCACTCGACTCAACTAGCAAGAGCATTTCTCACCCTTATAACCCCAGCATGATTCTGATGGATGTGATGTACAAACATGCTCACTTGTGTAACCTGAGACAAAAAAGACCTCCATCTGGCAGTGGTCAAGGGAGTACTTTGAGGAACAGCTGGCTGACTCCAAAATACAACAAAGTTGCTAAGTCAATTACAGATTTCCTTGAACCTTGTGGAATAAAGTTATTATTTTGAAAAGAATACAAAAATGCAATGAGGACTGCAAAGGTTCCCATTTTCACACTTGTTAATTATGACCAAATCATGTCTGTTGTATTGGATCAAAACCATAACCACATTGCTTTTGCCTTGACCACACCAGGGGAAGGCACCCACCTTCAGGCACTCAGGTGCTCCAGGTGCAGCTTGGTCACCTGAACCACAGTGCAGTGCCATGATGGACAGGGGGGACAGACGACATACACGTGCATGCACGTACACACACACTTATGAGTATAGTCAACAGCTAAACCCACAGAGTAAGAGGAGCCTCAGAACTGCACACCCACAATGCCTTTCACTGCCTTCAACACACTCAGCAGTCAAAATTGATAGGAACAATGTCATCGGCTATAATAAAACACTCATTTCTCCACGGCTGAGCTTATTCTTTAGCATTCACTTTGGAATATAATCCATCTGCCAAAGACTTGACACTGCAGTAATCGTCCATCAAGACTGTCTGAGATTGGACTTGGGCTACAGAGTGAAAGGCACTGTGAGCACCAGGTCCACATGGAGACTCCACCTGTGACTGTGGACCAACAAGTGTGAAGAAATCTGCTTGAAAGGAGGAGAGACAGGCAAAGCAGAGGCAGGAAATAGCAATGGATATCAGGCCGATCAAAGGCAGCTCTCTGGTGAAAGAGCGTGAGGAGCGATGTGGGAGGGGTAGGGTTGTCGGGGGTGGGGGGGTGATTGCGTAATTTTGGTTGGTGTGGGAAATCAAGGTTAGTGATTCGTCTCTCAACTGGATTTGAAGAATGAAAGACAGATTACAAGAGGCCCAAATCAGGAATACGTCACCCATGACAAGGGAACAAATCAAGTGCTCGGTGACGATGTCACATGCAGGTCACAGACACAGGGCATCGCACCTCTGAGCCTGCTGGATTGCACCACATTGCGGACTTTCTTATCCATGGCTGTTTAAAGTCTGTCTAAAGGAATGGAGAGAGCAAAGCTACTTACTCTCTTACCTTATCAAACTAAGATGGAAGGTGAAAAACTATTTTTTTGCACACTGTAGCCACATGGTTTGGTAATTTTACCGTTACCTCAAAAAATTACTTCAACAATACTGCATAAAACAGAATTTACAGTGCATAAAAAATTGTGTTTCTATACAAATAACTTTAGAATGACCTATTTTCCTTGAGGGAAAAAAATGACCATGAAAGACACATTCTATAACGACTTTGAAATGAAGAATCATTCTGCATTTTCCCCCGAGTGTTGCTCAGTGCTTAAAACCTGCAGTTCATGAATAAGAAACTGCTGCATGCGAAGAAGTGCGGTCATCTTCTGTGAACCGTTTATGGGTGGCATGGTGCCCTCAAAGGACCTGGATTCAGTTCCTACTCTACAGTCAGAGCCCTTGAGCTAGGAATTTGCCCTAAATTGAAGCAGTAAACCTTGCAGCAAAAAAGCGTGAACGGTAATAAATCATATGACACTATGCAAATCAGAGTAAAGAGGATGATGTCTTTAAATGCTGGTGGTCGATACTAAACTGCTTTCAAGGCTGCAACTAAACATGTAAATGCCGCCTGGGAGAGCTCACCTTTAAACAGCCATGGACAAACGCAATGCCATAACCAACAGATCTGTTCCCTTTTGTCAAGTGATGATTTGCTGCTCAGGACCTCACCAAAAAAAAAAAAAAAAAAGCGACAAAAGCCAAGTGCGTCTTTATCCCCGGGCCAGACACGGCTACCAGGCTGCTGATGTGAAGGCCGTTCCCAAAGCAAAACCAGACAAACACGGACGAGCGTCAACACCAACAGTACTCTGGATTGGATTGGGAGCGCACAACGAATCACGGTAATCGATTGCCTTTTACACGGGAAGGATGATCGGTGGAAGAGCTGGTGGTGACAGAGGAGATTTGTGGACAGAGAACAAATGTAATACAATCAATTGTAGAAAAAAAAAACCCGAATCTGACTGCTAGTGGATTTTTTTTTTTTTTTTTTTTTTTTTTTTTTTTTTTTTTTTTAAACAGGACAGCATAAAGAAATCATAATTGAGGAATGGGAGAGGCTGATTGGCGGTTGCTACAGATCAACTAGATTTGGATAAAGGGAAGAAAAGAAAAGAGGGCTCGGAGGAGGAAGCCTCTCCACACAAAACGCAAAACAGGAACACAAAAAAACCCCACAAAAACATTACAAATGAGAGTGCGGAGGGCAGCGATTGGAGGATCTCCCTCTCTCCTGAGCGTCTCTACCTTTGGAGGCGCCTGATGGGATGATGCTGGGTTTGGCGGGAAAGGGAGGGGGCGGCCCTGCCTTGGACACAGTACTGTTGGCATTGGCAGCAGGAGGCTGGAATGAGCTGGACAGAAAGATCCCATCGGAGAGTGGGCGGGGCTTGCGCAAGGGTGGCGGCTGAGGCTGTGGCTTGTGCGCGGGGGGGAGGTCGCCATAGGACTTCCGGGTGGCGGAGAACTTAACCTGACCTGCTACGCTTGCGTCTTCCTCCTCCTCATCATCATCATCATCATTGTACGAGACAAACTTGGCAGTGTACAGGGTGTCGGGGGAGACGACCTGGGTTTTGAGGTACGAGGCGTTTCTCTGAGGCGGGGGTGGAGGAGCGTTAGTGGAGGGGTTTGCAGGAGGAGGGGGCTGGTAGTCCCGTGGGAGGGGAGGTCTGTACAGACCAGGCTCATCCGGCGTCAGCAGCTTGCGCTCGGCCTCCTCGTGCTGCCGGCGCCGCTCTGCCTCCAGGCGTGTGTAGTACTCCTCCTCCTGTCTCCTCTGGGAAGGGGGGTTGGGGGGGTGGGCAAGTGGGGAGGGGATGGGAAGAGCCAGTTAGTGTGGCCTACACTAGTCTGTGTCACGCCCACTGGTGACCGCATGTCTGTGCGCCGCTACGGCATTTGGATGCAGATTGTCTGTCCAATTCAGGGACCAAACCTCCACTTTCACTGTAAATCTCCTGAGTTCCATCTCTGTTTCAGCCCATTTCTATAGAAGCCACTAGGGAGGTCGCTCAGTATGGGCTGCAGACACAACAGTGCTCCCCACAGCGGGTTTTACTGACTATAGCGTAGTGATGTGGTAGCACTAGAGCTTCCCATCACAGCTTTTGTTTACATTTTGTGGTTTGCTGGGGAAGAACACTGACCGACAAGAGACACTAGAGCTCCCACTCTGTTCTCTGTGCATCAATCCCCTCCTCTGTGTGTGAGGTATGCCACTGATGGGGATAAATGGGAGGGGAGGGCAACACGAGATGGTCAGCAGTACCCTGGTATGAACTCCACAAGCCACAGTGAGGGTGGAGTGTTCCCAAAAGTGCTCCGAAGCAATGCTGGGTGGAATGAAAATGATTTCCCCAACAACAACAAGGGGAAAAAGAAATCTCTAAAAACCTAAACAACAAGAAGTGACTCCATGCTTTCTGGGAAAAGGGCACAAAGGAGGAGGGGGGGCTGAAGTGAGAACATGCAACTTGAGGTCATACAGGGCTTTGAATTACCAGTGGTCTGAGGGCCACATTTAAAGAAAAAGAAAAAAAAGGAAGAAAAAAAAAAACCGCTGGAACATTCTAGACTGCTACGGCCATGCCAAAAATACTGCATTCAGACCATTGTTAATTCTACAAACATGTCACAAATTGTGGTCAACAGACATGTGAACACTCATAACATTTCACCAGCTCACTTGCTGCCCTACAGGTGGTTTGTTTTAGATTCAATCAGGACAGAAGGTGACCGTTTACAAGTGATCACTTGATTCAGACTACAGCTTGGCTGACAGGTAGTTTTCACGTGGGGGGAGGGAAAAAAATTGTTAAAACTCAATTTTCAAAGATCGGTCACCGTTGTGGCGTATTGGAAACTCGTCACAGAGGACCACTTACAGCTTCAGGTGTTTCCAGGCAAACAGAACTGGATAGGAACCTTAAGAAAGCTCATAAAGTTAACAGACACATGAAGCCACTGGCTGATTCCTGGGCATAGGGCAAACAGTCCCCCAAACCCCCACCCAATCTGCTCTGTGAGAGGACTACATCAGTTCCGTTCATGCATCAATATGAAAATTGAGTGTAAAGCTCTGCTAAGCTTACATCACACACATTTTTCATACATTATCTTAACTGGCACAGGGTCATCACTGTGATAATCTAACACAATTTTTTTCAATATATTTTCAACTTAAAGATTGTATGTACACTGCTTAACCATAGCATGTAAGCACTCATGCCATGAAGCAATGTTGTGAAGTGGGACTGCTGATGTTGGCACAGAAACCACAGCCCACCAGGACGTACCTTCTCCTCAGCTTCCTTCCAGCGTCGCTCCTCCTCCTGCTTGGCCCGGTCCTCAGCCTCCCGTTTGCGGATCTCCTCCAGCTGCTGTTTCCGCCGACGCTCCTCATCCTGCAGCTGAACACGGGCAGCATACAAATGGCCATTTCAATTAGCTTCTTAGCTCTCATCTGTCAAGGTTCACCAACTATGCTCCCGATTACACCTTTCAATTAGAAACTACCTACTGAAGGAAAGGTTTACATTTGTCATTAAGATTTCAATTAAAGATTTTAACCTAATATTTAGTACATAATATTTAACATTAACAATAGCTGCTTATCAGTGCGGTATGAGGCCACCCTGGAAGGGACCAGTGCAGCACCTGACTGACGTTGCATGTCTAGCGCTTCATTTCTGCTCACATACTGTAGCTATAAAAGATGAACCTCAGAATTACAGTGTCAGTGCTACAGAGACAGTTGGTTTATTGTGGTAAAATCAGTGTATTAGTACAAGCACTGCAGTTGCAGCACGTTCATTAAGAATGGGCAACGTTCTTATCCCTTTATTGACACTTGACTACACTGTAATGGAAACAGCTGCATTATTAAGGCTCCACTACTGACAAATTTCAGATAACAGAAAAGTGAAGAAAACTGAAATCAGTAGAAAACTCTTAACCATTCATAATAGGAGGAGTCTGTATATTGGCTGAACAGGACATAAGGCAACTCCCCCTCTCAGTTTCCCATGTCCAAGGAAGATATACCAGCTAAGCTGAACTTTTTGGGCCCAGTTTGTCTACAGAACCTGTGGGAGGAAGGCAGTGGGCACAGTGGTTAGGCACAGAGTGATGGCTGAACATGCAGATGAATGCAGACATGCAATAACCACAAATAACCACAAAGGACAATGACACCAGCAAGAGACAACATGGCTGAGCAGAGCAGTTGAAGCCAAGGCTTGAGGTCGAGAACAATCACCAATACACTGCTGAGTCTGGAGTCTGGAGCGAACCATCACTGCATGCAGAGTTCCCAACAAGATGAAGCACTTTGGGAGAACTTTCTTAGCCTAGTATCACAAAAACTTTTACAGTATTATGTTATGCCAAATAACACATCTTACACTCCTTTGGTAAATACAGCTTGTGTTTTTTCAGCTTATATAAAGAAACAGGTGGTGTGTTTGGTGGTCCATATAAATGTAATATAAATGAGTAGGGTCAAAGTAGACAGGTTTCAGATCCATTCAAAGAAAAACTTTTAATTCATATAATTCTTAAGGAAATGCCTAATCAGTGACTTAAGCCTTTTGGCTCATAGCAAGACTTCAGGAGCGTACTGGAGAAGGGTGGCCGTGTGGATCAACCAGCCCACCCAGTGAACGCGCACACGCACGTAAAGACGTACACAATGAGTAAAGCAGACACCACAACACTATGAAGAGTCCCAGCCACATGCAGATGGTGGAGCTGGCGTATGGAGAGGTTTTCCACATCCCACATGGGCAGCACAGCTGGACTGCTGCATGGAACTGCTTTCTTTGTTCTGCTTCCTATCGCCCATTTAGGTGTACAACTATAATGATGTATAGCCACGTACTGTTTCGACGCAGCAGTCTGCTGGTGTAGAAATATTTATGTATAAGAAATGATGGTTACATTCCCCCCTAAACGAGTCACTGCTACACCCACCCTGTAAACCCAAGACAAGGACAGCTCCCCTCATGCTCAGTGAGAGGGGAGAATGAGTGACAGGAAACAGGGGGTGGTGGTATTTTGGTGCACTTGGGAGTGAAGAGTAAACCTTGAAGAACGTACCAAGTCTAGAACAGAGATTGCAGGGACAGCAGTCTGCGGCAAGGAAAAGAAATAAAAAAAGGACAAAAACAACGTAACAAAAAAGGAAGGAGGGAGAAGAAGATAAGTGAAAACGCTTCCTGAGCTGGATGCAGCAATATGGTGTCAGGAACATTCTTCACCAGCATGTGACTGATTATTGCCAGAAGCTCACTTTCCCTCAGCAAACATTTTCATGGAACTGGAGAAATGCATGAAGTTCCAGGAGGAATCTTTCCAAAACTCCCAGCAGTGGCAACATTTTCCCTTTAAAAAAGCAGGGGGCTTTAAAGTTCTCCTTTTCAAAGCTTCAGATGGCTTGTTGCTAAAACACCTATGGTTGGGACAGGTGACTTATAGGGAATATTATACATGCACTGATTAAAATGGCTCATGCAGAAGAGGCAGAGATATGTGCTGAAGAGAGAATTTCTTTTTAGGATGACTGTCATTTGAAGGAAAAGGTCCTCCTTTGTATGACCATCAGCACCTTGCTTCATGTCTGAGAACATTGCACATTGGGCACATGAGTCAGGACCAAGGAGGGAAGCAGGAGAGAACCATTGCTCTAACTCCCCCTGTAGATGATGACTGCAAGTGGCAACTGAGTTCATGTGCTCCAAAGTCACTTCTCCCTGCTTTTTCAGTTACCTGTGTTATAAAAGACATTCCTGCCTCATGTGAGTCACGCACTGAGATGCAGCTACTGAAGCCACCCACTGCAAGACACGTTCTTCATTTCCTGCAGAATAAACGTGTCTGAGACGCTGGGTACAGAGCCCATGCATGCAGGACCATGACCTGTCAGCTCTAAGAACTTCAAACACACAGACCTCACAGGAGATGTGGTCATCAGGAAGGCCCTCCCTAAACTGCGGCCTGTGCCACTGTAATTTCTGCATGATTCAATGGTTGCACTTACACAGAGGCAGAAAGAACCCATGCATTGACAGAAAGCATTCCATGAAGAATGTTAATGACTATAACATTTCTGTATTGAGACAATTGCTGGAGCTTGCACAATATTGCCACAACTCCAGACTTAAGCTTCTTATAGCTTGTTTGTGCTATTTAACACAAGGCCAGGTGATGTTCGTTTCTAACATCTTGAACTGAATCCATTGCATCCAACTTATTTCCACATATTGTATTCTCACTTAAGATGCTATTGTTTTGTTAACTATAGGCTTCTCATCAAGTAGGCTTTTAAAATAACTACTGTGTTCTAAATTCAACTATTTTCACCCCAGTTAACAGATTGGTTAATTCCTTAGCTGTCTGAGTTGGTATTGAGAAAGTGCTGGCCTTGTGTTTTTGACATTTTAGGCCACTGTATTCAACACTCCATCATATGCAAAGCAAACAAATCATTCCCATCTATGCATAAAACTCATTAGACACACACACACACACACACACACGCGCGCGCACACACACACACTGCATTTTCAATAAATAAGCTGTCAAGGCCCTGCAGCGGCAGAGCAACATGCACTCAGTCCAGCTGGATGATGTCTGATGTTTGGTTTTTTCCCCACTATGGGACAAGGGAGTCTGCATCTTTTTATTACATCTCCCACATAAGCTACTGGCTGGAAGAAAAAAAAAAAAGAAAAAAAAAAAACAGGAATGTTGGTTTTGAATTCCAACAGACAGACATCAAAGCAGATCCCCACAGAGCAATGGCTGACCAATATAATCAGAGATCAGTCAAAAAGAAAATTGCACCCCCCTCCCAGAGGACTGGATCTAATTCTTATGGTGCACATATGATCAAAAACAAACCACAGTGCAGCGAGTGTGTCAAATTAGGGACCTGATTACGCAGTAATGACAGATTAGGTTGTCATCACACAAGCGAATGAGAGCTTGCACATAGCACAAGAAGCAGGGCGCAGGGCCAACCAAGTGGCATTTTTCTGAAACATAAAGAGTTGCAGTGGAACACACAAAAGCTTTTTTTTTTGCATTAATGCACATACCTCAGCTTGCTTAACCACCAATACAAGGACACGATCTTTTAGCCTCTTGAGACAGAACATGATGAGGCCAATATCAGCGTTTAAAATGATTAAAGCGATGGGTAAGCATGTGCATGGCTGAACTGACCCAAAGCGCTGCCCATTACTGGACCACCATTGCATCCACCACATAAATTTTAGTACCCAGCCTCCCCTAAACCTGTTGCATTACATTACCTACTGCCTGTTGCCTGCCTCATCCCAATTGGTTCACACTGCTGTACCCACAATGCAGCTTACCCTTGCTCTCTTCTCTGCCTCCAGGCGCTGCATGATCATCACAGTGTCAACATCCTCATCGTCCTCCTCTTCCTCATCCTCCTCATTCTGCTTGGACTCCTGCAGCCGCTTTTGGAACTGCCACTCCAGCATGAGTTTGCGCAGCCTGTCATTCTCTTCGGCAGTACGCTCTGGCTTGGCCTGCAGTTCCTGGATCTCTCTGTCCAAGAGGTCTACAATGTGCAGCTGCTGCTGTTTCTCCAGTTTTTCTCGAGCATCCCGCTTCCAGGGATCCGGGGAAAGGCTGTCACCGGAGGATAGCTCTTCCTTACTAATAGTGATGTACTGCAGGTCCCGCCGCTCGATTGTGCGGGGCTGCTGTTGGGGGAGGAGCTCTCGGATCACAGTCTCCTGTGGAGGAAGCGGTGCCCGTGGCACACTAGCTAGCTTCTCTGGCCGGGTTGGTTGTTGTGGCTGTAGCTGCTGAGGCGGAAGGTATGGCTGCGGTACCTGCATGGAAACAGGGACCTGAGGAGGGGGCATCTGCTGGTGCTGTGGTGGTGGGGGCAAGGGGCCATGCTGGTTGCCTTGTGGAACGGGTCCTGTGTTCCGGATCACGTCCAGCTTCCTCTCTTGTTCTCGCCTTTTCCTCTCTCGCTCCTCCTCTAGCCGTGCTTTCTCCTTCTCATACCAGCGCTGCTGGTCCTCACGTTTCTTGCGGTCAGCAACAGCCGAAGCCTGCTGCTGGGTGGTGAGAGGTGGGGGAGGCAGTGGCAGGTCTGGCTGAGAGTCAAACTCTGCTGAGTAGTGGACTGGGGGTGGGGGTGGAGGGGGTGGGAGGTCAGTGCGTGTGGGGTGAGAGACTGCCACAGGACCCGTGTGGGGCACCAGCGGTGTTTTCCAACGACCTGGGCCACTTTTGTGGTTGACCTGGCCCTTTGAAGCAGAAGAGGAAGAGAAATTGAGATGCTCCTGACTGGAGGTACTGGACTCAACAGATGATGACACCTGGTGGTTCCAGTGCTCCCCAGTGCCTCTTTGGTACTCTGCCTCACGTTGATGCTGCATGTGCGCCAAATCCTTTGGGCGCAATCTCTCTGGGGGGTAGCCACCATGCTCCTCACACAGCTCCTCCTGAGAACGAGTGGTGCACTGCAAAGAGACAACACCACAAAATTTAGCTAGAAAAACACCAACTGAGTCATGGAAAACTGAGGTGAGAATAGGAATGTAGCCACAATACTCATTAGAGTTCAGCCCATCACCCTCTTCCCCTAGCTGAGAGCACAGGCTGAGTCTACATTCCCTACCTGCAGGGCCATGTTGCTGGAGTGCTGGTCATCACTGTGGTCTGGAGGTCTGTCTTCAGAGCCCTGCCACGGCTGCCCTGGGACAGGTCCAACCCTGTCCTGAGATTTGGAGGCCGGAAAGGTAAAATATTCCCTGGGGTAGGTCTGTGTAGGGATAGGGTACGCTTCTGGACGTGGAGGGGATGGCTCCTCCTAGACAGCGTAGGGGCAGTTATAAAAACCTGCACGTAATTGTTAGCTGAAGAAGCTATATAATCAGGGCAATTGCTCATTTATATTGGCACAGCTTTTTTTTTTTTTTTTTTTTTTTTACTGGTATCATTACTGGCTTTGGTTTGGAAAGCACTCCTTTATGGAGGAAACTTAGTATCTCTTGATGGGATAACTATGGTGGTACTGGAACATGGCCAAAGTGGATGTAAGAAGTAAGACATCTGGCAGCAAGAGATACATTGCCTGGCCAAAAAACAAAGTCACAACCTGGATTTAACTTAATGATATGATGTGGGGTTGCTTCAGTTGCTCAGGTCCAGGTTCAGCAATGTTCTGTGTCCAAAATATGAGCTCAGCTGACTATCTGAATATACTGAATGACCAGGTTTTTCCATCAATGGATTTTTTCTTCTAAGATGACAATGCCAGGATTTATTGGGCTCAAACTGTGAAAGAGTGGTTCAAGGAGCATGAGACATCATTTTCACACATTGCTTGGCCACTACAGAGTCCAGACCTTAACCCTATTGAGAATCTTTGGGATGTGCTGGAGAAGACTACGCAGTGGTCCGACTTTCCCATCAGTACAAGATGTTGGAGAAAAATGAATGCAACTCTGGACGAAAATAAATGTAACATTGCATAAGCTTATCGGAATGATGTCATGGTGAATGTGTACCATAATCAAAGCTAAAGACGGTCCAACCAAATATTAGAGCGTGTGACTTTTTCTTTGGCCAGGCAGTGTATATTGCAATATAAATCTTTGTCAACACAACTTGTTTGTTATTATCCATTTTAGGAAATTAATTTTATAAATACATGTATTAAACTGTACTTTTAAAAACTCTTCTATGTCCTCCTGAACAAAGCTTTGTGAGAATTTTCACTATAAATTGTCATCTTACATCTGCACAGAGGTTGCCTGTAGAAACAGAGGTGATCTTGGTCCCTGGTCCTCCTGGATAGGTGGGTTTTCCTCCTGGGCTCTGAGCCTGATCTGCAAAGACATGGTGCATAGTAATAATAATAATAATAATAATAAACCCCACACACAAACTACACCCCAAGCCCTAGTAATCACAGCAATCAGTAATCTCAGAACCAAAACAAGAATGCTACTCACTAGCTACATTGGGGCTGGAACGATGATCCACACGGTTCTTCAGCAGCCGCTCCTCCCCAGTTATTTTCTTCGGCTCAGGGTATGAGTCCCATGTCCCCTGAGGGCTCTCAGGTGAGCCATTCTGTACAGAATTGTTGTACAGCTCAAAGCCCTCACTCTTGGGTCTACCTTTTCCCTTGTCACGCCCACGGTCTGAAGCTGAGAGGTACGCAATGCAAGGACAGGGTATAACAAAGTTAAATTATAAAATAAGGCTTTATTAACAAAACATTCTGAATGTTAATTAATAAAACATTCTGAATGTTAATTTTTTCATAGCTTTTTTCTTAACTAACAAATTAATAAGCTTTTGCACACAAGGCACAGTTGATAACTTTACCAGGCAAAGCAATTGGCTAAAAGCCATTAACAGATTTAGCCATACAACGGAATCCCTACTGGATGTTCTGCAGGCCCTCACTACTGGTCAACATCATGTTTAGGGACTCTGAAATACTTGATCATCTTCAAATGCCCTTTAGTGTTTCTTTCAGATAACCAAAACTACAGTAATCCACATAAGCATTAGGCCACCTAGGCACCCAACTGTTACCTCGCTGCATCATGGGGGATGGTTGGTTCAGCAGCGTGGCAAGACCATGGTAGATGGCCCCTTGCTTGGCCACCTCCAGTGTGACAACAGAACCAGTTCGAGTCATTAGCTCTGCTGCCCTGGAAAGTGAAATGTGAGCTGTTCAATACATCACAAGCTCGTTGTATTTTTTACATTCATGAAAGCACAACAGGATAGATTCCACCTACAGTATTCGACAAGTTAATATCAATTAAACACAACAAAAAGCTTTACTAGTAAATGATCCCACAGCCATTTTGAGGGTATTTCATCACGCAATAACACATTAGATGTAATTTAATGGTTTTCAAGGTCTGAGGCATTTTCTCCAGTCTAACAAGTAAAAATATAGTCATGTCCTGGTTTATGTTCCTAATCCATTCTTGAAAACCTGACTTAAACTGGGAAAATGCAAAAAGGTGCTCTTTTCCACCATTTTAAAAGAGGAATCTATAATCGGTTTCACCCCCCCCAAGGGAAAAACCCATCTCTCTCTTTCTTGAACAGCAATAGGCTTTTAGAAATACAATACCTGTGCAACAGAGATCAAAATGTGCATGTGACCCACTTTGCACAGCTGACTAAACACAAAACTACAGCACATCCCTGGAATTCATGCTCAACAGGCTATTCAACATTTTTCCGTTTGTGGTTTAAACATTGTCATGGGTTTTGGAAAGAAGATGGTATAATAGACTGTGTGATACGAACATGGACTCGTGCGTTACACTTTATTCCACACCAGACGCTACAAAGTACCCAGCAGGGACAATACAAGCAAGATACATAATAAACCATCAAGTTTCGCAGTAACACATTACAGATGGAGACTTTCTAGCTGCACAGTTCTGCTGCAAAAAGTTGTATCAAGAATTTGTAATGCTATTTGGGAGTTCAGAATGTAAACCAAATTTTTGGTGTAAAAAAAGGGACCATTCTGTTTAGAGCACATAAACCAAGGTATGACTGTACTCAATTACATTTTATTGATGGGACAATAAAACGTTAATTTTCAGAAATTTTGGCAGAACACAAAAATTGGAAAGTTTTAAATGGTCTAAAAAATAAACTAAAACTCATTTGAACAAGATTATGAAACTATGAATTCAAGGCATGAGAAATGTAATATCAGTAATACATTCATTTTCAATTTAATTTACATTTTTTTCCCTCTGGCCAGCAATGAAGCTTGAATGCTTCAATCTTCCCTTCTCATTAAAAAAAAAAAAAAAAATTAAAAATAATAATAAAAAAAGTACTGAATTGTACCTTTCTTGCGAGAGGCCCACCAAGCTACGGCCATCCACACTGAGCAGCTGGTCTCCTGCTGCCAGCCGGCCATCCTGAATAAAGTTGGCCAAGACAGACAGAAAAGGACACGTATCATCAGTGTCTGCTAAACATTTACTAGCCAGATTGTGTTGATGCATGGTTGTGGAAATTATCACTTGTATTTGGCATCTCACAATAAAAACACTTTTAATAAGATGTTAGTTCAACTGCCAATATTTTTCCTCTATATTTTCCCCAAGTGGCTTAGTCTTGGTGTGTAATTACTTTCAAAGAGAAAAACAAAGGGCATTCTCACCATGTCCGCTGCTCCTCCTTTGACGACAGACTTGATGTAAATCCCAAGTTTGTCCTGTCCAGCACCCTAGAGAAAAACAGGGTTGAGGACAATAAAATGATTTTGAAAGACGTAACAAAAAAATGAATGCAACCGATTTCTAAACTGCTGGTTTCTGTAGACAGATGAACGAACAACAATAAATGTCTGCAAAACAGAAGAGATTGATGTTGCAGTAGGTTAAGCTTCTGTGCTGCTTGGCTGATTAAGTTTGACTGAGGATAAAAGGATATGAGCACTGGTAAATAAGCTAAAAGAATGCATATGAAATTGGATGCAAGTGGTGTTGCAAACTTTTTTAATAGATTCTTCTGACACAAACACATTAACACACACCCCCTAGGGATTGATGGATCCATGGACCCCCTATACACGAGTACCTCCAGTTAACAATGAATCCACAAAAAGCACAATTAAATTGAAATATAAAAAAATACATCTAGGCTGAAACAGTGCAAGATGTCTGGAGAGTAAATATTAGAATTTTAAAAAAGACTGATGAATGATTTTTTTTTTAAAATGGTAAAACAGAACATTTTTGTGACTCCTTCTAGTTACACAAGTTTCCAGGGTGAGTGCACACAAAATCCACAGTACAGCCAGGTGTAATATTTGTGAAAGATCACATTCCAAAGTGCTGCTGACCTGACCTCCGTCTGAGCTAAACTTAGAGGTTCACACTGGCCAATTGCCACTTGCTGTGTTAAGAAAGCTACTTCTCCAACAAACAGGATTAATCAACTGGCTGTACAATCTGCACTGCAACTTTTGTAATAGAAGAAATTCAACCCAACACAGTAATATGTGCTCACATAATAAAGCAGTGTCAGAGGCTAATAGCTAATCTGTTTCTGAAAACTCTTAATCCTCTCCTTAGGTAAACTTCACAAATATTATACCAACAAGACAAGCTGAACCTTGCAGACCTTGAACAATTTTCTTCCTTTACCAACATTAATATTTAACCATAGCACTGAATGCTATTTTTGTTACTCCTCTGAAATACTGCATAAAATAATAAAATATGAAACTTTAGGCCCAGTCAAATCTGAACATGGTGTGGGAGCAATGCTTCTGGGCAGAGTGTGGAAGTGTCTTCATCATAGAAGTAACATAACTGAGCACTTTGATACACATTGCATTTCAGCATCTACAGGCTCTTTAACAAGCAGTGCTTTCAAACAAAGAAATTACAATTTATACCTATGAAAAAGTTTACTGTAGTGTATATAAAAGAAAAATAAAATCACGGAGGCAACAGAACCTCTTTGGGGACGGAACTTAGTTGAAGTCCAATGAAATCCTACAGCAACAGGATAGGCACTGGATGAACTGGGGAAAAAGCTCTTCATATGATCTTTTTAGCTGGCACTTAAACATTACAGTAAACAATATCGGAGTTGAATGGAGACAACACAAGGAGAGTTACTGAGAGCGTCTGAGTTTATGTGAGAACTGCAGCTTGTTTAGATAGGAGCCAGCTGTCTGCACTCTGTTTAGGTCTAATGGCTTGCTGCTTCACAGATGGCACATCTTATCAAGAGAACCACTAAAAAGATACCTTGACCAAGGCTCATGAATGCTATAGAGCTGAGAAGCTTTTAATGAATGCTGAATTCAGAAAACTAGGAGAGATGATTTTTGTGTTAAGGCCTAAAAAGGGCTCAGCAGTATGGTCCAATTGCCCAACTAAGCCGCCTCTGTGCAACAGTGACAACAACGTCTGGAATCGAACACACAGGTTACGATGCGGTGTGTAACAGAATCAGCCTGAGAAAGTGAGACCTCTGTCCTATTGGGGGGGGGTGTCATACAGCCAGACACTCATCAACCCCCATGATGACTGTAACCACCCTGACTAAACAGGTTGTCCTTTCACACAGCTTCAATGAATCTCCAACCATCCGTATCCCAATGGTTTGTTCCCTGAAACTGAGAACTACATTGCTAAGAAATATCAAAAAGGCTCAAAACAAAAATAGACAAAAACAGAAAATTATACTCCAGTTGTTTATCTAAACTGAACAGAATTTATAAATAAAAAAACAAGGTTTTCAGGCAAACACATCAGAAGAGGAATGTGTGAGTAAAACATCTGCAATGCATGATCACCCAATCACCTGTCCAAACAGTGCTGTGGACAATAGCCTGGGCTCACCTCATCTGCTACTCAAGGGTAGACAATAGCGAAGGACAGAAATCGATGGCAGACAGGCTGCTGACTCAGATGCCCCCGACAGAAATGGAACCCTGACAACATTGTGGATATTGCTAAATTGCTTTTTGTTAATATTTACAAATACTGTCCACACTGTATTGTATGTAGAGGGAGAAAACTACCATTTCAGCTACAGAACTTCTTAAGAACAGTTTACAGTTAACTATTGCAATTGTGATATATGCCAAGCACTGTATCCATTTTCACCTAGCAGCAAACACCTTCTACACCGAGTTTTAGCCTGGACACAACACTGACAAACAAGAGAAGCAACAGAACACCTGTGCTGCAGAAACAGACATCAAACGAGCTAAAGCCGAAAGAACCAGCTGCACATTGACAATATGGATGGGGGGGGGGACATACCGCGTTCCAGCCGTACCACTGTCGCACTTACACCGCTGGACAGAACAGTCCTCTCTACAGAGCCAGGTGTGAGTCTGGACTGCCATCCGGTGGGGATAGTGGTCGGGGTGGGGTTAGAGCAGCTGGTGAGACAGCCAGGAACAAAACTCATCTCCAGTTACAAGGAGGTAGGGTGAACACACCTTTGTGAAGTAAGAGTGTGTGTGTGTGTGTGTGTGTGTGTAACCAGCTGCATCAGTACATCTATTAAGCTCAGATCCGGGCCCAGAGGACTGAAAACAAACACGGAGCTGCTCAGTCAATGATTTACAATGGTGGCACTGAGCAAGGCACAGCAAAAAGAGCAACTAGTAATTATAAACCCTCCTAATGCGGTGCAATTTAAAACCCACTGTCATCTCCCTCTGGAGGCGTTTCCACACTCCCACAGCACTTATGACGCCAGTCAAATAAATGAGACTCCTTAGACTAAGCAGCTTTACTGCTGCAGATGGAATTCAAAGGCAAATGCAGCAGGTAGTAAAAGTTACGAGCAGCAGGCATTACTGATGAAAAGGCTCAGCGGCTATAAAACCTGCTTGAACTTTTTTTTTTTTTTTTTTTTTAAAAATAAAGACTCCTACTTTAAAGACTTCAGTCTATGTTAACAGGAACTCTGCTTGCTACCGTTTTATTGCCAGGTGTCGCTTTCTACATCCATTCAGAAGAGGTGAAAGTTGATATGGTTGTATCATACTGCCATTACCTGCATCACATACAATGCCAGTCAAAAGTTTGAGAACACTTGGGTAGCCTGAATGTAAAAAAGATTTATTCCCACTGGTAGTACTCAAGGCCTGATGGTTTCTACTAAGCAGTTACAAGTGAATTTGAAAATTGCAGCACATGTGCTGATTATCTTGTGGTCAAGGAGAAAATCGATTTTAATCCGATATTGGGCAGCAAGGGAATGGTGGTTCATCTACACGGCATCAAGTCAACATTCAGTCCAGTCATCATCAGTAATCATTGGTGCTGTTCAGGATCGTGGTGGCCCTGAGCCAATATTAGAAACACAGTGTGTGGCCAGGGACACAGACATCCAGTTTACCATAGGACAATCACAGACACTCACTCACACAAGTACACAATCAGATTTCCACATCTTAAATTTGCTTTGTCTTTTTTGAAAGGTCATGTTACAAAATATTGCAGATTTTTTCAGTTTTCATGTGCATCCAAAATATTTACCATTTTAAATGAACGTACAAGTCCAGATGGCAGAGGCATGCGACAGACATTAACCCACGGCTAGCTGAGCAGAGGCTCTGTGCTTCTGACAACTTCAAATAAACCTCATCATACAAGCCGTAATTACGGCAGGAAGGAGAGGCTACCACAGTCTTGAAGCTCAGGGCCCTTGCCTAGCTCATCATCTGGTCCGAGACAACAGATGTTTTCTCAATGTAAAAAAATGAGTAGCAGCAGATTTATTTTAAGTACTCAATAATTGGCCAAAATGGAAGTGTTACACAGAGGACCTGCACATTTGTTGCAAATGGATTGCAGGAACAAGGGGTGACAGCGTGGTTGTGGCACATTTCACACCTGTGATTACAGCTAGACAGTATGGCTGCGGAAAACACAGGAGTGAGCTACTTGGGCAATTATAAACCTTGGTGTCTTCTTTCATGATGTAGAGTACATGATGTGGGAGACATGACTACTGATGGTAGAAGGGGATGATTTTTGAACAAGCAATTTAGGAATAGTAGCTTAGGCTCTTTTTCAAGAGGCCTTCAACAGATAGTGAGCCTGACTTACCATACTGGGAAGCTGCATCAATGACAGAATAGAGGAAGCCTTTCTTTTTACTACAATAACTGACATGAATATCGTGGACGACAAGTTACACAATTCACTTTTCATAGTCGCTGTAATACCTTTAGATAAAATAGTATTTGCCCCGAAACATTGGCATAAAACAGTAAAAAGATGAGGTGTGACTGAACAAACTGATTATCCTTGGGCTAATATAGAATAAAATCACAGTAATAGACTGTGGAGAATGCGGTGCTTTGCTGTCAGTGATTACACAGACTTCTGTCTCACCTTAAGATTATTCCTTTACCCACTAAACTAACTGCAGTTTTCTTGACCAAGAGAGAGACGTGTTTGCAGTCAACACATTTTGTTGTTTGGACCTGACAAGCGCGCAGATGTTCTCCTGGGAAACTGAAGTCAGAGAGAGACGTGACAGCTGCTCGCTTGCACTGTACCAGGGACTTGTCCTTCCCAGCTTCTGGACTGCCAACAAATACACAGGCTGCCCCACCCTGATGTTTCCTGTCCACGGAAGAGCTCTGTTACAGAGCTGAGCCAAACACAGGAAAGCAGCAGAGAAAAGACCTCCTCACTGAGCCTACGAGTATTTCCTCTGGGTTCCACAGTCCACAGTCACCCCGGTCAGTAAACACATGAAGCACTGTGTCTGCGGTTTCCCTGAAACATAGGCACTCAAGGTTTTAGAGCTGAGGGAGATTTACTACTGCACAGAAATAATACATTCAGCTATGTTTATTTTATTTTTTTTATCTGCAAGTACAGCAGGAGGATTTTGGGGGGGTGGGATACCTTCCATTTTTCAATTTCACAAGATAATACAAGTTCACAAAAAGTTTGCAAGTTTTTAGGAATTTCAAAAGTGCATTTGCAAAAAGCTTAACACAATACTCACACAAGCTTCATGTGGGGTGAGTGGGGGAGGGGGCAAAAAAAAAAGTTAAATATGATAGCAGTGCAGCAGAGAATCTAATTCACACACATGGTGTTAGCCCCCCCACCATACCAACATGCTCAGCTCACCAGAGGTGCCAAAGGAACTTTCGTGTGATTATAAGCAGTAGTGAGTTTCTCTTTGCTTTACATTAAACGGTGAGTGCGTGATGAATGGTGCACTGCTGGCCAACATTTACGTTCCCTTCTAGGATCTGACTAGAAGACCCAAACCTGGAATGAATTGTACAGATGCAGCCACTAATAATTAGAAACAATAAGAGCTGTTCAACTCCAGGAGTTCAGGGGGCCCCTCAGATTAACACACATACTGGTTTCACTTTAAATCACCTTAGTTTAGATGCCCGATTTACGACCTTTACAAACAGGTGCTGCTAAATCGATCTCTACAATGAAAACATTCACATCATAAACCCTTTGAAATTTCAGCCAATCAGAGGACACCCAATAAACCCGGCCACTGCATCAAAACTGCCCTGCGAAGACAGAAAGGCAGTGGCAGGGTGGAGGACAGGGTTCGGAGCCTTTTGGGAACTCTCCGCAATCAACGCACATCCTTCCACTGTTACCACAGTAATGAACGTGCACTGTGGCTCATTATGAGGAAGACGACATCACTCTGCCAGGTGGAGCTGTGTTTTGACTGTGCTGCCAGACACACACAAGCAGGTCAGTTCTAAAAGAATTTAGCAATGTAAGCCAATGGTTAACGATCAAACGAGAAACTTCTGGAAGCTATACTGACATTCCACAGGATAAGGCAAAGATCCCATTCCCAGCTCTTACAGAACAGCTAGGGGAAATGCTTGACAATAACACACCCGCAGGGCTGCCTGTGCACACTGGCTCTCGTGTAAGACGGATGGGGGCCAGGATTTCCCCCACTCTTCCGCACGGCATTCTGAGGCATCCCAGTGGAAAAGCTGATGGCAACATCTAAACCTTGCAAAGAAAAAGGAGGGGCCCCATATCCGGGTCTGACATGACCACCTCGGCACCTGGATCTCTCTTGTACTGCGGTACTGGGTCATGAACCACAGGACAACCAACATTTTACTGTGCATGATGTTGGTGTGAGAAACTGCTATTGCCCACATCTGCCAGTCTCACCTCCCCAGAGTCCCGCCTCCACTGCTACTCCCACAATGTGTACAAATGGACTGCAGACACGCTCTCCACTATTCAACACACAAGCAGTGAGAACAGCCCACATTCCACATTTCCATACACCTGGATCCCTTATTGTAAGTGATCCAATGGACACACAGACCTGGCCTTTTTATTCAAAGTCTGTGTACATTCACCCATGCAAAGTAGTTGTGCTTTGTAGGCAATACAGTGTCCAGTACATAGGTGAGGAGTGTTTCATATGCAACAAACAGAGATAAAATGACCTGAACCACAACCGTATGCAAACAAATCCAAAGTCAAACAGTGCGGCTGATATTAACAAAGTGGATTCAAAGAAAAGAAATACAAAGTGTGCCAGATGCCTTCTTACAGACAGGGAACAGTCACCAGAACACACCCCCCATCTCATTCTACCTATAGACCCCCATGGTAAACCAGCTGAGCTGCCTTACCGACTGTTCCTTCCTGCCGATGACCGAGAACCACATGGTGCTGGCAATCTTCAGAGCTGCGGGATGGTGGTGTGGACGGCTTAGGGCTGTACGAGAGGGTAATGGCCTGGCTCGGCCCCCCTCGGGAACACAATGGGTTGAGGAAAGAGCAACGCCAACTGACAGACACACTAGGCCTCCATACAGCCTCCAAGAGTGGCTAATGTAGGAAATAGTACATCCAGGCAGTTACATAATGCTGCTGTCCATACGGGGCCCCTGCTACTCTACAGCAGTTTGGGCAAACTTTGTGCGCTTGTCCCAGCTGTGTTCTGCGTGCCGGGCAGACCTATCATTACCTCACTCTCTCACTTGCTCGCTCTTCCTCCCCTGCCTGGTGTTGTCTCCTCCTCCTACATCTCCTCCCTGCCCTCCTCATCCAGTATGAAAATAGAAGTTGTACAACACAGGGAGGGGTCAGCACTGGCTGCCACGAGCCTTAACATTGAAAATAAACATTTCATGTATTAAGCCTTATCCTTTTGTCACACATACCTAGACCCACACTCTCCCTGCCTGCCTCACATTTGCCTCATTCCCCCATCTCCTTGACTCAGGTGAAAAGCTCATCTTTTGAGTTTCTTCTTCTGCACTCTGACAACTTTGTGTTTGAGAAACAACTGCCAGGTTGTGCTCTAAGAGTCCGAAAGGGAACACCAGCTGAAGTCCACATCAACACCCATACCACAGACCTTACTACACTTCCACACAGTGTAGAAAGGATGCCTGGACACTCCACACAGCTCTGGGGAATATCCTGTTCAAATTTAAGCACAACAGTGCTTAAATTTTTCACTGTGTAAAAAATTCTGCACTTGGAGCCAAAAATTAACAGTCATGGTTAAAGTAAAAAAACTAAATCCCGATTCAAAAAAAGATATTTAAATCAGAATTAAGTGGTGCTGTTGAAGTGAAAGCTATGTACAGGCTGTTCAATAAACCCCTTTATCATGGGCAAACTCATACCAGCAAGACAAGATTCATGAAGAGCAAACATTTGTTTACGAGACAGTTTTTCCATTCCAATGTCACTGTTTTCTGCACAGAATGAAACTGTTTTAACTGAGGTAAACAGGGAGCGTCCCATTCTTGATGAGTCACTTTCTGAACCAACAGGAACAGTAAGAACCACATATTTGCCCCTAGTAATGATGCTGGTGATAGAGCACATACTTTTCTCTACAGACTGGACTCTTTTGGTCACATCGGGCTGTGATTAGTTTTTTTTTTCCTTGACTTTTCTTTCAGATCCAGAGATTAAAAAAAGATGAAAAATCTCAGTGCTTAGTTCTGGGCCCACCAATGAAAGGTTTTCTTATCCATTTCAGAAACTACAGTGGCTAATCACTGTGCATTTACTCTCACTCTCACACGCACGCACACAGAGGACTGAAAGGTAAACTAGGAAAGTGCAAGGAAACCAAAACACCCATGATCCTGGGCTCAGCACAGGACAGACACTACAGAGAGGCACGCTGCAGTTGCAAATTTAACAAGAGAACCTCATGAAAGAACAGGTTGGACAACTTCTTTTACTCTCCTCACTCAGGTATAAGGGTTCAGCTTCATGCGAGCCCTTGCGGTTATAAGATCTAAGCAAACTTGCAGACCTTACCTTGGCAGCCACAATGCTGAGCCCCATGCCATTGTGCTTCTTCAATGTGACAGTCACAACCTCTGGTTCCTTCCGCATTGGCTGAATGGAAAGAAATTGTGATGTTAGGAGGGTCTCAGGCTGGAGCGATATGAGCTGGAGCTCAGCTGGGCTCTTGATTCTCAAGGCAGGAGAGAGTGGGAGAGAGGGAGGCAAAAGAGCGAGCCCTTCCCTCGCCCACCCTGGAGTGGCGTCAGGAATGAAAACCACAAGCCGCTGGCTCCCAGAATGGGGCTGCTCCACAGGCTCATATGCAAGGGGCCGCCAGAGGGCCGAGTGTATGCAAGAAGGGAGTCACAGGGCCCCCTTACACCAGGCCCCGACAAACAGACGGTACCCCACGACATTTGAGGCGTTTCACCGACTGGGCTGGCGCCACTGCTCATGGGAAGGGCTGAGAGACAAGTCTTTCTGAATTTCCAGCTGGATGACACTACTGATCACAAGAAAGAGCAGAGCAAATAAGGGTGGATATGGAGCTTCCCACAAGGTCACATTTGAGACACCATCCTTTTCTAGATGCCTGAAAGAGACAGCACTCCAATCATTGCGGCAAAATGGCCCATGCCTTGCCCAGGTTCGATTCAGATTTATAAAAAACAGAAAGCCAATGAAATCCTGAGGAGAGCCATTTAAGGGAAATATACGACTACAGGGAACTGAAGGGTGTAATTTACTACCAACCTTTTTCACTCTGGTCACTAACTGCACTCTGAGGTATAATTGCTCACTAAGAATAAGCAGGAAATTAAGGAAGGCTTGATATACAACACAGAAGGTGTTGCTACAGGAAATTAAGATGTTAAAAATAAAAACATTTAAAATGCATCACAGTATCACAGTTGTACCGCCACTGTCCTATTTCTTTAAGAAATGTCCCTGAACTACCACTGAATACAGGAGGAAACAGTAGAAACAGAAACCCACCAGGTCTGTGCCACCTGTGGAGAAGTGGTTGTCACAGGCAGCTCCCTCAAAGTAGACAGTCCATGTGCCTGGGGAGCGGGGGTGGGGGTTCAGCCTGCAGAAGCCTGTGAAAGGTAGGGAAACATAGGAATAAAGCCTGTATCCTGCCAACACAGGGGATAACCAACTTGCCACTGTACTTCTTGTGAGCTCACAGAGGATTATGGGAACAGGTAACCCAATCCCATGAGTTTCCCAGGACAGTGACAAACTGAACCTCCAGGGGCATAGAACACTAAAGGAGCTGCGCATTCACCTCCAAATTAAGTAAATACAAACTGTTACAGGAAGGCTATACACGGTTGCATAAACTGGCAAATTATTAAAACAATACTAATGTAGATAAAGCAGATCAATGTTTATTAATTTACAGGTAACTCATCTGAAAGCAGATTACATGCAAACAGAGCAGTTCTAGCAGGTTCGAGACTTTCTTCACCTCGTTGACACAGTGGATCCAGAAATTCCTGCAAGCCGTTGGGAATGTTACGGACCACGTCACACGAGTAGCCATCCTCAGGCAACAGGAAGGGTAGTTGCAGGTCAGGGTCCTCTTCCAGCTGGACCTCACGCCCATCGCTGCGTGCCAGTTCATCTGCAGTGTTCTCCGCCACTGCCACCACATGGTCAATCAGCTCCTGGGGGAGAAAGAAGAGAGTCACCAAGAGAGGCCTGAAGAAGTTTAACTGAATCAGATTGTCGGGGAAAGGAAATAATTTCAGACTGCAGGACTAGACTGTATAAAGAGTGGTTCAGATCAGCCCTGCCCAGTGTGAAATTACAGGTCAGTTTTGCCCTTCACGCAGTCTTGTCAGATGGCGCAAAGTAAAACTTTGACACCAGCATGCCAATTAATTACCACTAAGCAGTTAATACATAAGACAGACAAGTGACCTAGGGGTGCATTTTACAAATCAGTAGGACAACTGTGTGATCAGAAGCGTAGACTCCAAAATCACAAAAGGCTCATCACAAAAGCATTAAGGGCAACATATGTTTTTTTTTTTTTGTTTTTTTTTAAATTTTCATCAGCAACTGACAAAAATGTAGAAGTTACTCCTTGAAGGTTCATATTCTCTGGGAGCAATTCAAAACAAATATCTCACTCAAGGGTACATCATATGGGATAGTTCTGGAATTTTCTTCTGGTAACTATGCTACTGTCCATTTGCAGCTTTTTGGTCACTCTATAAACTGGGCAGAAAACAACCCCAGCTAGATAGTTACAGTAGTTTGCACACACACATACCCATACACACATGCACGCACCGGAGGAATGTAGGGTTCGTCTGGGGCACAATGGTAATTGGACAGTAGTGCATTCAGCTGCAAGGAGTTGAGTTTGAAGCAGGTGTTGTGGATGTTCTGCACATCTTGCATGGAGTACTTGTCCATGGTGAGAAGAGTCGTTGCCTAAGGGGAAACCAGGACAACATGATCAAGAAGTGTACATAGTATGACAGGAAGTCTGAAACGCCACATAACAGGAGCAACAAAGAAGAAGTATCCTGATACACAGAGAGAAAGATCCAACTTGTTGAGAAAGGAGATTTGGCAAGAGAGCTGGGCCTCACCTGGACAATTCGGCTCAAGTGGCAGTCGGCAGCAAGCTCTAGGCCCTGCTTTTCAGCCCAGGCCTCAATGTGGCTAAGTTGCTGGCGCAGAATAGCACCCCAGTAGTGTGAGCACAGGCCAGAGTCAGCCTCCGTCACGAGCTTGTTGAACAGCCACATGTTGATGAAGTGAAAAAGCTGGGAGAACAGCTGGATGGTAAGGGCAGCATTGACACGGCAACGGCGTAACAGAGACATGGCACCCGTAAGAGTGTGCAGCACATCCTCTGCATTTGGGGGAAAAAAAAGGAGAATTAAAATATGACATTTATTAAGCAATTTTTTGCCCAAACAATCTGAGAATGCCATCTCTAAGCAAGTGAGCTACTGGTAGTTACTTATTGACCAAGATACAATTCATGAAGACTTTAACAAAGAGGGGAGAAGTCAAAAACTAACACGAGGAAATAAGGACTTGATATAATGTTTAACTGTACAAAGTTGTACATTATTAAAAGACACAAAGCTGTGAGCCAAAAAGCCAGCGGGAGTTTTACCAATTTTGGGCCGCTGAGGGTTTTGCTCCTCAGGGTCTTCCAGGAAGGCAGGCATGTAGTTGTTGAGATCAGACTGCAGGCAGTGCACAAGGTACCTGGAAGAGGCCACACAGTGTCCACATTCCAACACACACAGAAAAGTGTTTCTAAAAACTCACAGAAATATACACATACACACACCCTGTAGTGTTCGCACTAACAAGTACCCTTAAATCCAACTGTGAAACTTTTAAGACTGATATGGACAATTCAGTCATGTCTTACACAGAGGAAAACTAATGTTTTAACTAGTCACCCACATAAATTTGTTTCACACAGAACATGAGGTGGTCAGCATTCATCATGGGAAAACAGCATTGTGGAAAACTAATAAAACCGTGTCTTGAATGCAGTGTATTAACGGCACTCTTTTTCTCAGATCATATATGAGGAATACAACACAGTGTTCTTCACATGCTGCACAAAAGAGCCAATTTCACCAGGAACAAAATGTGTCAATGTGGCAATGGGAGGGAACCCACTTGAAGGCCATTTGGACAAGGTGGGCCAGCACATCCTGAGCATCCAAAGTGATGCGGCTTAGGTCCTTGTCCTGCTTGATAAAGTTGAGCAGCTCTGAGGCATTGGCCATCCAGAAAGCCAGGGCCCCTGCAATGTTCTTCTGCTTCTGCAAGGGACCATCAGGATAGAGGGACAGTTATCAGTGAAAGTATGTCTCTGGGAAGAGAAAGACTGAACCCAAGACCATCTCACAGCCAGCAGCAGCAGCAGAAATAGCAGCAAAACTCCAAGGGATAGACTTGTGCCGGCCCCACCCCATCTTCCCACCCCTCAGTCCCTCCCAGACCAGACACTGCAACCCCAGCCATACTCCTTGCCCCCACCCTTCAACCTCAGGGACAGAGGAGACACTAGGGGCTGCTAGCTGCTTGGCAGAAAGCCTTTGCAATTCAGCCCAGTCAACATGTTACCATTTTTGCATTTTACTATAAAGAGCCAGTCCGTAGCCCAGCTTTTAAGAACTCATTCAAAAAAATTACAAGATTTATAATTATTTCAGTTTTGTTATTAACAGGGTACTTCAAATGATCACACTTATATTATTGACATAGTTTGCAGGCAAAGAAAAATTGGCAGACAGTTTGCCAAACAGAAATCACTGATTCTACGCCAGCTGGGTGGGCGGAGCAGCTGTGGTGGAGTAGAGCAGCCCTGGAGCACAGTGTCTGATCCCAAAGTGTTAATGCCCCGATGCAACAACATGAAGAAACAGGCAGACAGGCAGGCTGCGGCATATTTGCCAAGCCAGACCCCGCGTGGCCTGCACTCGCCTATCCCTGACAACACCCCCCCTCCCCGGCCACAAAACGCATCCAAAAGAACAACGTTAACCACAGACAACAAAAAAAAAAAAAAAAGTCAACCAAAGGAAGAAGCAAAAGAACTCGGGCTCTTTCTCATCCACATTGAAGTGCAGTAAGCAGAAGTAACATGGAATGCCATAATTAGATGTAGCAACAATCAAGAGTTTTTTGTTTTGTTTTTTAGTACGGCATGTTCCAAGTTGCTGAATGAGGGTTATGTTCTGGTTTAGGGCCAGCTGTTTGAGGAGGGATTATTGTGTTCGGTTCAGTTCGGTTCGGTTGTTTGGTTTGGGATTCTGTTATGGAAAAGAAGCATGGAAAAAAAACGGAGCAAAGCGGACCGAGCCGGGAGTGAAGGCTCTCCGGCAACACGTTGTCCTACCTGGTCACCTTCCGCAATCTCCTGCAGAGATAGGGCAGGGAAACAACATTCGACAGGACAGAGAGAGAGACTGTCAACGGCCATGGCAAGGACAGAGAATCACAGGCATGTAAACACATAAATACACACATGGCAGCGCCTCCCAACAGACACGTAGGGCTCAGGGCTGCTTTGTAGGCTTCCCAAGTCACACCTGAAAAGGTGTAACCCATGGTTAGCGCTACAAAGATGTTAGCATGCTGCTTATAGCTTAATTTTGCCCACAGGGTCATTAGGCAGAGTGTGAGAGAAAATGTGTATGGGTGTGTGGTCTGTGTATGTTTGTTTAGATAGAGGGCAAAGTTAGCATTTCCTTTGCATGAGTTGTCCATAGTGTACACAGCTGGGTCATTAGGCAGAGTGTGAAATTCCATACGGTTACACTCTCCAGGTGGGTTGGAACCGTAGCTGGCTGAGCTGGAGGCCATACAGAACACTTGCTGAAGCTGTCTGCTGCACATGGACACAAGCACCAGCCCAGACGTAAAAACATAACCCATTTCACAGCAGAGGCTTATGAGTGGGATTTGCAGATCGTTTAACTCAAATCCACCTTCAAGTAGATTCCATGACATGTAATCCAGATTTAGGAAAGACACGTTGGCTGGGCTGTGCGGGATCTTAGCCCGTTGATGCCATTCTACCCAGAAAATACATGTGGGATTCTAGGTTTTACAAACAGGGCAAGCAGAAACTGCTGATCATCCAACAGGAATGAGAGATCAGTGCAAATTGGATTAAAATACTTTGCTGATGTACAATGTGAAATTCTCTGTATGCACAGCGTGCAGAAAAAATTAACCTTAACAGGGGGCGATATCTAAAATTTTGTTTTTTGACCAGGCTTTTCTCTATACTTTGCTAAATGTACTTAGTTATGTCTATTAGCCCTTGGATTAAACACCAGCTTTCCTTATAAAGCCAGTGACGAATAAGGTTCTAGGCAGCATGAACATAGTTAAATTACGGTATGGATCTAGTGCCGCTCAGCGTGAGCTTCCATTCGCAGATGATTTGGCCAATGGCTGGAGAGAAGACAGGTGGGTGGGGGCAAAAAGACAGGACAAACATAACCAGAACATAGAACATAATGGGTGGCCAGTGAACAGGTGCTTTACTGCTCAGAAAGTGTTGCTGTGCAGCAAGCCGACTCAGCACAGCCACAGCCTGAGCACAGCCAGAAGGAACAGCTCCTCCACATAGATGCCCTTATTGTGAGGGCTGGAATGGGGGAAGGTACAGGAGATTTGGGGAAGAAACAGACTGCACCTTATTCCATGATCTTCCCCTTGTAACACTATAAGGATTTCAGAATTTGCAGGGCATGGTGTGAGTCACTTCACAGCGACAACTAAAAAAATCAAACTGAAAACAAGAGCCTCCCAGAGAGATCTTGGAATAATATTAATGCCTAAGCTGAAGCAAAAGCACCTCAACAGTAAAACTACAATAAGCCTGTATTAATCGTGCAGATTATTTTCTGTAACATGGGTACAAAATTTAGATACAAAAGCAATAGTCAAGGTCCTTCAAAAGCCCCCCAAAACCAAATAAAACTCCCCCCCATCAAATTTTCCTTTTCAATAACAAACCTAACAGGAGATATGAAGGTAAGGTGATAATGAAGGCTCCAGTACAACCAGAAAGCACAAAGAAGGTAATGTAACGTGTTGAAGGGCACAGTAAAAATACTCACCTGGATGACACCTTCTGTCATGCTCACCATCTTGTTAACGATGGCAATGACCTTGTGCGTGCGCTCTGCAGGGCTCATGTCTGGACGATACTGGCTGGACATGACATAGCGGCAGGTCATGTACAGCACGTACGTGGGGGACAGTTTGAAATGCACCGTGGAGCTGTTGGTGTAGTTGATGATGGCAGACAGGAAGGCATCTTCAGCTGTGGGACAAGAGTTGTGAAAGGACAGAGGTAGGAGTAAGATGTGCCTGCTACTGGTGCCCAAAATGAGCTTCCAAACAACAGTCAGACAGCTCACACAGCAACCAGATTGTCCTGGTGATAACATTGTCCTCGTCTGCCTTCCTGGCCCCAGCTGGGTTTTTGTGAAGTGCATTGTGGGAACAATCACTCTACTGGAAATCAAAAGCCTCTCATCACTGGCCAAACACATGATTTCACTCTAATCCAAATACACAAAGACCGAGGCAGATTCTAGAAGCCAGTAACAAATCTCTCAGAATAAAGTGAGTATATGGAAGGTTTGCAGTGAAATAACAAGAAAACAGGGGCCCTGCAGGATGTCAAAAAAATAAAATTACAGCTGCATTGTGGGATCTTCGTGTGAGATAGCCAATGGATAAATACAGTACTGCTGATACAGGTGTGCATTCAACTCTAAGACACCTTGCTGTTGTAACTGTCAGGAAGGTTCAAAAACTACTTTTTCCTAATACAATCTACCTTAACCAGTGTGTATAGATGGAGTCTTGAATGCAATGAATAAATGAATGAATGAATGAATATAAATGTAGTATGCTAAAATATAAATACATAATAATATGCTAGAACATATGGTTCACACAGCTGTAGATGTATAAAGAAAATGTGGCTGTAGATTAATACCCAGGAATTCAAGATATACTTCAATCTTGGGGAAAAAAATATATTGACCATAAAGAAAGGAATGCCTCTCAAAATATTTTTAAGGGAATAATCCATGCTGCCACCTAGTGTTGTGTCCTACCATTAGGGCTCTTTGCTCCTTGTCCAAAACAGCAAGTGGCCCATCAACATTTCTGAAGGGCTAAACAAACCTTCTTCATAGCTTCTATGTACTGACCCCGCAAACGCAGAGTGAACAAAGCCTAAAGACAGCAGCTAACTAGGAAACACCTAGAATGGCACTGATAATGTAATACATTGGAGCCCACTGGCTTCTTAATACAGATGGCACCTGATTATTGGTCAACTAAGAAAACAGTGAATAACAGAAATCTGCTGGAATGATTTGTAGTCTCAAGTTGCAAGGATTGATGAGTCAAAATACTCACAGTTCTCCCTGAACTCAATGCTGGCTGGCAGTGTCAGCTCTGGGCTCATGCTGTCCTGGTTCCTACAGGAGTAGAGGTGACTGTCAGTAAACCAGGTTATGAGAGCATTGTTGTCACTGCAGTCCATAGAAGCCCACCTCTCAGGGGGCTGCAGGCATGACCTGCAGCACAGTATCCTGGGCTGCGGTACACAAGTCCAGCCCTTGGTACACGACATCAGCATAAGTGTGCAAGTATGTGTGTACGCCTACTCATCTCTCTAAGCTACTGGGTTATTGATGAAATGCAGAGCTGCAGGTGTACTCAAGTTTCTTGGGTGAGCAGACAGCCTGGGTTGGGTGTCACAAGTCAGAGAACATCAGTGATGAGGTAACATCACACCAACCAGGTTCTTGCATCTACACCAAAGTTGAAGTGTTCCAGTTCTTTTACCAAACAGTCAGCAGAACACAGCATTACAGACTATAAAAGTCTGTTTTGAGTAAGTAAACCATCTCACTCCCTTAAAATTAAAAAATGGTAAATACATAATCCATTGCCTCACTTTATTTGATCAGAGTGGCAAACAAACAAATGATGCTCCATTGACTGTACCAGACTTTCAGAGGTTATACTGGGGGCAAGGATATGCCAGAAAAACGAAGGTAACCATTCTAAACACACGCTCACCTGCCGTCCTGCTGCTCTGCCCGCACCATTGGCTTCACCATGCCTCGCTCGCTGGGGTGGCCAACTCGCTCCATCTCTAGCTTTCCTGAGCTCTGCAGCACAGGAGAGAGGGCACAATGTGTCAAAAGACCACTAGTGACCAGGACACACAAAACAGGCACATGGACAGAGTATGACTTTGCTGGCTTTGACACTCATTCAAACATCTTTACAATACAAGCTGGTGAGAGTGTGAACATATATGCATCATCAGGCCTTAACTAAAAGACACAGCAAAGGTAGATTGAGGAACAAACTGAACTTGTTCTCATAAACAGTGCTATTATATCCATTAATGGGATAGTTAATAATTACAGATCAGAATTTGTCACATATACTATTTACAGTCTTTTACACTTTTTATAAAAGTAGGTTTTAAAATGGACTGGCATCCTGTCCAAGGTGTACCTTCCTCACCTTGTGTCTCAAGCACCCTGCAGTAGGGGAAGTCAATGATAGCGAACAAGTGGGTTCTTATGTGACCAACAAAATCCCAATTCAAATGTACCTTTAACTTAAAGTTTTTACACATAGGAAATCCAGAGTAACAGCCCTTATACTGTGAACATCTAAATGTAGACAAAGAGCAGCTGAGAACTGGTCTGTACCAGATTAAGGCAAATGGAGGTAAGAACATGAAAGAGACATCACTGAGGACACACATCAACACATAAGTGTGACATGGAAAGCAAATGGATGTCTTTACCTTGCTTGTGGGAAGAGGCGCCCCACTGTGGATGTCACCACGCAAGTCAAAGTTTGTTTCAGGGATGCTTCTGTGAGAAAGGGAGAAGGCGAGGCAATGAGAATCTAGACAGGTGCGAACACAGCTGCCAATGTACAGTATATCATGCTGCACACAGAGGTGCTCTCCCCAAAATGCCAATGGAATGCCTCAGATTCCTCATCACTTCACACAAGGAAGCAGGACTCACACAATGGACACCCACCAAATGGTCGCTTTAACTCAATCTGGCAAACCGATTTAACCAACAGGAGACAGTATAGCAGTGTTTCACCTGCATCATCCTCCATACACAAGCCCCTAAAACGCACCAGATTTCCTTCATCCTCCACAAGAAAAAGCTTTCAGATTCACCCCAGCAATTTAGCGCTAAGTTCAAAGCTACACAAAAGGGAGCAATAGGGTAGGTGCAGCATGACCTTAGACCCAAACCCAAATCAATAGCAAAAAGCAGGATTTTTAATGTGCATTCATCCTGAAATTTGAAATTTTCATTTGAGAATAAGGAGCAAAGATTGACAAGATGAAAGGGATTTTTGGTATAAGCAATTTAAATCTGTTGCCTTCCACATCAGGTTTGCTTTGTAAAAGGAGGCTTTTGATCATAACAGAAGCCAAAACGGTCCCATTTCCCCCTCACTTCAACCACAGACATGGACAGAAAGGGAGACAAAAGGGCACCACAGCCATCCACCTAAAAACTTAATTTTAGTCCAATGATACCAAACCCGATCTCAGGTAACACAAGTTTCGTTCCATGTTTTCATGTATGTATGTTCCACAGGTAAACAGTATTATTTCCAGGTTTTTTATCTCACGCAAACATCTTCCGCTTCCATTGTCCTAACATGGTTGTCCCAAAAAATTGCACATTCCTGTTAGAGTTGCAATTTTGCTGGAAAAGTGCAGTCAACCTTCAAGCCATCAACAATGCCAGCAAACATGAGGACCATGCAAATTTGTTGCTCTACAATGCACAATTTATAATCCCTTCATCCTCAGGAATCTGCTTTTGCCCTGGATTAGAGTACTGTAGACAACAGGCATTGACACATTTTAAATCATTTCAAGCAAACTCTTGCAAACAGCAGCCACCAGCCCAACTGTACTAAAACAAAAGAATAAAATCAATAAGAATCAAACCACACACACACACACACACACACACACACACACACACACACACACACACACAAAGAGAGAGAGAGAGCGAGAGAGAGAGAGAGAACCGGAACACCTGGAGATCTTCAATCCTGGTTGTCATCAGTGGGTTCCATCAAGCAGAACTGCTAGGTCAGCTCATACTACCTTGATCTCAGCCTACCAGCAGCGATGCACTCATCCCCATAGCAACCCAACAGCTTCACCCACCCTATGGCCACCACGAACACTTCCAACTAGGACAGTGATGTGAAATGGTTTGATTTGAAGCTCTCTGTGCCCGAAGCCCCACCCCACCGTCACTGTGCTTGACATCACCCAGAACAGCAGAACACATGACCCAGGGATGACTATTCAGCAACTGTTGTGAAATAGGGATTTAACAGCAGCGCAGCCCAGCAAACGGTCCCTGAATGATGTTTGTTATATACATATAATGATTGCATCACGTCATTCACGTTCTATCTGCAAACACACAGAACAGGAGTGCAGAGATTTTGAACCTTCTATTCCATAAAATGATTTAAACACAAAAAGATACAGTTTAATTCTAACTGGAGACCTTCTGGAGTAGGAAAGTTGAGTAGAACAGTTTGATTACAAACACACCTATGTAATCCGGCAAATCAGCATAGCTAATGCATTAACAGGAAACACGAGTAACAACCCAAGGAACACCTACCCTGACTTGTGTCTGCCTTTAACCATTGGCGCAGAATCAATGGCCCGCTTGCCCATGCCATAGTCATAGCTGGGGTCCACAAACTTGAAAACGTGCGAGGAGCCAAACTGCAGCGTCATACCACTGCGCAGCACTGTGGTATCTGACACTCGTAGGCCGTCCACAAAGGTATCTGCTTCAGAGCTGCATGGTGTTACCATGACCAGTCCATCTGCTTGCATTAGATCACAGTGATGGGGCAGGATACCAGGACCAAAAAGCTGAAAGGGTGATGAAGTTAATAAGCCATCATTAAGAAGCCAGAACCACAGTGGTCATGCCAAGTGATCAGTCATCAAGTTGTTCTGTGTCCCTCTTAACTGCAGCCATCCACACACAGATGCATGTGCAGGGAAAGCAGTAATTCTCACCTGAATGGAGCTGTCGTCCGTCTTTTCTGAGCCCACCTCTGTGACGCTCTGCTGGAGCCGGTACAGTTTCGGTTTGTCCCTGGAGTCTGAACCATCTGAGAAACAGAGCACAAGTTACAGATGACAGACATAAAAACAAGTGTTACAGAACAGCCCGGTCAACCATGCAAAAGACTACGTTTTATAGGAACTGTAGCTATATACACTACATAGTCTATTACAGCTCCAACAGGAGATCCTTTGGGTCTCAGGAAGATTAAACATGAAATATGGAAAAGTTAACATGCCGTTTCTGCACAATGCATACAGTGAATCATGGTGAGCCAAGATTATGAAACACACTGCTAAGTGTGACAAGAGCAGAAAATTGGAATCCTGGGTAATGCTCAACAGCCAGCAAGTTTTACAACCTACACTGCAGTGAAAGGTCATGTTGTCATACACAGCAGACAGAGATGTGGGTTGTTAGATCTTGATTAGTATGAACTGGTTTAGCAGGAAATGCAAATCAAGCCTCAGTGATTCCAATTTAATAAAAGAAACAATACATTTTGTATCCATTGTTACATTATGCACCATTACAGAGCAAGGAACAATTTCGTGACCTCAGCAGACAATTATGTATTCTGGGTAGAAAGGAGTTCAAGATACATACAGTTTTGACACCAGTATAACTATCTGAAGGTTAGTTAAATGCACAAAAGGTTAGTTTGGAGATTCACCTGGCAGAGCTTCAGAGACCTGCTTACAATTGGACGCCAGCCATTTGATACTTTTGAACCTTTTAACACTGCATCCAGTTCTGGCTTTGGAGTGGGATGGAGGCAGAACGGCGTAGTTACCTTCATGATGACGATAGGAGTAGTGGCCATAGTGACTCCCCCGCCCTAGATGAGCGGACATGCAGAGGAGCCAGCGGGACAGACAGATCAACGGGACGCATGGGACAGGACACGCGCCATGCCAATGCAGGGCAGGAGAGAGAAGACAGCAGAGGGTGTAAATGCAAGAGCAGAAAGCCGAGTCGTCGTACGTAACCTCCACCTGCACGCGAACGCAAGCACGTACACATAGAAAGCAAATAAGAAGTCTCCTGAACCTGCTTCTAAGCTTCCCCTCTCAGTTTCTCCTCTGTGACCTTTAAAGCTCCCGTCATGTGACCGTCTCCTGTATGGGACTGAAACACGGATGGCTCATACATTATATACTTGTTAAAATTGGTTTTATTCATCTTATCACTGGTTTCCAGAAAACCTTTCCGCAGAACAGTATAAGGGGAACCTAAATGCTTGCTGACTTTTGCTGAACTTTGCTAGTCTTTGAACCCACAGGATTATTTCCTGACACTTGCAGGCCCACGTTCCAGGGCACAATCTACCACCCAGGCCTTTGAAAGAATCTCTAAAGTTTTATTCATTCTTTTTTTTTTTTAGACAGAATGCTCAGCAAGGATCACTGCATTACAGAAGGCAGCAATGGTAGTTAACTGTAAACTAGCTGCTAGTTAAGGAACCAAAAAATAAATAAATTTCAACAAGAGACTGGGAAAAGTAAACCTCTTGGGGTCCATGTATAATTTGGTGTCACCCCTCCTGGTCATTTTAATGTAGAAATATTATTACAGCCTATTATTGTGCTATTTAACAGATTTTATTATGCAAAGGAAATTTATAATTCTTACAATCATTTATCAAAACCATTTCTGAAGTTGTTAATTCTTCAGTCTTCTACAGATTCAAGTTATGTACTTTGATCAATGTCCATCAGCAAGACAGCACAATTTGATAAATCCCATTTTTAAAAATCTTGTCACCATACAGAAAGTTCATTCAGAGAGGTGAAAATGCAGATTAGAGAGGACATGATGCAGAGCCAAGGTTAGTGCATGAGGGTCAGAGGTCAGTCAGGCAGGGAGAGTCAGCCAAGCCGCTGTTAGATCTCATGAGACCTTGAAGTCAGCTTAGGGGTGCCATGCAACAGCAGGGTTGCTGGACCCTCATCGTTTCCTGTACACAGGGACCTTGGAAGGTCTCTATCAATGAACAGTTAAGTGTTGCAACTTCCATTGCACCTCAGAACAACCTGGGTTTCTGTGGTCATTCCAGGATTCACTCACCTTTCCAGCACACCTGAAGAACTGGAGAAATTCAAGAGACCCTTCCATCCAAATCACTCAACTTCCTTTTCACAAAGTTTATCCAGCAGCAAGAGACAGGCTTCATAACCCTGATAGACCACTACAGTATGGTCAGTGATGTTCCATTATGGAGAACTATCTTAGCTCCAGACATCATCACTGCCATCTAATATTAAATGATACTTGATAGTCTTGTGTATGACTGCACTGAAATGTGTTTGAGTGTCTGCAGGGCAGAAAGAGTACAACAGCTTCCAGTGCACATAGGCATAACAGGCTACAAGGGCACAGCATTTGAGCCAAGGGTGATTTGACCTTGCTTCAGTTTGGGTTCCAGCGTTTGTGTGCTTTTGTGTGCTTTTGTGTGTGTGTGCGTGCGTGCGTGCGTGCGTGCAGATGTTTGACGATGTGGTTTATGTCAGCCAATATGAAGGCCTACCAGAGAGTGTGAAAGAGATGCTTGTTTTTTGAACACTCGCACCTCTTTGTCTATGCTTCTGCATGAATCACTCTGCCTAATCCATGAATACTGACCTGGGCTCAACTCTACCAAGTAGGGCATCTTCTCCGGGGCAAGGGATGTGTGCAGCAGTCCATCCATCGACTTGCCCCGTGATACTCTGTCATCTGGCTTCCGGCCTTTCTTAGACATATAGTCTGGGGGTCGTTTCTTTAGCTGGAATACCAGGGTTCCTGAGAAATAGAACAAAGACAAATGTGATCTTGTAAAATGCATATTAAATTACTTGTATTTCAGTTTGGAGAGAAGCACTTGCTTAAAGAATAAATGTGAATATACAAACAGATCCAAGCCACAGATCCAAGAGTTCACTGTAAGCAGAGATTTTACTTTCTCTGGAGAGTTTGTCAAAGAGCCATACAGACAAGTCTACCCTAAACTACTAGGTCATGTTTGAAGTTGTCATTCATGCCTGAAATCTACCCCCTTCAGCCCCTCCCAAACACCTACCTTTATCACTGGGCCAGTCTCTGAAGATCTGCAAGGGGCATTCCATATCATCCAAAATGGTTTCCTTGCCTGCTTTGTCATCAGAGTGTTGGGAGCCTGGAGGCAGCATCACCTGAAAACCAGAGAAGTCCATCATACACAGATGTGTCCACCCCATCAGCTCAGAGCAACACTATACTCTCTACAGCAGCTTAAACAAAAAAAAAAAAAAAAAAAAAAAGTCACTTTACAATTCAACTCATTCTTATTACAGAATTGCAACATAATTAAATTTCCCAGTATGCAGGAACCAAAATTTTAGCATTTTGTAAGGGTCTTTTGATAAAATTGAGAACAGTACAACAAAGCTCTCAGATTTGACTCTTAACTCTTTGAGATTAGTCTAGGGTAATTTTTTTCAACCAGCGGACTAAGTGGAATCCATTCACCCTGCTGGACAGGAAGTGCATGAAAGACTCAGCCTATCACCAAAAAGCAGCAAATGCATTTTCTGTGTCAGCTGAAGATGCTTCTCATTTGGGCTTTATTAACAACCTACTGTAGATGTTTAATTAAAATTGGTGGTGGGATGTCATAAATGACTTGAATGGGGAGGCACATAAGGGACCTCAAAAGGACTCAGTGTGATTGGCTATGACTGGAGCTATCAAGCAGAAGCAATAAGAGGTGTTAACAAGCAAAGGTCAGCATTTCAAGAGATTAACAAAGGTCTTCAGCAGCATCCACCAAATCCATCCCCCTGCTGTTGATTCTGCATGACACCTGGTGAGTACATTAACCAGATATTCCTAGCAGCAACCTTGATGTTCTGCATGACCCCTGACCATACTGTTTTCCTTACCCTGGCAATGCAATAGTCCCGGGGGTTCTCTTTTTCGAGGCCGTACTTCTCCAGTGCCTCTGCCACCGCAAAGTCAGCTGTGTCTGTGGTAGACAGCAAGATGGTCTTGTAGGGAATGTTTGGCTTCAGGCTGTCTGCATAGATCCGCAGTGTCCCACCTGGGGGGGAGATTTAGGGAATAAAAAGTCATCAATCTGCATTAAAAAAAACCTACAATTTGTGGAGATATCAGCAACAACAAAAGAGAACAATTTTGTCCAATAAGGTGAGAGCAGTATCAAAGCCATGATGGAAACCAGTCTGAGGTAGAACAACCTTAAGAATAGCTAAAACCCGTGGCTTTCAGTGAAGAAATACCTTCTATGGAAAAACAATAACAATAAATCATTTTGGCAGCACAATACTCTCCTAACAGAAGACCAAAAGCCACAAAGAACAAAAATGTCTGTTAATGTCGCCAGTTTAATGTCTTTCATCTGGGACTATCACTAAGCAGGTTAGAGCACTTGGACTAACTATGTAGTGCGCTTGCTCAGAGGCTGATAAGGCTCCTGGCAGGTCTGAGGGTGGGTTCAACATGGGGGCGCTTGATATGCTCAAAGCCACAGTGTCAATACATTCAAAAAACAAAAATCACAGGGTCAGACTAGTTGCCCTGCCTGGAAAATGAACATTTGTAATATGTCTCATCCATAATTGTACAAAAGAACCTTAAAGGAACAGAGAAAACAGTTAATTTCCATTGGTGCCGTTGAAATAGTGCACTGGAATAAAAGTAGGAAGGCAGGTGGGATTTCTTAAATGCATGAAGGCAAACCTCAGTGATCAGAAGATGCTCACCTGAGTCAGGCCTCCCGTCACTGCTGCGGAACTCCTGCATCCGTTTTTCCAGCTTCTGTTGTCGGCGCCTTTTCATAACCACCTCTGGGTTTGAGATGGTTCGTGTGAAGCTCGTCTCCGGCATGTCCTTGTACACCTCAGCAGCCAATCTGGAGTTCTCACTAACAAGGTGGGGGACAGATAAAAGCAAGAGATACATATGCTTATAGCTACTATAATGGGATGGAAGGGACAGGAGAGAATTCAGAGAAATGGTTCTAAACAAAATTTTTTTCTTTAACAAAAAGACACTTTCACTTAAACATTTTCCCTTAGCGAAGAAGCATTTTCCACAGTGAAACAGGAGTACAGGGTCTTACCCATCCTCTCTGTTGGGTGTGCTCTCATCTCCATCGGGAATACGAGCAAAGGTCTCTTTCTCTCGTTTCTTCTCCTTCTTCTTTTCCTTCTTCGACAGTGTCCGCTTGAAATTCTGAATGACCCCTTCCTTTTCCTGCTTCTCTGGCCCATTGGTCTGAGTCCGCTGTGAGAAATGGGGGGTGGGAGGGGAGGTGAAAATGTGTCAAGCTGAGCTTTATAAGAAAACTAAGGTCAAAAAATAAAAAGGTAAAAAATAATTATACATTATATACCACCAAACCGGAACCACTTTAATGGTTGCACATAGGTACTGTGCCACAGAGAGCAACATGCACAATTTCTTTTGCTGACTTTTACCAGTATTTAAGCTGAGGCAAATGAGTGGCATTAGCTAGAATAACGCATTTAACCCTGAGTTTATCACAAAAATGTTATCCAGCTGTAAAAATGGGCAAGTCTTTGGGGTAAATTTCCCTATTGGAATTACTACATTTTTGATTAATGTATAAAGCTAACATAAGTCACTTTAGAGAAATGGGTCAGGTGAATAACTAAATACCCATATTGCTCTACTTATACTATATGGACAAAAGTATTGGGACACCTGACCATTACACCAACAGGGACTTTAATGACATTGCATTCAAATACATAGACTTTAATATGGAGTTGGTCCCCCCCTAACTCCATTGAAGCTATAATAGCTCCCACTCTTCTTGGAAGGCTTTACACAAGATTTTGGAGTATTTCTGTGGGAATATGTGCCCATTCATTCGGTAGAGCATTTGAGGTCAGTTACTGATGTTGGACAAGAAGACCTGGTTTGTAATCTCCGTTCCAGTTCATCCCAAAGGTGTTCGATGGGGTTGAGGTCAGGGCTCTGTGCGAGCCAGTTAAGTTCTTCCACACCAAACTCATCCAACCATGTCTTTATGGACCCTGCTTTGTGCACTGGGGCACAGTCATGCTGGAATAGAAAAGGTACCTTCCCCAACTGTTTTCACAAAGTTGGAAGCATAGTGTTGTCCAAAATGTCTTGGTATGCTGAAGCATGAAGATTGCCCTTCACTGGAAGTAAGGGGCCTAGCCCAAACCCTGAAAAACAGCTCCACACCATTATCCCTCCTCCACCAAACTTCACAGTTGGCACAATACGTTCTACTGGCATCTGCCAAACCCAGACTCGCCCATCTGACTGCCAAACAGAGATGTGCAAGTCGTCACTCCATAGAACACGTTTCTACTGCTCCACAGTCCAGTGGCAGTGTGCTTTACACCACTCCATCCGACACTTGGCATGGGACTTGGTGATGTGAGGCTTGCATGCAGCTACTCAACTGTGGAAACCCATTCCATGAAGCTCTCGTCGCATGGTTTTTGTGCTTACATTAATGCCAGTGGAAGTTTGGAACTCTTCAGCTATGGAATCAGCAGAGTGTTGGTGATTTTTACACATCATGCACCTTAGTAGTCGCTGACCCTTCTCTGTGACTTTACGTGGTCTTCTGCTTCGTGGCTGAGTTGCTGTTGTACCTAAACGCTTCCACTTTCCAATACCACCACTTACAGCTGACCTTGGAATATCCAGCGGGGATGAAATTTCATTAACTGTCTTATTGCAAAGGTGGCATCCTATCACAGTACCATACCTGAAGTCACTGAGCCCTTCAGAACACCCCATTTTGTTTCACAAATGTTTGTAAATGGAGATTGCATGACTAGGTGCTTGATTTTATACACTTGTGGCAATGGGTCTGATTGAAACACCTGAATTCAATAATTAAGAGGTGTGTCCCAATACTTTTATCCATATAGTGTATGAGTGCAATGCCTTTCTGGAAATCAGCTCATAAAGTTTTAACCTCCTAAAGCTGAGAGGTAATTACATTACACTCCACTCTCATAAATGCTAAAAATCAGGCTCATATTTGGTTGTAACATGGTAAAGTAATTTTACTTGTATATGGGAAACACTTAAGTCAAAGACTTGTGTTCTCCAGGATACATGCCAGGATAAATTATAATAAATTAAAATTAAAAATCAGATTATGAAAACAGCTGCATACAAGCATGTCTAAGCACAACTAAGACCAGTTCATTGTAAAATCTAACACGACAGAAGCAACTTGTGTCGCTGGATCTATGATAAGACTGACATGGGAATAACAGGGAATCTGTTTTAGCACCATCACACCTTCAGCTTGGAGACTTACAGTCAGATGATAACAAGGAGGTGGATAAAAATCATCAGGTCACGAGTCCAAAGGTTTTTCTTTTTTTTTTTTTTTTTCCCTTTTAAATAAAAATGGGGGGGTACTTGTTTATTAAAACAAGGAATTACTGATAATCAGCTTTAACCTCAAAATCTGCTTTATCTGCAGCTCTTTTTGTCCACGTGATGTTTAACAGGTTGCATTTGTATGCATTTAATTTATGTAAATGATATGCATTTAAATTTAAAACACTTGGATATTTATTGATGTGAACCCCATTCAACTTCACAGGAACCCCTTTTCCCTGCACCACTTTGCTGAAAGCCAGGGAACTCAAAGGGTTCATCTCCAGCCTGCCAACAACTGAGTAGGGAGTGATCTCAGTGTCTGTAGGCAGAAAGTGGTAAGTGAAGGTTTCCACGTATTTCCTCCCACCTACTGCAGAACTGACAGGCAACTTGGGTATTGCTGTCCTAACAGTACTGTATGAACAGCCCCCTACACAACTCACTGAGCATCACTCACATGGAGGAAATCCCTTAGAGAAGAAGGCAGCTGGGAAAAGTGAGTGTTTGCATACAAAACAAAGAGTTTGAGGCAGTGCTATGACCCAGAGTTGTGTTTTGCCCTCTCCACCTCTGGGGTCAGAGCAAAAAGTAAAGAAGGTTAAACAGAATACATGGTAAATGTCAGAAATCATTTCTACCATCTTCTCCTCAGACAGAAAGGTTCTCACCTTGGGAATGATGTCATTCTCGTTCTTCAAAACAAAACGGCCCTCGCGGTCATCTTTGTTCCAGTTCAGTTGTACCACCAGGGGCTTCTCATCCAGGTCCAGTTTCCTTTCTTCTGCCATAGACAAAGATGGCATGGGTTCAACCTCGTAGTGCTTGCAGAGCTATTGTACCACATCCATGTTATAAAAACATATGCTCTCTTTTGCGATCATTTATGTATTTAAATATCTGAATACACATTTCTCCAATATTTGGTTGCTAGGTATACAATATTTCAATATTCAGTTGGTTTTCAGGGAATAAATTAGGATTAGTTAACAGGAGAGTATGCTGAGTGCACAACTATACAGATCAAATTTGTTACTTGAAAAACTTGAATCTGTTAATGTTGTTGCCTTTAGCAACTATCAATACACGTGTACCCATCAACCAGGCTTTTAGCGCTAAACCCTCATTCTTTCCCTGTGAGAATTTAGAAAGAAAAGAAACTTCTAAACCAAGACATGAAGAAGGACTTGGCCATCAGCCAAAGGCTGACACAGATCAGCATTCTTCAGTTACTTGCTGAGCATGGTGCACCCATGAAAGCCAGGCAAATGCCAGCACTAGACGACAGAGTAAATCAAAGCCTCAGTGGGGGAGGACTTTGTGATCCCCAGTGTGCCTGGATCAGGACCAGGGATGATAACGGGACTCCTTTTTGAAACGTCTTGACCTCCAAGGGTCCTCTGCCAACCCCAATGTTGCAGTGAATGCAGTGATGACAAACAGAAACCAAACTTAAGATGCATCGCTACCTGTTCATAGTCATAGTTAAGATTTCCTGTGTAAACACCTAAAATTAATGCTGCTTTCTTTGTCTGATTAATTACCAAAAACTGTCTACCAAAGAAACAATCAATCCATCCATCCATTATTTACCATCTGTCCAGTGCAGGGTTGCAGTGACCTAAAGTCTGTTCTTTAATATTTAGTATGAGGCTAAATAAAACCTGGGTGGAATGTAAGGCCATCTCAGCACAATTTTCCTCTCACAATTTACAGCCACCAATTCACCTGAAACATACGTCTTGCAGAAGGAAACCTACATGAGGACAGGAAAAATATGAAAACTTACACACATACTCTTGCACCCTGCAACATTAAGAGAAAATCCCTAATGATGTAAACATTCAGCTTCTAAATTCTGAAATCAGGCCAACATTGGAGATTCATTGTACCCATCCATCCCTCAAGCACTCACCACCACTGACATGGACTTCATAGAGGGAGTATTTGGGTGATGACAGCATGCGCATGTCAGGCCGGAACTTCTCGGCTAGCGTCTCAATGACATCCTGAGTGGTGGCCGTGCTGGACACACGGATGCATTTGGTGGCAAAGTTCCCAGCCACACGGTCCTGGAAGTAAAAGCGCATGACGCCATGGAACTCCAAGTCCTGAAAGAGGAAGGAAAAACAGAACACGGGATCAGAGGCATGAGTGGACTGTCTTCACAGGTATGCTCTGCAGCACCAAAGCCACACAACCTAAGGAATATGAACTGGATGGGATATATCCATAAAGATGAAGAAAAACAGGTCTTATAGAGCAGGGCCTTGCTGACAGCACACATACAAACAATCTCGTAGCTCAGTAACACCAACACTATGCTAATCATCTTATTTTTTTTTTTTTTTAAATCTTTTGGCTGCTCCCGTTAGGGGTCGCCACAGCGGATCAACTGTTTCCATTTCTTCCTGTCCTCTGCATCTTTCTCCATCACACCCACCACCTGCATGTCCTCTTTCACCACATCCATAAATCTCCTCTTAGGCCTTCCTCTTTTCCTCTTGCCTGGCAGCTCCATCCCTAGCATCCTTCTCCCAATATATCCGGCATCTCTCCCCTGTACATGTCCAAACCAACGCAATCTCGCCTCTCTGACTTTGTCTCTAAACCGTCTAACCTGTGCTGACCCTCTAATATACTCATTCCTAATCCTGGCCCAATGCAAATCTTAACATCTTTAACTCTGCCACCTCTAGCTCTGCCTCCTGTCTTTTGGTCAGTGCCACAGTCTCCAAACCGTACAGCATAACTGGTCTCACTACCATCTTGTGGACCTTCCCTTTCACTCTTGCTGGTACCCTTCTATCACAAATCACTCCTGACACTCTTCTCCACCCACTCCACCCTGCCACCAACACTATGCTAATAGAGAGTTCAAAAGTTTAAGAAGCTAAGCACTCTGTCTGGTGCTTTTTGTTAATAAACAGAGTTCAATTTAAAACTTAATTTTATACATCACAGAGAGCAGTGCACTAGAGTTACTGTAGTCTCAGGTCTTCAACCTCCTGCACTCTCTGGGAATTTCCACAGATGGTATTACCCAACAGTATAATAGTATAATGCAGCTGCCACTGCCTGATCAATTTAATTCACTGCACATTTTCACAGGACAATGCCAATCAGAATCCTTTATGGCCTGATATTTCCAGACAGCGCTAAGGGTCTTGGAGGCAGAAAGCAGCCATGCTTGTGCAGCACTGTGACAGACAAGAAGAGCGCAGACAAGGCTCTTTGCAAAACCTTCCATGCCACCCCAACATCAGTTCCAGTGTATTGCTGCTCCCCCCATCCCCTGGGTCAGTGATATCAGGGTGTGTGCATGCAAGGCAGAGTCAGTGAGAACAATAGGTGTCAAGGGTGTCACCGTGTGTTTCCTCAGAACATAGCAAGCTGCTTCCTGCCATTACAGCATGTTGTGTTTGTGTGAGACATTCAGTCTGCTGAGTCTGTTCACTCACAAAAGAGGCTAAAACATGTTCAATATATAAGGTAAGCCACAAGTGAAGCTGCTTTAAAGCAAAGGTTCTGGAATTCACTGTGGGGCTGTACAAGGGTTAGCGTTCTTGGCCCATTAACTGACGGGATTGTGTCAGGACTCCTACACACCCACAGGAATGTCTTTGAAGTCCACTCTCAATGAGGCGTATGGCAAGTCTCTGGACAATGTGGGGTAGAATCCCAGCTAACCTTTGACATCAAGATTTAATGATCCTAAAAGATCACCTCTATGGCTCTAGTGTCCCTGTTTACACACGCAAAAAATCCAAACCAACAGGATTCATTGTGTCATAGGGGGCTCAATTAAAAAGTGTACACATGAGATGACTCAAGTTGTACCTCCCAGCCCCCACACCAACTTTTTAGATTAACATTGTTTATTAAGGCCCCTTTTCCTGAATTCAGTGGGCTGCACACATACAACTAGAGGGATGCATTACTACTGCCACATTCAGCTTTCTGAAAAAACAAGCACTTCTAAAGATTGATAAAGAGGGATTTAAAATGACACTTCAGGGCAACTCCTAGCTTTGGGAGTTTCTTTGCCCCTCATCCTACAGTAAATTTTACACTTCGGACCACAAGCTTCATAGACTTGCAAAGTTACAGCACTTATTCAGACAGGCTGAAGACAGGGGGGTGCGGGTCACTGGTAGAAGCCACATTCAATGCAGTATTCAGATCCAGATTTTTCAAGCCCAAAACTGAGTTGATCAAGCTGAGCTGACCAAGCACTCCCACTGTTCACATCTGTGCATCAAATCCAATCTACACTCTTGCATGATTTTCCAAGCAGTCCAGCAGGTGGCAACAGCAATTCACTGCACTTTTACGCGCAGCTTTATTCTTATAACGCACGCACGCACACACACAGAGGAATAAAGCCTCATTTGTAAATTCAAAACCACATTCGGTGTAAACCATCCTGTCTAACATTCAACATGTTTCCAAAAACATTAAACATTTAGAAGCCACTTTTGTTTTCAAGACTGATGAGTCAGGGATACTAGCAGCAACGTAGATACCAGGCATTGCCCAAAAGTTTAAATTCTTCTAGGGAAAAAGTTTAGGAGAAGAAAAATCCTCAAAAGGTTGAATGCTCAAGGGTGTTCTCTCTTTGGTCCCTTTTAAAAAAAAAAAAAATTTTAAAAAAGTTATGTATTTAAAATCTTAAGACTTTACCCTCCAATGCCCCATTTTAGGATTTCTGGTTTCTTAGGACACTAATGGATAGGGGAGTGCAAAATCTGCAATATAAGACCTGCCTTTGAGAACAAACCAGATGCTTCAGTTCTGTTCTTTTTGCAGGCCCAGTTGATGGTAGTCAAAGACCACTGGTGCAGAACGGTGATAATATGACAAGGTACTATGGGCTGCAAAAAGCACCAGCTTTTCACTTGGAGAACCTTTTGTACAGTAACAGTAATGGGATTTGAGAGCAACCAAGACATGTTCACCTGTTGTGACCGCTGTTTCCTTGCAAGTGTCAATCCAAACAGGTGTAAAGGAGAAGCTTTCTCCTCATTCCACATTCCTTTGAAAGACATTCTGGTTATTGGCAAGCTGACCTGCGTCCAAGTGTGCTCCAGACAAAAGCTGCAAAGCATTCAATCATTGTACTGTACAGTCAGCATGTATGTGTGTGTGTGTGTGTGGGGGGGGGGGGGGGGTCCGTTTATTAGAACAAGGAAGCCGCAAGAAGCAGATTTCCACTTTAATTCAACACGTTTGGCCACAGTGGGGTCTGCTTCAGAGGTCCATCGGCATAGCAGGAGATGCACAACAATACTTGTGTGTGCACTCCACTTTACATAACATGTAAATTACTATACCAACAAAAAGAGAGGAGCTAGGAATCCAGTTCTCAGAGACTGAGCTTGATGGTACTACACCACATAAAAAAATTTTAAAAAAACCCTTAGTTTGTGTAGATAAGGTCAGGTTTGGTGTTCATGTTGACCAACAGGTTAAACATGAGCAGGAAAACACAGCAGAAGTTTAAACGAGTATCTAAAGCGACTTGTCTTTGAGGCTGCGTGTTGGTGTTCCTAATCAGCTGTTGGCAGGAGCTTAAGTGATGGAGTGGTTGTGGAAGATGCTGCATAAACACAGCATGTAAAGCCCATAAACACAAGTTGGGGGAGTTGGTTGAACAAAACAAACAAGGCCCTGATCAGCACCACCCCCATAACCCAGAACTCCAACCTCCAGTGCCATGGGAGGGAGTCTGGCAGGAAGATGACATTCCTGGGTCACAGTCATACAGCTTCTTTCTTTTTAAGCAAAACAATTCAGACCAAGCGTCTTGTCCAATGGTTTAACAGCAGGGCCTCATCTCAGGTTTTAAACTTACTCCTAACCCTAACAGAAGTTACTAACCATTATTACACCTGCTGCTCTGCCAAATAGACAACTTTTCTTGAAAGTCTAATACTTTATCTGACAGAGACAATTCAGACAGTTCCATGTCACGAACACACCAGGGAAATTGAGATTTTACTCAATGTCACAAAACACATGCAATACAGACAATTAAAAGATGAACACTTCACAAACCACATACCAGAGCTAATGAGAAAGCACGTGCACACACAGACACACACACCCCACACAACCCATGAGGGAATCACATATATTGGAAAAACAGAAAGGAGTCTACAGGCTGAACAACATCGTGCCCAAAGGCCATGTGTGATTAGTATGGCTAGGTAGCACTCCACTGACTATGCCCCCCCACTTCCTGGCTGTCTACATAAATGAGCGTTGGACTGAGCTGTCCTGCATCCAACCTTCATGAAGATACAACAAAACCAAAAAAAAACTATCAGAGAAGATTAAAAAAAATCTGTTTAAGGCCCTTCGGCACTTTGTACAGGATGAATGAAGCTCACGTGTTGATTCTTGTTGTATTCCATAGCTTATCACTGTTTATTAACAATAAACTTTATATAATCCTATTTCCAAGCTATTTTTTCTTCAAATGACTAACTACAAGATCATCAAGTGTGAGTTGTTAAAAGTTTTCAGAAAGCTGTTCTCTCATTTACTACCTAATACAGATCCACAGTGTATTTCTGAAATCTGAAAAGCTCCGAAAACCCAAGGTTTTTCTGCAAATTGGACCCCAAAACTCATTTGGCGGCAAAACTGGCTTAGAATGAACAGAAAATGAAAATATCAAAAAGAGTTCAAATATCCTGCTATGAGTGAGAAGAAAAGGAAGCATCTGTTATTATCAACAGTGCAGAAGTGGCGTTATTGCAGAAACTTGATCACAGCGTGTCTGTGAGGTGTCTCTCCATTTAATACAGAGTAGTGAGAGACCAACCATGAAGGTATACGACAAACACAGGGACAAGCTGCTGAAGTTTTATGGTGATGACCAAAAGCTATTCATGAAAAATTAACATCTTGACTGTGTGTTGAATGGACACAGAAGCAAACAAGTCCATGACATAAAATAGCACAAAATAACTAAAAATATTGAAGGCAAATATGAATATTCACATTTCACAGGCAAAATATTAATGTGTTGATTAAAGGGTGCTGCCCCAGACCCTGCTGGAGGTGTTACATAACATACAGCATATGTACCAAAATATCTTTCTAAAATCTGGAAAATTCAGAAATCCAATACACCTGGCTTGAAGGGTTTCAGATTGACATCTCTTTCACTCACTGACACCACAAACCTTAACCCCCATTTGAAAGTAAGCAAATTTAACAGAATTTTGCACTTAAGAGCAAAGGTTTAGTACTGCAGAAAGGAAAAACAAATTTACTGTATTTTATCAAGCAGGAAAAACCACTGTTTTAAACAAAAGACATCTGATGCTTTGATGAGATGGCAGGGACTGGCTGAAAGATCTGCATCATGGGGACAGATGCTTTGCACTGAACATTTTAAGCCAATCCTGGATAAAAATAAAAACACCTTGCAAGGATGAAAGTAGGGCGTGGCTTAAAGATGAAAGTCACACAGTCTCATGGCTGATGGATTCATACCCTAATGGAGACAGACACCCCTGTGAGGTAAGGATGGACTGAGTGACTTCATCCAAACACTAAAAATAGAGGCAATCTTACATCTGTAACCATGGCAGCCTTGGAGCTATTGAACTGACAGTAGACAACCCCCCAACACACACAAGAAAATGATCCATTGAGGTACATGTATACTATATGCTGCTAGCATGCCTGTTTCCCAACAGCACGGAACCCTGGTAGAAAAAGTCTACTCCCATTTCTCTTTCTCTTTCTCTCTCTCTCTCTCTCTCACACACACACACACACACACACACACACACACACACACTGCCTTCATGCCTTACAAAGAACATAACACTGACATGGTTTTCACTCAAGTTTGGAAAAATAACACCTGTTAAGAAGGGCACTAAAAAAAAAAAAAAAAAAAAAAAAAAAGCAATGGACTAAGTGTTTAAGATGCATACTTGGACATTTTTCAAACAGAAACCATAGATAGCTCTGAAAATTTCAATAATGCTGAAACCTTGCAAAATAAATATATATCAGTACACATGAGAAAAGGTTTCCTAACCCACTCACTCTCCCTCCAGGGTGGAACATGGGTTGCTGGAGTGCTGCAAGGCCTCAACACAAGGAAGGTTACAGCCCCACATGGCTGACAATGAGTAACAGTAGGGAGGAAGGAACACACAGACTACCCCTCCCTACAAGAGGGGTTACTGCATCTTGCAACCCTACAGCCCTTTGCTGAACCCTGGACAAGCATCTTTAACGTCAGCTTGTGGGTTATTTATGGGGAAAGATAGCTCAGGAGAGGTTGTGGTTTTTGGCCAGGAGTACCAGAGAAGGACCTGATTAACATTTCACAGAGGCAATGATAGCAGGGGTTCACATACAGTCCACTGCATCCACCCTGCCTTTACCAGTAGATTCCTGCCCTCCCCCAACTTTTGAACAATCCATTGTCTCACTGCAAAAGAACAAAGAACATCATTCTTTATTTTGTTTTTACAAACAACCTGAAAAGGTTTAAAAAAAAAAAGTTTAAGATGGGATAAGACTATGCAGACAAGTTGGAGGAACACAAGCCCATTCTTTAAATAAAAAAAGTATGTAAATAAACAACCAGTAGTTTGGAACACAGACTCGCTAATCACAAGAAAGACAATCCTTTAAGCCATTAAAGAACCCATACTCAATCAATGCCCTCCCCTTTTACCCCATCCCCTCCTAGCAGCCACCTGTGCATCCCAGTGGCAGAAAAATTTTGGGATCTCAGTGGCAACACCAACTGACCAACTCTGCATGTAACTGGTGATCATGTGAACACAGCCTTGCGCTGCTGGCTTGATATCTGCATCCAGATGAAGCTATGCATTACCACTTGGCCCAAGTTGCTGGGTGCACTGATTAGACCAAATAGCAGCAGCTACAGGAAGCCACAGTTTGTCTGTATGTGTACAGCCAGAGTAAATCAGCAAATCTTATTATGTGGCTGTTTGTGTGCGGATTAGCAGTTCTCGAGTCTGAGCCCCCTTCTAAGGAGGCAGCCAATTGGTGGAAGGAGCTGTGCAGATTCATTAAAAACACTGATGAAACCAAACAGGTTGAAGAGATTAATGATGCTCTGGGGTTGACTACTGCTTCTGACCTCTCGAATGACCCCTGTAGGGCTGCAGTGTAGAACATGGACAATGTGAGTGCTGCCTTAGAAACAGGTATATAGCAAACATCACTGAAAAAAAGCCTTTAAGGGTCAGTTCACAGACATTTTCACACCAGCATACATGAACATGTTTCTTGGCCAAGTTGAGCCTTGGGTTCAAAAATTCACCAGTGGCCGAAGTACTGATGTCAAAGTCAAAAGAGTTTGATGTAGCACCCAACAAGGCAGACAGCTGCAATGCATTCTTCTATACAGGTTTCCATCAGCACATTAGTTGACTCCTGGCCTTCACTACAATCCTGCACCTCTGTTACACTCTCTAAACTGAAATATCATCAGTGTACAATGTGATACTCTCACCTAAGACTATAGGCAATCTCTGGTCTAAAAGAACATGAGCGATAAGGCCACGCCCCCCCTTGGATGATAGAGACAGCACACGCTACTGCTTCCAACCCACCAGTTTGAAGGAGCTGTCAACACCCAGCAATTAGGGACTGCTGCCGAGGAGCTAATGGGTGGTGTGGCCTACTGGTGGGGACGATTAGCACTGCCTGAAATAAACCAGGGTGGCCCACACTGCTGTCAGGATGGTGACAAAACAGCAGGATCCAGTAGGGTAAGGAGGGGAAAGTTAAAACCCAACACCAGGGAGAGGTGGTAGACACTGACACAAATCTTTCTGTGCCCTTTCCTTGTAGAACCAACCCAACCACATGGAACACAAGCCCAAGTGCACACATTTCCTGCCTTTCTGCTTCCAGAAATAAAATATGCCTGGGGTATGCTGCTTTAGATTTATACACTGTGTCTAGACAATCAAGACAATACACAAAGTGTTGTTCTGGATTTCCAACTGCAAAAATCACACAGAAGACTGAAACATAGAGAAATCCTTTTTTAAAATTATTTGGGCATGTATGGTTAAGTGCCCTTTTTAGTCCACATAGCAGCTGTCTTTATCAGTCTCAGAGAGTGCAGCTTTCTCTTCGCTGTGTACTGACTGAGCCCAACTTAGGTACACGCTCTGCTTCATGCCAGGGAGGGGCCATGTTACCCTGTGGGGTGGAGATAGTTGCTGAACAATGCAGCCTTTCACAGAGAGCACTTGTTGCCCTAATGAGACACATGGCGTCCTAATACAGCCACTGTCATGATTCCATCACCAGGACCACCTCTGCAGCTGCTGTTGTGGTCATCCCTGAGCTGTGGGAAGGAAAGACCAAAAGTAATAATCAGCAGTCTCCAGAGACTCGGCGGTCACACTTGACGGCACACAGAATGCTCCCGCCATGTGATTTACAGCTGGAATGTGGGTCACTGTGCACCACTACAGAATGGCCAAGCCTATCTGTACAGTGGCTATTGTTCCCTAGGAGACAGTAATACAACAAGGTTTATACAGGTATAATGGGAAAACATGACAAAGCAGGAAGGGGGTGGGAAAATAACTTGAGGTTTCAATGTGAACATTTTTGAGGCAGCCATGTTTATTTAAAAAAAAAAAAAAAATTTACATCACTAAGGAAATGTCTACTTCTACTCCCTACAAATGAAAAATAGAACAACATGAGGGAAACATCAGAACACCCTTAGTGAAGTTGCCTTAATGCATAATCTTGCATTGTGCAATACAAACCACATGTTTGTTCCTATGAAGTGATTGTCACTGCACAGCTTCACAAATCAACAAACCCTCACCTGTGCATTCAAAAAAATATATATATATTAAAAAAAATAAAGTATTGTAGGATACAGCTTCTTGGTATACGGAGATCAGTCACACATTATCTGGGCATTCATCAAGCAAGTATAATTGACTTAAAAAAAAAAAAACGAATTCAGAGATAACGCATGGTTTTGCTTCCTTTTACTGCACAGCACAATGTAGACAAACCAGAACAGGGATTGCAACAGCACTTGCAAGTGTATTAAACACAAAAAGACTTTCCAAACAGTAATACTACACCTATAACACTCACCCAACACACAAGACACATAGCAATGGCACTGATACAATTTCCTCCCGGGGTCTGAAGGGGCCAGGTGTACAGGAGTCCACACTGACCATAGGGTGCCCTGTATGGGTTTGAGGATGTGCCAGAGAACAGGACTACTCAGTTCATGTCCCAATTCATCAAAACACACAAGGGTCACTCATCTAAACCCTTTTTACCACTGTGCTCTTGTAAGCGATATAGTTCAACCCTCCGCATCCCACTACACTCACATACACACAAAACCCAAACCTATGGAGCATTCAAATAGTTAAACTTCTGATTTGGGGGGGGGGGGCATTTTTCAAACTGCAGAGCTGTTCCACCCTTGATCTATCAACTTCCCCTTCCAAAAAATAAGGAAAACATTTCCACTGTTACATACTGTATGTCACCAGTTACTCAAACTAGTGTACACCTTGCATAAATCCCCTAAGGTTCAAGTTGTAGAGGTGATGAGGGTATTGCAAGCTAATGCTTAGGACCAGTTGTACAGTGGTGCTCACATCTAAATAATGACAGATTTAGCTTATATGACATTTTACCACTCAGTAAGAACAAACAGCAGACAGTTACACACCTGCAGGAGTTCATGTTAATCTCACCAATATCCATTTTAAATTGCTTCATTTAACTTGTTCAAATATTGTCATATTATTCTAAGTGAGCTTAATTCGGATGTGAGAACTTGAAGCAGTCCTCAATGAGAAAAATAACCTTTCTACCTTTCAAACAGGATACAAGCCTCATTTCAACCATCAAGGTTCATTTGACAGTCAGAATACTGAAAGTGTTAGGAACAACATTATAAATGACTAACTGATATTCTTTCCTTTATTCAAAACGTCTAATTATAGACAGTTTCAATGAGCAGGACAATCACTATATATTCACATGGTATAAATGAGCAATCCATATACCACCTAGAGATGTTGACTAGCACTATGCCACGTGCCACAAAACCACAGTACCATACTGTGCATCCACAAGACTGAGAACTGGAATGAAGCCATTCTTTGAAGTGGAAGAAACAATTTCATCATCAATGACAAAACTTCTCTTTATAGAGTCTTGCTGGTAATTCTGGTTTGGCCTGGCAGCATTTTCACAACAGGGCTTCAGCAGCCATTGCTTGCCAGCTAAAGATGCTGCTCAGGGCAAAGCTGGGAGACAGCTGCACAGTGAAGGTGGGACACATGACAGGGTCCTATCAAGTTCCAGCTCCCAAAGGAGACTTTGAGCAGCCTTGTGACTACAGGTGGGAGACTAATCTAGATGGACAAGATGAATTTATACCCATTTCCAACATGAGACTATGTGCTTTGGTCTGTGTGTTTATTTAAACAGAACACCTCCCTTCTCACCACTGACCAAATACAGACCTTTCCTGCAGATAGGCAGCTTGCAGATCTTGACCAAAAAAAAAAAAAAAAAAAAAAAAAAAAAAATCATTTTTTTGCTCCTGATTACAATTATTACACCATTAACCCATGTGCAGCCTGCTAAATTATACTGCTAGAATCATCGTGCTTATTCCAGAAGTGTCTGCTGCTACCATTAGGTAGTTTACATAGGGGATTTTCAAATTTTGAAGGAAAAAAAAAATGGGGCTGAGAACAACAATAATCTAAGGTACCACTGGATCAAGAACAAAAGTCTAAGAAAGCCAGGTGTAGCACTGGGGTGAGCATTTAGCAAATACCTGATGATTGAAACCTGAATAAGAGTTATAACAAATTAAACACAGGAACAAACATTAAGGCTAATGCGAGCAGTACTGCAACAAAAACTGTCCATACATCACACATTATGAAAAACCAGACCAGCAGGAGTCAGGAAAGGTGCTTTCCTGTGCAACCAGTCCCCACCCCATCTATTCACTTAATTATGGCACACCATGGTGCCAAAGGAAGTTATTTCCCCCCCATTGAAGTCATTGTACCTCACAGGGTGTTTGAGTTTGCACAGCACCCTTATCCAATATCCCTAAACCACCAGTCAAGCTGGCTGCCACAACAGACCAGGTCACTGAATAATTTATCTATGTCCACATGAACCATTGCCTTCTCGACAGAGAAGTCCCCTAAACATAAGTCACTTGCATGACATCTTTAAACACTGAGCACTTTAATACACTGAGACTTCAGCTTCAGTTGGAGAGCTGCTTATCAACAGCTAGCTTGACTATTGCTTTTCCATGAGCAATACAGTTTAGCACAGTACAGTGTGGAGTGCTTGTCTATATCAAGTTGTCATTTGCTAAACAGGCCTATAGCTTACACTGACTCATTGCAGCACTATTTTCTCCTCTCCCATTTCTCCATGACTTTGAAAGAAGGTCCTAGCCCTGGGCATTTGTCTCTTTTTGGCAAAAGTCACATGCCTAACAAATGGCAGTGTATACAGAGTTCAGTTTGGTTTCCCCATTAATTAGTCTAAAAGAAAGGATTAGCAGTCAATGTTCATAGCAAATATATAAGGCTGAGAGAGAAAAATTTGAGCTAGAGACCTCATGGTAAAAGCCATCATAATGTGACCCCACCCATCAGCATACTGGGCTGAAATACACACCTGAACAGGAAGGTTCTCTCACAATACTAAACAAAAATGATTAAGCTTGACTTTAAATATAAATATTATAGCATGACTTGAATCTTAACAGAAAAAGTCACTCTTGCCCTATGCAGCACAGGTAAAACCCTTTTCTCCTATTAACTTCAGAAACTCCCAAATAGACACAGATTTGAAATCCTGACATTGAAGCATATCTTTTATTGACCTTGCCACTGTTAATACATAGGAAATCAATCAGCCAAGCCATGTGTAGGCTCCACATTTATCACATGGAAATGCTTTGGATCCAGCAATAAGCAAACATGTTCTGGAGACATTACCACCCTCCCCCAGGTTCCACAAAATAGACATTTTTCAGTGCTTAGAAGACACAAAACTGAGCACAAGTTCATGAGCAACAGGACTCTGTTAACTTCATGACTGGAAAGTGGTCATCTGGGGAAACAATGCTCCATGTCAGCTCCTGCCAAGAGACAACATCTCCCCAAAAAGCTCATGAGGTAGCAAAACATGACCCTTTCAATACATGCAAAATGAGGTGTGGGTCACTGCTTGACTACAGTGAGGTCAGCTTCTACCAGGAATCAACAACACACAGGATCCCCCCCCCCCCTTTTGGTTGACACAGCATAACTTTCATCTTAAGCCTTTTTATGAGGTAAGATTCTGTTTTCATATAAACACTGACATTTTTAGCCTCCATAGGTATTAGTCCAACTGCACCCTAAACTCATTTTTCCATCAAATTGTGGGGAACTACAAAGACAGAATTTTACATTAAAAAACATTAGGTACAAACTTAGAAGACCTGAATAAAAGGTTCTGTTATTCAGGAAACACACAGATGTAATAAACAACCTCTTTAATATATCTGTGCAAATAAAACAGGGTACCTGGATAGGTTGCATTCCCAAGAGGAGATTGCCCTTTCCTTTAATGATTAAACTGAACCTAACCAGATCACAATACAAGTGCAATGGGCCATCACACCACGGGGAACCATTTTGGGAAGCAAGTCAACAGTCACTACCTCCTACCTGCTGATATACTCATGTCATATGGTTTTGTGCACTGATGTTGTCCATAAGTGCACTCTCACATGCATTTACAGTCACTAAATGACATGCCACATTTATGCATTTGACAAAAATAAAACATTATGCATTATATGTACTGTGTGTTAAAACATATTGACCGCAAGCTAGTCTAAATATGAAGAAGCATATAACAGAGTCTTTTGTTTGCTTTCCTGCTCAGATAATCAAAGCAATGAGAGAATAGCTTCCTAAACAGCCAACGAATCTTTCCTAGTTGAAGCCCAAACTCATATACAATTACATAGTGCTAACGGAGACCAGGATGATTCAGTGTTATTTTGTCAGCTGACAGAAATGAGATTTAAATTGATACATGGAGCTGTCAACATGTAGCCAATAGCACCATAGCATGGTCTGTGCCTTCTCAATGCTGAGTGGCAGATTGGGGTAGGGACAACCTCGTAGGAGTGATACCTGAAAGACATGAAAGGGCAGTGGGCATAGGGTGGTGGCTGAGAAATCAGAGGGGTTCATAACAGAGGACCCAACCACATGATCATTTTAACAGAGGGAAAGTTCTGCTGTCCCAACAACCAGCTAAACCATAAAAATCTAACAGGTTTTTTTTTTTATTTAAAAAAAAAAAAAAAAAAGTTTAATATGAGAAATAGGCCTCACATTCAGGATATCCCTTGCTCAATAAACATCAAAGCAAGTGCACAAGAAATTCTGAAAACCAGAGGTGGGACTTCACCGACGTTAAAGTCAGACATCCTTGGCTTCCCCAGGAAACGGGGGTCTAGACGTGCTTCGAGACACTGAACACTCATCTACCTCTCATATAGATCATGAAAGGCCTTATTCCCACTGAGTAACTCCCACTGATGGCTCTGTGTTTCCCACACCACATTTTTGAGACCTCAACATTCTGGGGAGACAGCAAGAACCTGTTATGAACAGAGACAGGCATAAAAATGTTTGAACAATGCTGCTGCTGAAAGGTGCTCTTCAATTTTGGAATGATGGAATACTGCTTTACTAACTGTTCTCTGATTTATAATGCAAACCATAAATCAATACCTTAGCTAGTTCATAATATGATTAATGGCTGTAACCACCTGCTTGCCTTTTGTCAACTAATGTTCTGAACACTACTGTGGAAGTTAATAAAAAAAAATAATCATGTTACTATCGTCACAGTGGAGAAACAACTTGCAGAGCCTCAATAATGCACCTTTTAAACAAATCATTAATAGAAAAACATGACTGAAAAAGTATGAGAAATTATAAATGATAGGCACCTTCCGCCACCCCAAAATCATTCCTCAGCTGACTCTAAGTCTTCAGGGGTTGATGGTGATATTAATTTTCTCTGGCAGTGCCAACATCTCTTCAGCTGTAATGTGTTTAATTAGAGGCACTGCACTAGCAGTCCATAACACCACCCCAAGACTGACAGGTGCACCCATCCAATTGCAGTCACAGTTCCTGCAGGCTGGTCCTCAACCTCCAGGCATGCATGAGATGTGATCATATTGGGAGAACACCTGACATATGACTGTAGTGCTCTCCCTACCTTTTCTGGCTTGTTTCTGACCATGGTCAGAAATGCCAGTCAGTTTGGCAGGGAAAACTACAGAGCCAGAGTTACTGCTCCAGAATAATTCACACTTTAATGTTTTCACTTTAACTTAGCAGTGAACCGAAGCAGGAATCCACTGAGCATGTTGCATGCATTCTGAACAACTTTGTAACTATGAGCTTTCTACTGAATGTATGCATAACACCAATTAAACAACACACCCAAAATGGCAGACAGACACTTCCCATAACACAATACTGCCACATTAACACTAACCACTCCTGCATCCTTTTTTTCGGTTACCATGCACTTTGACATTTTTTCCCCCAGATAATGCGGATTTGTAATTCAGATAGTGGATTTAGGGTACAAATTTTACCAGGCCATTAGAATGAATATTCTGAAAGCAAGAGCATGGACAGTGAGGCATATTTGTACTTTATAATCAGGAATATAACAGGATCCCCTGAAGCTTTCTTTCTGCCCAAAGTTTACTTCCTTAACAGGTTCTCCACACCTGCTGTGTTGCTTGATTTGGGTTTGAGGCCATAGATGCACCTGTTGCTGAAGCAAAATAACACTGTTCAAAGAGGACCAAACACACCACTGTTTATATAAATCAAAGATAAAAAAAACAAAAGAATTTATCTATCACATACATGGTTACCGAGTATACCATGTAGTGAAATGTGCCCTGATTCAACAGGAGACGGTGTGTGGTTCCATTCCACGAGTAAAACAAACAACCAAACACCGAGAAGACAACAAACAAACACATAGATAAGTGTAAATAAATAAAACAAATAAAACCTTAAGTTGCATTATGGGGACGGGGACAGTGAGGGGAGCGGTCAATGGATATTGTAGACTCTGGCTTGCGAGGATTGTGATGGCATGTCTGGTTTCAGAAGTCTTAGGGCCTGTGTTCTGGCCATAATACTTCTGATCATAGTGAACTTATGCTCCCATCCTCAGGATGGACCTCCATTCTCAGAACTTACAGACAGAGAGGTAGACCATGTAAGTGTTTCGAAGCCAGGCTCTCAGCCCTCTCACAGAATTTTTTGGTTTCTTTCATGCCTTTCAGTGAGATGCACAGACAAAAGATATCTGGTCCTTATGACAAAATAGGTTTACCTGGCTGTAAAGCAAAGCAAAGCAGAATTTGGGTAAAGCTGCTCAGTATAGGTTAAATTGGCTAAATTATCCAGGTGGCCCAAGATCAGTGCTTCCCTGCCAATTTACCTCATTTATCAACCACACATCTCATTACACTCTGCATGGGGCCTGAAAAAAGCACATCAAAGTATCCTTGGACAGACCTGGGATAGGATGCGACAGAATGAAATGACAGACTTGTTCACTACTGCTGGTGCAGGCCAGACAACAACATGTCTTTATCTGTCCAAAAGCTGCAGCAGAGGGCTGTCCTGTCTACTGATAACAAGATTAGTCTCTGAATATGTGTGAATGAGTAAGTGAGCAAGAGAGACAGAATGTAAGCGCATCAAGCTGAGAAAGTTTTTTGCAAGGCCCAAAATATCAGCTGTTACACAGAGCCAGCAAGAAAAAATTAAAAAAAAAAAAAAAAAAAAACAGAATAAAATGAACCACCATATAGCTACAGGACACAGACAAACTAAGCAAATGTGCTTTGTATCATTACAGTTCCACCTCTGTCAAAGGACTAAAAATCACAATTTCCTGTGTCAAGACCTTCAATCCCCTGTCAAAGTACAACCAGTGTCGCAGTTCTATCAATCACGGACCTACTCCTGCCTTCCCATTCCTGCAAAACCTGTGAAACTGAAATGCTGGGAGAGGTATGCGTGCCATCAGATGCTGGTGAACCTGGGAGCATCCACTGGGCCATGGGGGTTGGAGAAGGTGATGACATTCACTCGACAGATATAAAAGTCAGCAGAGCGGATGCGATAAGTGCTGGCAGCTCAAGGTCAGCACAATGGGATCAGTCAAACTTTACTCTTGGCCATGTCCACAATGCACAAATACTGCCATAAAAGGTGAGGTCCAGTCTGGAGCTCAGAGACCACAATTACATGGCAGGGGATCAAACTGACCCACTTTACAGCTTAACAAGGCAGGTGACTGCTTTAAAAACAATGTCAGAAAGTCACTATCAACTTACCACATGAACAGTAAAAATTCAAAAACACTAGTGATGAAAAATGCATAATTTACACATACATTTTTTTAGTATGGCTGCCTTTTTAATTTGATTACATGAAAGTTATTTCATTACCATTGTCCCCTTTGGCTTGAGAATCAAATATGAGACTGATTCTCAATATACAATGAGTCTTGGCTAGTCTGCCAGGTGAAGGTAAAAAGCTCTTGGAAAACAGACATATGATGTACCAGTGAACAGCTTTGAGGAAACAAAATAAAAAAATAAGGAATACTAAAGTAATCTGCCTGCTCCAAGAGGACCATCAGAAAAACATGAAGGAATAGGTTGTCAATAGAACTGGAGATTTTAATTCTCTCTTAAAAAAAAAAAAAAGCATTAAGACAATGCATCACCTAAAAGTTATTTCATAACTATGTGACCACTTATAAAACACTTGACACCAAAGTTAAATTAAAAAAGTGAAAGTACCATATCGGTGTCAGCACAAAGTTCACACCAAATTCACAAGCTTCAAAGCATGTGAGGAATTATAGACATAATTAAAGTAGGAGGTGTTGGAAATAAACAAATCACCTTATGCTGCTGAGAGCTCTGTTCCAGTAAAAGCTGGCATGCGTGGACAGGCAGTTATGTCAGTCAATCCAGAATTGTGGCCACACACAGTGGAAGTTACTTTTTTTTAAATTTACAATTGGGTGGCGGGGGGGGGGGGGGCGCCCTCAAACAATACATTACGAAGACAGGTCTCATTCACTTCTCAAGCACTATAATGACTATAGAAATTAATATTGAGTCTCTAATTAATAAACTACCTATTGCAGGAAAGATAGCCACCTTTGCATTCTTTTCCAGTTGACTCAGTACCACAAAAGACAGCCCTAAGCCCAAGGCTGAATGAGCTGGACGTGCCAATAAAAACTGGACATCACAGGATCATTTCCAGTCACCTGCCCTTTGCCTTGCCCCCCCATGCCACACTACTAGGAAACTTCAAATCATTCACCACTCATCACCAATAAATAAATGAATAACCCACACTGAAAAAAGAAAATTTTCTATCAGGCATTTTGTTGGTCAGCCTTCAATCGGGTCGGTTGTTAAATCCCAGAGTGTCCACTCTAGAATCTAGGTGTAGCACCAGCCGCAAGTGCAGCTTTTAAAGTGCACTGTGTAATTTACGCTTAGGGTGCTGTTTATTACTCTGTTCTAAAAAGCAACCCAAAAGGGAAAACCTTTCATTTTCTTTAGTACTGCCGCTAACTACTTGAATTACTGTCCTGTAAAAGAGGAGATTATAAAAAATAAAAAAAAACCAAAATCTTTGTACTCTGCAATTCTGGCATTCACATAAAATTCCACGTCAATCTGATGATTCCGAGTCAGCAATTTTCATTCAAAGTGCCTTAATTACGTAATTTCTCCAGGGAAAACCATATTGCCAAACCTTTTCAAATTCATCTGAGGGTCAGCTGAGACAGATACATGTTAGAAACATTTCCAGTACAGTTCCCTATATAGACACAAATTACTCAAAATAGCATGCAAGTTGGAAGGGGAGGAATTTGCTAATTAAGTTTTAAAAACTTGAAGGTACACTCATATTTAGATTAAATCTTCCAACAACACAGTAGCTGCATTGGTCAAAACAACTAAAATAACACAATAAAGTAACTGTGCACATCCTTTGCCCAGGTTGGTACAGCTGCCTTTTCAAATACAATCTAGCATAAGGTGGGGGGGGAGAGGGAAAGAAAAAAAAAAAAAAAGAAAAGAAAAAAAAATTAAAAAATAACCCAAACTCCTACTTTGACTGTTACTTCCATGAAGGCAGCTAAGTGCATCCTAGTTCCCTTGGAGTGGCATTCTGATCGCACTGTACTGGTGTCTTAAGCACTGCTTTCTGCATATTATTTACTGTACAATATATTTATATTTCAATTGCAGTACTATTTCATTTTTTATGTGCATTACATGGTCATTACATCTTACATTAGGCTATAAAGCATTACTGTAACAGTGTAGTACTGTACAACACAGTAGTAAAAAATTATTCTAAAACTACTTTTAATTTTCCAGACTTTCACTATACTCTGACACCCCCTCTGCCTAAATTTTTTCCAGAATATGGAGCATAGACTGTAGCAGAATTAAAGGGAGTTAAAAGCAACAACTCATGGACAACTCATTCTAAAAAAAGCAAAGGTCTACACTAGACTTCCAAGTGGTCATCAGCACAAGATAGTAAAGGGGAAGAGGTAGCGATAACAGGAAGAAATAGTGACCCACTGCAACCAGTGACATATGTCAGGCTAAAGAAAGGGCCACTGGACTATTAATCTCCATGCATGGATAGGAAAGAAAGAGAGAGGAGAAAAAAAAAAAAAAAAAAAAAAAAAAAAAAAAAAAAAAAAAAAAAGAGTCTCTAAGCTTATAAAATTTACTTCATTAGGGGTATCTGCCCTGGCAGCACACTGGTCAAATAGTACATCTACTTCAGTAAGTGTCAAAAACCCCAACCATTTTGTGAATGAAGGCATACTGCAGTGTAACCGAACAGCTTGCCCACATGACCAAGCAGCCACATCTGAAACAGCCCTGCACCATACTGTAGCAGATTCAGCAGTCATTGAGTCTGTTCTCAGCTCCTCCATCACAGTCTGGTTTGGATCATCCACCAAACAAGAAAATAACAGGCTGCACCACATAGATAGGTCTACAGAAAAGGTTACTGGTGCCAGACTGTCCTGCCTCAAGAACCTGTACTATTCCCAAATTAAGCGATGGGCAGGGAAAATTGTGACAGACCCCTCTCACCCAGGCTACAGCTTCTTTGAACTTCTCCCATCCAGCAGGAGCTACAAATCACTGTGCACCAAAACAACCAGATACAAAACAGTTTCTTTCAAATCGCCGTTACGTCCATGAACAGCTTATTTATTTGTCTGTGCAATTATTCCCTTGTTATTTACCCCCTACATTATTTATTCTTATTCTCCAGCACTGCCATGCATCTTGCACTTGTATGTATGCATGCATTTGTCAAACACTCTAAGCCATTGGAAACCAAAGCAAATTCCCTGTATATGTGCATACTTGGCCAAATAAATCTGATTCTGATTCTCTACTCTTCTACTAGGAAGAGATACCTCTAGCTCACTCAGCTGTAGTCCCAAGTCATAGAACTACAGAGCAAAATTCACAAAACCTGATGTTATCTGGTGCTTCAACCTTATCAAGAAAACACCTCATTCAGCTTTGGCAAATAAAATACAACAAAAATATCCTGGCAATGTGCAACAGTAACTGTGAGATGACTTCCCTTGTAGAAACTGGGGAGGGATGAATGTAAAGTGATGGGTAGAACAGATTAGTTGTACGTTACCTTGGAACAAAGAATGAATCAGCAAGAACCACCAATCCAAATAGCCCGGGTTCAAAACCAAATTAACATTCTTGGGTGTGCAAAGCCAAGGAAATTAAATTCCTGCAGTACATTTCAGAGAACACATTTTCTATACTCATATCATGCTGGCAAGAGAAAGGTCTTCCAAACCACATATACTGTACAGCAGACCTGCTTTTAATAGGAATGTACAGGAAGCTGTCACCTTACTGGACCAAACAGTACTTACATCCAGGTCTTCAGCTGACACATCATTAGGCTTTCAATAAAATGACAAGTTTATTCTCTTAAATAATCATGCTTTTTGTCATCCAATTCAGAGCTCAGTTTTTGGCCTTCCATTATACAGTCTACTTCTACATTATATCAGAAATTGATTTGTGTGTGGTCCATATTCTATACATATACTGGCTTGCATCTCAGGTTATTTTTCCTCTGGGGTTTAATAAAAGGCTTAATTTCACCATCTTAAAACTCCCATGAACCTTCCAGTCCAGACAAAATCCCACAGTACCGATTTTGACAACTCTAGGCACAGACCAAATGAATAACATATCTGTCTAGCAAAAACAAACAAGGTCAGAAAAGCAACAAAGCAACACGGTAAACAGTTTCATCTGCAGATAAAGCTTACTATTTCTTCCCTCACAGGGCGGAATTTAGCATCTTACCAGCATAAGGTAACAATACATAGTGGGGTGGGAACCCTCACTAATCATTTCGTGGCCCCAAAAACAAACCTACAAAAATATCAATCCACTCACATCAATGTTCCATCTCACACATAAAGGGCCACTTTTCAAGGGCTCAGAGTTTGAATAGTTATTTTACACTACTGAATCACAATCTGATTTAATGGTCAAAGTAAGGTTCAAAACCATTTCTGTGGCATTCATATGATTTATTATACCTTGCTGAAGGCCCTTCAGAGTGTGACAGCATTAAAGTATGATTAGTCAGGGGGAAGAGTATTTTTTCAAAGTAAATATTTCCAAAATGAAATATTGGTGACTTCAAGGGAGAATATGCTTAACTATCAAACATTTCCCACCAAGCCTGTGTCTCTGATCGCCTCTGTATTCAGAGGTAGAAACACACCCAAAACTCATTTACTACATCATTACTGCTGCATTGTCTTGAGCCATTCAAGTTGTCATTGCTTCTCCCCATTCAGTGAGGCTAAGCTTTTGTGTTGAATTAAGAGCTTTTGGCCAAACCAGACATCCTTTTGAGGACAGCTTGTACTTTCCAAGTAAAAGTGACAGGTCATGTTATCAAATCCCTGTAACTACCTACAACTTGATTCAAAACTTTGCTATTTGCAAGGAAATGTCAGCTTTGAAAAAAATGGGAAAAATAAACATCTGAAAAAGGTAATAGGGTAGCCTTAAATTGGTGACATGGTTTTGGTGCCTGTTTGCAGCAACGAACCATTTAGTGTGCCCTGGTGAATGTTCATTTTGTACTGGTCGGTTACCAAGTCTAATGAGAAAGGTTCTATATCCATGAACTAGTGTTAAATTGTCACAAAAACATATCACTGCCAGCGCAGGAAATCTGTGCTACTATGACCACAAGCTCTTAAAGCACTGGGCCTTGAGCATTTAAAATCTATTTCCCAAGAAGCAAATGGACATGGCTAGGAACTTACTCAAACATATCATTTATACAATTTGACAAATCCCTTGACTAGACAATGAAGTTCCATGGAAGTGATGAAGACATACAGAATACAGAAGCAGTGCTTAAATGCAACTGGATGCAGGGTCAAGAAAGCAGAACCTCATCTTTTAAACAAACACCCTCACCATCAAAACATTACAGTAGCTAACATTACCTGATAAAAAAGACTTTCTAAGGCTATAAAAAGCATGGTCAATCAATGGCGATTAATAGGGTGTGAGGGAAAAATGGATAAATGAATTTGATGTCTGTTCAGGACCCTGAAAACAGGGATTCACTGTCCATTGCTTTCTGGGGTTCCATAGACTCAAGCAACCCAGACAAACACAAAAAAGACATCTGATATTAATAATCAAAGGAGGAATAATTTTCCATTGCAAGCCATCAGCTACACATTGTGTCGTAGTAATCAAGGTTAGCCAATACCAGGATTTCAACAGCAAACTTCTCTGGATGTTTGTAAGAATCACCTTCATCAACATTGTCATAAGCTGTCTTGACTAGATAAAATAAAGAAAAAAATAAAAGCAACATTTGTCAATCAACAGCCTGCCGAACTGGTTGATGCTTTTAGCATTCAGACCCATATTAACTGACAGAAGTAATGCAATATTTCACAACAACTAGCAGATGGGTTTCCCCAGCATAACAAATAGACACACCTGCTTAACCTGCTGACAAATCAAAGATGAGAACCACCCAAACAGAACAAGAGGCACAAATAGAGTTGATGTCACATGACTACTGTCGATGAAAAGGCAACTCAGTAATGAGGAAGAAGACCGATCAGTTCCCATACAAGCTCTGTAATGACATAAACAGGCTAGTTCTTTTCACCCTTCCTTCCAGAAAATTTTTCTACGAAAAAAAAACCACTAAAATATATAATGATCCAAATTCCCAAAATGGACAACTAGAATGCCAGAAAAAGAGCACAAAACATTGATTGTTCCTCACAGGATATCTTTCAGCCTTCCCTAATAGTCGAAACAGGAACAGCAAGCTTACACAAGCACTCCCTTCAAACTGGACAGGATGCAGAGTTCAGAACACACAAAGGGTGCTTTCTAAACAAATATGCTATCCAGCTTAATATCAGTGAGAAAAGTTCAATTCCAAAACCTTGCATATAATGAGGTCCTAAGCAATTTGTCACTTGGGTAGATTTTTTTTTTTTTTTTAAGTCACATTATGGACTGAACCTGAACACATCATGTAAAGTGGGGTCACAAGGTGTTTCAGGTCTAATCAGGCACTGCTAATAGAACCAAAAAAAGTTTAAAAATTAAAATGCCTGAACAACAAGTTGAGAGACTTGTTTTCTTTGCCTGACACTACAATTTACCTAGCAAAAAAAGATTTACGTTAATTACAGTTGTTCATTTCAGATGGGCATAGTAGCAGACTTAGCGCCAAAAAAAAATAAATAAATAAAAAATAAAAAAAACCATTTCTCCTCCAGTCATCTAGATGACCTGATCAGATACCACAACAGTCCTAGAGATGAATTATGTAACAGCACATAATCCACTTAACCAACCTTGGAATGACTTTGGTGGATGAGAAACAGCACTGACTCATTGTACACTTATTGACAGCAAATACTACTTTTAAGATCAGTACTCCCTAGAATCCAAAAAGAAGTAAAAAGTAGATACTGAGGATACCACACCCATGGATCATCTCTTAACTGGCTTTCAGAGGGCCATTTTCATTCTAAAACTGGGACCCAAGAAGCCAATATCCACCCACAAATAAGAGGGAATATGCTGTTTTTCAGAATGCATCAAACAACAACTGAGACTCTACCAATGTTCAGGTTTCACAATAGCTGAGATAATAATTACCAACAACATGAGAAACAAAGGTAGAAGTGGACTACGATGCATGATATTTAGAAGCAAACAGCTACTGGCTGTTGATAAGGTTAAACAATTCAAAATGTTTCATGAAAAAATGTCAACAATAACTCTAGAAAAATGTGTTACTCCCACCAAAATGAGTTTAAGAACCCTCTGCAGAACAGTATTTCACAATAACTTAAACCATCTAAGTTACTTGCGCAAAACACCAGCGACCCCATCACGCCCAATTTATGCATGATATGTGCCATATGGAACTAATTTCTGTTGAATGTGCAAGCAAGTCGAGGATCTGGCAAGCGACACCTAGTCCCCCAACTTCTTTCCATAACAAGACACCAGAGCTCCTGTCCAGGTGAACTCTAGGGAGACATCAGGGGCCCTGACCACATCCTTGCAGAAACTTTCCCAACCCAGAGCTGTCCAACCAACAGAACCACACCTACTCAGTTGATGGGGTTCTCAGGACCACCAAGCCCAGAACTCCAGGTGTGACCTCAGCACAGACTACTGTCAGATGTGCCATAAGGTTTGAATGCAAAGCAAAAAGACATCTGCACAGAGAGATATTTGGTTTTTATCCCAAAGTCATTTTTGGCAGAGTACAAGATTTGGATCAACAAACATGCAAAGGTCAGGTTGTGCTTGGAAGTTCACTGGTCACTTCAGGACATGCACAGTCTACACTGCTGCACTTTTACTACAATCTATTCCTCTGTGCTTGGTGAAGCTATCAACAAACACAACACTGACTGCCACCTCTGGCCCCATCTTGTGATTTATCAAATGATTCCAGGGAGGAGGCTCAAAACTGAATGTACGTACGTAAAAAAGGTGGCAGGCTGGGGGGGGTGGGGTTCAGAGGGAGTTAACCAGAATTAAACTACCCTTCAGTAGAACATTTAAGACAAATCCAGGCTGAAATGTACTAAACTTTTATTTCAAAATATACAAGGTTCTTAAACCAGTGAAGTTCTCAAGCTGACTATACCGCTGTACCATATTTTTATCCTGAATGCTCCAAGAACAGCAGCAGTAGCATGCAGAAAAGGCAAAAAAAAAAAAAAAAAAAAAAAAGAACAGATGCAACACCAAAGATGTTACTGTGGTAGGGAGTGCAGGTTGCAGTTTCCTGAAGGCCATACTCTCATTCTAGCCTTATCTGCAACCATGCTACCAAAAACCCCCTTGTTCCCAGTCCTTCCTTCTCCACCCACAGGATGCCCCTGCTTATCTTTCATATCAGACACTGGGCTGGTCATCTCCCTCCTCACTTCCATGTGAAAAGGGAACTTTTCCTGCAAGGACAGCTCCCTGGTAATGTAATGTTACTTTGGTGCTTCCTCTGCAAGGCTCACAAACATGAGCCCAGCTAAAGCTGCACTTGTAAGTACAATGGAATGACATCTCATGCAGCCATGAAGATGGAAGGGCAAAGAAGTGATAGTGCTGAGAAAGCACACCAGCAACACACACTGGCTGAATGAGTCGTCCCCTCCATGTCATTCAAAAGGAAAAAAGCATTTAACAGAAAGAAAGTGTCAACATTCCAACATGCAAGAGACACCACAAAATATTTAGCTAGGATGCATACATAAAGTAATCAGGCACATTACTGTCTCCCTGAATAAGGAGAACAGCCAGGCAAGAGAGAGTTGAACAATGCTGATTGTTCACTTTTTGCACTCACTGAGCAAATAAAGATGTACACTCTGATAGATGCAGTGGCCAGCAACACTGTGTTGTACACTGGGGCCTGGGGTTGCTCTGTGTGACAGTCCATGTGACCAATAGTCACACATGGCACAGATGTCACCTAAAGTGACCGGTTTTTCCTCCCAGGAGATTAATGGTGCCTGACAGGCCATAGCCTCAGCAGTGCCCTATCAATTAGTAGACACTACTTTTCATACATTGTTTTCAACTGCCTTATACAACAAAAGGACACTTTGTGAGATCTGGCCAGTCCTACCCAATAACAAGGTCCCACACAAACCTCCAGAAAGCTATCAAGCTGTAGAAGGCTCATAATAGTGACTATACACAATTTTACAGAACAGGCTGCAGTATCAATATAGATACATGAACTGGATATGTACATGAACTGGATATGTGCATGTTTATTGACATACATGACTCACATTCCCAGAACATGCAAATAAATCATTAAAAAGGCCAACTCACAAGACTCAAGCCTTCTACAAGAAAGACTAAGATCTGCAAACACAAGCTAAGAACAAGGGCAAGGGGAACACCAGCAAAGAGAAATTAGTGAGTTGCCCATTAGTCGCTCAAGCAGAAGATATGCCCATGTTTCACAATAACATCAAGTTTTCCAGCATAGTTCCAGGCTGCATTTGCACAGAAATAACATTATAGTCCAGCAACTGATGAGAAGATAGAAGAGTCTATAAGGGGAGCGACGAGAAGGAAGAGAGCTCAAAAACAAGCAAGCAGCCGAAGCAGCATAACCACTTGGCTGGGGGCCTCAGTATCACCGATGACAAATATGCTGTAAAGGACAACACAACTGAAAGGTTGGTGGATTATGAATAGCCACCTTACAGTACAATTCCAAAAGAGTCTAATTCACAGCTATGAAAATGATCTTCTATGGATCTGGTTCTCAGCAGAGAAATTAATGAGTATGTGCATAAAGAACTGAATGAAGGAAGCTAAGCACCAAGCCATCCTGACAGGAGCTTGCAGTGAAATGGCAGAAGCCAAGTGCATGGTCAGACTCCGAAAGCAAGCTTTCCTGAAAGCAAGGTCTATACAGCTGTTGAAGCTAGAGCACCCTCTGCTGTGACGTTACTATGCATCCTTCCCCAAATGCTGGGCAACTATCTTCAGGGTTCCAAATGCATACAAAGTACAGTGCAACATTTTATCAAGAGTGTGGCACTCAAAATAAGCAAAAATAAGCCTCCCTTTAAACAACATGAGCCATCCAAGTCTTAACCAAAAGTCTCCCAAACACCAACACCCAATAAATTCTAACACTCGGATACCAACATAAGTTGGTAGGTTCCTTCACATGCAGCCCTGGACTCAGTAAACATGAGCCATTTCAGCCATTTGGTGAATGATCTAGTTCAGTGGCTTTAGAATTGTTCACCATTGGTCTAGAAGGTAACTTTGCTTTTAGTTCAGTTTTAGCTTTAACTTTTTGTAAATATCCCCATTTTAAACCCTGAACAATACAGATCTGATATCAGCACACTGATTGCCACAGCTACCACTTATAAACGTACACATTAAGAGGCAGTTAAGTCCTTAGCAGCCTTGTGACACTGACAACTAAAGGCATTCCATTAAGTGAACTGTAACCCAAGAAAATGTTTCTCAACACTCATGTTTACAGTGAGCAAACACCTAGTTGTAGCCAGGTCTGAAGTCATGACTGGAGTTGAGGTCCACATGAAAAAGCATTACAAAGAATTATCCTGCAATGTTAAAGCACTACTTTGCCCATAGGTGACAAGGTGAGAACAAATCATGTCACAACAGAAACAAAAATATTTACATCCTGTGTGCTGAATCACTTATGTTTACTTTAAGGGATGTAAGGAGGTGCACTTTTATTTTAGTTTTTTAAAGGGAAAAGGTTAGTCAAAGCTCAGCGCTCCCTGTGCAAGCCATTTCCTACCTAAATTCCTGTCACTGTGGCTTAATGGTTAAGCGCATGTCCTTGCAGGTTCAAGCTGCAGGATACTAGTATTACTGTGATAAATACCCAGCTGAGAAAACGGGGGCTTGTAAGCCGCACGCTACAACGCTTTTGGTAAAACCAACTCATTAAGCACATTATATCAGCAAAACAAGGAGCATGAGGTGGAGATCAGAAGCTATTGTTCTGCATTTTGAAAGTCATCTGCAGTACACTGATTTCTTACATAATGTTTTTTTTAGTGAATCCCCATGTAAGTGGTCAAATTACAATAAATTAAGAAAAAGTCACCTAAAGTTAAAATAGAAAAAACTTTTTGTGCAAGACAGTGTGATAGCACAGGTAAACTCCAATATAAGCAGCTATTTTATTACCAGTCCCCAGTTTTTTAACAGACACTCAGCTATAACATTGAGCCAAAATGCAGCACAAAAAATTTGCAAGAAATTCTAAGTTTGCACATTGTGCAGTATGGCAAACTGTATGAGATGAAACTGTAAGGATATTAGTAAATTTTATGTCTCATGTTGACTTAAGTTTCTACATGTTTGTGCAGTGCTTCCATTTTAATCTCATAAATAAAGTATAATCCAGTAAAACAGGACCAAAAACATCAAAAAGCTTGTGAAAAAGTTGAAAAGGTAGCAAGAAGGCTAGAAAAATGCATAAGATAGAAGTGAAAATGGAAGTGATTACAAGAACTCAGAGGTGAGCCAACCACAACTCACAATCCATTTTTTTACTCCTTTAATTGCTCACAAATTGTTCTCTTCACTCCTGAGTGCAGTAACAGTTCATTAGATCAAATTGCCTTGTTTATTTTAAAATGATGTCCTCCTGTATTTTTCCATTAAATTTCATTACTGAATGGTCATTTCTACTGGACTGATCGCCCTTATACGAACAGAGAGGTTCGTGTCCTGCACATGCTGCATGACAACGCTCTGCGTGTATGTGCTATGTGCAGCACAAGTTCCTATGTGCACTATGCAGTGCTGCAATGCAGCATGTACTTGAGTGTTTTACAATGTTTTATTGATATTTGTGAAAATTAGTTTGGGGATACTCAGATGGGCTAGAAACACATTATTATTTTTACTCCCTTTAAAACAATGGAAAATAGGACCCGGGTATATACAATTTCAATGTGCAAAGTGTTTTCTGCACTAGATTAAGTAACAGGATTTAGACATACAAAGATATTCAAAATCATGATTCCTAGCTTAGCTTTGATGTTATATTTTCATTCAATCATTCATCTGTAATCATCAGTAACTGTTTTCCCAATATACATGTGGGCAGAAGTCCCAAATCTGTCCAGAAAGCATAGGGTATGAGACAGGGGGCAGTCAGGGATGTTACTGATATAAAGATCAAGTTCACAATACCGCAATTACTCTGCAAAGCATGCACACACTCCTGTTAGAGGCACTATGAGGAAATACTAACAAATATTTATTCCCAGCTTTCTGTAGTAGCCTTGTGCCAGCTACCTGAATTTCTCCAGTAAAAATTAGCCTGCCATATAAAAGGGAATAGTTACAAGTAGCTTAGCTATGCATACTGTTTTGGAGAAGAACAAGAAAAAATTAATTAGTCCTGAACCTGTTATTTTAGTTTTATAATTTTTTTTTTTGCCTTAACCAGTTACATTAAATTAAAAAAAAAAAATTAAAAAAAAAAAAAAAAACATTTTCATAAGCTGTTGTAACAAGTCATTTTAATTTTTTTAATACAGGACCATGTTATGAAGACTGACTGTAGCAGCAAAACTCAAAAGCCTCACAAAGATAGCACACTACAACTGACTGAGTAAAGTAAATGGCAAAACTGAGTAGGTGTAGGTCAAAAAGGCTGGTCAATATCATAGCTTTAACAAATGAGTTTCTTTTCAGATACAGTATTGAGAGAAGGGAGTCCTGAATGCTCTTCAGAAAGCTTCAAAAGAACATAAATGGTGTTTAAGGTTAGAAATGAAAGTATTATAAAGTGACTCAGGTGGCTTCTTGCCATGTTTTACTTTTCATTTTTCCTTTCTATTTTTCCAGACAGAACAATCATTTAGCCAGATAAAGTTTAGATCTTTCTTCAGACTTTCATACTTTTGAAAATTTTAAAATATAGCTCCAGTAGGCTCTGTCTGACTAAAAGACAACCAGAATTAGCCAACTTTTGTTACTTCACCCTATGTTTGACTAGGCCAAAGTAAGTATCTGACCACTAGCATCTATCAGCAATACAACAAACAGCTAGAAAAGTACATGAGAATTTAAAAAGCAGAGTTTGATACCATGAAGATGGGATGTGTACTGATGATAATAAAGTAAAGCAAGAGGCAATCAAGGACTACTCCTTAAGTTCTTATAAAACAAAAAAATATTTTTCTGTATTCATATTTGTGGAAATAAAGTGCTTATTTTCAAAGTAAAATTATATAAATGAACTCAAAAGTGTGTAATAAGTCTAACAATGAAGCACAGAGCTAAAAAAATGCACTATTGCTGACTAAGAGATGAAAACTTGCTGAATCAAAGGCAAAGCACAATTACAGTATGAAATCCCTACCTTCTGGAAGACAATAAGGCTCCTGTTGCAGTGCAGGGAAGTGACAAACATCCACTGCTACCCACAAGCTTTAATGGTAGCAAATCATTACAACAGCTTCACAGACCTGCTTTAGTAATCTTTTTTGAAATTTGTTTCCCCCTTGCTTACTCACTCTCAATGTGAATGGATACGCAACTGGACATAAAAATGCTGCTTGTTTTGTTTTATGCCCTCTAAAATCTGGTATCTGGCTAAACTACAGTTGAGAGCCTCACTGTCAGCTGTTATGAGTATCATGGTTATTCATGTTTAAAACATTTATATCATGCAACCATAAGAGGACAGGGGGGGAAAAAAAAAAAAAATCTCCTTTCTCCACCTTTCAAAACCTGACTCCTGCAGTCAGCTGTTTGTTCAACCCTTCATTTGAATGGTTTAGCTAAAGAGTTAAAAATGCAGCCTGTATTTCTAATTCCTCACAGAGTCCTGGAAACCACAAGCAGAGTGTAACAAGCTGTGGGCCTTTGGGTGAAGACAAAATATAGTTTGTAAACAACATCATCATCATCAAGAGTTTATTTGGGAATCCATCCAAAAATGTGGTTGACTGCTTCTAATAAATAATGACCAATCAAACATCTGTGATGTTTCCAGACAAGATTACAGGTTTGGATAACTTGAGGCGCTACAGCTGCAATCTCACCTCTTCATAGTATCAAGTGTTAATGGCCAAAAACAGACTGTTAATTATGGCATCTATCCCCGGGTGTGATAAAAATCTGGAGCAGATTGAAATTGCCTGAATTATCTTTGCATTGCTGTAAGAAAATGTGCCCCTGCATATACACAATTGCTTAAGCAAACTCACATTTGGCCAGATTTATATTCTGCCATTTGCCTCCACCCTAAAAGACATGCAACACTGTTTGCAGTTCTAAATCAAATTTGAAGTTCTTGGCCCAAGTACCCCTTTCACCATGTATGTCACAAAGGGTAATGCAATGTTCAGTCAAAATAATGAACAAAGACTAACTTGCCATCTTCTATCCTTAAACCAGCATAGCAGACAACCTGGAAAAAGTACGCGAGTCACTTAAAAATGGTAGAGATTTAAGACAACTTAAGTCGGACCAAGCTAATCCATAATGACCAACTGCTTTCAATCAGTTTGAATGTTGCTTCAGTGGCAGAAATAAATTGCTCAGTATGGACTGAAGATGAGACAGACCCCCTAAGATATGAGCCACCTTAAGACTCCCCCACCAAGGCCATCATCAGTTGACCTCAGCACACAAATGGCAAAACTAAACCTGACCAGGCTATGCTCACTGCAGCCACCCCAGTCAATCTGCCCATTTTCCTTACCTCTAAAATAGCTATACAAATATTACCATTTTAAAACTGAAACTGGGTGCAAAATAAAATTAAAGAACCTAACCGAGTATGGCACCCTTTAGCCAGTTTTTAGCGCAGATTTTCTGTAGACTATTATCATGTCCAATTAACATTTATGTTACGAATGCTCTTTTCAGGAGCTGAAAATGAAACTTGGTTTACAAAGTCACTTTTGACTACTGTACATGTTTACAACACAATGAACATTGTTAATACAACTGGGACTCATTCACATTAAATTCTGCTTTACAGGCTGAGAGAGTAAATTTTAAATAACTCACCGGCTAAGGGTAATCTGTAGGTCACTCTAGGAATCCAGTGCAACCACTATTAAGTCACCCAGTTAACACAGAATGGCAGAGATATTAACAGCCATTTCACTGCTCATTCTGGCAGCACACTGCTGTGTTTGTTCAAAAGCTTTTGCTGAGCACTGAAATCTGACAGGACAAGCTAGATAACATGGGTGCCTGTTGGATACCTTACATATCAACAACCACATAAATGCAAAATGTTAGGGGTATATTGTTATGAAGACCTAGACGTGCAATTTAAAAAATGCATTTTGGTGTCAAATCAGAATTTCCGATAAAATAGACCTGATTGACCTGCACAAAATGTTAAGTGTCAAAACAGTCACACACAGGTGTGCAAATGAGAGGAGGAGGAACTTCTTTGGTCTGTACCCTAGGCATTCACAGACACAATAAATACTGCAGCAGCTCATGTGAGCCTGAGGCATTATTTGAGAAAACAACAAAAAGATATTCCAAACACATATATAATAAATGTGTTTTTGCATCCCTCCATATTAAGGTCGCAAGTTAAAAAATTGATCAAAAACCATAAAACCCACAATCTATGTGGGCACTAGGGTTGAGCACAGTGGTCATTGCTGTCAACTGCAATCGAAGGCCCTGGGTTCTGCTGCAAGTACCCTTGCACAAGGTACACACCCTGAAGTAATACAGTAGCACTGTAAGTTCCCTTGGACAAAATTGTCAGCTAAATTAATAGCAGTGATGTTGAAAGCAGGTAACTGAAGAGAGATTCATCCTGATCAAGAGTCATTCACAAGAGGTCAACAATGAAGGCCAGTGACCCAGTCGGAGACTAACACACAAAAATGTGCCGTTTTTATGGGTACATTTCAAACTGACACCAAGGCACTCTCCTCCTATGTACATTTTTAATGCAATTCCGATCAAAGCATTCTCACTGACTTAAAGGTTACCTACAAAAACATATGCACTGCATTCCAAGGCGGATAAGGCTGATATTTTCAAAATGTCATTTTTCTGCGTAAAAACGCGTTATCTACCTCCCGTGACATCATCGCCATCTCGGGGCACAACAAGGCTTTCAAAGCATAAAAATAAATGGCATCACATCAAACTGACTAGATTTGCAACAGGCTCCAGTGGTCGTTGGCGAATTCGTCAGCAGGCTGACCACCTCCATTAACCAACTAACTAAAGCTAACCAACTGATTTTCGACTGCACACAAAATAAGCCCATATATCGTCCAAAAAAACCCCCGATGTGTTTCGTCTCTTAAACCACACCACAGCACAGGTGTGTGTACGCGTATGTACAAACACACGTACCGAAATAAATAAGCATCCTTTTTTAGCTCCATGCACTTGTTCGGTTAGCTACAAAGCTAATGGTCATTAACGTCGTGGCTAATCGGTTAGCGTGCTTTCGGCTGACCACCAGGCTAACGGCTAACTAGCCGGTGAGCGAGCCGTGACGAGAACGGCGCGCCCTGAGGCGAACGCAGGTACAACCGGCTCGAGAACCGATGTAGGGTTAGCTGCTGTCGATTCGCTGAGGACAACCACCGGCCTTCTTTCTGCCGGACCGTCTCCCACCGGCGATAAGAGGCTCGAACCGGTACTGACCGGGACTGCAAGCCCGTCTGGGCCTGCGGCGCTTCGGCGGACCGCGGGCTAACCTCGGTAGGTTGGCTGATCTCGAACAGGTCGAGCCGGTTGGCGTTCCAGTGGTTGATGATGTCGGCCAGTTTGCGCCGTTCCTCCTCCCTGCTCCCCGACATTCTCGGTCGCCACAGCGCTTTCTACCGGGCCAGGAGAGAAAAAACGTGTAAATCCTTTTCGTCCACAACAAAGACGTCGCGTCCGAACCCAAGTAAGAACTCTGTATTCGTTTAAAAAGAGAGAGAGAGCGCCCGACAAGGTGGAGTTTCGAGCACGACTCTCGGTGATTCCCGTCGCTCTCGGTCACCGGGCGCGTTCACTGCTCGCGCTTCCTGCCGTTTCCGCGTTCCCTCTGCTGCTCTCGCGCTCGCTCCCTCCTCTCTCCGTTCGTTCCCTTATCGCTAAGCGCGACGCGCACTCTCTCTCTCTCTCTCTCTTTCTCTCTCTCTCTGTCCCTCCCCCAAGCCTGGAAGAGGCGCGTTCACGCCCAATCTTTACAATTCGCCGTGCGCTTGCGGACTCCTCCGCCACCTCTCCCTCCTTCGGCGTTCAACACATCCAACACACGTGTGCTTTTAAATCCTTACCTTCCTCCTATGCATGATGCTTGTAAATTCAAAATTTCTGTTTAATACATTTAAATATATTTCAGGCTTTTGTTACAGCTTACCTTGACACTGCTAACCTGAACAGGATATTTTAGAGGTTTCTTTGTTTTGGAGCTGTAGAACCTTCGCTGGATAATCATGAAGCCCCCAGGCACCCCAGTACCTTCCACCCCTCCGTTGAAAGTGGAGTGAGCAGGCCGTGTTGTATGTCACACTCCCTGGTCACAGTTACTGCAGAGCAGAATTCACATGCCACTCCCCCGAAACCAACAAATGTCATTACTGTGGAATGCCAACAGTCACAGGGTTACATTGTCATCTTTTAATACGCAGGGGCTGAGCAATATTCAACAAATAAATCCATACCCCACTGGCTCGAGGTCAGTCCTTATGCGCACCATGTGTGGCACGGTGGGAACTGTGGTGAAAACCCAAGAAGGTTTGGGTGGTCAAACCACCAGACAAACACCATCAGCAAATATGCACCAGGTAGGGCATGTAAACGCCTGGAATGGCTTGGAGTGAGCTGGTCGCAGATGGCCCAGACCTGTCACGCTGCAGATGTTTCCTGTTAGGCATGGGAGATACTGCACTTGGCCCAGCCTGGACCGGGGATGTCAGCAAAGTGAGGAAAAAGTCCAGAAACGATATTGAGGAATGTACAAAATAATTTGTGAGCTTTTATTTTTAAAGACATCCTGTCTGAAATCAGATTCAAAACACAACAGAAAACACGTCTTTAAAAGGATGTTTATATCATTTAAAATTCATACCTGACACATGGTTAGATATAAAATATCTGGTGAGACACAAATTAAAATTCAAAATATAATGTGTAATATGATTCGCAGTATTATGATAAAGTCATTTTGAAGAATAAAAACTAATAGAATCACAGGACAGAAGTACTGTTATAGGCTGCAAAACATTAATATTCTCCACCCTGTAACGCCTACTTTTAAAGACTTTTTGTTTGCTAAACTGTTCATGCTGTAAAGTCTTGTTGTCCAACATTCATGCTGTGATTGATAATAGATTTGAGATTCTCCTTGAAATATGTCAATTTGCCAGGCAGTAGGTTATATGTCCAAACTCATAAATGTTGTGCATGTGGTTTGGCATCTCTAGTTCTTGTCCCTGAAAGAGTGACACTTTTATTTAAGCGGCCTCAAATCACAGATAACCAACAAAAGTGTTGCGGTGACAATTTTTGCTGTTTGGCTTGAAGACTGTGTCAGAATAATATCATCTCTGGAGAGTCAGCTTCACACGAATGTGCTGGATTCCACATTTGAGACTTCTCTGTCCCTGGAAGATCAGAACGATGTCCTTGACCAGCTTAAAGATCAGTGCTCTGTAGGTGGCTGCTTGATGCTTTTGAAATGCAACAATCGTTCACTTTCACAGAGAACATTGATCAGAAGATGCTGCAGTTGCGGCCACCTGTATGGTCTCACCAGCATGGGCCGCTTTAAAGTTATCAGTCTGAGAGACAAGCAGCTAAGCTAAAAGGCCATTCGTGCACAGAGCAGCAGATTCATCAGCGCTGTGATGTGGTGATTTACACTGTGCCTGTGTGTCCCCAGCACAAGGCTCTGTGATGCTCATTCTGCCTTGTGTCCTGTTACTGACACCGATTTATGACCAGCCCAGTAAAGATGTCTGGGAAGAAACAAATATTTGTGGTAGCAGAGCAGAAATTTGATCATTCAAATGTGTTTGACACACTGAGGAAGCTGCAGTAGATTTTTCCTTGTATTAGCTGCTCTTCACATTAGACTGCCCAACTCTTGACATTCAGAACAGTCCTAAAAACATACAAGAATCATTTTAAAACATATGCAACCATAGCTTTATTTTAGCTGTTATAGGTACTCAGTTGTGTTTGATGGACATCTGATAGAAGCTACTGCTACTGTTATTTATTTTTTTACTCCTTTGCCCAAAGCAGCTTATAATGTTATAATGCTTATAATGAACTGATCAAGGGTACCATAGCGACGGGGGCGAGGGGGGGGGGCAAACTTTATGATTGCTTTTCAGTTTTGCACTTACTGAACTTTTACATATTTCAAGGACAGAGGGTATTCTGGGAAATAAGGATGCGCTGCATTGTCGGAGATGCAATAACAACCTGACATGGCAGGGTATTTAAGACTCTGAAGATAATTATTATTATGACACAATTTTCAACTCGCAAACAGTGCTCTCATGCCGAGGAAGCTGAACCAAAGTGCCTGCATGAAAATAACTATTTAATTATCTCAAGTGAACAGACAAAACAGCTCTTTATTAATGTAATGCCAAAAAATAAGCAGATGCTAGAATCTGCTTACAGACTTCTCTTTGATGTTCAAATGAAGACCTTCACGTAGTGCCAGAGTTTTGAAGGGGAGAAATAGTGAATATTGTGTATTGTAGAATAGTGTGTTTTGATACCCAGGTATTGTTTTGCAGTATTCAGCAGTATTTTGCTGCATGCTTTGGCACACTGTACTCTGCTCCTAACTGAGCTCAAGGCCTGTGTTTACCTGCTTTGAAGTGAGAGGAAACTGGGGGAAGATAGCTGCTGCAAGATGATAGATTTTATGTTTTATAGGATAGCGCACAAGTGTGTACTCACCGAACAATTCAGGTTAAGCACCTTCCTCTAGAGAATATTAAATTACCTAAACTGTACCACCAGTGCAGTTGTATAGTGTGTATATAAACAGTACCTTGTGTTTTATACTATACACATAGATACAGAGGTCAACAGCTTTTCAACTCAGACCTTCTGAACTCATTTATACCATCCAGATTCAGAAGAAAAACCACAACAGAATGAAAAGATTTACATTAAAGAATTAGGAATTATGATTTTGAAGAAGCTGGAGCCTCCATTGCATCATAAAGATTTGCTAATTTTCTGATGGAACGAAGTACATAAATTGTAATTTATTCTGGTCATGTACTGAGCTCACATTTCTGATAAGTTATTCTCAGCCATCCATGCTTTTGTGGTACCCGTTGCTTTATTGTTGTCACGGATTCACACGCGATTAATCTTAACTTGCTGTAATACTCCTTACTTCAGTTGCAACACTTACCAAGTTTTTTATTTGGACTCTAATAAACAGGGCGCTAAACCTTGAGTCTCGGCACGGCCTCCACAAAAATGACCCACAAGACCTCTGCATGTCCACTGGATTTAGTTATGACCAGCAGTGGACCAACAGCTTTGCCAAGTGTGCCCTGCTGCACTGAGTTTACAACAGCAGAGTTTGCCACTTCACCACAACATTTCTCCTCAATCATAGCATCCAGCCGTCCCACACAAACCTGAGGGATGTGGGGAGGTTCAGAGCTTCCACTGAAACCTGTCCTCTGGGCAGTTTTAAAGAACATTTCAAGCCTCTGCACTACACTGAATATTGCTAAATGTCATCCAAAGCAACACATGATTTTTTTTTTGTAGCTCACATTCTTATTGTTTTTGTTATCTCATTACTGAAATTAAGCTGCTTTTGTCTGATGGGTCTTTTCCTCATGTGTTCATCTGAATATTTTATTCAACCAATTGAAGCTAAGTGCTGTGTTCAAAGATAGATGACTGATAAAAAAAAAATTGACTAAATATATTTGAAGATGGATTAAACAGTTTTTTCACATTTTTTGACAATATCCCAAATGTAGCTGTTACAACAGAGCACATTTATAAAAAAGAAAAATTAGAGTAACAATCGCCTGCTTGACAGCTGAAGCACAGGGAGACCTGTTTGGTGCTGCTTGGTCAGTTTCCAAGGCAACGGCAGATGGGGAGTGCAGGATGAGTGTCTGGGGCTTGATAAGAATTTAAATGGTAATCAGAATTCTGAGGGGAGTTGGCTGATGACTTTAACGTGTGCTGCACTCATCCTTGTAGCGTGAAAATAGAGAAGAGCCTTATGATAACTAGCATGGCAGCTATGGTATGAATGCCATGGGTTTGACTAGATTTCAGAGACTGACTGATGCTGATTTTTTTGTCATAGCAAAAATTATGGACAAAGAGGGCAATCATGTTAAAATCACTGCAATTCAAACAAAGGAGTAAAAACTGAACCTCTCCTTTCCATTGTAACCTACTGATAGATGAAGTACTGATGTAAAAAAAATACTCCTTGGTGACAAATTATTGCAAATTGTGCATTTAGTGCTTCTCTTTTTTTTATGGTTTTCATAGAATTTCACTATACTGACAGTTTGCCGCTAGAATATTTGCAACTCACTGAACAGATTTAATTTATTTGAGCATTTATTGCAAAGCCTTGCTAGCCAGGGTGTAGTATTATTCAGAGTCCATTAATGTCATCATTTGATTTCTGCTCTAGCATCAGCTGAGGTCTAAGCCCATGGTGCCCCTTTATTATTGAGATCTATGGTGCAGTTTGCAGCCTTTATATTTTACATTTATGGGGTGGATGATCTGAGGTCAGGAGTCACCACAGGCTATTCGCTGAGTGAGAGGCACAGATAACATCATCCGAAACAGGAAGAGGCCGAGCAGTCTGGCAGTATGGTTTCCTTTGTGGTTTCCGCTTCAGCTCTGTGCTGCCCAGACTGATAAAATGGGGATTACACTGCCTTCTCTGTGTCCCAATATACTGTATGTACTGTAAATATGCAAACATTTTTCAGTTATATGCTTTTTGTCTCATTCTAATGGTAAAAACTCAAGAAATAAAGTTTTTATATAGGAAAAAACACTTGTTGCTTGTACACAAAAGTTATATTGACAAACTTGCTGTCATTCTACTAGTAATTTTGCATCAATTTATTATTTCAAACATGACAATAATTTGTTTGTTTGTGCTGAGGTAGTTTAACCAAAGCCAGACAGCAGGTTTTTAATACAGCTTCCTTAGACCCAAAGGACCTGGGTTCCAACACCTGCTCTGGCTATAGTACCCTTAAGCATTGTACTTATCCTGAATTGAGAGAGTAAATACTACAGAGCTGTATAAATTAGTAAATAAATCTAAGAAGCTTCGTATACAAGCCTAACATTGTCAGCTGCTCTGGAAAAACATACAAGCTCAATTGTAAATAGACTTTTCTCAGTTTCTGTGATAATATTTGTAAGTGTTAAAGAGTGAATAAAACTTCTGAGAGAAATGCTAATAATCTGTTCCTTTGTTAAATCTCTTTCATATATTTCTAACTATATAAATTGTTGGGCATACTAAACTGCTATCTTCCTCTAACTTGGTAAACTCATGTAAAGCACTTTGGATAAAATTGCCTGTTAAGCTGCTTTATTATAATGTGAGGTAGCATTAGCATGGAGAAATGAGCATCACTCAACTGCTGCAAGGTAAAAATCTATAGAAAAGAGCTGCTAGGCCACAAATGAAGATGGATAAGAGGCAGCAGATTGATGAAGGATCAGAGATGAAGCTGCTGCAATGAGACGAATCTCCTGCTTGTAACGTTTATGCTCACAGGCCTAATACATGCAGCAGCCCTCACCGCAGCTGGATAACATTTCTTTTTAAGAAATAGATAAACAGCAATAACACTGACAATTCCAGAGATCAAGTGAGAAACTCAGTTTAGGTATATAAATGTCAAGTGGAACCTTGGGCTGGCCAATCCCACTCTCACATAGTCATTCGCTGAACAAAGAGGCACTGTCAACAGAGTGCCCGGATGGAGTTTTAAGTACTGAAACACTAAATCACTTCTAGTCAGTGGAAAAAGGCAAGTTATACCTGCCAGGAGGCTGCTGCCATGGTTTACCTGCTGTGATGTCTTGACAGCATTGCAGAGGAGTTCACTCTGTGGCCTTGGGTCACCCCAACACTGTTGCTCCCCGCACCCATGTTTCCAGGTCAGTGTAGGTTGCCACTGGTGAAGCCCTGAAAGCTGCACTTTGGCTTCCACTTGGCAGTTTGCTGATGTATTTCCAGGGCAATTGCTCTCTGTAGTAACACCGCCATGGAGCAGCAATTGCAGCTTGTCAGCAGATGGGTTTGCTATCACAGCAACAGCCTGTCAGCAAAATGCACACTGAAGTTGCAACATCCATTGGCAAAATTACAGTTTTTGGTTTTGACGCTCAGAGCAGATCGGTCTCTTGTTGTTCTTAATGCACTCTAATAAACATTCAAAGATAAAATGTGACGTTCGTATCCTAAATGGTCATTTGCCATCTGCCTTAAATCACAAATCACTATGAAGCTCTGTTAAGTCTAATATCTACATCGTACTATATCTACTACATCTACCTGTAACCATTCCAAAAAAGCAGTTAGGATTAATATACTGAACAGATTTAATTTCCCAAGGGTAATGTGGCCACTGACTATGTACGAGATATCAGTCACAAAGGTGGAGAAGCTGGAGAGGCTGATTAGCTCCTATATCAGAAAGTGGCTGGGGGTTCCTCGGTGTCTAAGCAATGTGGCGCTGTATGGGCAAGGAGTCCTGCAGTTGCCGCTATCAAGCTTAACAGAGGAATATAAATGTGCGAAGGTGCGGTTAGAGTTGCAGCTGTCAGGTAGTAAGGATGACGTTGTAAGAGGCTTGGTTCCTAGGATAGGTACAGGCAGGAAATGGGTTGGTGAGGCAGGCGGTAAAGGAAGGAAAAGCGGATTTGAGGCAGCTGAATTGGTCGGGAAGGTACAGCAGGGACGGAAGGTCTCGGTACCGGATAGAGACCCTATGGAGCAAGGAGACTGATAGGAGAGAAGGAGGTTGGTGATAGGGCAGGTGCGTCGGCAGGAAGAGAGAAATAGGTGTGTCAGGGCGGTCTCGCAGGGGAAGCAGGGACAGTGGGTAAATTGGGATGGGGTGGAGAGAAGGAGGCTGAGCTGAGGAACTGTGAAGATGGATGCATATCAAATAAGGTTCCTATTAGGAGCGGTTTACATGTGCTGCCATCACCAGAACCTGAAGCAGTGGGGGGTGGGGACTCCGCTTGTACTTGTGCTCAGAGGCTGGGACGCTGAAAACACATTTTAGTGGGGTGCAAGATTGGTCTGGCGCTGGGTAGATTTACATGGCGGCATAATCAGGCGTTAGCCTGGCGGCAAACTATTGAAGATTGGAGGAGGCAGGTATGTTTAGAGCAGGAGGTTGAAGGTACAGTGGTACAGTTTGTTAGAGAAGGGGGTAGGAGCAGATATAGAGGTAGGAAGGAGTTAGGTGTAGTAGGGGGCTAGAGGATTGGGGAGATGCAGGTGACCTGGGAGGAAGATTAGTGGTGCCCCAGGAAATAAGTCAATACAAGCCAGAGACCAGACATGGTGCTGTGGGTCAGCAAGCCAACGGGTGGTGTACTTATAGAACTCACGGTTCCGCGGAAGGATCGTGACTACCCACTATGAGAGGAAGAATAGATATACGAAATAGCGTGTGGAAGTAGGGGCGTGGTTGAACGCGAAGGTGATGTACACTGAAGTCGGTTGCTGCGGGGTTTATAGCCCGGACGATGCTTTGATTTGCTGCGCTAACTCGATTCGGGGCGGAAGTTGCAACGAAGTGTGAAGGAATTGTCGTACAGGCTGCGGAGCAAGGAAGTCTCGATCTGGAATAAGAGGACCAGCGGATGGTAGCGGGCGGCGGCGATGAGCAGGTGGGAAGCCGGTAAGCATTAGCGTTGCAGGTGTCATGGCGGCTAGTGTATTGGCGAGGTTGTTAGCTTAATAGGTGTGATGGGCGGTTAGCTGTTAGCAGGCGTATAGTCGAAGCGAAAAGTAGGTGGCGGCGGGGCTTTTTCCCTTTTTAGGTCATGGGTAGAAAGAGCGGTGAGGGTGAGGACGCTGAGGTAAAGAGTCCGTGAAGGAGAAGCGGCGGGTGGCGAGTGGTGCGTGCGGTCGGAGGGAGCAGCTCCGGACGCTTTGAGCCGCGGTTGAGCTCTTCTGAGGTGTCGGTGGGGCCTAACTCACTTAAACGCCGACGGGCGAAGGTGCCCCACTTGATAACTTCGATGAGATGACGCTGCCATTGCTGCGCCACACCATGGTTGGCACTATGGCTGGTGACGAAGTTAGCTGGCAGAGTAGCGGCTGGTAAGCGCAAGCGGGGTTAGATAGGTGTCAGGATCCCCTTATAAATCAAGCTCCTCGGGTATTTAGCGACTGTGTGTGCTATATGAACCTGGTAATTCGCCTGGCTAGTGACTGCTGTGAAAAGTACAGCTGACAACTAGGGAAAGACCTGGTGACGGCATGGAAAGACAGCTGACAGGGGGAACAGACCCCACCGGGGCTGGCATGGGTTGGCACCCCATGGCAGCAGCAGCACAGTCTGCAAGCAGCTGCACTGCACCCAAACTAAAGCTACAAGTGTGATTAATGCATTGATACCCTGTGAGTCTGCGAGAGCAAGGGTGGAAGATGACTCAGAGGCAGATGATATGGTTAAAGACCCTGGAATGGAAACGACAACGAGTGGGGCTGGTGCAGTAAGGGGGGTTAGAGGGGTGCAGGAGGATAAAAAGTTACAGGTGTGTTGTTGTGGGTGGCAGAGAATAACTACAGCTCGGGGCCTTAGGGTACACCAAGGAAGGAAGAAATGCCTGCGCGAAGGAGCGCAGGGGGGTCGCATTGATCAGTACTTCTTGAGAAGTCAGGCAAATAAGTCGAATGAAGTCCAGCGACCGGTAGAAAACCACAGCTCGCAGGATATCAACAGAACCTCTGGCGCAGAGGAGGAAGGGGCAGGCATGAGAGATGGCGGTGTAGACGGGGTCCGAAGGAGTAAGGAGAAGAGCTGTGAGTTGAAGCCTAGAGTTAGGTGGCCTAAGGCAGGTGAAAAGGTAGTATGACAGACTATAAATGCAGATCTGGTAGGAGTGCTAGAGGGCATGAAAGGGAGTGCACAGGTTAAATTGGAAAAGTTGGGTGATGTGATTTACCAATATGGGATGGACAGGTTTGGGATAGAGCAGATTAGAAGAGAGCAGTGCCAGCAGGGGGGAAAGTCAAGGAGACAAAAGGAAATTGACAAGTTAGTAAGGGAGAGGCGGCAGCTGAAAAAGCAATGGAAAAAGGCTACGGAAGAGGAAAGACAGGGGATAGAGGTGTTGCAGAAGGAGGTTAAAAGTAGGTTGGTCACACTTAGGAGGGCAGAATATCTAAGAAGGAAGAGGAGGAAGAAAGAGAGGGCAAGGGCTGGTTTCTACAGAGATCCATTTAAGTTTGTGAAGGGATTGTTCAGTCAAGAGAGGAAGGGAAAGTTAGAGGTGTCCAGGCAGGAACTGGAGAGGTATTTAGAGTGTACTTATTCAAGTGCAGGGGAGGTTGGGGAGAGGGGCCTCCCAGTAGATATGCCACCATTGGGAAACATAACTGCTGAAGTAGATGTTAGTCCACCAAAGTGGAGTGAGGTGCAGGAGGTGGTAAGGCGTGCAAAGGCCTCATCCGCCCCAGGGCTGAATGGGGTCCCCTACCGGGTTTATAAAAGTGCGCCAGATGTACTCAGGTTTCTGTGGAGGTTGTTCAGGATAGTGTGGAAGAAGCAGGTAATTCCAAAGGCCTGGCGTAGGGCAGGGGGATTATTTCTTCCGAAGGAGAAGGTATCTAGAGAGATAGGGCAGTTTAGGCCAATATGTCTGTTAAATGTCGAAGGTAAGATTTTCTTTAGCGTGGTGACACAGAGGTTGTCAGATTACTTATTGAAAAATAAGCTAATCGATACATCAATTCAGAAGGCAGGGGTTCCAGGTTTCTCGGGATGTTTAGAACACACTAGTGTGATCTGGCATCAGATTCAGGAAGCCAAGCAGGAGAGAAGGAATTTGCATGTGGTGTTTTTGGACCTAGCAAATGCCTTTGGCTCTGTGCCACATAGTCTTATCTGGGGTGCGTTTGACTTTTTTAGAGTACCAAGCCAAGTACCAAGGAATTGTCACAGGCTGCGGAGCAAGGAAGTCTCTGGATCTGGAATAAGAGGACCAGTGCGGATGGTAGCGGGGCGGCGAAGCGATGAGCAGGTGGGTGCCGGCGAAGCATTAGCGCGTAGGTGTCATGGCGGCTAGTGTATTGGCGTATAGTTGTGTGTGTTATATGAACCAACAGACAGAAACTCTCCACAATCAGACCCTGAAATCCAGCATCCTTAACCACACTTAGCTGCTGGCCGTAATTAATACATGCTGTATAGCCTTTAATAAAATATCCTTATTTTTAATCTCTTTTTAAAAGACAAGATCAAAGCAGGAGCAGCCATAACAGTGCAGCAGCCGAGTACCAGAGTTTCTTCCCAAAGGAGAAAAGCAACAGACGTTATGTTTTTTAAACTATGCAATCCAGGATTAAAGAACAAAATATATTTGCTCATTGGTCTTTTTCCTGATATTGGATTTAATTAAGGAAATATTTCCCACTGGGCCAAGTTGGTGTTTTATGTTCTTAGTGAGGGAAGATGGAGCTCATTCCCCAGAGTCAGAAACTCCCGATCACAACTGCAGTCCAGATTTTTCTCTTGTTTACAGCTGCTTTTTGTTCCTAAGCAACAAGTGATTATATAGGACGTTACATCATATCTTACTTGCTGCCAACTTATCAAATATTTATCAAAAGTTGTGTATTTATTTTGCACCCCATTCAATTTCACCTAAATGATCTCATCAAAAGAATATTTGAACTGTAGTTTTAATGTTTTATTGGCAGAAGATGCAGTGGCAAATAAAGAGTCCTACTAGTGCCCTTCAACCTGAATCGGACCAGTAAAATGTTCATAAATGTGTAAAATGTGTTGCATTGGCAAAACAACTGTATAACTAACTTAACTGTTTATTTGTACCCCGATTATTTTCATCAAGGTAAATGGTGTGGTTAATAAGCTGTAAGACCGTACATCGCATAACGCTAGTGTGGTTGTGATATAGTGGTTATAACCCTCCAACCACAGCAGCAACACATGGCAACCAGCCTTAGAATTCAGTAACTGTACCACACTCGTATTTAGATACGAGATAGGACCTTCAGAATACTGCATTAGTTGTCTGGTATTGCTGTGAACTGCTTTATTCAGGCAGAGAGAGGAGAATCATGGGTGCTGAGGTCTGCAGATGCATCATTAGCCCACAGTATCCCATTGCTGATAGAGTGAATGTGAACTCTACTAGAGAAGCTCCATAATCAAGATGGGTTCGCCATCCTCTTGAGGAAGAGGTGTGCAGACGTTGTCCTGCTGTGGAAACCTGAACAGCTTTGTTTTTGTCTGCTGGAGCAGGGTTGGCCATCTGTGAGTGGTGGGTGAGAAACCCAGGGAGACTAATTAGTGAGAAGGCACTTCCTCCCTGGTCCACACCTCCGCAAAGTTCTCCAGCAGACTGAGGAGAGCATGTAGCCCGGGAGGGTCAGTCTCAGTTAGGGTGGAGAGAAGCACGTCCAGCTGCCTTCGGGAAAGACAGAATGTTACCAGTGGTTTAATGAATTTTGGATTGTGGGTCAAATCTCACACCATAATGTAGCTCCCTACACAACATCAGGCCCTTAGCAAAAACAGCTTCCATGAGATGGATGTCTCTGCCATATGGCTGTTATAGTTTAATTGTCCTGCTCTGGGTGTGACCACATGCTTTGATGAACTATGGAAAAACACCAGGGCACAGTCATGGTCAGAGTTTTCTTGTGGAATTTGCAATGATTGTGGATATGATTTCAGGAAATACCAAGGAATTTTCGTGTTTTTGCAGCACAGCATAAACTCCCTTTGCAGGCTATCTGTCCAAATGAATTTTTTATGGCATAAAAGCAAATTAAAATAAAACTTAGAGAACAGACATAACTAAATCATTAATGTTCATGTTTGACAGATGCCATAATCTTGCATTCATCAGTCCCACCAGGATTTTTCAGATTTCTGTAATTATTACAGCTCAAAATGGCTGAATTTTAAGGACTGGTTTCTAAAAATTGCAATGCCATTTTAGGACGTATTTATTGTAAATATTTTGCTGCAAAATTCCAATAAATTATTACAACACTACATGTCAAAATGAAAAAGATGATTTTTTCAAAATAATTCATCATCAGTCAACATCTGTAATTAGTAAAGTACAGCCAGAACTTTGAACAATTTTTGTTTGTTTCTTTTCTTTCTCTAGAAAAATTGTGGGAGTAGGACCAAATTGCCTGGTATCATAATAAATGTGATCATTAACTGAACTTGTAAGAATTGCTGTGATTACACAGTGGCAAAGGTTTATGATAAAACAGCACGACAGGAGAGACTCTTCTGCACACCAGCACCTTGTAAATATTCACCAAACTTTTTTAACATATAATATAAATCCAGAGTATGTCCTGAATAGGGCCAGAATAAAAAGTGCACTTTGCTGTGCAAAGATTGGAAAGTATATTCCAAATTGTTCAAATTTTCCATCAAAATGGGAAAGTTGGTTGAAAACACAATCCTGATTGTGTCAGAAGAGATGTTTCCAACCTTGAACGTCAGACCATGCTTTCCTGGATTCCTATGTACATCCTGTTCATGAAGGCTGTTTCTTCCCATGGTGGCACAGAACTCAGAGCTACTGCCATTAGATCCAAAGGCTGAAGGTTTAAATCCCACTCTTATCTAGCAGCACCCTGGAGAAAGGCACTCACCTCAAAAGATGTTTCAGTTAAGGGTGCCCCCCCGATTCAAATGGGTGACATCAATGGAAGTAGCTTAATATTGTAAGTGTCACATAAATTAATAGATGAAAATGTCTGGTAAGTGATAAGTGATAATCCAGAATTTCTTCCTTTCTTGGATGTTATAGACTCTTTGCAAAAAGTGTTATCTGTGCTAGCAGAATAATTATCTGCAAATGATTTCTTTTCTACTTTTTTTAAACTACAGAACAACACGCACGAACCTCCATAAACATTCAATTTTCTACATTGATGTAAATGCTTCTCAGCAGCTACCTTGCAACCATCTAGCTTACTTCTGCATGAATACATTTTACAAATATTAATTTCCTAAATGAACGCAACAAATGAAATTTTTGTGATGATTTAGTAATTGGGTTGTACCAATGGAAAGAAGAAGCAACAATGGGAAATGAGGAGAGAGGAGAGCAGCATTTCCTGTGCTGTTATATGGTGATGCTGATGTGTTTCACAATGGGGATTAAACAGAAGCAAACAGCTGAAGGTAATTGAAAAAGGAGGAAAGTGGCCCTTCCTCACTATCATTCCCAACTGGTGCACATTTTGCCAAACACTCTTACCTGCACACACGCCGTTTCAGGCCTGCCATTAGGGCTGGCACTGTCTTGCCAACACAATTTCCTTTTCAAATCATTTCCTCTCCAAAAGGTGTTTGCCTGCCTGTGTTGGTTTCTCTCCAACAAACCAGAGAGCAAATACTATGCTCACATAAAGGTTGCTGCATTAAATGGTTATGGGTTGTGGGTTTGCCACCTCAGTGACTCAAAAAGGATGCCGAAAGAAAAAGAGAAAAAGATTATGGGATTTTACAAGTATGGAAAATGAAAGAAAAAAACTTGTAGCATGTACACAAGATAATCCTCAGTGAGATGTTGGAGGAAAGCTTATTAATATCTGCAGCTGTTACTCTTCAGGAACTCTAAACACCGCTGCTTTTCTCCAAGCAACTTGCAATGTTAGGTTTATGTACTAAGATACTTAGGGTTATTTACTCATTCCATATATTTGGGCCATTTTACAGTATCATATGAGGGTCAGTGCCTTGATCAAGGGTACTACAGTATTATTAGACATTTGGACCTCTGACCACTTTGCTTCATACTGCCTCAAGATACAGTCTCCTGACATCTTGTGTAATGTTAATGTGAATTAATTTTATATTATTAATGTGTTAGTAGTCTTGCTGTAGTCTCCCGCTCAGCAACCCCAGGGAATCAGGCAATCTGTTTATGGTTTGTTTACCTGCCCCTTTCTTGGAATACCAGAACACCAGCACATCACCAAATTCACTGAGGTGTAAAGCTGAGTTTACTAGAGTAATAAGCTGAACTCCCTCCATACTGTCACCATCTCACTCGGGTTTGGGTCAAGGGATTATAAAAAAATTAAGAAGACTTAAAATCTGTGTATTTCATTGCATATCGAACAGTCAGAATACAGCTGGGGGGGCTGATGAATATGAAAGCTTTTCTGTTCATATATTTTTAAATACAGTATTCATCTGATAAACCATATGGCAATAGCACTAGAATGTGGAATGGCATGTTGACATTCATGAACAGCTCTCCTGGTGCATTGAACGTGTGTGTGTGTGTGTGTGTGTGTGTGTGTGTGTGTGTGTGTGTGTTGAACGGTGATCTGATGCCTTGCAGTCGCTGACCCAGAAGCAGGCCTGAAGGGAGCACTGCTCTGCCTCGTGGGCTTGTTCCTCTCCGATGGTTTGATGAGGAGTGGGATGAAGGGAGAACAGCCTGCATCCCACCTCCCTCACAAATTTGGCCTACCATTAAACTTGGTTTTCGTGAGGATCTCACAGGCTCGTCTTCCATGGCCTCTGCAGGGGGTCACCTTGGTGGTGTAGTTAACCTGTGTAGTTAACCTGTGCTGAATGCACTCAGTGCCTGAACTGGCCTGTCAACCCTTCATGTTTTCATATTTATCAAAGTGGTTTTACTTTTCTGTGGTTTGTTGTTAGAAAATGATCTTAAAAAATGTATTATATATTATTTGTGTCTGTAATGCTTGAACTGTACGTAGTGGCAGTAGCAAATATGGTAGCTCTACATATGAAAAGGCTTCCTCACCGTTCTGCATCTAAGTTTATTTGTTTACACTCAGGAGTAGAGGTAAGGAAATTTACATTATTTTTCATCTCGTTATATAGTAGGTTTACATTTTTTTTTACTATTCTAAAATATAGATAAATGTAGGAATTCAATTTTTTTATAGTGAATTTTTTTTTTCAGATTTACTGGATCTATAGGGTAAAACCAAGCAATTCATGGAATTATAGTTTTGGCAAGAGAGTAGTTTATCACCAGTTCTGATGTTTAACTGTTAATGGTAGCTACACCTCTACCCACCCTTGCATGTGTACCTGTGTACAGTAAGTCCTTTTAAAGACCTACATTTTTCTAATTTCTGTAAACCCTGACTCCAGGGACCCCTGTCTCTTTCTTCGTGAAATACTCTGGTTGATGTATAAGACCTCTTTTCACTTGCTTACACGCCTTGGGTTCAGAGCGGATGTGGAACCGTGACACTACATAACCAGTTACATGACCACAAACCAATGTAATGACCATAGATCAATGAAAAAAGAAGCACACCAACAGTTGGCAATGGAGGTTACAGCATGTACCAGACTGAGGACAGGGATGCACTATTAACAGCTTAGCCCTTCTATCAAGCACCACCAAAATAGCAGCAGCATGAATCCGTTGGTAGGTCTTGAAAGGAGCTGACAGCCACTGCTGCCAATAACTTTGCATCTTCTGAGCACATTTGCACTCCTCCACACGGCAACCTGCCTATAATTCATCTACTTCAGTTTCACTCAAAGTCTGCATCACATTGCATGAAAAACAGACATTTCAGTTCCATCCATGATCTGTGTTCAGCCATTACATTCTGCCAAGTAGCTTTCTCAGAACATGTGGTGCAGGAAAGCCAGCAGCAGATGTATGCAAACATGAATAAATCACTACTCTCAGAAAAGAATGGCTGGTCAAGGAGTGGGAGGGGTGAAAAGTTCTTTCGTTCTTTACGGCTTGTTTTTAAACAGGAAGGGTCAGAGGTCGCTGTGTCAGCTGACCTCACTATGCAGGACCTTCCTAGTGGTTGTACTGCAGGACCTGGGGAATGTAGTACTTCAATGTAAGTGTTGGGACTGTCCTCCCCTTCACACCCTGACTCCGGCTCTATGTCACCGTGGAAACCAAGGGAGGGTTGTCATTGGCTGAGGGTGCATTCCGCTCCTCAGCGGGCCGTCAAGCTTCAGAGATCGAGGCCTTTCATGTGTGGAGGCCCGCTGTGCGAATGCTGCCTCCTCCAGCCCTCCCATCCCTCAACACGGCTTTATCAAGTCTGCTTTGGTCATGCAGAGATGCCGGCAAAGAAAACATGATAGCAGAAGAGTGAAAACAGTAACAGCATTAAATATGAGTTAAACCAAGCCAGAAACACAGTCACGATAAAGAAACAACTTAAATGTTAACTCTGTAATGTCTGATCTTTAAGAGTGTCAGCTGAGGCTCGATATCAGCAGAACTTCACTAGTACTCTATTAAATTTTACTGTCTCGCAGGTCACATGCCTGAGGGTCGCACTCCATGATGATGAGTTTGAGTTCCAGTCTCATAAGCAAACTCTAGGTCTGGACCTCATGTCCAATCATGAAATTGTAACAATGCTATTTGGAAGAAAGGCCATTGCAGCAAACCTTCTGTGTTCCTGTGGTGATCCTGAGGTTCAGTGCCTACAGCTTCATAGCCCCCAGTACAAGGACTTCAGGTAGCAGGTGTGAAATTCCACCTCCTGCTGTAATACTGTTGAACAAGGTATTTGTCCTCAACTACAGCAGTAAAAAATATTAGAAAGCTGTATAAATGGGTAAATTATTAAGTTTTTGTTGCAACAACACTAAATCACAGAAACATAGAGATAAAAGCAGCAACACAGAAAAATAACAACTACATCAAATGCAGTGTGTGCAGATGTGTCAGCATGTGTCAAATTTTGGCATCAGCCAAAAAAGAGAAGTCGGTGTTCTTATCATCTGTACAAAAGCCTGAATATAGCCAACAGCAGCAGGACCTCTTAAGTTATTAAGACTAAAAAATAAGACTAACATAGGTCCTTAAAAGGCTATAAGGCTTAAATGTAACATTAAACAGATATAATAATATTAAAATTTGAGTACTCCTTGCTATAACTATAGTGGTGTCACAAGCAATAAATTCAACTTAAAATTCAGGTTTACTGTAAAACAACAATAGCCCCAGTCATATAGCCTGTTGTAATTTTGGAGACAAAAGGAACTGGAGCATACAACCCAGTTTAGCAAAACAGAAAACAGAGAAAACAGAACAATACCAAGAAAGAGAGAGAGAAAGAGGGGGAGAGAAAGAGAGAGAGTGAAGGATATGAATTTGAAAAGTGAAGCCAGAATATAAGAAACAGTAACAAAACCCCCAAGTGAGAGGCAGTCAACCACCTCCTACTTACTAACTCCTAACCAGACATCCAAGCGCCACCACAGGTGAAACAGGGCTGCAAGGGCAGCTCTGCTGTCTGCTCCTGGGTGGCCACTGAATTAGTTTTCAATTCCATTCTTGAAGTTCAGAATTTCAATATTCAGTCTCGATGAAACGAGTGTCAACTTCATCCATGCAATCAGGTAAACCAGAGAATTTTATCTCCAGCGCTGCTATGGATGAGAATTCCTGTTCTTGAGGAGTAACAGCGTCCTGCTGACTTTCCATGGTGTCTGACTTGCTTAGCTTAGCCTCCATGCGATTCATATGATTGATCGAATCATTCCTAATTTTCCAACGCTTGTCTTGCGCAAATGAAAAATCTCTTAAGCCCGCAACCAAATCTACAGCGAGTTTTCGTCAAAGATGTCCAAAGCATCCATGGTAACTTTTACAATTGTGTAGTTTTACTTGGACCTTAGTCAGTGGAATAGATGTTCAGCTGTTTCCCGTTTAGAGAACACATTGAGGAAAAAGTCAGATAAGCTTTAAAGCCGGTTACAGCAAAAGAGGACAGAAATATAAAAGTTGTTGGTCTGTGGAGAAGAAACAAAATTTATGTGGCCATCTTGGAAAAATGCCCACCTGACCCATTAAATGGGTAAATAATTGTAAGTTTAATAATGCAAGTCACTATGGAGAAAATGTGTGCCAAACACAAACTGCAGATGTAAATGATAGGATGAGATTTGCATGGTGGGGAAAGGCCAAGGTCAGATGGCCTACTAGACTAAATGGAATTTCATGCTCACTGTACTGTCAACTCCATGGTGAGAAAAAAACCATTCCAACCCTTCTGTTTCACAAAAATGCGCTCATTTTAAACTGATGATGAGGGCTGAAGTTTTATAGTAAAAATTGTTCTCACACTAATGAAATTATTTGTCATTCATTCGGGCATTTTGGCAGTGGCTCATCCAATGGAGTGTTATGGTAGTCCAGAGCTTATCCTGCAAGCACAGCCTATGAACCAGGGTACAGCCTGAGTAGGATGCCATTCTATCGCAGGGCAAACACACTCACTAATTCATATGCCAATAGACATATTGAATCACCAACCCACCCGAAACACATGTCTTGGGACTGTGGCAGGAAACTGAAGCAGCTGAAGGAAACCCACATAAAGATGGGGGAAACAAGCAAACTGCACATAGGGTGAGCTGGGTGCAAACCCACATCTGAATCATCAGCCCGGAAGTTGTGACGCAGCAGCACTGTGTGTGAAATAATTTGAGAAGAAACATTGTTATTCATTCAGTTGCACAGTACTTCTTAGGACAAGGTTATGACTTCCAAGTTGAAAGCTATGGTAAATTATAATTTGACTTGAGACCAAAGCCACTGACCCATGACTGGGTCACGTGACCCTGCACAGAAGCTGTTTTTTTACAAATCTCTTGTTCCCTTGGATTTATTTATCTCTGATGATGTGATCTTGGCCTGTTTTTGGCTCAGGCAGCCCACTTATACCCCTCAGATATAGAAAATGTTACCCACAGGCCTCTCTGTTCTTGGGCCACAATTTGCAAGTATGAGTGAGACGCCGCCAAGTGAGAACTTGACAAAGCGGAGACTCCACGCTCCTCAGGCTGCCCTTGAACATACTTGTCATGGCCGGTTCATCACTGCACTTGGGAACAGGAGGAGACAAAGGGGCAGTTGCATTATTCATGGTCCTTTCACTCCAGAAACTCACTCAAACTCATTTTCTCCTTCTCTTTCTCTCCGATGACCTTGTTGTTCTTCTTTCTCAGTAACATCCAGGTGCTGGGTTTACTGTCCAGCCTTAATACTTTCACAGAGTATATTAGTATATTGGAAACTAACATAACTACTTGACTCTTTCAAACCTTCACCACACATGATCTGCGTCGGTCTTTTTGACTTTGTTGTCAAATACCCCCCTGCACGATAGCCCATATGTCCCCCTTACTGGACCCATGCCTCTGTTCAGTGGTCACACAGAGATTCCTAGCCACAAGCACATTTGATAGGGAGCAGGTTGGACAAAGTCCAATCCCAGATGGCACACCTATATGGTTGTTTTTGACCAGACAGGACACTGAGCAGGTTGTATCCTTTCACAGGGCCCTGTTTCATAGCACAATGGCTTTGTTGCTCAGCTTCTGACTCTTCGGGAAAATATGACTTGACTGGTTTGAGTGTTTCCCTTCAAGAGAAATATTTATCATGGAAGAAAGTCACAATGCTTTTTGCTTAGGAATTAGGAAATTTTATCTTTGCCTCTGGAGACAGCTGTTATTTTGTGGTGCAGTCCTGTTCTGGGAGAATTTGCCTCCATGGGCACCAGGTTGCTCCTTCCCGCCCCAGTTTTACTTTAGGATGAAAGCGTTACAGCACTGAGGGCTTTCAGACGCTGCAGTCCCACTCCTGGAGTGTATGTTTCCGAACCCATGGGCAGCTTTTGTAGAAGAAAGCAGAGCAAAGTAATGAAAACATACATTTGATAACATCTGCAAGTCCCTCACTGCTATTTCCTGGAACACAGAAATTTCTTTTGTGGATGTTACTGAAACGCAACAAAAACACGGAGTCTGATTCATGGCTTCGTTCTGCCTCAGCCACATCAACAGGTACTCAGACTGGACTGTCATTTAAAATCTTGACACAATTGTATCACTGCAACACACGTATGGCAGAATCCTCTGTTGGTTTCTGCTAAATAAAGGCATTTTTGTTGGGCGTCAGCATCTCTCAGCCATTGTTTGTTATGCCAGGGGCCAGAAGCTCTGTGGTGACCTCAGCAAATGGGTTAACAATGGGTCCGTCTGAGCATGACTCACACAAATAGCGGCCAATGGCGGGCCAGGAAAAACACATTGGTGGGTGTCCATGCGCGCGTGCGTGTGTGTGTGGGATGGGGGGGATGGGGTTGCGTTCTGCGGACTGCACCCCCACCGCCAACGGCAGAGCAGTCAGGCTTAGTCTGCCTGTTAACATGCGCAGAGGCTTCAGTGGAGTTCTGAGGCCTCCAGGAAGGCCTTCCATCCACCATCTCAGAGGGGTCACTTAGCCACTTGTTTGCTGTGATAAGATGGTGGTGTTTGGAGTAAAACACAATACAAGTATCTTTTTACAGAAACAGCTCTCAAATAGTTGTTTTAAATTCTTTTTGAATTTGCAGTTTTTGATTCTTACAACACTTTTTGTGAAAGTGTCAATTTTGCTGTATCGATTGAGGTCGAGTATCGATTTTATTGTGATGGGAGCAGAAATTTAAGACCAGGTTCTTCACCTGGAAAGAAATGGATTTGGCCATCTCTGTACCTGCTGAGTGCAGTCAAAGGTGTCACTACTTTGCAGCTCAAACGTGCTGCTGATAAAATTTCTCTTTTGTCTCCAGGGAACACAGGGATTGGAGATCAATCACAAAAGTCAGCAGAAATGGCCTCAGCAGGAGAAAAGGGAGTGATGTATGAAGCTCAGTATGGAGAAACACAGCTCAAAGCTCTGTCGTGGAATATTTCTGCAGACCCAGGTGGACCTGAGCAGCAAGGGTTTCTGGGATCTGTTGCATGCGGAGGGGGCATGTCGGGATGGAGGCTAACCAATACTCACCTGAGAGAGTGGTCAGGGTGGGGGTTGTGGCTATGTACACGACTGGGCGCTGGTGCAGCCCAGAGCACACAGGCCCCATGGGGAGGGTACATGCCAGGGATTCCGCAGGGGATTTGGGTCAGAGTTCAGGGGCGTCACAGAGGGGAAGGAGATAACTTTGCACTACAAGTCTTGATCTCCACTGTGGAAATGTTCAAACAGCTGGATTCAGCAGAAGATGATTATTTGCTAGTCTCTTCGGTGAGTGGCTCTCCAGCTGTTCCATATCACGCACCCCTAAGTCAGGTGGGAATTTTGCTTAAAATGTTCCTGGCAGGACAGCAAGGTGGCACTGGTGCCTTTATCTCTTGGACTGTGAGATAAGAAATGGGAGTGAACCTAGCATTTGTCTGAGTGTTCCCATGGTTTCCTCTGAGTTCTCAGTCCCAAAGGCATAATTTTCAGTTGAACTGGTGAGTCTCACCTGCTTTTAGGATGTGTATGTGTGAGTAAAGGGGTGTGTGTGATTGTCCTGTGAAGGATCATGCAAAAGCCAATCCAGGGTGAATCATGCCTCATACCATAAGCTTCCAAGTTCTGGACCATCGTGGCCCTGCATTAGGACAGGTGGGGATGGTTTATGGTTAAGTCTGATGCAAACCATAGACTCGGTAACTCCTGTTGGGGTCACATTGCTCAGACTTATTTATGTAAAGGGTAAGTGTACATATGGAGGAAGTCAACTCGCATTTCATTGAACTGGCTGCTGCGAATGCAACCTGCACCTTTCCATCACTCATGGTTACAGGGCTTAGCACAACTCCTCTGAGGCATAACTGGGCATCCATGGTGGTTTGCGAGCCATGTCACATTAGCATTAGAATATGAGCAATCCTTCAGAGTAGATGCATTATAAGCAGTGTCATGAAGGAGCTTCTCAAGGCAGGACTCCTCAAGCCAGCACATATAAGGGTACAAACGATTCAGGCCAGAAGATCCTGTCTGACTGCAGGACTTGGGGTTTCTCTTCTGGGCAGAACCTGCTGCACGGTGACAGACACAGTACCCATGTGTGCTTTGTAGTTATTGTCATGTTTTAAAATAGTATAATCATGTATACAGATAGTTCTAAAAGTCCTAAGTGTGGTTCCACAACACCTGTATGGTGACTGATCCTGCACTCAGAAATGTTTGTCCAAGAGGTGGAGAAGAGGTTCAAAAAGCATCTCCTTCCTTTTGAATGGCACTCGTTTCGGCCACATCGAGCTGTCTGAGACCAAACAGCTGAGTGAAGGCTGGGCCTCAGAGGGAGACTCTGGATGAACCCTTTGTGGAATTTATCACCACTTGCTGTTGACTTATGAAGGAATGGCAAGAGAAAATGTGATTTGATGTAAGCTGTCTATCTTGAAACGCAATCTGGGGGTTGTCAGGTCCCAAGTAACCAATGTTCTGAATTTGTAAATAAACCAGAAGGGACGGCATTCTTAATATCAGTAGGAAGCAGTGGTTTTGGCTGCGAACCTCAGTTCGTGGTCCCAGCTGGAGCGACATGAGATGCATTCCTGCTCCAGTCTCCTGATGCAGGAGGCCCTGCTCCCCCCACCTCGGCCTGCGTAGGAGTTGTGGGATTGAGAGGCTTGGGTGGAAATCACCCAAAGCACAGACCTGGCACACTGGAGAAGTTTCATGATCTTGTCTCGCTCTTTGGAAACAGAATTTAATATCGCCTTTGGTATGACAGATATATTGCATTGTATAGCAAAGAAGTATAATGTTAATCCTTTTGGTATTCCAACATTTTTTTCTTATGTTTTTCTTTTACTGCTGGAATTCATAGCTCAGAGCTCCCACATTCCTTCTTTCCACACAGCAAACCACAAAAATGATGGCTTTCGAGAAGAATGTCAGCTTTATTAGCATACATTTTGAAAACCATTTCCAGTTCTCACGTAAAAAAGAAAATAATGAAGCCATACAACTCGTCTTCCATTGCATTTCTGAATCCTGTTTGGAGTCGAAAGGAGTACAAAACAGGCGGTGCAGCTGTGTGCTCAGCATTCGCAGATTTGAACAGAAGGACCATTGAAGCCTGAGACCAAATTTCGGATGAAAACAGAGAAGGAAGAGATTCTAATTGATAGGAATTCCTTTCCTATTGTGATTCCTTGAAGCCAGCATTCCCGTGATGGACGGCAGTGAGCAACCGTGGCCACCGCAAAGCTGGCCTCGGCCAATCGCAGGCCGGGGGGACGGCTTCCCGAGGCGCGTGCTCGCTACTGATTGGACGCCTCCGGAATGCACACACTCTTCGCGCAACAATGGGCATCCTCTCTTCACTGCCATCCTGCGCATTCTTCTTGCCGCAAATTAATTTAAATTTATGCAGCCCTGCTCAGGCAGACCGGACAAATCTGTTGCGATCAGGGCAAAAACACAGACTTGATCCGTGCAACCCCTCACGGACAACAGACCGTAAGTGTCGCACCGCCATTTTCATCTAAAACGGCGGCCTGAAAGTTACCTAACATAAAGAATCATCAAATTATTTATTTTCTCAGTTTCTGAGCAAACTGTGCAAACAAACTTGCCACGTCTTTTTTTTTTTTTTTAAACCACATATTAGCAAGTTAAAGCACGACAGGGGAATGTTTACTCTTCCTAACGTAAGCCTTCAAAAAAGCTGGACAGCTGTGGACAAAAATAAAAAAGTTCAACGGGTCACATTGCTAACTGACCTGAGGCACTTCTTAAGCCTGAGAGCTCTGTTATGAAACTGGAGTGGAACAAGAATATGAAGAGGTCTCTCTCTGCTGGTCACTTTTCAAACTGCATAATATTGAAATTAACTCATTTAAAATGTACAACTTTAAACGTACATAAGATCTTCTCAGTAAAGCAGGGCGTGAAAATAATATCCAGAGGCTGAAGAAAATAAAAGTACAATATACAGAAATTATTAGTATACTTTGTCCTACAGGGTTATTGATCAAGACTACTGATACATTTGTAATTCTGCTTGAGATGCTGCTTATTATTACTTCTGTATCTCAGCTCAGTGCTTCTTTGTCTGTCTGTTTGCTTGTTTGTCCTTTATTACCAGCTTTGTTTTTAAAGTCACAGACATGATATTTAGTATACTACCGATACTCCTCATTCTTACTAAGGTTTCTGCAGTCAAAGACACACACAGACACAGACACATACACACACACACACACACACACACACACACACACACACACACACAGCACTACACATATTTGTGATTAGTATTTCCAGGCAGTTCCCACGCATTTGTCTGGATGAGGACACACACCACACACACACCAGGAAGGAGTGGGAGTGGGTTGCTGGAACGAAACACCCGAAATGGCAACAGGGAGGGATAAGAAATTATGTATAACATACACACATAGGATTGGACAAATTACTAATGTAAGGGTAAGAGTTTGATGTTATAGACTTTGTTACCATGTTTCTCCTTTCCACCCATGTGTCACTTTCTGTTTGTGTTATGCACTGAACTACTTACAACAATTTTCTCATTTATGCAGCTGGGTAGTTTTTCCTGTATCAGTTCAGGGTAGGTACCTTAGCCAACAGCATTACAATGGCATGTCTGAAGTGCAAAGAGACTCCCTAGAGCTCCTCACAGGCTGGCCAGAACATTCATGAGGACAGTCTTCTCTGTGTTTAGCAGTCACCACCCTCCTGTGAGTCAAAAGGCCCCTGGCTCTGGACATTCCTGTCTAAGGTAGTGAGGAGATGTCAGCAGAGAAGGCATGAGTTGTAATTGATGTTGATGACCCCAGACAGAAGAAGGAGATAAAACCCTTTGGCCGATCCTGCTCCTTCTCCTGTCCAACCACACAGTAATTCTATCTCTTTCTGCTGTCATTTATCTGAGTCTGGAGACTCAGCCTTGATCATGTTGCCGGGGAATTTCTTCTTATTTTACACAACTGCATGTTCCATAGTCTGGCAAACTGCAGACCCTGTCATTGTCCTACAGTGGCAAGTGAGCTCACTTTCTGGAAACAAGTTTCTACTCATGGAGTGTTCAGCTGATAAGTGTGAGCAGGAAATCAAGACATAACTTCCTAGCTCTTCTGCAGCATTTCAGGGATGTGATGCTCTCATGTGTCAATTTGCTTTCAGTCTTCTGCTCAGTTTGTCCTATTCCTATACTGTGTAGGTCAATTAGGTGCATTCAAACTTTTGACTGGTGCTGTACCTCTGAAAGGTAGAAAACATGGTTACTTAGAGTGGGGTGTACAGGGTGGGGTGGAATCACATCTACATGTTTTTCTGGAAAGATCTGCAACTGTCATAGCTTTAAAAAACGACTGATAAGATCTCATAAAGAAGATTAAGATGCTATGATGCACACAATCTTCATCCATCCATAAAGCTTATCCAGGCTTAATAAATCCTGAACTGTGTGGATTTTGCTGCATCTGCATGATTTCATTTTTGTTGTACAATTTCCTTGACTTCCTGGTAAATCATCCTAGTAAATTATGCTTTAAATTGAGGGCAATGTATGGCATACAGATTGCTGTGGTGATGAACTTATAAAGAAGCATCACAAAAACTATGTGCAGATAAGAGAAGGCATGGTTCATGATAGCCAGTCATACAGGCCCGTTCAGGGCGATTCCTTCTCTTGTGGTTGAATTGTATTACAATCTGCTTATCAAAGTGGAGGAACTGACTTTGGCCCTCATACAGTATTGTATGTCCTAGGGTTTAACTCGAATCCAGACGATGCTTGTTTCCTTTCCACTCTGCTTTCTGTATCCATTGTTTCCTCTGAATGTGACATAGCAAAGGATTGTTATAATGTTGGGATACCTCATGTCCATCAATCATCTCCCAGCAAACCACATTATAATGTCATAACATATCAATAAATTTAGCGCCTTCCAAAAGCATTCAGACCCTTGACAAAAACACACATGTTCCTGGAAACATTACCTACCCAAGGGAGCTCACAGGTGAAGGCATTTTTATGTTGAAATCTGTGATCACTTTGTTGTACAGTAAAATGTGTGATTTTGTCAAAGGTCTGAACATTGCAAGACGGTGTAGACGATCAGCCAGCCAGACAGGCAGCCAGCCAGACAGACAGATAGATAGATAGATGGATGTAGCTGAGTGCTGTAATAAGCCAATACACAATAAATTGAACAGTACAGTAGGGAGAAACATTTCCCTCACAGGTTCTTATCCTGCTACTGTAATTTGGTGCTAGTTAATATGATTAACTTATTAGAAATATTGGATTGCTCAGTCAGGGGGGAAATCCTCTTTTCATCCAACTGGTCCATTATCAGGCCATATGGTGCCATTATCACTGAAATCTTTTAATTAAGGTTATGTCTAATCTGGGTTTACTTTTTAAATTTATTTTGGGTTTACTTTTTAAAAACCCACCAGACTTTTCCTACCTTCCCTCCCTCAGGGGGTCTGGGTTACTGAGCAATGAGGTGCTGCACCTCCACTCTTACCTCCAAATCAGGTTTTACAGTAATTGTTCATGCTTAGATGAAACACACTGCTGACCCTTTATCAGCACAGACTTTTCCTACAGTGGTGCTCATGACATTTGTACAAAGCAACACACATCCACACACATCCACAGAACAATGTGGCTTTTTTAGGAAAGAGAGAGTGTACAGTCATTTATGCCTATTATTTATGATTATTGATCATTTATCTCTGCATTATAACTGTATGAGTTCAGAACCATTTCCTCAATTTTTTCTGGCTTCTACACCAAACTGCCCAAAACTCCAGGCTCCCTGCTGCACTTATTGTTTCAGCCCAACTCCTACTACTCGGCAACGTAAAAAATCAATGCATTAGGCAGATAAATATTAAACATCCTCTCCTTGACTCTGTTCCGAACTTCTGCTTCATTATTTCTGAATTTTAAGCTCACCAGTCCTCCATACCTGGTAAAAAGGAATAAATGACACAACCAAGAAGTTGTTCAGGACGCATCTGCAAAATGCATAAATGCAGGTGGGAATGCAGGCATTGGAAACATCATTCAAGATTCAAAGGTTTATTTGTCATGGGTGAACAACACAGCATAGCAGTGTTGTCCCCATGAAAAGTTTTGTTTCCAGGCATCCTCAGTGCAAATATGGACATAATATATATATAATATGTGTAGTCGGGAGAGGAGAACAATAAATAATAATAAATAGATTAATAATAAATAAAAGAGCAGAACAAATGGTTAGTAAATAGGGATAGGTATGTGGGGAAACGGATATACATCAGGGATTGGGGGGGGGGGGGCACAGCAGCCAAACCAACAGCACACAACAACCAAACCTACAACTACAGACTAAACCTACAACAACAAAAAGTACCAGAGACGGGTGAACCAGACATTAATAAGGAAAAGAGGGCTTGCAGGAGGAGCACTCACCTCTGGCTTCATTCATTATCACAAATTTCTTGTCCTAAAACAGGATTGCAGTGGTGTGAAACCCACCCAGGAAGCACAGGGTGTGAGGCAAGGACAACGCTGACCCTGGACGTAATGCCCGTCTGTCACTGGGCCATTACACACACTCCTTTAGCCCCAAACCCACACACAGTGTGACGTTTACAGCAACCAGTTCACCTGAAATGCAAGTTTTTGGACTGAGGGAGGAAACTGAGAACCTGGAGAAATACCACACAGACACAGAGAAATCGTAGAAACTATGATGAGACTGGGCTGTGAGGCCTGTGGTAAAAATGTGGTAAGAAAATGAGGACCCAATATGTGTGGCCAGTGAGAGATGACTGTGACCCTCATGTTTACAGTCTGACTTTCTGCAGCTTTATTGCCTGCGGAGAGAGGCAGCAACAGTTTACTACTGCAGTGATTTGGCCATGGTGATCACTATCGCTGCAGTTTTTGCTGTGCGTTGTATAACAATATAAATAGGAATGGCTATTTGTCACACTCAGCTGTTGTGCAAGAATGTTCAAGAATGCACAAGGAAGGGTGTGTTCATTTAGAACAAATGCTGTAAACATGTTTCTTACCTGGAAGCTGCAGCTGAGTAGCAGATAAACTGAGAAGTCTTTGCTAGGTTGGCTTCACTTGTATAGCAGGGGAACGCTATATTCAGGCAGAGGGTCAAGGGTCAACCCAGAAGGGACACTTAGAAGGATTCCATGAAGATTTGGATGGTGCACCCCAGCATGGGCTCATGCCTGGGTTAAATGTCAATCTGTCCATCTTTCTATCCACCCATCCTCTTGTCCTCAGTGCTGATTTCAAAGTTATGCATCTTCATGTGTGCTTTTGGAGAGCCAATATGTGGAGGTTTTTTTATAATAATTTGTATTTTCCAGCTGAACACAGTTGATCTGGCTGCCAAACAGCCACAAACAAACATTAACATAATGACAAACACTGTCACTGGAGTGATGTTATTTCGAAGCATTGGATGTGGCATTGAAGATGCTGTGTGACATGTCAAGAGGAAGCTTACATGAAATAGCCACAGAAGGAAGGAGAAGTAAATACAAGTGTATGAAGCCGGTTCAGTGCAGAGCACAGTGGAAAATACGAGTCCACTGTAACAAAGCAGGCAACGTTGGCTTTTAAGGGAGAAACAGGACAGAGGGGTGAAAGCAAAGCCGCCTACAAGTTGTTGCATCTCTGGGTGCTGCTGTTGAAGAACTGGTGAGCCATTTTCATTCTAGTCACAGGTTTTTAGGCCCCACTGCCAACTGGAAAAGCATTGGGTAATAATGTTGGTCGGGCCTGTTTCTGGGATTCGAACCACATTTGCTGTACAGCTAAACCCCCCCCCAGGTTGTCCTTTTATTCATGTCACTTTTGGTTATTCAACAGGAACCAACTTGTGGTAAGAAGAGTTGTGGGAAATCCTGCCAGATGGGGTGAATGACGCCCAGAATCCATTCATAGTGCAACAAAGACTCAGCACTATGCGTCAAAGCTGAAAAGTTTAGAGAAGAGCAGATTAAACATTAAGTTGTGATAAGAAGTGAAGCTGAATTTTTTCCCGATGTTTTTTCCCGCAGTGACGTGAGATGAACCTTGTTCCTTCCCACCTTGTTTCGGCTTTATCAAGAGTGTGAGTGGTGAGCGAAACGGTGTATGACTGCGAGCGTGTCTGTACAGAGACTAGAAGACAGCTGATAAAAGCCTTCCTTCTGCAGACTTGAGGACTTTGGCAAAATGTGGGGACTGAACAGGAACCTGAAGAACATTTTGGTTGTGTCATTTGGGTTTTTATTCCTTTTCACCGCATATGGAGGACTGCAAAGCTTACAGGTACAGCACCACATTTTTTAAGTTGATCAGTAGTAGGAATTGGGCTGAAACAATAAGTGCAGCAGGGAGCCTGGAGTTTTGGGCAGTTTGGTGTAGAAGCCAGAAAAAATTGAGGAAATGGTTCTGAACTCATACAGTTATAATGCAGAGATAAATGATCAATAATCATAAATAATAGGCATGAATGACTGTACACTCTCTCTTTCCTAAAAAAGCCACATTGTTCTGTGGATGTGTGTGGATGTGTGTTGCTTTGTACAAATGTCATGAGCACCACTGTAGGAAAAGTCTGTGCTGATAAAGGGTCAGCAGTGTGTTTCATCTAAGCATGAACAATTACTGTAAAACCTGATTTGGAGGTAAGAGTGGAGGTGCAGCACCTCATTGCTCAGTAACCCAGACCCCCTAAGGGAGGGAAGGTAGGAAAAGTCTGGTGGGTTTTAAAATTAAACTCTGGTTGAATTTAAAAGGTAAACCCAAAATAAATTGAAAAAAGTAAATCCAGATTAAAAGTAAAAAGTTTACACAAATTAAACATAAGTGAATACTTAAATAAATCCTTATATGGTCATTTTAAGAATTATGTGCAATTGTTCATACATCAGTGAAGCAGGCACTCATAAGAAAAAAATTTGTTATTGTATTTTGTTTGCTTTCATTTTTACTCCCTCTGAATCCCGTGAGCTTCTGAATGGTGTGGGAGTTGCACCTTCACACCCCCAGGATAGGCCCAGCCTCATACCCCAGTCTGCGGTTCATCAGGAAGCAGCAAAGCAGCATCTCTGGTCCACTAGTGGCTACCTTTCACCTTCACTAAATGTTCCTAAAAATGTCCCAAAAAAAAAAAAAAATAAAAAAAAAAAAAAAAATATATATATATATATATAGATGTGATGTGATGTGAGATATGATGTTGAACTCATTATCATAGTTATACACTCCGTTAGATCTTAGGCAGCACTAAATTAAACATCATAACTTAATTACAACCTGTAAAACCCATACAAATTTACCGTGCTGAATAAATCATTAAATTATTTTAAGTTTCTTAGCACATAAAACCTAACAACATACATTGCTTTACAGAACAAATCTTGAACGATGGTCATCATGAATAACAACAGCAACAACAACCGTAATAACAGTCATAATTATTGCTGTATTGCTATATTATTTTTGTTTTATTCTGTAAAAACCTTGCTGGATCACATTGCCCGAGTTGGAGTCAGGATAGCCTGATGCTTAGAAATACTAAACTAAGAATGTTGCAGCAGTAAAGCACCCATGAGCTGGTGTAAGGGAATAAAGAACTCGCAGAAGCGGGTAGGCCACAAAACTGTCTTTTGTTCTTAAATTGTAAGCGAGCATTGCAGCATCGTGTTGAAAAAAAATCTGCAATAATATACAAAGGGAGCACCTTGCATTGAAATTAATGCATCGCATTTGGAAACAGGACTGTTTGCCTAAATGTATCCAGACCAGCTTGCACATGACCATCATTTTAAAAAGACTGAGTTAAAAATAAACAAGAATATTTAGTTCAATAAATCTGTCACCCAGGAAACCTATAGCATTAAGCTGACTGAAATAAGAGGTTCAGCTGTGGAATTGCTCCATATGATGTCTTTTTTGGCCACGTTTTTGAGCTGAGGCTGCAATTCTGTTTCACATGTGTGGGCCTCAAGCTGCCTTTCCATGTTGTGGTGTTGCAGAGCAGCCTCAATGCGCAGGAAGGCATGGGCGTTGCCTCTCTCAGCGTCATCTATGCCTCCATCATTCTGTCCTCCATGTTTCTGCCACCAATCCTCATCAAGAACCTGGGCTGCAAATGGACGCTCGTGGGCTCCATGTTCTGCTACGTGGCCTACTCACTCGGCAACTTCTTTCCTGGATGGTAACCCTGCATTTTGCACACCTCTCACACAGGGATTTACTCTGCATTACGTCATTGTGATAATTTATTTCAACATTTTTTTTATCTAGAAGGATTTACAGTACAGATGTTCCTCGGTATACAAATCTTAAAAAAGTTACACTCAAGAAAATTAATTCTCTCCCTCAATATGCACACCTTTTTAGTTTCAAAGTTACAAACCTGAAAACAGTATGTGACCAGGCCAGAATCAAAATTTACAATAAGAACGTCTAATTTCTAGTACTGCACTAGCTTATTATCATTATTATTAGTATTAGTAGTAGTATTACTATGTATTTAATTATTTTCAACGTATTTAAACAATGCGCAAGGTTATCCATGAAACAAAGCATTTCTCTAAGTGGATGTGATACAAACGTAAAGAAAACGTTACTACGGTATAGCACCGTAAATGGTACTCTTACCTAAACAAAGAGAAAAGAAATTTTTGTTTTTCTACCTTTTAAGATGTTTCTTATCCAGCGCCATAGTAATGAATGTGTTATCGAAATATACTGCATCCACCTTTGACAGCGTGTGTTGCTGTGAAAGAGAAACACACTGTTAATGAATGAATGAATAAACGAACGAACGAACGAACGAATGGATGAATGAATGAATGAACGAACGAACGAACGAATGAATGAATGAATGAATGTTCGTGGGCCCTGGTCCATCCCATGAGAGACTTCGCTGAGTCGTAACTCTGCACACTGTTTATTCTGCAGGCCAGCACTAATGGCCACTTCCGTGATTCTGGGCTTGGGCGGTTCTCCTCTGTGGTCGGCCAAGTGCACCTATCTCACAATAAGTGGCAACATGCAGGCTGAAAATGACAAGAAGAAGGGGCCAGATGTCATCAACCACTACTTTGGAATCTTCTTCCTGATATTCCAGTCATCCGCTGTCTGGGGGAACCTCATGTCTTCTCTCATTTTTGGTCAAGACTCAAACATTGGTAAAAACACACAATATCTGGCCACCAAGTGTGTGCCTGTTCACATTTTCCACAGATCTACATCCTCTGACTTTTTCATTGTTTTTGAGATTTCACTCGATGCCTTGGATTTCTTCAAGATGGCAAGCTGCAGTGAGGCCATAGTTCCTATAGCATGCATTTTATTCTGAAAGCTTTGCTGATGATCCTTCTATTTTAAAGGCAGCCTTCATGGACCCTGCTTGTCCATATGTTCTCCTTCATTCTTGCCACGACCTACCTCTTTTTACCTTCATACAACTTTTCTGCAACATGTCCAGCTCCTAATTTTCTGCTTATTTGTCTAATGTGGTTCATTTGTTTACGCTACAGTTTTTTCTTTCCGTCATAGGACAGCATGGGGGGGGGGGGGTGACTTCCTAACTTCATTATCTAAAATTAACAAAGAAAAAAGCCACCACAAATATATTATAACTCAATATAAGCCAGTATAATGCATTAAAGCTACATTCAGGTTTCTCGCATAGAATGAGAAGTTAAGGCTCTGAACCAGGCCTTAGTATCAGCTTTCCTTTTGACTTATTTATTCATTCACTTTGGCTCTTTCCCAGACATTTCTGGCCAAATTCAAAGGTACAACAGCAGGGCTACTCTTCTCATCACCAAGTGTAATTTCTCAGCCGTTCGTCCCTCTGTGTGCCTGGGAAATGTACGCTGGGGACCTGCTAATGGCTACGCTCTGCGTTTTCCCAGCCAGCATCCCTGAAGAGAACCTTCAGTACTGCGGCACGGGTGTCTGCCTGGAAAACATGACCACGGGAGGAAATGTGACGACGCCAGAACAGTCGCTTGTCAACATCCTTCTCGGCTGCTATATTGGTAAACGCATCTGTCTTTCGTTTTTGCATCTATGTGATTTTTGTCCTGTCATAATCATTTACAGTGAGTCAACAGAATCCTTCTTTGAACAATACTACAGCAAACATCCCTGGTGGAGCTGTAACATCTCTGTTACATAACAACAAAGGCTGCCAAAGTAAATAGTGCCACCTATAGGGCTCACATAAGCAAAACGCTCAAAGGTTAGCGGTCAGAATCCACTCTGTTGTGCCCTGCAGGTGTTGGTGTGTTTGCTATAATCCTGGTGGCCATATTTCTGGACAACATTGACAGAGAAAATGCACGGGACTTCAGGGTGAACAGGGAGCCGTTCTGCAGCACCTTCTTAGCCACCTTCAAGCACCTGAAGGACAAGCGGCAGCTGCTCCTCATACCCTTGACCATGTACAGCGGATTTGAGCAGAGCCTGCTATCTGGAGAGTACAACAGGGTGAGGAGACAAACTCTTGCTTGTCACCGGTGTGAATGTCAGGAAGTTCACTCCTACTTTTATTAAAAAGGCCTCTACATGCTGTTTTTCCCCGCTGCAGTACTACGTGACCTGTGCTCTTGGGATACATTATGTCGGATATTCAATGATCTGCTTTGGTGCCATCAATTCTGTGGCCTCCTACACTGTGGGAAAGTTGGCTCAGTACACTGGAAGAGCTTCCCTCTTTACATTTGGTAAGAGGCTTCAGGAAGAAACTATTAAAAGGGAAAATGCTGAGCTGGAAAGCATTCCTACCCAACAGGCCTGTTAATTGTTCATATAAGGTGGTTTATAAAGACCCTAAACCCACCCAGAGGGAACTGGCAGGGGCTCCTTCTCAGCTAAGCATTTGTCCTTTTTCAGCTGCTGTAATAAACCTGTCCTGCACCCTGGGTCTTCTTTTCTGGAGGCCTCATCCAGACCAGCTGCCAGTGTTCTTTGTGTTTCCCGCCCTGTGGGGCGTAGCTGATGCTATTTGGCAGACGCAGACCAACGGTAAGCCCCCAACTTCCTGCCCTGATTACTCTTGCACACACTCCACCGGCCTTAAAAAAAGCCCCATTTCACATCTATGTTTAACACAAGACAGGGATACCGATTCTACATAGGTGGCATGCTCAGTCAATCATAATCCTTATCCTAACCCTAGCACAAACCCAAACCCTAACCCTAGCCCTAAGGCTGGTCACTGTGTGATAAAGACTGTAGTCACAAGCCAATAGTGCTTGTTTGTTGCATGCAATGATTTACACTGGAATTGGAGCAATGTCCCATGGCAGGTGGTCTTAGACCTCACTGACTGCATGACACACAGTAGATCCATACAAAAGACCCTTGTGTGCAGTTGTATTACTAGCATGTGGTGCTGTGGTGTGTTGGTTACTGCGACCAGTGTCAGCAGTTAATGTACAGCCCTCCATTTTCATCACATGGACACCTGCATGGCATTGTGCACAGCACCTTCCCAAACATTTCCAGCCAAATTCAAAGGTACAACAGCAGGGCTACTTTCCTCATCACCAAGTGTAGCTTCTCGGCCATTCACGCCTCGATGTCCCTGGGAAATGTGCGCTGGGGACAGAGACATAAATGCCCCTGAGGTAACCCAGCTCCACTTTGCGTTCCAGCACTCTACGGCATTCTGTTCCCTGACCACAAAGAGGCAGCGTTCGCCAACTACCGCATGTGGGAGTCCGTGGGCTTTGTGATAGCCTTCGCCTACAGCAACTTCATCTGTCTCGACATCAAGCTGTCCATTCTGATAGCTGTGCTGGTGGTCTCCATGATGCTGTATGGCTGGGTGGAATACCAGGAGCAGAAGAACCCAACAGTGAGCAAAACACTGAGTGACAACAAGGCAGGGTGGAAGAAGGGTGAAGACCTGGGGGCTGAAAATGACGCCACAGAAAAAGAGATCATAGCCCAAACTATGTTGTAGGCCAGTGCAGACCCTCTCGCATCTTCTTCTCCTCCCCATCTCATCTTCAGCTCCTTGCCCAGCGAACCCCATGCAATTGCAGCTTTTTGCAGACTCGGCTGATTCAGCCTGAAGGAAAACCTTAAGTCTGGATTTAACTTTCATTAAAGAGTTTTATAAAGTTTTTTTTACGTTATAACATGACTAAATGTGTCCAGTTGAACATTTTACTTGAATGATGCGAAGAAAAAATGTCACTTTTAGGGGAAGACTGAGCCACACTTCACCTGTTTGGCTCCATTTTATAATGTTTAATTAAAATAAAGGCAGTAAAGGAATAGCAGAGGAAATAAATATTTTAGGTTTCCCGTGGCTTTGTTTACAAGGAAAATGTTTCAGCCCAAAATTAGCAAGGGTATAAGGTTTTACAATAAATTTGTTGTCTGAAAGTTGTCTGCATCTCCTTTTGATTAATGTTGTATTTCAGGATGCTTTGTTTATACTAAGCTGGTGATGTAAGCAGTAAGAAGATGTAAATATCTTTTACCAATATAATCATGAGAATTAATTATGCTAACAATGTGTTTTTGCATATATTTTAGAAAAAAAATGTACATAACATTAAAAAACACTTTGAAATCAAGCAGCCTCAGTGTGCAACATGATCTGTTTCTTTTTTAAATACATTTTTACAATATATCCTCCACCCATCCATTGATCCTTTGGACCACTTTTCCTATTCGGGTCCTCCGAAACGTAGGGCGCAAGGCAGGGTTTGCCCTGGACAGGACACCAGTTGGCAGCACAGATTACGGCTAGGTTGGGGATCAACGGTCAGTTTGCAAGTCGCATTGGTCGTAAGTTGGATGGTACACATGACAGAGTGATTATTGGTTATTAGTGTGTATTCCACCATACGGCAATTTCTTTCCAAACATTTGTAGATGTTTTTGGCCTCTTTTGTTTATTTCTGGCCACAGTATAGAATATTGTATAATGGCCCATAGCATTGTTAAATAACCCTTAAAAGTGCTTCAGTATTCTTTGCCACATGCCAGAGAGATGTATTAAGCGCACAGGTGGAGGTGGTGCTATCTTCTGGGAAGATGTTTGTTGTCCATAAATGTCGTGCTGTGCAGGGGTTTTGGTGTCCCCCTGTGAGATGCACGATGAAGGGAAGACTTGTGCAGAATTAATGTCAACTTTGTGTGACGTGAAACTCATGAGAACAACTAACTGATTTTTTAATTGTAAGGTGGGGCTGCGGTGCAGCAGGAACAAGAAGATGGTTGCTGGCTGTGTGTTGGTGGAGCGAGTGTTCACCTCACGCGGTTGATGATGCCACGCATACATACTGTGCAGGTACGCATGTGCAGTATTTCAATGCATTTTCATAACTTTTTCAAAACGCTTCCCCTACAGTACGAGCTGCATAAGCTGCCCTCGGTTACGTCATGGTCCTCTGTTTTCCTATAGTTGTTGGCGGTCGCTGTTGTTACTCTGCAACACTGCACACAAACTGTACAGGTACTGTACATGGTACTTTACAAGTTGTTCATGTGCAAATGGCTCAGTTAGCTATAAGATGCTCATTTGCTTACCAGAGTTCTGGAAATCGTTTTAAAAGTTGGATCGTTTTCATTAATTTCATTTTTTAAATTATTGCTGTTATGTATTTATTTATTTTACTGCCATATGTTGAGTACGAAGACAACCTGTATGTCTTATTCAGGTTATTTTCTTTCAATGATGTTAATATTAAGTTTAACCTTCAGTGATAAACTTGACATTTGGAAACATCACTTGTGTTCCAAAAAACACAGCTTCCCACAGTACAGTGCTTAAAAAGTTTCTAACCAAGGGGATAGCATTCATTTGATCTGTAATCATGCAGTTTTCTTTCTGAGTTTTATGTTGCTTTGGAGAAAAGGATCGACTAAATGAATAAATGAACATGTGAATAATTAATATTGGATTAGAGGCTTTGCTGAGCAACTGAGCAAGTTTTCCAGCTGTGCTGCTAAAACTGCTGGCATTATCTTCATCCAAGCAGTCTAAAAAATGAGGCTGCAGAGTGTCTACAGCTCTGAAAGTGTCTGCACTGCCTGTGTTTCCTCCATGGTTTCTAAGATAGAGAAACCTGCTCTTTCCCCCGACCCCCATTTCCACGACCGTGGCTCTGCCCCTGGTTGATGATAACTTGTCGTCCGTTTATTGCAATGCCAGGGTGTGCGTGCAGCAGTTTCTATGAGCACAAGCAAACCTGTCAGGTTGTCATTCAAACACCCGCAGCTTTTGTTTCAGCAGATCTTCTGCTGAAGCAATTCATTAGTTTTCAGTTCCTCACTCAATGGTAAAACAGAAAGGCCCCTTTGTGGAGATAAACCACCAAGATCATTTTTGGTTGGTATGCTGTAAAATGCCTTGAACTACTGTAAAAAGTGTGAAACATCTTAAACTGTTCTTCCGCCTCAAATGGTCGCACCAGAGGTGCAGAATTTCACAATTCACCATAATTATTCAAAGAGTAAAAACTGAAAGTAACGTCTTTACTTTACATGACTGGCTGTTTCACGGCCTGGTATGGCAGCTGTAATGTGTCAGACCATAAAGCTCTGCAAAGAGTGGTCAAGACAGCACAGACCATCACCAGGACTGATCTGCCAGCCCTGCAGGACCTCCACACCCAGCGCTGCAAGAAGAAGGGACTTACCATCCAGAGGGACAGCAGTCACCCCAGCCACAAACTATTCTCCTTGCTCCCATCCGGAAGACGCTTTAGAAGCGTTCGGACAAGGACGAAACGGTTCCGGAACAGTTTTTTTCCCCCACACCGTAAGACTGCTAAACCACTGACCCCTCCCTGGGCAGTGGAAGAGTCGATTGGGGTCTGTCTGTCTGTCTGTCTATCTGTATGCCTGTCCCACCCATTGTGGAAACCCGTCTGGTTCACCCGTTTCTGGCGCTTTTTGTTGTTGTAGGTTTAGTCTGTAGTTGTAGGTCTGGTTGCTGTGTGCTGTTGGCTTGAATTTACTAACCGTTTGTTCTGCTCTTTATTCATTACTAATCTATTTATTATTATTTATTGTTCTCCTGTCCCGACTATACATATTTATTTATGTCCATATTTGCACTGAGGATGCCTGGAAACGACACTTTTCATGGGGACAACGCTGCTATGCTGTGTTGTTCACCCATGACAAATAAACCTTTGAATCTGAATCTTTTCACACTTCATTTGTATAACCCAGGGTGAACAATGTACACCTTTGGTTTTGGGAAGATTAAGATGCAGCATCTTTAAAGGATCTCTAGAACCTGGTCCTGCAGGTGGACCTGGACCTCTTCTGACTTTTACTTTTAGGAATCTCTGTGCATGATGATAGAACAAAACACAGTGCAGTGGCCTGCTTTGTTGACATTAACTGGTATGGAAACAAAATTCTTCATGGAGGGTTGAAACACTCTTGGTAACAAAAAGAAGGACAAAGAGCTTAATCGCAGCAAAGTACAGGGTTATCACACACACCACGGGGGTGCGTCTTTACCCAGCTTCATCCTCATTCCGACATAAGAACATGAAACACAATGCAGGTAATGGATATGGAATGGATTTCCTCGTGCCTCATTCTTCCGCCGAAACTCATTCTGTGCATTCAGGCGGCTGCCAGCTTGATGGCCTGAATGTTCAGCCCCATTTCCAGGTGAACGGGAGGTCAAGGTGCAACACGTAGCCCACGTAACTGCGGCATCGTTCCCTGCTTGGTCTGCTCAGGTTTATCATCAGGCCAGGTTGCAAAATGTGAGAATATCCCTAAAGATTAACATCAGTTTTATGGAGCAAAACATGCTGTATGACTTGCTGTAAAATTACAAAACGAATGCCACGCTTCAGTACATCACTAAAGCGTGCGTGCGAGAGAGTCATTCTCTGTGTGCATGGCTGTTGTGTAGTCACTGTGCAGTTATTCTGTATTTATTGTGCAGACATTCTATAACTATCGTGTAGTTACGGTGTATTTATTGTGTAGAGCAGTGTTTGAGAGGGGTCGCCACATTATTTGTGCAGCCTCGTTCATTCCCCAAGCGCGCATTTAGGGGCGAGCCACTTAGCGCCCCCTATTGGGCTCTGTTCCCAACCGCATTCCACCGCGTATTGATGTGAGGCGGAGGCAATAAAAAACACGGCTGTGTGTCACAGAGACCCTTTGTTTCTATTGGATAAAAATGGAACTAAATGTTCCCGCCCACGACACCGCAACCCCTCTCAAAATCTGCGAAACGATCAAGCTAATATGACTGACAGGGCGGACACCTATAAGAGACGAGCGCGGCGAGGGTGGGGCGGAGACAATTGTACAGGCGAAGGGGTCCGGCGCCGGTTTGAAACGTCAAAAAAAAAAAAAAAGAATTGAATTCATGTCTCTCGGATTTATTACAGTTTGCAGAAATTGTGAAGAACGCCCGGCAAAGTGTAAAGCCACTAGAAAAGACATTTTTTAACAAAACACGCACAGGATGATAATAAACAGCTTCAGTCCTGAGGCCCCCGAGGCTGCAGGTTTCAAAATCAGCGTCATGTTTAGCTTTAACCGATCTCATTGTTTCAATTGCTCAACTTTTGTCCTTCTCTTAGTTTGCATTTGGAAAAGGGCGGCTCAGGAATCTGTTCCCTGTTTTAGTTATTTTATTAACAATGTTTGCTTTGCACTTTTCTGTGATACTAATTGAATGCTTGAATGGAAACAAAAACTATTGTTTTTTTATTATACGGCCATTGCTATTTGTCTTTGCATGGGTTTGCTGACGTTGTGGTAATAATTCTCTTCTTGGGTAGGATGCTTCCAATGCTACCAGTTTTCTTATTTGGGTCTTCGGACTTTAGTCATTGAGCATTAATTGTGCAGCTATTGTGCCAAACTTGGAAAACTCGCCCGTTCCGTTGGTCCAGCTCCGGTCCATCACGCGGTCCGCGGCTGTCATGCGTATCCTGGCAACCCGAGTTTCAAAGGCGCTCGGCCGACGTTCAAACCCGCCAAAAGCGGTCGGTTGGGGACCGGAGAGGAGCGGAGAGATCTGCGCGGACGGGTAATTTCGTGCTTCTAGGCTTATGAACTGTATGTTTTAAACTGTTACATTGTGTTTATCTGCAGACAGAATTATTATTATTATTGTTATTATTATTATTATTATTATTATTGTTTGCAACCTCAGTTGGACTTTGTCGTGTTTGTGTGACTCAGGTGCCACTTTCACAATTTACCAGCAGTTTTTCTCTACCTACAGTAAATTATTTCTTCCACGGCAGTAATACATTGCTGATTTTGCAGTGCTTCGCAAACTTCATTTTCTTCCTTTCTCACTCCTGCTAAGGGGTTCATGGGTGCTGCACCCCTCGTGTTCCGGCTGCAGGGCACCGTGCCGCACCTGGTGCGCGAAGTGCTTCTGGACCGCGGCTGGGAGGAGTACGATGAGCGGCGGCACGAGGAAGGTGACTGGAACCTGTATTGGCGCTCATCGGCATTCCGGTATGTGGACTTCTGCGGCCTCCAGCCGTGGCAAAGGCTGAACCACCACCCGAAGACGGTGGGAATCACACGCAAGGACTGCCTGGAGAGAAATTTGAGGAGGATGAGGGGCATCTTTGGTGCCGTGCTCTATGGTTTCAGCCCCACCACTTTTCTCCTGCCCAACAACTACACACACTTTCTTGCAGAGTTCACGAAACAGCGGCGTGGTGGCCGAGACCATTTGGGCATCTGGATCTGCAAGCCAGTGGACCTGTCCAGAGGAAGAGGAATATTCATATTTGAGGACATCAAAGACCTAACATACGACTCCCCTGTCATTGTCCAGCAGTACATCAGCAATCCGCTGCTCATTTCGGGATACAAGTTTGACCTTCGTCTCTACGTTTGTGTGAAGAGCTTCCACCCTCTCACTGTCTACATGCACCAGCAGGGTTTGGTTCGATTTGCTACAGAAAAGTACAGTCTGGCCTCTCTGGACAACCTGTTTGCCCACCTGACCAACACGAGCATCAACAAACTGGGGCCTTTTTATAGGTCGGCAAAAGATCGGGTGGGTTGGGGTTGCAAGTGGCCCCTGGGTAAGTTTCGCAGCTTCTTGCAGGGCCAGGGGGTCAATGAGCTCCTCCTCTGGCAAAGGATCAACAGCATTGTGACACTGACTTTGCTGACGATAGCACCATCTGTCCCCGATGTTCCAAATTGCATCGAGCTCTTCGGGTTTGATGTCCTCATTGACGCCAACTTGAAGCCGTGGCTTCTGGAGGTGAACTGCAGCCCCTCGTTGACCCTGGACTGCGCAGCTGACTTTACAGTGAAGAAGAGCCTCTTGCATGACCTCATTGACCTGATGAGCTACACTGAGATTGACAGCCTCAGGGGGAGGGGTTATCCCAGCCCACAGCATGGACTGCCGTGCCTCACAGGCCTTTGTCCGCCTGAGGGGACCGGTTTTTCCGCATCGTCCCTTTGGAGGGTGGCGTCAGAGCGCATGCCAACCTCCTGCAGTCGTACCACAGTCAAACCATGCAAACGTGTTCACGGCATGAGGAAGTCCCAGGTTTCCATACACCTGCCAACCATTAAGGATGTTGAGTCAGTGAACACAGGGGACTTGTTTGAAAACAGCCTCAAGAGTCTTAAACCACCTGGAGGACACCTGTCCCTGTGTCCTCGTAAGCTACCTGCCGTCCTTCCAGAGAAACACCAGTGTGCCACTTCCTCAGCGGACCACAGTACCCCTCCTTGCCGAGTGGGTGACTTCATACTGACTTTCCCTTTCAACGAGGTCACGCTGAAGGCCTCACAGAAGAAGCTGGAAATGAAGGTCGCCATTCAAGAAGTCCACAAGGTTTTAAACTGGCTCATGACCTCTTGCGCTAACAAGATGGAAAATTGGCGAGATGGTAGACTGGACAGGGCTGTGAAGGACAGCTTCCCAACGTTGTTCTGGGGTCTCAGGAATCCACCTCTCCGTAGTGAGTGCTTCTTCCCAAGGTGACCCCATCATCTCATGGACATCTACATACTAATAGAGTATTTTACTAAAATTGGGTGACACGGTGGTGTAGTGGGCAGCACTGATACCTCACAGCTAAAATTTGACAGAATTTGTTCTCCCCATGTTTCAGTGGGTCTTCTCTGACAGTCCAAAGATGTGTTTCAGGTGAACTTGTTACTCTAAAACACCTCTACAGAACGAGTGTATGAGGTTGACCTGTGAGGATGATGACTGGGGTCCTATCCAGGGTGCAGCCTGTGCTTCCTGCATAGCCTGGACCACCACACAGCCATACTGGGCAAATGGCTGTTAATAAATTCATTTCATATTAAGGAAACACTGCGGCTTCAAACTGTCAATCAAACGTGTAATTTTTTTCATAATATTATTTATGTTTTGTTTATTCTGTTGCATTAATGGCTGCAATATAACATACATCTTGCAAAAACTGAGGGACATTCTTTTGTGTGCATGTGGATGGTGAAATAGGAGAGCTGCAGGCCGTGGTGTTAAAAGCAGGTTGGCGCGGTCATGAAGGTAAACTCACTCCAAGGTTCTAGCCCAGGAAAGGTGAGCAGCTCATGAATAAATGGGGCCATTTTGCCCACAGGAGTTTCTTGTTGATGCAGACGTTCACACAGGGTTTTTAAAAAAAAAATAAATAAAAAAAAACTTCTGGAACTGCAGTTATCGCACAGTTAAAGTTTTCCTTCACCGTGTATTTAAAAAATAAAGATTGTCAGAATGGTAATGAAGCACAATGCAGAGATGTTAATGTGTATCTGTATCCTTCTATTGCTATAAATCCCTTTATAACAAATAAAATATTATTTTCACCTCTTTGTCCCAGTCTGGCCACTGAATCCTCCCACTGTTACAGCCAACAGCAGTGCACAGAACATTTCCTCCAGATGTGACTTCATCATTAGTGCCTATTAGCTGCTAATTTATATCCAGCCTGAATTATTAACCTTCTTAACCTGCTTATTAATCTGATTTTCTGTCCATGACAATGACGCCGGCTTTGTCTTTAACACGCACTCTGCCTGAAGAGTATTTTGTCTCCTGCCTTCCGTTTGTGTAGATGGTCTTGATGGTCCCATCTGGATACTCTCGCCTCTTGAACTGCGCTGTGTGGATCTCCCTCTGGCCGTTGGGGAACTGCACAGTCTTCTCCCCACTCCTGCAGCACCAGAACAAAAGCAGCGGTTGTCATGCTAGACCAGGGTGCTCCAGATCAGATCTGCCTGTGGTTCTGCAGGGAGGCTCTTCTTACCCTGCGAGCTTCACCACTGTGCCATCTGGAAAGACACTCTCCTCACGGCCATCTGGGTAGACATGCTTCACCGTCCCGTCGGGGAAAATGATCTCCCTCATACCGTTGGGGTGGTGCTTCTCTGGAGGAAGTGACAGGTATTGATCTGATGAGTCCTTAGTGGCCTGAACTTGCTGGTGTTCTATGAACACCTGGGAGATATAGCCCCAGCACACTACAAAAGTCACCCAAGAGTTCAGAGGAAGAGCCCTGCTGTTGTACCCTTGAGAAACATCTGCTAAAAACTACCAGCTTTTAACCATCAGCTAAATCAAAACACTAAACAGCTGGAATTACTATCAAAAGCAAACTTTATGTGGTTCTGAGGCCCAGAACTGATACTCATGTATGCTAAGATATCACCAAATCCTATTAAAATGGGCACAATAAGGCATTTTCCCTTCATTAATAACTAATTAATTATGAATTGGTTCATAATCCTATATGGTTGTCTTTCTTAAGAGCTGCTACGCATCATTCATTTAGAAGTTCACAAACATGACAAACAGCAGAAAGATGCAAAAAAAAAATAAAAACCAGGCAAATGAAATTACATTTAGCAGACAAAATGACATTATTTAGCTGCAATTGGTGAGATTATTAATTGGTCATTTATTGGCTGAGAACTTAATACTGCACAAACCAGACTACAGATGCACAGAAGACTGCATGGTGACTTCAGTCAGTCCTTGTAAATATGAAAAAGTGGTGTTATTAATCAAAACCCCTCAGAAAACTGAATTTTCATAACTCAGTCAAGGGCCTCTTGGGGGGGGGGGTGACTGCACCTAGTTTGAAATGATGAGATTACCTGTCAGACATACCTATCTGCTGGTTTTGGAACTTCAGAACCTCTAGGCCACTTGGGTAGGTGATGTGGGTGGTCTGAGTGTTGGCATAGTAGTAAACCTCATGTAGAAATAAATAAGTTCAATATTAGAGAAGGTTTTTGATCACGGTTTCATAATGGCAGGGTTCTGAACCGCCGTCGTCTTCATTTCCATCTGCACTGCCGCCATGCCCACAAGACTCACCACCTTCTTATCGGCAAAGATTCGCTTGACATCTCCATTGAAGAACCGAACTGTGGTGAACTTCCCATCGGCGCTGATCTCCTTCTTTGTTCCACTGGTGAAGGTGATGACACGGCAGCCGCTGGCGAAAAGCCACTCGGTCTATAGGCGGACGTACAGAAACTGTGTTTTCCACAGTAAATCTGACAGGAAGGTAAAGCCTAGGCTCACGGCAATCAACACACAAAACAACAAGCGTCTGCATCAGGTTCTGCTCATGGTGTGACGTTATTGTTAGGTTTATCGCCTGCGCAGGGTAACATTTACACTATTCGCACAGAATGAGACTACCTTGCCATCTGGGTAATGAGTCTCCTCTCTGACCTCATCTTCCCCCTGCCCGTATGCCACTTGTACCGCGGTGCTTCTCAGCGCTTGAGGAGTGGAACTTGAGTCCTGGAATGACACCAGCGTTTCCTTTGCACTTTATGGTCTTTTATGCGCCCAACTTGTGATCAAAGGGTTGAAATCTGATAAAGGCCTCTGCTGTTGTACCCTGAACCACTTTTGTAAAAAAATATGCAGTAAAGTGTAAAGGTGTAAGATATGTAAGTAGTTTGTAAAATGTCTGAACTGAACAACGTTTCATCGGTGGAGTCGATCTCAACTGAACTCTTTCGGGCATCGGGTTTGATAAAATGCAACTGAGCTGTTTAGTCTACTTCCATGGCCAGGACTAGTGGCCTGCTGGCCTACTGCTGCACTTTCTGTGCTGTGAAAGCAGCGGTTGCTCAAGTGTGGGACGGGGGCTCTGTTACCTCAAAGTGACCCGACCGCAATGATGCTGATGCGTTTGTGCCTGCTGATGGCGTCTGTGTTCTGCTGGGAGTGGAACTGCGGCTCAGATGCAGCCCCGCTGCTGTCTCCTGCTTCCAAAGCAGTGCAAGCAGTAAACTCAGCAAAATCACTGTGTTCCTTCCTTCTGGATTTGTTATGGTGTCGTGACCCTTCAGCCCCCAGATCGCGTTAAAAGCCGGGTGTAACAGATACCCACCCTCTGTCTGCTCCCACCGCTCGGTCTGCAGAGGAAGTCGCTGGAGTTTGGGGTGTCTTCTGTGCTGCCGCAGCTCAAGCGGTTTTGTCTCACTACAAGAAAGCAGGAGACATCCATGTTATTATGGCAAAAAACAACCGACAGTGAAGTCTTAAGTGGACCGAACAAAGTGTATAAAATCCAAGTCAATACAAAACAAGCATGAAAATATCAATTGAACTGCACATACAGTAGACCAGGTAACAACATGCTGTGATATTTTACTGTCGGTGTGGCACGTATAAAATCAATGGCTCATAATTCAAACCTTTATTAAAATCCATTTCAGTTTCCTTGGCACTTTACCATCTGTTACTGCATTTACCTGGAGCTGGAGATGGCCTCTGAACACCTGTGCGAGAGCGGTCATTCGGCTGCACAGAAAGCGAGAGGCAAGTCGATTAAAATGCTGCTTCTAACCGTTTACTTGTTCTTCAGAAGGCCGGTTTCAGCCACAGAACAAAAACAGGTTCCTATCCAACAATTCTTTCTATTTACTTTTTCCAGAACCCATGCAGGCAGTTCTGCAGTCAACCTTCATTCATGTCCTGCAGTGGAACAGAACATCTCAAGCTCACTGACCCTTACAGCAGATCACTGTGTGAGCACTGCAATCGGACTATTCAAACCCTTTGAGATTATCAATACATCAGCAGGGTCAGGGCAGCGAAGCAGGACATGTGGCTGAAATTCATCGTCTGGGATGTTCCTGTGCTCAGCGCACAGCTCATCTTTATTTGATGGACGTCCCCGCTACAGCTTTAATGAGAACCTCAGCAGGCAGTATACAGTTTCACTTTGACATAACTTGTTCCATCTATTATTAAGGCTGGCTTCATAATCTCGATCAATTATTCATACCCCACATAAGAACCACGTAAAATCAGATTTTAGCGCTCATTCTCAACAGAATGGGAATATTTACTACACTGTTTGAATAAATAAGGGCACGAGAGGTCCTCCTGGTGGCACTCTGCTAATCCGCACTGTTATGAATTATTACAGACTGCCTGAAGAGTTTTCACACACGATTAACTTAGGGCCTAGGAAACAGAGCCAAACGTCACTACTGGGGGTGGGGGGTCAGAGCATGTGGGGTGAGGGGACTAAACTCAGCGTACATGCAGGACAGCATCGCTCTATTATAAGTGATAAATTAACACTGCTAACTGAAGTATACATTACATTTTTGGTAAGGAATGAGAACAACTAAAAACCTACAGTGGCAAGAGGGAGAGGAACTCTACTCACCAAATTGGGTGCTTGTCAAGCAATGAGGTTCTGCTTCTTCTAAACTGTCGGCTGTATTTCCCGTTTGCGTTTATAAATATATTTGATATATATTTACCAGATGGTCTCCACAAGACAGAGGCCTCCCTCCTGTGTGCATGGTAGCAGGTGCTGCCCCCTTGTGAGCTGGAGGTCTGTGGAGTGCTGGTGTAGGACATCTGGCTATGGCTGTAGATGGAGTTCTGTTCTTGGGGCCTCGTGACACCGCTCTTGTGGCCTCGCCGTCCCATTGCCACCGCCCAGTAACACAGTCTGCTAAGCTCTACATGTGATGCATATGGTCTGTGAGCTCTGAACTGGTACATTTAGCTGTGAGTGACCCAGCTTAGTCTGACCAAAATCCAGCAGAACTGCAGTTCTGGGAGACCCCCTATACTGGAGCTTTACTGCCATTTTCCCTATACATTTAGAAGTCCAGACAATGTGTGTTAGTTAAAATGTATGAAAATAAATCAGTATAGTCGTGCAGTTCAAGTTCATACATTTATGTGAGGTGCAAGTAGGTAACAAATGCAGCCACAGAGTGGAGCTGTTTGGAAAGTTAGGAATAAAAACGCTAACCATAAAGTGGGTCTATTTCTGTTCTTCCACTGTCGATTTTTATTCTCTTTATTATGGATATCATTTCAGATGGTTTGAATGGCACAAAGAACCACAGCCAAAGTAAAATGACTCCTTTGCTCTGCTTGTAACCACATACTGTACATATCTATAAAATTGTTCATGATAAGGATTACAATCATTTAGTCACCAAGAGGGCAAACAATCTCTCTGCACACAGATAGCAACAAATAGTGCTCATTACCTGGGCTTGAGGTGTGGACGGCCTTCCTTTTAGGGTGCAAACAGAGGACACCCTCCCTGTCTTCATCTGACACGTTCCCTGCTGAATGGCTTCAGACACCTATGCAGAAATCCTACTTTAAATGTAAAACTAGAATCTGGTACCATAGTGTTACTGAAAAACACCTCAGTTTACTGACAGGGATAGCAGTTTTCTTCTCACCAGAGTATCTGTAGCTGTACTTGAGCTTTCAGGAGGCCTCCAGGCCTGTGGCTGGTGCGGTTTCTGGGCACCAAGCCCACTTCGCAGCTCCACATTCTCTTTGGTCAGGTACTGAACCTGGTCAAGCAGATGCTCATGAGCCAGCGACCAGTGGGTCTCCCTTTGCCTGAACTGCTCCTGCAGGTCCCAAATCTGTTGCTTCAGCGTCTGGGCACACAGATATGGGTTGACATTGTTCTAACGCAATCCATAACAGCGTCTCACTGTGGCCAAGGCAGGGTCCAAAGTTGTGCTTATTCATTCATCAGATTATAAGACAAATGTAGTGGTTTGTATAACTGAAACTTTATTGGAAATTTCAGGTCCTCCACACAGGTGGCCATACCTGTAACTCATCTCTTTCCAGTGAAGCAGCTGCCATGTGGGTCTGTGGAACCTCTTTTGAAGAAGAAGCAGGTTGAACAAGGTTGAGATCCTTTTTTTCTTCACCGTCCAGGTCGTCTGTTTTAACTCTGATCAAACTGAATGACATTAAATCAGTAAGTACATGCCATTCAATCCAAGTGACAGATGTGAACGGCTGTAAAAGTGTCTGCCCTCAGTTTAATAAGAAAAAAGTAGGCTTAAAAGAAATAAAATCCCCTTGAGGAATATTAATCAGCCACTATTTTGAGAATCACATTTTTTCCAACATGCAGGGGAACAGTTGCTGACAGTAAGTGACACAACATGCTCGCGTGATGGCAAGTTCACACAAGTTGGTTGCAAACTGTTCATGTTTGGAGTCTTGCTTTTTTGCTGAAGTGCAGCTTGCCAAAACTCTACAAACTGTTCATTTTTGCAAGCGAGCAATATGCAAAATATGGTGACAGTTGGTCTCCTTTTATTATTGGACATATTTGTACTCTTTTAGATTATACGGTTGTGTGCACGTTTGTCTGTTATTACATTAGGTTATTAGATTGTTATTGTTAGTCTTAGATCTGTGATGGACTGTTGGCCCATTCATTCGCAGTTTTACAACCAGGATCCCATTGCCTCCAGGATTGAGTCTGGAGCATGGCCACACTTAGGCATAAGCGTTTAAGGGACACGGACGGATGGATTGCGACTTAAGGCGATCAGATCACATTTTAGGAGCCACTCATGCAGAAATCCAGGTGATTCCAGAAACACAAACTTTTTGTCACAAGTGTATTGGGTGCTGTAGCAGCAGGTATAACATGGTCAAGAACAGGGACTTACTTAAAGGTTAAAGGTGCTTTACCTAAATCAGGTGAAAAGGAATGTCTGGATAAAAGTGGAGGTTAAACTAAAGACAACTGATACTGATTATTGATAATTGATCACTCCCTTTTTGTTGTTACCTGAGAAGAGGTGCTTTCCCTTCTTCTGCTTTCGCCCCATTGTACGATATATCATCGTCCACTTCTGTTTTACCATCCATAGATTCCCATGACAGCTTTGTGTGTCTTTTACTTCCTGCAGGACAAAGTGGTGGAGCCAAAGAAAGCTTTTTAGTACTGCAGCTGCTACAACAGAATGGCTTTAGCACAACCACATCTGCGATATGGAAGGGCCGAGCCAGAGCCCAAACGTTGACCCAGCTGAGATGCTGGAGCAGCAAGAAAACCCAGAAATATTTGTGAACTGGAAAAGCTTTTTCAAAGGAATGTTCTGGAATTCCATTGTGCAAGTCGGATCAGCCACTGCAGGAAACATTTAGTGGAGGTTATAGGTGCTAAAGGAGGTTCTACCAATTACTAAATATGAGGTTTTGCATATTTCTTCCATCCCGGATTGCGGGTATTGAATATTCTTTGGAAGATGTACAGCTGTTTATCTTTGATAACTTTAAGCAGACTGTGTTTGTCTATTTTTTGACTTTGACTCGAAGATCAGACCACACTTTACAAGTAATTCATGCAGAAATACAGTTAATAACAAAGGGTTCAATGTTCCTTGTGACTATATTTGCTTTTTTCAGATTTTCAGCTCACCTGACCTCTTGCTGTGTTTGCTTTGTGTGCCTGCTTTGGCTTGACTCTTTGCGCAGGCCTCCACCTGCTGGACAGCACAGGACCTTGGTGTTGATTTGGCATGGCATTGCACCCACCCCCGAGATAGTGTCTCCCCTTGTGAGCTGCTGGATGAGGACTGAAGCTCCAGCCCTTCATGCCATCGGAGGCTGCTCAGCTCCGGGTCGCTGTCCTCGCTGAGGCTGCTGGGACAGGAGTGACCAGGCGCGGTGACCGACCTGCCACAAACCTGGGATCCAGTACACGATCTTTCCTCAACTTCACTCGGAGTGTCACTGGCGTAGTCCTCATCATCAGATAAGTCAAGATTCTGGTCCCAGTGACCCCGGGGTAGGGAAGCTGGAGATTTGTGAGGCTGTACGGCAGAGTCACCTTCACTGCCACTGCCCCCCCTGCTGGAGGAAGTTGTGGATGTGAAGTGCGGCCCATTTAACCCTTCCCTGGAACTGGACTTAACATCAGATCTGTCAATGCCACTGTCCATTGACCCTGGCGCCTCGTCTGACACTCTCACAATGTGGTCGTTGACTCGTCTGAACTGGGGGCTGGAGGCGCAGCCCCGGGAGAGAGGCTGTGTCCTGCCTGCTGCGTTGGCCTGCTTTGGAACACTTCTAACCCGGTTCCTTTCAGTCAGGGATCCGCGCTGCTGAAATCGCGCATTGCTGCCTGTCTTTGTGGAGGGCAGACATGCATACCGAGGTGGTCTTCTACTGGCTGGAACTCTGTCTGCTTTGCTGTCGTCGTGGATGCTGCTGCTGTCTTTAGAAACACCATTCTTGCCACTAGATACTATGCATTCTGAGGGTCCTCTCATGCCATTCTCCTGTTCCATGAGGCCGCCTTTCCCTGGGACAGACCCAGGGGTGTCTCCCTGTTGGGTCCGTTCTACATTGTTCGCTTTTGCAATGATGTAGAGTTGGGACACAGGTGACTGCCTCCTCTGGCTGCCAAACCTCACTACCTGTGGTGGAAGGCTGAGGGAGGGGCTCACTCCCTTCTCCAAACGGGACATCCCTTCCCTTTTTCTAAGGAAACACTTCTTCTCCTGCACCTTAGTCTCCTTAGTGCCCTTAGGTAGAGAAGACAACAGCAGTCAGCTACAGTTTCTTATTTTGGGTTAGGAATTACACTGGATCCTCAGAGCAGGGACCTGTACATGTGTGTAATTTTATTTGTTCTTACATCCAAATCCACTTTTATCACTAAACCACAAATGATAAAAAAACTCACTTCATTTTAGATGTTCTGTAAAAGTCACAACAAGTAAGAAATACTTTATCGATATTTCTATAAGCTTTGATCCACATCAAAATTAGAAAACTAATTAAAAATGACCGAGACAAAAAATATGTTGTCTCCACAAACACTCATCCAAAGTTTGGTCTCAGTTTATTAATCCCATATACACATGCAATGTTCTCATCTGCTCGATAGCAGACAATCATAAACACCAGACACAAGCTACAAGTATTGTAGAAGAAAGCTACTTTTTTAAATAGAAAAGTCAAGAAAAAGGAATTAAAATAAATGAACACAGTGGAAAATTACTGCAACTTGCCATCACTTGGTTCAATCAAAGTCTTGTGGATGCATTAAACCAGAGACTGATCATCATTGCCATTCGGCTGCTCCCGTTAGGGGTCGCCACAGTGGAGCAACTGAACTCCGCATAGTAGACTTGGCAGAGTATTACGCCGGATGCCCTTCCTGACGCAACCCTCCCCATTCAGCCGGGTTTGGGACCGGCACGAAGGAAGACACTGGGACGCACATCCCCTCTGGCTGGGTGTTCATAGCACCCATTATTCCCCGATGGTCCCCCATTCAAGTATTAAACTAGAGATTGATATTTCCTAAAAAACAGGATTCTCACGCTATACAGAGTTACGATGGTCCGACTTAGATTTTTTTACTTTACGATGGTGCGATAGCAAAACGCATTCAATAGAAACCGCGCTTTGAATTTTGATTCTTCCCAAGCAAGTGATATGCTATACGAGACTCTCTCGTGATGCTGGGTAGTGGCATTGATCAGCATCTCCCAGTCTGGCACATGGTTGCTAGTATATACAACCGATACTCTACAGTTCTGTGTTGCCAGCATTTGTTGGATCTGAAACACCACAGTTTTAAGTTCCGTTAAAACGGAACATAATTCCCACAGCAGAAAATAAACAAAACACAAGGTCTTAGCAACACAGAGATTGCAAGAGAGTTCACAAGGGGCAGAGGAAACTGAGCAGTGACAGGAAGTCCAGGTAGGAACTAAATCCCCTCCACGATTGGCTCCTATGCCAATCAATCAATCAATTAATCAATCAATCAGTCTGAAGACGAGGGCGGAGAGACCGTCTATGTTCCATTGCTGAAGCAGCCACAGGTGTGACAGTAGGTTAGGTTATTAAATGCATTTTCGACTTAACACGGGTTTACTGGAATGAAAACCCATTGTAAGTCAGGGACCATCTGTAGCTTCATATTCCAGCAGCCCTGTTGTGAGGATTTCACACAACTGCTGGCAAGTTCCTTCTGTCCTGACACAAACACATCCCATACCTGTTTTTTGTTTTCCACAAGGTCCCCATTTACTTTCAGCTGCTCTTCTAAAAATTCCTCGAAGGTTTCCCGATTTGCTCCGACCCCTGGCCTGATGGGTCTAAGGCAGACACACGATTTAGTTTACCTGCTGTACTTCCGGAAAAGCAACACGTGAGCGAAGTTAAACAAGAGGGCTTGTACCTGTCCTCAGGGTTGGTGCGGATCTCCCTGTGGGCACCAAAGGGGTTCAGAGGAACTCGCTCATCCTCCTCCTCTGTGGCCTCTTCCTTGACTGGCGAGAGATTCCCCAGCTCCACCTTCTGTCGAACATCTTCATCCATGGCAGGTGGAGAATAAAAACAAGCAGAGATTTGGTCAGATTTTCCACACTGGGTTCTTTCTGTAGTTGGACATGATAACAGAATTGGATCGTATACATTTGGCGAATTTGTTGAATTAGTTAAAAAAAATCTTTCCTAGCAGTTAAGGCAAAAATTACTTTATGTCAATAACAGTATTGTCTTTAAATAATGTACATGTTGTCAAAATTTTTACAAATCAAGGACTGCTGGCGAGTTGCTTCTTGCTTTTTATGCATTTTAATCTTTCACATCACAATTCTGAATTATTTAATCAAAAGTGTAAATGAGAAACATGCAGGCCAAAACCGGTGTAGCAAGAACCCTGGCAAGCAGCCCCATTAATCACAGCGTTCTTAGAAGTTCTCCATTTATGAGAATGCTAGGAAATCATGACGTAGGGATTAAAGCCAGAAGTTCAGTGTGCATTGCCAGCAACATCAAATCTATGTCAGCTACAGGGAGGCAGATTTTAAATTACACTGCGGGTCAGAGGTTAAAGCAGAGTTCAGTCGCGTTGGATTCTGCGATGTGGGAGCAGACTGCACAGAGCATCCATATGGAAAAACAAACTATTTGTACACTGAAATGTAACTTTTGTGCTGTGCTGGGTCCAGCACTGCTTTTCCTATGACGTTCCCTTTGCAGAAAGTGGCAATGAGGGAACTGAAATCCAAGCTGTGGTACAGAGACAACAGCGGGATGAGTAAAAGGTGAGGCCAGCGGTCCCATTTGATCCTGGCTTGTGACTTGTGGCGACTTGTCTCCGCTCCTGCCCCACAGACATGGGAGGAGCACAGGTAACAAGTCTGTGCAACTCCTCAGCAGCCACCACCACTTATTACCTTCACGAGAGCTCGTGAGGCACAAGGGAGGTGGAGCGCGAGCGAAGCGTTACTGCTCTATACGTTGGATTTAGCAGAAGTTACACTGGTGGAGTTTAAACAGTTTTTATTTTTTGCACGTATACTTCTTTTCTTCTGTTCCTGACTGCAAGCTATCTTTGCTGCTGCTGCTCTTCACCTGGTGGTGAAAGCCCTCTGGAAACATGACTGATCTTTATGAAAACATCTCCAGCAACTACTGCAAAGTTGCAAATGAACCGCTGTACATGGGCTTCTCCTGGATGCTGACCATGAAACTCATTGTGGGCCTGCCTCTGAACCTGACCGTGCTGTACACCTTCATCTTCAAGCTGAGGTTCTGCAAGGCCAACAAGAACATGGTGTTCCTCTTCAACCTCGTCCTGGCTGACTTTCTTCTGCTGGCCTTCCTGCCAATGAAGGTGTATCAGTACCAGAAAGGTGAGCGCTGCAGTGAAAACTTGGTGCTGTGCAAAGGGATGCTCTTCACGCAGATCATGAACCGAGGAGCCAGCACTGCTTTCATGACCCTGATCTCCATCGACCGCTACCTGAGCGTGGTCCACCCCAGAAAGAACATCCTGAAGGTAGTGAAGCAATCGCCCATGATTTCGATCATGGTCTGGCTGCTGCTGCTGCCGCTTGCCATTCCCGCCATGGTCAAGACGTTCAAGTGCGGCAATGGCTATGGACCTGATGAGGACGACGCCATGGATATACTGAGGGAGACCATGTTCTTCACCCGCATCATTATCCCTTTCATTATCCTGGCCTTTTGCACAGGCCGCATCATCCACAGGCTGCAGAAGAAGACCGTGGGGGACCAGAAGAAACTGCGCAGGGCCGTGTTTGCGGTCACTTCTGTCGTGGTGGTCTACTCCATCAGTTTCCTGCCATGTGCCGTATCCAAAGTGGTTCTGCTGGTCGAGAGAAGCCGGAAGGAACTGGAAGCCTTAGAGACAGCCGCAGAGGTATACGACGGCACCCTCTCCTTCTCCGAAATCGACTGTCTGCTGGACCCACTGGTTTACTGCTTCTACAGCTCCAAGTTTAAGGAAGCGTACCTGAAAACTTTCTTTCCCTGTCTTCAGAATAAATACAAACATCAGAGCGAGAAATGAAACCCATTCACCAAGAGTGCAACTCAGGGATAAAATAAAATGTGAAAGTATTACATTTTATTGCAGTAATTGAGTTTGTGTTAAAATGGTGTTAATATTGTGTTGTAATAGAAGTGTAAATTCTGTATTTTGTATTGTTTTTAAAATGTGACAAATGCAACAGTGTTTTTTTCTGTATTAAATATTTTTACTTTTGATTAGTCATTAATACGAGTCACTGCATGACAGCATCAAGTGAGACTGAGGTCACGGCGATCATGAGGTCGCGCATTGTTTTTGAAATGAATCAAATGTTTCTCATGTTTGCGTGAAGAGTCTCTCGCTCAGAGGATCCTTTTCCTCAACCTGCAATGATTCATCGCCTGCCTGACTTTTCCCCTATGTCAACATGTAAATGCAAATTAATCATTTATTGTAAATGTATTGGCTGCCCTTTTTTGTCATAATAGGAATAAGGAATTAAGAGAAATGTGTTTCCAGATTTTTTACAAAATTATATATTTATTTATACAGGATTTGTGATGTTGACTGATAAAAAAAATTCTTTTTTTTTACCCTGTGTACGTGATGTTGTTTTATTAACATTTGGGTCGGGAAGAATTTTATTATGGACTACTAAGCTGCATCGGCGGGCAGGCAGGCTGAGTACCCACCTGCTGCAGGACAGTCGGTTGCTGCTTCAGGATGAAGTCCGGCTCCCAGGGGAAGGGAAGCTGTGGGGTCTCCTGTGGAGTTCTGACCTTCAGCACTGGAAGCTTCATTGACAGGGACTGGGACCTGGGGGGAGCCAGCTGACTGGGACGTGAAGGCAGGAGGGAGGACCAGACCTGTGGTCAACATGGACACATTTGCCTGAATATTTGCGTTTTACCTACAAAAAACCTCACAGCTTTTGAGTCAGGAATTCCCTGTTTATTCACACCAAAAGGCCTGAAGGGCAAAGAATGAAAACATTATGCACATTTCCAGTTCCCAGCCAACTCCTTTCCCTTGCATTTATTTATTTATTTGTTTCTTGGCCTGCGTAAGTGTTGCAGGCCACACCAACTGGCTTCCGGGTCCCATCAAGCTCAAGTGCTTCACACGGCAGGAATATTGAGCAACCTGCTATGGCTGAGTGAGTAAGGAGACACGTGGTGGCGCACAGAGGAAAAACAAAACCAACGCTGGCCTGATTTCTGCTTTAGTCATTTCTTCTCAAACTGAAAAGGGGATTCTGCGCAAACGGAATGACGAATGAATGTGGCAACCTTTAGGGCTGTTTTCTTGGCCTCTAAAGGTTTCTGGTTTGAACCCACTCCTTAGGATTCTCGATCAAGGTACAGTACCTACCTTTTCCCAGTGCAATAAAAATTACCTACGTTTTACCTACAAAGGCCTATAAATGAGTCATTGATTGTGTAATTGATCAGCTAACGCAGGACGAAGGTATAAGTGGAACATCAGCTGTGGAGGCTCCACCCTGCTGCCTTTTTTCTGGGAAATTTCTCTGCGCCAGCGAGCTTCTTGCAAAAGCCTGGAATTCTCAAAACTGAAAGCCACTAAGATGACTACAATCAGTTTATCTGTATTTCTGGCGGTTTCATAAACGAGAGATTGACTTCTTCCCCCCGGCCCCCTTATTTAAATAAAACAACTGCTACTGCGTGGTTCACCCTTAGAATGAGTGCTAAGTTTGTACGGCAACTCTTTCCTAAAAACTGCTACGATCATCCATGTGTTTGATACTCAGGCATAAACAATTTATGAGTTGTGCTGTTGAAATTGGGGAAAAATTTCTGGTCTTTCCCATATTTTGACTCCAACGCAACACACAAAACCTGTTTTTCTGCAGCCATCAACCAAACAGGCACATAACATCCAAGTAACCTTGTGAACGTTTTTATTACAAGAGAATATTATATTATAATATTACAAAGGAACGTGTGAAATGTCAATCCCCGCATGTGCAATATTGAAATAAAAAATGAACAAGAATGGTTTGCGCAATAGGCGCCCCATGTCTGTCACCCGGCAGGATGTTTTTCCTGTCACAGATGACAACATGGCTATTGCGATAGGGTCAGGGGATGGTCCCGTGTATTCTGGTTTTAACTTGTACAGTGTGGCACTGAGAGTGAATCAGAGTGACAATTTCAGACTTCCACATGGATTTTGTTATGGATGGAAGATGAAGAGCGACTCAGGGGTTAAAAGCTTGTCAGCAGTTTATCAAAGATCAGGATGAGCCAACTGGGATAAAGGGGGCAACCATCAAGGGGCCACCAGGTGGCACAATGATTAGCGCTGTTGCCCTGGAGCTCGCAGTGTGGGTTTGGATCCTCGTTCCTGCTTTAGCATCTTTACTTGAGGTACTCATGGTTAATTGAAACAGTAAAAATGACCGTGCTGTATAGACGGGTAAGTCATCAGATACCGTAGTATGCAAATTTAATGGTGTGAACTGCTCTGGAAGAAGGTGTGATGATATTTGGTGAAAAACAGGTGAATTTGTGTGATGTTTCTGTCTAAACCTGGGACACCTGTTGATCACTTTGCTGTCACACAGTTGCTGGGATAGTCACACACACCTGGCGTGATGAGTGCCAGCAGTTTGCTGTGCTCCAGCAGCACCGTGCGTAGCTGCTCCACGTGCTGCTGTGCCGACGGGTCCAGGTGAGCGGGGCTCTGCGAGCGAGTGGACAGGTGTGAGTGAAATAACACGTGTGTTAAATATGACCGCTGAGTCAGGGTCAGGAACACAAACGCTGTCGGTGAAGCTGCTTGTTGTGTTCTGCTGCTCGTTCCACAGCTCAGGTCGAAGACTCCTACAAAGCTGCTAATGGGATGCAGGAAAACTCACTGCTTTACCTGCGCGTCTGCAGCTATGACCGCCGCGCCGACCCGAGGCCCTGCTGTGGGAAGTGCTGTGCTGTGGGCAGAGGGTGGACCTGCATAGGCATCTCCAGGACCCCCTTGGTGCTGCATGCTGTGACCCCCAGAGGACATGCGCCGAAAGTGGACACCCTGAGGCTGGACGGCAACGTCGGGGTCACCTGGGTCCAACCCCGTGCCGGAACCTGAGGCCGACGTCCACCGTGTGGAGAAGCTTTTATCCTTGGAGACCTTGGGGATTTCTGCAGACATTCTCACTTAGAGGCCGATGGATGCTTTCCCTTCCGGCTCGCAGTCCCTTGCTCTTCTCTCCATCGTATTCGAGCTGTCTGTGGGGAAGGTCATGCAGAGAAAACCAAGGAGAATCCATTGAGCAGAAGGACCTTTTCGCTCGGAGCTTTTTGTGCCGAGGTGGACTTCATACTTGCATACGTTCATTAATACATTTATTTACACGAAGCCTCTAAGAGTCACACATGGAAATGTGCTCACACGCACAGAGGAGCAATAAACTTGCAAAATGTACAAAACTACAGCTACAAACATCCCGGCGGCTGCCATTTCAGCAGAATTGCAGTAAAATTGGCAAAAGTTTCCATTCGGAACTAATAATTTAGAAATATGTTAACAGTAAAAAGTTCAAAACAAACTTCCTGCAAAGGAATGCGAATGAAAATGCCTCGAAAAGGCAACACGGAAGTGTGCAAGCATTCGTTATTATTATTATTATTATTATTATTATTATTATTATTATTATTATTATTATCATCATCATCAGAGTGTGCACGGCAGCCTCACCGAGTCCGTCCTTCCTTCGCCCTGTTTGTCCGTCGCCTTTGGTTACCGTAACTCCGTCAACAAACCGCCGCCACACCGACAGACACACGAGCCGCACTTTGAAAACTCGGCGTCAGCGGTTCAAAACGGTAAAATTATTACGATCCGTGACGTCCGTGCCCGTGGGGAGCCTCGTCCGAACGCCCCGCTGGACCGCGTCCGCTGGCGTGAAAGGAATGCAGAGGATATCACCTGGGCATCACCTGGGCATCACCTGAGCATCACAGAGTATCCACGCAGCAGCAGGGTGCAGCAGAGTTCCACAGGGAACCATATGTGCTGCACACTGTCTCACTGCATGTCTACCTGCATCTGCAGTCCCACCTTTGGGTCATCCACTGCCAAACTGATGCTTTTATTGAAAAGTCAGACAAGCAGCCACCGGAGAGAGAGAGCAGATACCACAGATGCAGTTTTATTACTTAGCTTTTACCCAGAGGTGCACAGCTTTTGCCCTGTTTGCACAGCTCGGCGTTTTACTGTAATAATTCAGGTAAAAGCACCCTGATCAGAGTACTATAGTGGGAATGAGACTCAAACCAACAATCCACAGCACAGCAGCCCCTGTGCTTTCCCAGATTGCATTGCTAAAGCAGTGGGGTTTGTCTGAACTCTGTACTGACTTTCATGTCTCAGCGGCTCAGGAGGATTAAATATACAGAATTTTACAAAATTGCATCATCTCACCAGCAAAGCTGCCCTTCCATAGCCCAAATGTATAAATTATTCTGTGACATCATTCTACACAAGTATATTTTATTCCATGAATTAATCTCAGTAACAAGAGTGAAAAAAGGGCAATAAACCAAAATTATTTATGTCTGTTGCAGTTGCTGCTCCGCATGTATACCTGGGTGACCTTTGCAGACCGCGGTCATTTCGGCAGTTAAAAATTAAACCGATTATTGATCTTGAGCTGATCGAGTTAGAATCAATTTCATTTAGGTTTAATAGTGTTTCACGCATATCACAGGTTTGCTCTGGAAGGCAGAACCTGAGAAGAACACAAATTGGCCAAGAATATGGAAAACATCTACTGATGATGATGTGTGAAGCTGAATGTGGGTATATTTGGATACATTGGGAAAGCAGGCTTGACCTGTGTCCCTCATCCTTGCCGGGGCAATGATTGACTGGTGGTCATTATCTCTGTTTGTCCACCTGAGTTTGGGATGAAGCCTCCGGGCCACTGAGATGCCCGCACGCGCATACATACAAACGCGCACACTGGCTCTGGGTCTTCGACATGATCGCACACCAAGTGGCCTTTTTCCTCTGCGCCCTGCTGTCCGCAGGTAAGAGTTAAATATAATCGTTAACATAACATTTTATTTATGAAAATATTTGCAAGGATGGTGTTCTGGTTGGATAGAGGATTTGTAAGTGCTGTAAAATGGCCGTTAGAAAGCGAGCGTGCGTTCTTCTGTAGAAAAATGTGTCGTCTAAACAAACTGAAGTCATTGTTTGTCACATCGCACTGTTATAAGTAACCTTGATGCACCTGAAATCTGATCAAAGCAACTTGACCATGATATACCTGTTCATACAGCTGAGTGTTACTGTAGTAAATGACAGAAAGTACGTTGATGGATGGCACTGCAGCAGCAGAGGACCTGAACTTTCAGGCTACAGAGCAGCAGCACTGAGCCCAAGCCCACCTAAGCTCATACATGTAAAAACAGGAGCTGAGGGACCTTTAGAGTCACCCTCCATCCACTGCCTGGCTGCCGTACCCTGGTTACTTACCCTGAAATTACCCTGCTGATTAAACAGCCAAATCAGCGTCAGTAGTTTAGTGTACAAGCCCAACGCTGTAAGCTGGACTGGAGAAAAGTGTCAGCTGAATGAATAAGTAGCAAGCAGTGATTTTTTTGTGCCACATTTTGCTCAGAAACAGAAGCTGGGGCAACACAATGAACTCCTGCTCAGGGTCACGGCCTTAAGGCTAATAGTCTGTAACTGACTAAACTGACTGATGCCACTTAATGTCACCAACCCCCCACCCTCTGTAATATGCGCAGTTACATTAATACACAGTTTGTTGGAGTATAAGAGTATACATAAGAGTGGGGGGGGGGTTTGTTTGCCTAGAAATGGCTTTCTTAACATTAAAGACATAAATGGTCAAACCACATGGACTGTTAGAGGCCCAGTTATGAACTCGCATAAAGCGAGAAGCATCACACTGAACGCCGTAGGCCTTTGTGTAACTCTGTGTGTGTCTGCTTCTTCCAGCGACTGCTGATGTTTTGGATGACTACAGCAAGACAGAGGGTGCATGGATCTTTTCCCTGAATAAGAAGCAATACACTGTGCTGACTGTCAGTGACTGTGCAGTGAAGTGCAATGATGAAAAATTGTTCACCTGCAGGTACACTGGTGGCAGAAGTCTCTTCTGTGTTAACGCAGTGTAAATCAGTGTATTTACGCTCCATGTATCATTTGGGATGTGGTACCTTAATAGCTGCGATTTAAAGGAACGCAGTAATAAACTCCCAGGTCCAGCAACAGTTAAAATAATTATCACTTCAATAAAACAATAAGGAACTTGCAATTATGATGGCATTTTAACTGGAGATGGAGTTTCTAGGAGCATCGATTCCAGGTCTTTGAAACAATATATTGATTTATTTTTTAATAAAAGGATTATCACATTGATCTTTGCAGGACCAGGATATCGAAACCGATTAATCGCGTATTGATGACCATTTAGATTAGCTATTTTATATGTTTATACTTGTTTTTTTTGTTTAAATTTAAAGTAAACATGCTACTTGCTATTGGTGCATTAAGAATTTAGTGTGTTGTCTTGAATGTTTGTTTTCTAGGTCCTTCATGTACATTGAGAAGGATCAAGAATGCGTCACATTGTCGACAAACTCGAAAATGGAGTCAATATTGCGGCGAATAAGCACGGCTTTGTATGAAAGGAAAGGTCAGAGCACGTCAGCAAAGTGCAGGAAAACATGGGCGTTGTCCCAAATACCCCCTGTATTCTCAGACTGTACCTCCTCACGCAGTCAGGTTTTATCAGGAATTTTTTAGAAGGTCATCACACCGTCTAAAAGTGTTTTTTGTTATTATTTGACTAGCAATGATGTACTTGTTTTTCTGCAAATTGTGAAAACTGTTGTTTGCATAATAGGGTTACTATACTGGGGTAGAGATGAAAAAATTGATTATGTGGTTAACTGGGCGAATAGAGGAAAAACCTAGATTTAACAAGTTTGTTGACTTTGCTTCGGTAGAAATGGGTAGAAATCAGTGGATGTGTCTATTGGTGTTTTCTTTCAGTCGGTTAATATTTAATGGTTCCTGGATCTCGCTGATAGTTTGCGATTCATCGGTAAACAGAGAAGTAACACACACTGAACAAATAGTTGTGGCCACTCAGCTGGGGCAAACGTGGAAACACGGAGGCGTCGCTGCGGTCCATGTGGTGTAAGAGCCCAGCGCCTGTGCAGCTCTTGGCTCGATATCCTCAGAGTTACGCAGCCACATTTGTGAAACAGTTCACATTCAAAGGGCAAAGGTTGCCTGGTCAAATGTACACTTTAGTGATGTTGTTTGTTGCCACTTTTTGGCCTGAATTGAAACACAGTAACACAGGAGCAGCACAGTAAAATTTGGAGCCTCAGAGGAGTCACCCGCTCCAGTGATCATGGGAATGTGCATCCACGCAACTGCCCACACGTCTCTTTTCAGAGTTCCTGAGGGAGTGCAAAAACGGCATTGGGGCGGACTACAGGGGGACCATCTCCAAAACAAAGTCTGGAAAAATCTGCCAAAAATGGAGCGCAACTTTTCCACATAAGCCCAAGTATAACTTAACTGCTTATTTTTTATTTTTCTTAAAAAACAGAATGTGTGGTGAAGGAGAGCCTGAAAGTAAGCTGAGATGATTTTTTCAGTGCTGCTCTTCAGTGCCAACATCCCCTTTCCATCCACTTGCAGCATCACGCCAGCAAGCCACCCCACTGCCGACCTGGAGCACAATTTCTGCAGGAACCCCGATGGGGACAGCAAGGGGCCCTGGTGCTACACGACAGACTCACAGACCCGATGGGAGCACTGCGATATCCTGGACTGCAGTGGTAGTGGAAGGGCTTTGCATCCTTTTCCATGTTTCTACCAACTGAGTCTTACTGTCTTCTGCTTGATCCACAGAAGAGTGCATGCACTGCAGTGGAGAGGACTACCGGGGCAAGATCTCCGTAACAGAAAATGGCTTCACCTGTCAGCGCTGGGACTCCCAGAAGCCTCATTCACACGGATACATCCCTAGTGTGTGAGTGACACGACCCCCCTGGGCTGTCACACCTGAGCAGGAGACATGCAGGTTCCAATCACCTGTGCAGAGCAAACTCGCAGATTCGATTCAATCCAATTCAATTCAACTCTGTTTTATTTTTATATAGCACTCTTCTCACTGCAGTGACACAAAGCGCTGAACAGACATGACAAGGGTAGTATACATGTACAGTTGGTATCTGGCCACGCAGGAGAGGAAAACAAAAAACTCCTTTCTGCTAAAGAATAGAAGAAAAATAAACCTCTGGGGGTCCGTATGCCAGTAGAAGCCCACCCCTCCTGGGCATTCTATACAAAGTTAATAGCCAGTTCATAACAATGTTAATAGGAATTGTAGGTTTTTGTAATTGTGGCATAAGGGGTACGGTATGGTTCCAGTTCGCAGTCAGGCATGGCCACCTGCGTCTGCAGCATCTGATTCAATGTGATCAGGTTGTTCGGCTTTCTGCCTGTCTCCTGCATATATTCCGGTCCCGTTTCCCATCCACCCCGGTCTTTTCAGTCCTCTGAAGTAGCAGACACGGTGAGGCAATCTGCAGAACAAACGACTCAGAAAACAAAGGGGGCATTAGGCAAGGTACATACTCAGGAGGCTTGGCAACAGGCATCATGCGTGATATGCTAAATCAAAAAAGTAAGATTTTAACCTAGATTTAAAGAGAGGTAAGGAGGTGGTACAATGTAATTCATCTGGCAGGCTATTCCAAAGTTTAGGGGCCATGTGGCCAAATGCACGTCTGCCTACTGTCACTTTGTTGACCCTCGGAATCTCAAGGTAACCTGCTTCCGATGATCGAAGGCTTCGACCCGGAATGTAAGTATTTCACTGAGGTATGCTGGTCCAGTGCCCCTCACTGCCTTATATGTTAGTAACAAGATTTTATAGTCGATTCTAAATTTGACTGGTAGTCAGTGCAGAGATTCAAGCACTGGTGAAATGTGGTCGTATTTTTTGGTTCTTGTAACTATCCTTGCCGCAGCGTTCAGTAGAAGCTGCAGCCTGGAGATAATCTGAGATAGCCAGCCAGATAGCAGGGAGTTGCAGTAGTCAATCCTGCTCAAGATAAAGGCATGGACCAGTTTCTTGGTGTCCTTTCTGTCCAAGAATCAAATTAGTTTACCTACATTTCTTAAATTTAGCCAGAATGACCTTGTTAAAGCTGCTCTATGAGACACAAATGACATGTTTGTGTCCAGGAGCACTCCCAAATCCCTCACACAGTCTGAGATATTAAAATTTAGGCTATGGGTTTCAAGGAGAGGTACGATTTCAATGCAGGCTGTATTGCAAGCACCAACCAGAAGGACCTCAGATTTTTTGGCATTTAGGAATAAGAAATTGTTAGTCATCCATGCCTTTATATTGTTGAAGCAATTTATTAATGAGAGAAGGCGTTTATTGTCCCCAGGCTCAAAAGAGACATACAACTGAGTATCGTCAGCGTATGAGTGGAAACTAACCCCATGCTTCCGAATAATATCACCCAGTGGTAGCATGTAGATCGAGAATAGTAACGGACCCAGAACTGAGCCTTGGAGTACACCATATTGCACAGTTGATGTGACTGACACGGGATCGTCGACTGACTGTGACACGTGTTGTTTATGTTCATTAAAGTATGATTGGAACCACCTTAGGGCAGTTCCTGACAACCCGACTAATGTTTCCAGTCTGCTGAGCAGAATAGAATGGTCCACCGTGTCGAACGCAGCACTTGGGTCTAACAGCATTATGACTGAGATCTGGCCAGAGTCGAGTGAGACAAGGAAGTCGTTCACTACACAAGTTAGAGCTGTCTGTGCTATGGTCTGGGCGGAATCCTGACTGGAATTTTTCAAATATATTAAAATGATTGAGGTGACTTTGTAGTTGGGAGGATACCGTCTTCTCCAGGATTTTAGAGATAAATGGTAGATTGGAGACTGGTCTAAAATTATTTGGGTTGGTTTGGTCAAGGTCCTGTTTTTAAATAGAAGTGTAACCACGGCGATCTTAAATGTGTCAGGGACAATACCAGTTAGTAGCGAAGTATTTATCATATTAACCAGTGGTTAAGCTAGGACCAGTAGCGTAGTCTTAAGTAACTTAGTTGGTATTGGATCCAGAGGACATGTAGTGGACTTCATCTTGCTAACAACTATAGTAAGGTCCTCTACCATAATAGGGTTGAAGTCATTTAACCTTTCTGGACAGCTTGCATTGTTCTCCGTTGACTCCCCAGCACCACGTAGAACCAGAGTCAATGGTACAATTGTGGACCTGATGTTATGTATTTTTTCGTCAAAAAAACATCATGAATTCATCATTAGTGATGGACAGGGCGTTACATTGTCTATTCTGGTTTACACCAAGCAATTTATTAATTGTTTTGAGCAGGAAACGAGGATTGTTTTATTATCATTTATCAGGTTACTATAATAATCAGACCTGGCTTTAAAAAGTAATTTCTTATAGAACTTCAGGCTGTAAAGGCAGATGTCTGGGTTTGGCCCCCATGCTGAGATTTAGTTTGACTCCAACTCTGGATTCTGTTAAAACTTTGACTGATGCATCTAGGCTCTTCTCAATTACAGAGAGCGACAGAGATGTACTCGAATGCAAATCTATCGCACTAGAAAAAGGAAAATACCATGTGAACATAAAAATGCTTCAAATGAGATCTGAAACATTAATAACCTCTTTTAATCTTCAGAAACACAATTTAAATAATAAAAGGATAAAACCACAATCCCATTCATTGTTTTAATTATCATCCATATGTTTAACCCACACCCTTAATTCATAGATGGAAATAAATGGGTAAGTTGGAGGTCCCGGGATACCAAGGGACTACAGATGAAAGCAGGTGGTGATGTGGTTTCCTCGTGTGCTATGACCCGGCAGCCTCCCGGAGAAGTACCTGGAAGAGAACTACTGCCGCAACCCAGACGGAGAGCCACGGCCCTGGTGTTTCACCACCAACGTCAACAAGCGCTGGGAGATCTGTTCCATCCCGCGGTGCAGTGAGTTCAGGAGGAGAGGGGCTGGGGGGGTCAAAGTGGTTCAGGGCACCTGCAGAATCAATGAAGTAACTCAGACCGGGGGGTGGGGATTCAGAAATAGGTTCTGATTACTAATGATAACAAAGGTGTCGTCTCAAGTTAAACCAATGTCCTGGATAGCTTTGCCGAGACCTTTAACAAAAGTTGAAATTTTTGTGGGAAGTATTTAATGTGCTTATTTATATGTTATTTATTTATTTAGTTCTTGATTATTTATTTGATGCAATTACTTGCTGTAGACAGGACATGGGTTCGACACCTCACTGTTTTTCTTTTACTGTTCAGCCTCGGCACCACCCAAGATCCCTGAGGAGCTCACCTGCGCCACAGGGGAAGGCAGTGCCTACAGGGGCACTGTGGCTGTGACAGAGTCTGGGAAAATCTGCCAGAGTTGGTCCAGTCAGACACCTCACAAGCATTCCAGAACCCCAGAGAACTACCCCTGCAAGTAAGGCCCATGGTGTACATCACATCACTGTGTTATACAAGATCCTTGGCAACCAAATTATATAAAATACTCACTTGGCTTAACATAAACGCTGCTTCAGTAAAACATGTGACCACCCAAATGCTGCAAGCACGGATGTAAACCATCGGTGAAGAAGAATGAGCTTTAGTGCCGAATGGGCACCTTCCTTACAGGGGCCTCACAGAGAACCACTGCCGAAACCCAGACAATGAGCGGATGCCCTGGTGCTACACCAGTGACCCCAACACACGTTGGGAGTACTGCAAGGTGCCAAGCTGTGGGGACGAACCAAGCCCAAGTAAGCCTTCGCTTGATTTGCATCATTTGACATAGATTAGCTGTAGAAGTCAGGTTCTGAGACCAGGACACACTTTGGAGAGACCACGGTGAGTCCACTGCAGCTTTACTCAGAATGTTCTGAAATCAGCCAAATGTTTGCTGCATTTGGTGCTGTAAACCACGAGCAGTAAAATCTTAGAGGGACTCTCACACTGTCTTAGCTGTTGTCCCAGGTTCTACCAACTTCTACTCCACATGCTTTTATTGTTAGTAGCTGAGTTTGCTGGTGCTGCCCGGGGCACAAAGTGGAACAATGAATGGCAGTAACACATTGTATATCACTGGACTGTATTACCCCAAAAGTGGTGCATTTAGTAGGTAAGTATTGCTGGGCTATTGAACAGGCAGACATCACAGAGAGCAAGATGGAGGTCATAGTCCTGTGTCACTGTACTCTTTACCTTTCCGTTAATAATGTGTGCTATGCCATGTGTGTGTCATATAATTTGATTCCAGTTCAGGTCCTTACTCCAGCACCCCCCCTCCTAACTTCCAATCATCCCACCCACTTATGTATGTGGTCGGCAGTTTGTCATCCTCATCCAGACAAATTAGCTGGCAAGTGGCAATGGCACTAGTGTGTGTGTGTGTGTGTGTGTGTGTGTGTGTGTGTGTGTGTGTGTGTGTTTAACTGCACAAAACCCCACTGTGTGCTGAATTTCACAGCCCGTGACTTGAAAAACAAAGCCGTACATAAAGAACAAACCAACAAACAGAAAAACAGGTGGAGACCGAGCTGTATGTAAACATGCGACTGTCATCCTCCGTTGTATTGTTCCTGGGTACAACTTGATGTTGGAATTACCAAAAACTGTAAATACATAAAGTATAGTCTATTTGTGACAAATAATATCAATACATTTAATTTATTACTAATAAGATGTAAGGATGTACATTTATCGAACAATTTGCTAATGACGACATGAGTCTGGTTTTCTGCTCCGGGGGACTCGCTAATGTCGCTTGCTGTGGTCAAGGCTGCTGGTGGGTTGAGGACAACCTTGGCCTGTGTCCCTGAAGTTGTTCCATCCTGGGAATCAATCATGGACATCTGGGTGAAACATGAGCAAATATCAAGTTTTCAGCTTGTTTTAGATTAACCTCTTCCACAGCATTGGCTATCTCACAACTCCTGAAAAGGTCTAAAAACTGCAGGCATTCCTGTGTTAAAGGGAAAAATCTCCACCAATGTGGGGTTGGCTCCACAATCCAGAAGAGCACAAGTGCCGTGCAGGTTCTGACTGACTTAATCTTCATCTGCCCCTGCCAGTTGAACCAGTCATCGCGCCAACAATCGACTGCTACGAGGGAAATGGGACGACATACCGTGGAGTGACATCAGAGACGATCAGTGGAAAGAAGTGCCAGTTCTGGACCTCCATGCAGCCGCACAGTCACAGAAAGACCCCACAGCTCTACCCAAAAGCGTAAGACTCGAGGCAAATCCGTCTGCGGTCTGTGTTTCTAAGCTGGAAATTTAGGGGCGAGTGCCTTGGTATTTTCTTCAACTTCACAGAGACTTGAGGAGGAATCTGTGCCGGAACCCGGATGGAGACCGTGCCCCCTGGTGCTTCACCACAGATCCTTCAGTGCGCTGGGAGTACTGCAAAGTGGACAAGTGCTCAGGGGAAACCATGCTGCAGGTCTCTGCCCCAGTTGTCAGGCCCACCCAGGCAGAAGCACCAGCACCAAGCTCACCAACCATCGGGGGCCAGGCTAGAGTAGAAGGTATGGTTGACTTTGTCAAGTGGAGAAATAGCATTCTGTTGGGGTTCAGAAGCCAAGAACATGGAGTTAGATGAAGTCAGAATCCAGTCAGAGTTAAGTGACCTCGGAAATTAATCCATAATTTTGACTTGTATGCGGTGCTGTTGAAGCTGGGATGAGGGGAATGGCTCTGTAATTTGTTGGACAGAATCAGGAGAAGCTGCATCACTGAATTTTTGACTGGTTTTAAACCTCGGAAAATAAACACTTCTTTCTGGAAAGTGAATTATTGAAATTTTCAGCTCTGCCAAATAACCCCTGTGATGACTTTCCTTCCAGACTGCAAGGATGGCAATGGTGAGAGCTACAGGGGTCCCACCTCCATGACCGTTACAGGGGTGACCTGCCAGGCCTGGAGTGCCATGAGCCCTCACCAGCATGCCAGCTTCACCCCTGAGACCCATCCAGAGAAAGGCCTGGAGTCCAATGTGAGCTGGGTTGGCTTACTGGGTCTTTACTCTACTACCAGCTAAAGTGCATCAGCTTGTGTTCTCCTCATCAATTTGCCAGTTTCTGCTCACTGAACCACAGCAGCTGGCCCGCAGACTAATAGTCACTGTGAATGTGTGTGCATACTTTCTTGAGGTTTATAGGGAAATAAGTGCATTTGGATGTTGAAGTTCTTGTTTTTCCAACCAGCAATGCAGAAACCCAGACAGCGATGTGAATGGACCGTGGTGCTACACAATGGACCCAGATAAAAAGTGGGATTACTGCAAGATTCCAGATTGTGGTAAGGAGGATTGTTTAAAGAAAAGCTGGCGACTTTCTGACTGCGAGTAATATGAACAGTGACAGACTTTGCAAGGGATGAAGTACTGTTTCTGTATTTATCTGGCTGCTCCAGCTTGGGTTCAGTCTATGTGGAGTTTGTACGTTCTCCTTGTGTTTTCGTGGGTTTCCTCCCACAGTCCAAAGACGTGCTTTTCAGGTAAACTGGTCACTGTAAACTACCCTATTGCTAACCGACAGCCACGGTGAAGTGTGGGCAGCCCAAGGTAATGCCACGACGCTGTTTTGGCCGAATCGTGGGTGGTTGCACCTCCACACCTCACTCCTGGCCCTGGCAGATCAGCCTTCGCACCAGGTAATGGACATCGCCGAGCCAAGGGAACCCAAACCATGGCCACCGCCGCATACCAAAACCACACTCACGTCTGGCCTGTTTTGCTCCTTGTTTGTTAGTTATGACGTGCACTTCTGTGGAGGAACTCTGATCAAACCACAGTGGGTGGTGACAGCAGCCCATTGCCTGGAGAGGTGAGAACAGAAATCTTAAAATTGAAAAATACATTTGGCCGTGAGGCCTGTGAGATAAACTTGAACTGGCGTGTTGATTTGACCGTATTTAAAGTGGAGCCAGGAGTCACAGAGGTATTGCAAAATTGTTAACAGGACTCTTTTAAGGACCTTCTACGACACTGTGGTAGCGTCTGTTATCCTTTATGCTGTGGTCTGCTGGTGTGGCGGAATTGCGGAGAGGGAAGGGGGAAACTCAACAGACTGGTCAAGAGGGCCAGCTCTGTCCTGGGCTGTTCTCTGAAGTCCATCGAGCAGGCTGGGGAGGAGAGGATGTTGTCCAAGCTGACATCAATCATGGACAACACCTTCCACCCCCTACATGAGACTGTACGAGCACTGAGCAGCTCGTTCAGCAGTAGACTCTTACATCCACAGTGTAGGAAGGAGCGCTACCGCAGGTCATTCTTACCAGCAGCTGTCAGACTGCACAACGCAGTCTAAATTGGTTAATTTATTTATAAATTATTTATGTATATAGGGTTATTTTATTTTATTCGTGTACATAGATTACTAACTTAATTGTTCTTGTCCTTCTTACTAACTACTCGTTCTTCTCCTATATTCCCCTTGTGATAAGAGCTCTGTAACACCTAAATTTCTCATTCGTGGGATAATAAAGGTTTATTCTATTCTATTCTATTCTATTCTATTCTATTCTATTCTAAAAAAGCCCACTGATGATGTACGGCATGACCACACACAGCATCAGAAATGAATAAATTACCTGAAAAACATCGCAACCTGATTTGGTGACACTTGTCCATTGCAGGTCAAAGAGGCCTAGTGCCTACAAAATATATCTTGGGATCCACAAGGAACTAGCAAAAGAGCCCTCAAAGCAGGTGCTGAACCTTGAGAAGATCGTGTTGGGCCCCCCAGGAACTGATATCGCATTGCTGAAGCTAGAGAAGTGAGGGGATTTTTCAATTCTTTGTTCAGTGAACTTCAGGACTGGAGGGTGAGCTTCAAAGAGAGGTGACCAAACTTGGGTGTCTTCTGTTTCAGACCTGCCAGCCTAAATGACCAGGTGCAGCCTGTATGCTTGCCAGAGAAAGACTACATCGTCCCGAGTGGGAAAGAGTGTTACGTGACGGGCTGGGGTGAGACTCAAGGTACGTAGGCACTTGGGTGTGAGCAACCCAAGCAAAGTACCAGAGAGCACCTCGCTGTGCTGCATGGGTTTTGGAAAAATAACAAATATAAGGCTAAAAAGTCAGTGGTGGGCTTACAGGCACTGGAGGAGAAGGTGTCTTGAAGGAGACGGGATTCCCAGTCATTGAAAACAAAGTGTGCAACCGCCCATCCTACCTGTACGGCAGAGTGAAGGACCATGAGATGTGCGCAGGAAACATTGAGGGCGGAACAGACAGCTGTCAGGTGAGGAGAAGGGACTGGAAGTCAGAGAGAAAGGAAGGAAAAAAGTGCAATGCTACTCAGGACAGAGACGTAAGTGCAAGGCTGATGATTTGAGAGTCGGGAATGGGTCCTTCTTCAAAGCAGCCTAGAAGAACTTGGAAGCAAGCACTATTGAGTCGACCCATAGTGACCATTCATGTAGTTTTCCTGGTAGGAGAGGATGCAGAAGTGGGCTACAAACACACAACCATCCATTTGGGCCAGATTCAAACCCATGTGCAGTTAAAGAGTCTAGGAGCTGCTAGGCATCTCCATGCTGCCCCAGTAAAACATCCAGCCTGACAAATGTATGACCATAATAATTCTCTTTGAATAAAGACATCTACTAAACAGAATAACATCAGAAAAAAATTACACTGGATGCCATTTCCTGGCACATTGAAATTTAACAAGTGGTGATGATGCCTGATGGCCCTTTGAATTGTGGTGACCTCTAATTCTGCTCTTTCCCTTCTAGGGTGACAGTGGGGGTCCCCTTGTCTGCTACGAAAAAAACTCATTTGTCCTGCAGGGAGTGACATCGTGGGGACTGGGCTGCGCCAACCCCATGAGGCCCGGGGTCTACACTCGAGTCTCCAAGTTTGTCGAATGGATTGACGATATTATAAGAAAGAACTGATTTTCTCCCTGCAAAGGAGCTTTTGAACAACTGAACATTTTATGAAATGTTTTAAATCAGTACAAAAATTGGTGAATTATTGCTGAATGAAAGGTCCTTACAAGCAACTGCCCCCCCACTACCCTACTGAGGCAACAGTTAGTGCAATTCGCCTTATAGTCGACTCGCATTTGGTCATAAAGTCAATGAAGGCTGCTTGACAGAAGTTGTGGGAGCGTTAATGATTGTTTTTCTGCCATTGCTGTGGATGGGAAGTTAAGTTTTGGTCCCTCCCCTCCCAAAAGACATTAGAGCAAAAGGTAAAAGGTCAGAGGTCAGGCACACTTATATCACATTAGACACCAACAAGCATTTCACCTCCGGACAAAAAAGACCAATGCATGAAATTATAAGAAAGTGAATGAAAATACATAATTGCCTTAAATGACCAAGGGTCACCAGTCATAAAAAGCTGTACCAAGATTTCTGGAAAATATACTTCCATTGTGTGTTTATATATACACATATATATATACGTGTGTGTGTATGTATATATATATTTAGTGACACAAATATGTGAGCAATATAACAGCAGAACAATGAGAAAGTGTGACACAGTCATGTCATGATCTTTATTCACACAGCATTTTTAGTTTATTTTGTTTAGTAACTCAGTTTCATTTACTTGACCAATAGACTAGAACTGTATTTTAAAACTTAAATAACAAAAAACAGCAGTGAAAATTGCAGATTTTTCAGTGAAGCTTTGCCTATTTAGCCAACACAGAAGCAAAATAATAATGTCATTAAAATAAAAATAGCACAAACAATGGTACCTGTTTCTTATACTATTTAGCCAGGCTTTTGAAAACCTTTAAAACTGTCAGTTTATTCTAACTGTAAATTACATTAATACATTCATTTTTATATATTAAACATATGTACAATATTTATCAATTTAAAAGGACAATTGTGGCACAATAATAAAAAAAAATTATTCCTCTATCAACTTATCCATCCTTCCGTCTGTTTTTTGTCCTTAATAATTCTTTATCCTGAAAGGGCTCATGGTGGTCCAGAACCCTTCCAGACTCACTGGGCGCTATGCTAGGAGACTCAGCCCTGGAAGGGGTGTCAGTCCACTGCAGTGACAAATATGCACAATATATTCTTTTGTCCTATGTATAAACGACGGGATCTGAACCGTCAAACTTGCGCAGGTTTGCATGCGGCTGCCGCGTCTGACGTCAGGCGGTCCATCATCGGCTGTGTTTCCCCTGGAAGCCCTACTTTCCTGAGATGCAAACAAACGTTGGTTCTCTTTTTTTAACTTTCAACACAAAATGTTCTAACATGACTTCTTTCCTAAATACAAGTTTTCTTGTTTTTAAAAAATCAGATTTAAAAGAATATTAGGAAAAAACCAAGATAGAATGCAGATCCAAAGGAAGCAGAAAATTATCCTGCTGATGGTTAGTACAGAAAATACACAAAGAACACATATATAGTCCCTTAGCACCATGTACTATAGATACTTACAATACTAGGAAATTATTCTAACCATAAAACATCAGCTTGAAAACATCACTTCAATGCAGGTTTAATTTTTAATGTAAATACAAACTGGAATCAAATTTCGAATTCAAAGTTTAATGGAATTTGGAATCGAAACAATCATCCAAATGAGGGCATCTATCTGCCATCTCTATGTAAAGCTCAGTCTCTGTTTTTCCTTTACTCATGACTTTGATTTTCAAGCCACAGACTTGAAATTTGCCACACAGGCACTTCACACAGTCAGGTTTATTAAACTCTAAAAGGAATTTACTTCAGAGAAAATTATAATTTGTTTTTTTTTTTTTCAACAAATTGAAAGGTAGTGAAGTTTGGTGATAACACACACAAATATAGACTCTGCACACACTGTAAACACACGCTGATGTACTTTGTCATAGAATTACACACACACACACACACACACACACACACACACACACACAAATGCACTGAACCAAACAGGTTTGAAGGTAATAAAGTTTGGCAATGAATTTGTATAACACGACCTGCAGATCATTTGTTGCCTATGCCATGAAAGAACATAGACTTGAACTGGAAAAAGAAAGAAGTGGAGGGGCAATAACTCCAATAGTAATACTTTACTGTATCCGCATCATGTGATATTACTATTTACCTTTCCACTTCTACACTTTTTGATTTTATCCAGGCAGCACAAGCTAACTGCACTACTCACAATTTCATGACCCATAAAGTGGAAAAAGAGCAAAGAGTGAATTTCTCATCTCGATTTATCATTAGGTTAGGAATGGCACATCATGCAGCCATCTGTGTGGACAACGCTTTTGTGCCACTGCTGTATGTGTGACAGGAATTCTTTAAGGGACACTGTCACATAAATACAAACACTGGCAGCACCTGAAGGATAAGCTCACCTGAGTGGGAACTCAATGTCATCGATGGTCTCAGGGAGAGGAACACCTTTAGTCTCAGGCAGCATCAGAACCAAAGCTCCAGCAATGAGGGCAACCACTCCTGTTAGATACATGAAGTCAAAACTTGAGCATTTGTCTGCAAACAATAGAACTCATATGGCCACCAAATCAAAACCTTCAGTTTCAACGTCTCATATTTATCAGATTTAAGAATTCTGAAGTTAGGGACAGGACAGCAAGAGATCATTTAGAAGGTGAACTTCAGATTTTCATTCCTTTCTCATCATTGCACTGCTGTAATTCAAAATCCCTTTGCCTCAACATGTCCATCGAGACAGGAACTTCACAGTCTGCACCATTTCAACACTGCAGGATTGCATGGCATTTTAGGAGGCAGGCACGAGTCATGCTCATCTGACCAAAAATGATGAGCGGCAACTCAAGCCAGATGACAGCCAGCCTGTAGAGGAGGAACGGCGCTACGATCCCACCAATGTCGCACAGCGTGGAGCACACCGATACACCCAGATTCCTACAACACCAGACACGTAGGTGGCTCAGCACAGTGTCATTCCAATGCTACATGCAAGCAAAACTGTGCAAGCGTTACTTTGCAGCACAAAATAAAAAGTTCAGACAACTGTCCATGTTAATGACATCTTTTGTGAGAACCTGAATGACTGAGTAACCTTGGGAAAGAAACTGCAGTAAGGTGCAGTATTACAGGTATCCCCCTACTTGCAAGTGAAACCCTGGAAAACTCTCCCCCTCTTGATACTCAAATGTGAAAAATCAAACTCAGGCCCCATCCACACGAATGTGGATATTTCTGAAAATACAGCCTCTTCTCTACGTTTTAACCTTTCAACCACATGAAAACTGGGCTTTTTTAAAAAACACCTTCCAAGGTGGAGATTTTTTAAAACGCTGGTTGGGATGTAATCGTGTGAATGGTTAAAATGGAGATTTTGGGCAATTGTGACGTCATTGCTTCACCTCTCGTGAGGCATTGTTGTTTTGTGTGTACACTGTACACACGCCAGATATTGTACTCAAAGCAATGGCAGACTACTCGCTTTACCATGTATGGTCAGTAATATTGCTAATATTTACTTTCAGGTTTATACACAAATCTTACTTTACTATTATGCTGCCGTGCAGAGGCCTATGAATATTATTTGTTTTGGCAGGACTCCCAGTCTACATTCTCCTAACTCTTACTAAGTTTATTCTGAAGGGTAACATTTAGCAGCAGCTCCACCTCATCATCAGTCCAGATAAATGAGTCTGTCTTTGCTTGCTTTTTTGCCATGTTTGTGTGTATTATCATTTGTTTCCACCTCTCTATTTACATTTGAGTCAGCTTCACTGTGCATGCTCCTAATGCTCTTCTTTGGTGCTTTGACCTGATGTTTCAGTTCCACCTACTGGCACGTCATGAACATGCAAGCGTTTTACATTGTTTTTCCATTCTCGTGTGGACAGAGAAGTTTTGTAAAACACCGATTGTGTGAATGGGATTTTTTTTTTTTTTTTTTTTACACGGGACGTGGAAAAACTGCATTTTCAAAAATATCCGCATCCACGTGAACGAGGTCTGAGATTTATGGCTTGAGGGATACCTGTATTTGTTATGATCTGAAGTAGAATGTACATAAATAAGGAATTGTTCTTACATTTCTATGCCATGGCACCACCGAGGATTAAACTCACCTGACAAATGTCGGGTACAACTCAGTGTTAACAAACACCACCATTTCAAAAGCCATGGTGATGCCCAGACGACCAAGACAGGCCACTAGCGTCTTGAACCACAGCCATCCTAGGAAAGAGAAGATTCAGTATTTGGCCAAAACATACAGAAATCAGTGCTGTTTGACAACTTGTTGAGGCTTAGTGCAGCAGAAAGCCAGGAGGAAAACCTACTGTCTGGTGTGAATGCCACGACGAAGCAAGCCACTCCAGACACAATGTTGGCCATGGCGAACGGGATGCGACGTCCCATGCGATCGATGGTGAAAAGAATGAGGAATGCGGCTGGAAACTCAACCACTCCCGAGATGAGGAAGTCAACATACACGTTGCCACCTTGAATGCCAAGGCGCATGATGAGGCCCTGGTAGACCACAGCACTGGCAAACCTTAACATTTGCAGGAAAAGTGCAGCAATGAGGGGAAGGATGAGACTTGATCACAAACACAGTGGAGTTTTAGTAAAAGTTCTCTCATAAAAGTCCTGTTGTTTCATACCAGTTGAACATGAGAATGAAGGTGTGCTTCCGCATTTTTGGCGTTCGGATCAAGTCAAGGAATGAGGCTGTTGCAGTGTCCGTGTTGTCTTCCTTCAGGCTCTAAAAAACACGCCACCAAGTTTTTTGCTCTTTCAGCAGATAAGTAAATCAGTCTGAGGTAAATAATCATGTTTTACCCGGTTGCCATCTTCAGAAAACAAGTTACATGCTGTCAATTAATATTCTATCCATCCAGCATTGGTAACCAGGCAACCAGTAGCAGATTGTGGGGTTCTGGAGCGAATCCCAGAAACACAGGGCAAGAAGCGCTTTACACCCAGGATGGATCGGAGTCCATCACAAAGCAATCGCACATAGACACACACAGGCACACACACACATTCATTCGTCCATCCATTCATTCACACACATTCAAGGCAACGTAGAATCACAGATACAGATACAACCTACATCTTTGACTGCAGAGAGGAAATCAGAGATCCCAGAGAAGAAGAAATTCTACCTGGACTGAGCTGGAGCTGTGAGGCTCCCAGTGTTACCTTTGCCACCCACTAAAGAATTCATTTGGAGTAAAATATCCAAGTTCCTTGTATCAAACCAGCAGCCACGTGTAGATGTACGATGTCTGCATTTTCTATCAATGGTCATATTGAGAATTTAATTAGCATTTCCACTCCTAAACAAGACATTCAAAGCATCTACCTCTATTTTCTTGGAAAGAACTCTTTTGTTCTCCTTGGCTATTTGCTCTGTGATGTGAATCGCTCTGTTTATGTTGTTCTGAGACAGCAGCCATCTTGGTGACTCTGGAATAAACCTAGAGGAAAAAAATAACCAGTCTGAGAGTTGGTGGTGGAGAAGATTGACATCCGCTTCAAAAGTCAGACACCATAACAAGAAAATGTTAATATTATGGGTCTAAACGTGGTACTTCATGTCATGCATAACATAAGTTATCTTCCGGGGGCACATTACCAGTAATAAACCAAGAAAAGGATGTAGGGCACAGAGATGGCCACTTGTAGCCAGCGCCAGCTTGGGATGAGGTAGGCGATCAGAGTCAGAATGAGAATCCCAACGCTGTAGAACATCTGGAAGAGGACCCCAACGGTGCATCGGTACTCCACACCCACCAGCTCGGTGACTGAAAGATGCATGCATAGCCTGCTGTAAGTTTGCTCAGTTTCGATGGTGACAGCATTGTGGCCTCAGACATCTTTAACTGGGGAGCAAAACCTACAGAAAGTAATGTTAAATGAACCTAAACCGCAAATCCATTTTCCAGTCCAAAAAAATTATTTTTAAATCTGCATTTTTCAAAAGACACTGATTGCGAAACAGACATGAAAGCAGCATGTTTGAAGCGGCGTTTTGGTGCTGTGTCAGCACGACTAGGGTAGCTGCTGTTCCGGAAGGCTAAGCTATTGCATTTTGCTTCAACTCTGCGAAGATTTTAAGTCATTATTTCAATAGTTAGCGATTTCTTCTGGCATTTTGGGTATTTATCAGGTACCGGTTATAATGCACATTTGCTAACACCTACAGAATTGCTGCTGTGTGCAACCGAGTACACCTGGTTTTGGTGCTGTTTCTAACTAGAAGGCCCAAAAGCATGCTTTCGCACCTCAGGTAACAACGACTAGGTTCTTCTTAGGTAAAACACATGCATATGTGAGTTTAGAGTGGCTGCAAGCTTTCTTCTTACTCAGAACATAGGCTACGACCCAGCCGCCCTTGACACCGAAGCCGTACAGGACCCGGAACACGAGAAGAGCGATGTAGTTAGGAGCGATCGCCACAAGGATTCCTGCTATCCCGTTCATAAGGTTTGACATCAGAAAGATCATTTTTCGTCCAAAACTGGAAAAACACAAATTAAAAATTAAAGCAAGGTCATAAGGCAGTTTAATTGTAATAAGTTGCGTTAGGAAATGTCACTAAATATTACATACAGGCATCTCTTGAGATACGAGCGTCTGACAGGTTTTTCTGCATACAAGTGAAATTGTTCAACACCTTTCAATGAGTTACAATCAAACATGAGGCTGATTTTTTGCATTTATGGGTAACAAAAGCCGAATGCGGGGGAATTTTCATGCCAAAATGGTAATTACCAAAGTCTTTACACTCATAGGTAGAGGGACACCTGTGTCCATCAGACAGTGACTACCATCATCACAGTGGTTTTGTCAGCATGTGTAGAACAACCTGCATCTGTTCTGTGCGAAGCCGGACTGTCAGAGCATAGACATTTCCAGTGCTTTTACTCTTAGAAATCCTCCTACTGAGGACTGTACCTGTCAGCCAGGTATCCCATAGTGATGCTTCCAACCAGGAACCCGACATTAAGCGTGGACTGGAACATGTCCACCACCCAGGCATTGCCACAGACCAGGTCAAACTGGGAACCCAAAGAGCAGGAATTGAGCACCAGAAAGAGAAGCACTAAATTCTGATGCTGTCAAATCCATGAAAGAGAGATTTGTGAGAGTGAACGTACACAAACTGTAACTCCAGGAGCATCATTCTTAGATTCGGTGCAGTTGGAAAGCTTTTATTGTTAACAAATGGCCTGATTGTCACATCTAATGGCAATGCTTGCTGGCATTTACATGGTCAAGAACATCAGGCCTCCAAATGTGTTGAGTTGGAGAGAATTAAAGTAAGAAACGTTTCCGGAATTTAGAATTCCTGTTCAGGCTACCATGAGGTCAGCGAGATTCAAGTGCACGCCAAAAAAACATTACACGCATCAATCCAGAGATTTTACCTCAGTTACAAGGGATGTCCTGCCCTCATAGTCGTACTCCCAGCCATCTTTGCAGTCTGCCACGGGCGGCTGGACAAGGGAGAGGCTGCTGTATTCGGCCCCTATGTCGTTGCAGGTCAGCCCTGTGTCATTCCAGTCCACCTCATACCTCTCGCACTGGGCATCGGCCGCACCGGCTGAGCTGTTGACCAGGCCCAGTACAAACCTGTGTGTCTCCGGCCACCCCCAGCCACAGCTCTCCGCAAGCCGGGTCAGGCCCGGGTCACGGCACCGGTGTGTTGGTGTGAAGCCCTGAAAGACAATACCCACGTATACCCCAGCAAAAGGTATGGACACCAGGCACAGCAGAGCAAAGACACGCTTTTGACATCGGCCAAATTTTCCAGCCTCGTTCAAAATGTCATCAAAGGAGGTCATGATGGTACAGCTGTGTCTGGACCTGTCGCTAGCCGGAGGCTTTGAGAAGGGTTTTTACTCAGGCAAACCTGAGCAAAGGTCCAAACGGAAGGTGGACCTTAGACCCATCGGTACTGTGACATCAGGGCTGTAGGGTGAGACATTTGTGAATGCAACCAGTTACTTTTTAAAGGAAGCAGGTTTCAATTGGCAGAATTATAAAACCAGATGCCACCCTCTGACCCACCCTTTTCAAGAAGAGAAACATTACTTCTGTCCTCTACTGGTTTTTGCTCGCATTGACTCAAGGTCAAATTTAACAGGAACCGCACCCCATTTCTCATGACCCCCAAAAGCCTCACTATGTGGTGGAACAACCTGGATTCCTCACCGTATGAAATCCTACCAGAGTGTTAAATCCTGGTAGAAACTGAACCATGGTACCTTCTCATGTTCTTGTACAGTAATATTTTTGCTCAGGACACTGCAGATTTTCAATGCTTCAACTAAATATCAATTAACAGCAGCATAACAGTATAACAAAGAAAACAAGTTACTCGTGTTTCAAAAGAGGGGAACGAAACAGCCGATTCCTTTTTTATTGAAATAATGCAATACCGTATTTTGACATCAAGATTTTATAGGAAAACAGAGCAAAAAAGGTAATAGAACAAACCAGTTTTTGGAGAAAAGCAATACATTTCCCAGAACCCCAAATCAAGAACAAAACATACAACCAAGAGGGGTTTCAGAGCTTATTTTCATACAATCAGTACCAGCCGGGGCATCACGAGCCCCCCATGCTTTGGTGTCTACAGCAGAGCCAGACTGCATGCCGCAGTGGCAGAAAGCAGCTTCAGGTGGAGCCGCATCAAAACGCACTGCACAGGAGGTTCTGCATCAAAGTGCCTAAAACAAGCTTCTCCTTCCAACAATTCTGTAGCTGAAGTTGTGTGAAATAACCCTACACATGCCTGAAGATTTTCACTTTACTCCTAAAAACAGCGCAATCAGTATAAAATGTTAAGCCCATCTTGTATAACTGAAAGAGATTGACAAACATTCTTAAAACACTATTTTAAAGAAAAAAAAAAAGTGTAAATGCTAATGAAAAATGCGCAGTCGTAACTTTCAGAGGAAGTAGTAGATGAATCACGCGTCAGTGTTCATAGGCGCAATTGAACGAATGCTCCTTTCCACAACACACAAGGAAATCAGGAATAAATGGCACGGTGCTACACAACTGATCCACCGGTGAAGAACAAAAGGATCGTAGTGCTCGGTGAGGCTGTGAACATAAACTGAAGGCTTTAACGTTCCTGTCACCAGGTTCTCTAAAAAGCCCATTTTTTAACATGACACCCCAATGCTGTACACAACAAAATGTTTGCATGCTGAACAGAACCATCATTTCGTGTTGTGCCGAAATCCACACAAAAACAAGACACAAAAACCCACCAAGACAGTAACTTTTAAATTATAATGGCAGCAAACAGGGAGAAATGACAAAGTTAAAGGAGAAATCTGAGCCCTGAAATTCATTTTGCATTTTAATGGTACTGGTAGCAATGATACTTCATGAAGATTTGCACATGCATTTTTGGCAAAAACAGCTCCTAAGCTTACGTAAATGAGATTCCACATAAGCAGTGAGATGGAGATGTTATGTAACACAGGACGACTGGGCACGAGCAAATGGTGGTGAAGGGGGTTTAACAATAAACCAAGAAGGAAAGTTACTACAAGTTAGGAGGCAAAGGTACATGTATGACTTGCAGACAGCCTGACTATGGAAGCAGACCAAATGTCTGGCCACAAACTGTCTAGGGAAATACTTATTTGAACGCATTTCCATTTTCTTCAAGAAAGATAGAAAGAAAGAAAAAGAAAATACTAAGGTCCCCTGCATTCACTTTTGTAAATCATACATATTCGGGCAAATAGCACTTGTATTTGTCAAACAATTCTGTACAAGAATTTAGAATCATCGTTAATTTACAGAAGGGGAAAAAAAAACATAGAAAAAAAAATCATCTGTATATTTGCATGAATTTTAAATCAATATTACAAATACATTTAAATTCACGGACAAAACCAAGGTGTCAATGTTTAGGAAGAGGGGGAGAAGTCATCTTTAAAACTGTAAACATCACATACAAATATTCTTCCCTTTACAAAAAAAAAAAAAAAAAAAAATGGACGTTAAGTGCTGAGATATTCTGCAAGAGTTGCTTGCACTTAGTTTGGCTGGTACACTTCACACCTTGAGGAGATCCTCGTCGCTGTCGTCATGGAAGGATTCGGGTACGGGAGCCCGCTTCCGCCGGGGCTTCTCCTTCCGCTTTGTCCGGCCTTTGCGCTCGTTCACCTCCGACAGCCCTACCAGGTCCTCGTCGCTGTCTGGCCCCGTAGGACCGTGGACCCTTACGCCGGGTACTGTGAGCACCTCGTCTTCGCTGTCCTGCTCGTCCAGCGGTAAGGAGCTCAGAACATCGGCTCGCACCGGCCTGGTCATGATGTGTCCGTTCTCGTGGTTCTCCTTGGCATTACGGGAGGTGAAGGATGAGTCTGGAGCCTCCATCTCCTCCATCAGCCACTCCATCTCATCCTCCCCACCGTCCTCATCCATATTCACCTGTTGGAGAGCCAGTTGCAGATTCCATTAGTTTAAATTGTAAGCTAAGCAATCAAACCTGCAGCATCTTAGCATTTCCATTTATCTGTGCACTCTGTAGTCCTTCAGCAGGACAGCCAACCTTGGAGTACTTGTAGGAAATGCTGTTTCCTCTTCTGCAACATCCCGTTACTTTCTGCATCACCAGCTCCCTGGCAAAGCAAAGCAACACAAGAGGAGTCTGTTGACAGCCTTCAATCTAACATCACTCTTCCACATCACCAACGGTCTTTTCCCCACCAAATCTTTTTGCAGCTGTTCAAAGACTATGAATTCCAACCTATATTTTGGGTACAGTACATATTGTATGGTACACTGTAATACACTGGCTCTTGAACTTTCATGATAATCACATTTGGTTGGAAATCTGAAATAATTTTCTCCACTGTTACAGTCAATTAAAGATTAATACGGACATCTGTCAGCTTATTTGCTGCTCTGAGAAGATTAAAGAGGAAATATCGTGAGGGGACAGGTTGTGCAGGATGAGGTTCTTGCCTCCTTTCCCTCTTATACAACAGCAGGATGAGAAGGCAGGCAGTGAGCACAATAAGCAGCAGGCTCAGTAGCGCCCCCAAAGCTTTGCTCCGGCTTGACAGGCCACGTTCCCCTGTTGTTTCTGCATCCTCTTGGTTGGTGCCTAGCGTGCTGGGAGAAGAGGGAGGCGTTATTATTCTGTTCCCATTGGAGAAGTTTCTCAAGGTTGAAAAAACTGGAACAAACTATGACTTACAAAAGCTTACAGACAGCCTCAGTGTGCCATATGAAAAGGTACTGACAGCCATCCGATTCCAAGAGGAATTCTGGGATGCCTTCTCCTGCCGTAGGGTTACAGTGGAAGAGAATGGTAGAGGAGACCATCTTTGATGTGTCTCGCCCACATCGGGATTCTGATGTGACCAACACGTCCAAGTTTCCATCTAGGTGGACAAAAACAACGAGAGGTTAACAGGACTGTATCCCTTCACCTAAAAGGAGGCCGTATCAGGTCATACAAATGGTCCTCTTGACCCCTCACCTTTGATGAAGTACTTGACCTTGCTGGATACGCCAATCTTCCTCCAGTACTTCCCATTCATCTTCACCTGGCAGATGTTTGCGCCAAAGCAGTTGCTGGATGAGCCGTTGGTGATACCCGACAGCTGGATTTCATAGATGTACGAGTCCCCATTAGAGCGGATATCCCCAGAGGCCTGGTGCAGCCTGGAAGGTGGGGAGAAGTAGCACATTACACCTGCAATACTAGTTTTCCTAAAATCAATTAGATATATTAATAATAGTGATAACTATTTAGCAAAGACCTTTAAATTATATTAAAACAGATTTACCCAACATGACAACTCTATCCGCTTTGCCACCTGTCATGTCAAAAATCACATTAACTAATTACAATTAAAATAAAATCACAGAGCCAAGGTGAAATTCAGGCTGCAGAACAGTGAAGCTTCATTAACTGACAGCTCATCTGGAACTAATATTAGGATCTGCTGGCCTGCGTGTAAGGGGACCAGGAGAGGTCAGAGTTCAAATCCAAATCCAGCTGAAAAGAAGAATCGTCCGAAAGGAAGGTTGGAAACCAGAGCTGCAGCAGTCCACAAATGATTGACTTGCTAGCGCCAAAAAAAGAAACCTTATTATGCTTATAAATCATTAATGACATTAAATCAACTTAATCATTAAAGAGAAACTACAGAGCAATTGTGGCTTTCATATTCAAACTTCTGGCTTTCAGATGAGCTCCGCACCAGGAAGGCCTAAACTGTATTTCTTGCTGTGCAAGACATCCTACTGGCACAAAGCCTCTGTTTTTCTAACTTGAAATTGAAGACTTGAACACTTAGGTCAATGATACAGTGTGGCCTTGTTCTGTACATTTTCTGTGGCATTGCCATTTTATCCTGAAAATGCACCCCTAAATCAGGGCACCTCTTACAATAGATGGTACCTTAGAATCAAATAAATAAGATTTTTGGTTTGAACAACAGTGTCGGTTAAACAATAAGACACAGGTAACAACTAAGATAGGCAGCCTGGCAGGTGGCACTAGTCTCACCTGTTGTAAAGGGCTCCAAGGCTGAAGACGGTGCCGGTGCTGGGGACCCTGATGGTGCCATTGACCATCTCTACCTCCTGCACTGTGACAGCACATGCTGCCCTTGTCTCCCACTGCACCCAAAACTCACAGGCCTCTTCATCCACCCTGGGGGTCCAGGCAAGAAAATAACATTTCAGAAACCTTTAGCTACAGAACCAAAAATTCACAAGACTAACAAACCTCTCATTTTACTTCAACATGTCACAGTCACACTTTCGCTGCTGTTAATGCATGTGTTCATCAAACAATAAATGCTGACTACCTGGGCAAGATCCTCAGCAAACATTAACCTCCGGAGCATTTGGTAAGGAAAAACTGTAGAGATTCAAACATTAAGTAACTTTTCACGTTGTATTTAACAGCTCCCACATGGCCTCTCCTCTCTCAAGCTGAACTGACAAAGAAACTATTAGACGGGTGTGATGTTGGAATGCAGTCCACCCACCGTTGCAGTGTAGGGGTGCCCACAGTACTGCCGCAGCTCAGCTGGATGATGGTCTTGGCAGCCTTTCCATTCCTGCAGACAGTTGCCCCATTGGTATAGTTTACCTCAATCTTATCATCTAGTAATGAGGGAGAGAGGAGAAGATGATGACAGACAGTTGTGGGTTGCAGACGCAGCCCCTCCAGTCCCCAATGGGATCAAACCTCACCTCGGAAGGTCATCATCTGGGTATGGACACGCCCGAGGACCTGGGTCTGGCCACGGCGGGTATGCCGACACACGGCCGCATTCTCAGGGCAGTCCATCAGGCTGCCATGGATGCCCTGGCACAGGTTTAGGTAATACCTACAGGAGACAGGAGAGCAGCAAAAAGGTGTTTGTTGAGCTTCCTGTCTCTTTGGTAACTGCATGCCAACACACTAAACTAAACAGACTGCCAAAGCCCATCAGTTGCATCCACCCAAAAAGAAGTCAGTCATGCAGTGAAGATTAAGGTTAACTTCTGTACATTCAATTCCAAGGAGTGAGACAGCTGTTACCCCTTTGAGCAAAGTTTCTTCTGTCAAATTTTCTTCAAAAAATGCCAGTTTCAATAAATTCTGAGTGTCTCTGATAACAAATATACATTAAGTCACTTGCTCAAGGGTAGTGTAGCAGAAGGAAGGATTTAAACCTGAGCTCTTTTGAGTGCAAAGAAGCTGCGTAACCACTCTGCTGCACGCCTAAAGCAGCAGCTCATCTGACTGTTTTTCCAGAGTTAATTCGGGGGTGTTCACTCACGCATCGCCATTGTAGCTGAACCTCCATGGAGAGGTGAGTGAGGAGAGGGTGCGCAGGTCATACGTCTGGTGTTTGTGCACCAGCTTACACTCCATCTTGCGGGGAGGACACACTGTCTCGGTCTCCCACTGGAAGGTGGACGTACAACCCAGTGTCTCGCTCAGCAACTGTGGCGTGCCCAGGCCAGCCATGTGGTTGCAGGTGAAAAGGATGGAGGAGCTCCTTTTGCTTTTGACTGAAAGGGAGGGAAATTTTCCATAGGATAACTACCTAATAATAATAATAATAAGCACTTGCTTCCGACTAGCTAATTCAAATCCAACGAAGTCCAAATGAATGTCTGCAGCTCATCTAGAGGGGCTCCTACAGTTACAACCAGGTCCTCTGTCAACTCACCATCAACACAAAAGTCCCACTGTTTGTCTGTGTTGTAGTCCTTGGTGGTGGCACACCACAGCCGGCCGTCTGTCCTGCCATCAGTGGTACACTGCATGTACGACTTCCTCATGTAATTGAAGGGGAACACGCACATCTCCCCACTTTTGGTCACTGCAAATCAAAGCACGGGTAGTGACCTGAGTCAGGAGATATCACAAGCTGAACAACAAATTAAAAGTAATATAAAATAAGCTCTTTGCACCTGGCAACAAAGCATCTTGGTTATCCAGTAGACATAGTTAAAAGAAGGACTGCTGAGGATGAGTAGTTACACAGAAGAAGAATATCATATGAGCCAGGAAATTACAAATTGTGACATTTGTTTGTGCTTGTTCCTATTGTAAATTAACACACCTATACATTCCCCCGCAATAATTTTTGTCCACTCTGGAAAACAAAGTCCCTTCAAAAGTATCAAAGCTAAAAAACTGATTTCCAATGCCTCTAAGAGGGGACACTGCATTTTAAATGAGACCACATTTATGCAGATTTTTGAGGCCATTTCCAACAACATGTTTGGGAAACTGGATTTTCTGCACTGGTGACACTGCAGACTAAATACAGGCAAAAGCTTCAAGTAGAACCAGAGCTCTGTCTGAAGCTTTGCTCCCTGCAGCCCAACATCCAGCTTTTGGAATCAGTCAAACAACACAGCACTCTCACCGAGTCAGAATTCAGACAGTCAGGATTCAGTGTCTGACTTAAGTGTTGAGGAATTGACACACGCTAGTCTGTGTGCAGCATTGGCAGAGGACTGGCAAGTTACAAGTTGAAGTCCAGCAACACCGCAGTTACCTGTCCCAATTAAAAAGCATGGTATCCCAAATAAGTGGTTTTATTCTGAGATCCAAGATCCGTCCCAAATAAATGGCTGAGCCAAAGAAATCAATGGCCTAAACAACTGGAACCCACTGTACACCCAAAATCTTTTTGTCCTGCGTTTTACGAGGATAAACGTGTTAGGACACAGTTACTGTAATTTTTTAAATACAGCAGTTGATTTGCTGTGACTGGTGATGCCAGTTAATATATTAAGATGAACCATTGTGTAGAATAGTGACAAGTACAAAAACTTTACAAATGATATTAGATGCCTGGTGTTGCTGTTGTTTTCCTATCAGTATTGCTTATTCATGCTTCTGATATGTTTTTTAAATGACGCACATTATGAACTACAGCACAAACTGTATCGGTCTGAACCAGAAAAGTTGGGCATAGCAAGATGTCAGAGATCTTTCCCACATCAGAGAAAGATGTGGATGACTGATGTGTGTCTAACCTGGTGGGCAGGGGTCTCCGCCACCATACTGCATGATCACTGCCTCCTCTTCGTGTTTGTAGTCCATGGTCATGGCCTTACTGTGGCCAAAAGAAGCAGTCAGACTGGTTGAAGTCAGGCACACGGCGCTGCCCTTGCAGGTCTGTTCGGACACGGCCCCACAAACTTTGATCTGATAGCTCCCAAAGCCAGAAGAAACCTGCAGGACGCATAGCAAAGGGTGAGGGAAGAAGGAGGAGCAGCATGGGAAGAACCGATGTGTGCAAATAACAGCAAGTTCTCAGAGGAATGGAAGCACATGGTTCTCAATCTCACCGTCTGGACAGTCTTGGACAGGGGGGAGAGATCAAAGGTGAAGTGTAGCCTCTCATCAGTGAGGGTGCATCCCTTGGTCGTGACAGAATCTGGGCAGAGAAGCGGGGTGGCCCACTCAAACACATACTGGCACTCTATCCTGCCAATCATTTGGGGTGCTCCCTAGGGGAGGGGGGGCAAAAAAAAAAAAAAAAAAAAAAAAAAAAAAAAAGACCAGAGTCAACATGAAGAGTCAATCTTTGAGATGTCCAGGGGTTTACAGACATCCACGGGAGTTTATCTGCCAAGTCTCATTTGTCATTTCATGACGAAACTCTTTCTCTCTCCATCACTCTGTGGTTCTTACCAGCTCAGTGCCGTTTTCACAGGTGAACCTGATGATGGAGCTGTAGTTCAGGGAAGAGTTCTGGACACACTTTGTAGTGCTGCTGAAGGAGATTGACACCTCGTTGTTGATCAGGTATGGCGCTAATGCGAAACGGCCGATGTCCTGGTACATACAACAGAGGGACAAGCTCTGCAAAGAGTGGACTCACATTTATATCCCCCTTAAGTCTAGTGCCTCAATCACAATACCCCAGTGCTATAGCACAAGTGCCTGCCTGAATGTGGAACGACAGGTCCAGCAGGAGTAACTCACCACAGGGGGCCCGTCAGCAGGGTCCATGCACACGGCGGCTCCTGGAGGGCAGTTCACGCCAGGGATGGGGTTCAGGGGTGCGCAGATGTTGATATAAAAGTCGGGAGAAGTTTTATTTTTCGAGTACTGGTCCAGATCGAGGTCCTCACTGTGGGCCTGGTGGTAGCCCATCCTGTGAGTGAGGGGGCTCAGGTCAATAAGCGACGTCCCATTCCATACGGAACACCTCGTCTGCTGCTGTAAACACAGTCATTCACAGACCACCTCTGTTAATAGTTTAATAATCAGGAAACAAAGCAAGAATATCCTTTTTAACCATTATTTGCCTGACATCACTTAAAATGTCCGCTCTGTATACTAAACTTACATATAATTATTTACCCATTTATAACACTGGGTCATTTTTTGCTTTAGCAGCTCATGCTAAGTAGCACCATCCCAAAGCATCACATCACTTATTCAGGGCTATGGGGACAGATGCCTGGGAGGGCGACACATTTCACTGCAAAATTTTTGGCCATCATTTTTAGCACATAGCTCCACCGCCCACAGGCGGCGGCACCACCCAGAACTCACCTGTTGCTCACAGACCAGTGGGGTGTGCCAGGAGAAAAAGTGGATGCACTCATTGGGGTCCGAGTCCACGAGTACAGGACCGTCCTCCCCAACACTGTTGGTCTTGCATACAAAACTGATCACACTCTTGTGTGTGAGAGTGGGATTGGCTTCACACACAGTGCCACTGCTATAGGTTAACTGCACCACCTGGTCACGGTATGTTAGGTTCTGGTTGTACCGGCCGCCATTAACTGCTGTACGGTGGTCTTTGATGCACACACCTGAGGGAGGAGAGAACAGAAAACAAGGATCTACTGGATCCATAAAAGGAAACAGAAAAATCTATATCCAGTGTAAGGTTTGGAGGTTTAATTTCTTTCTGGCTGGGTCAATTCTGTCTGTGCTGTGTCCAAACACTATACTAGGCCATGACAGATGGTTAAAGATTTGTTTATTTTTTTAAATAATACAGCCTTGTCTCTCTAAACAACTCAGAAATGTTACTAAAAAAGGGGAAAACCAGTTTCAGAAATGTTTCTCCACATCTGTCATTTTCTAATAGTACTGGCACAGTATTTACTATGTTAGCTGGTTTAATTTTTAAAGAATGTTATCGAACCCTTCCACCATGCTTCGCTGAGCGTGACAATGTAGTAGTTTGACAGCTCAGCATGACCTTTATGGAACACTGTGTCCGCATCAAAGTCAAATGAGGAGGAAGAACTCTGCTGACCCTGGAAGATAATAGATGCTCACCAGCATCGTTCTCACAGCCAAAGTTGGCTGCTGCACCACAAATATTAAGCCTGAACATCCGATTTCTGTTTGTGTGGTCATACACCGTGTATCCCTCCGTTCTGTTCAGGCTGCTCAGGTCAAAGAGGTGTCCTGTGCCAGGGATGCAGACAGAGAACAGTCAGGTGGATGTTTGGATTTACTCAGCAGTCAGACAGCAAAGCAACCAGAACCTTACCTGTGACGGGGTTAGTGACCCGGCATTGCCCATGTTCGCTGCTCTTCAGGGGGCATGCTGCAGCTGTGAACCACACAAACATGTACACGCAGTCCTCAATGGCTGACACCAGGGAGGGTCTGGAGTTCTGACAAATGATCAGGAACAGGTCTTGGTTAGCATACATCAACCCAGTACATCCCTGGTCAAGCAGAGCTCCTCACAGTAAAGGGAAGCCAATGGTCACAAACCACTTTGTCAGGGTCGCATCGGAAGCGGATGATGGTGGTCCTATTCCTCTGACTGTCTCCGCATGGTGCCCCGTCTGTGTACTTCATCACCAGAACTTTTTCCTCAAACCGGGGGCCAGACTCGGCCTCTCCCAAACTGATGTACTGGTCTCCAGTTTTGAGGCAGGATGCTGCGCTAGACGGGCATCTCCAGGCACCTGCAAACAAACACAGCAACACAATAGCATTCCACAACAAAAATGTAGGAATGCACAAAAATGCGCAAATGTGAATTTAGAAAGGGGAAAAACAAAAAATTAAGAAGTTATTACCGATATGGTAATTACCCTCAAACTTGATATGAACTTATGCTTCAAGAGGCCAATTCTACAGTTGGACAAGAGGTTTCCTTTGTTGCATTTAACTCGCAGCTGAAAGTCCCAGATGGGACATCACAAAGACCCAACTACATGTTCCAAAATTTAATAATGTCAAGACAACAGATTATAATCTGCATTCCTTGCCGTTTCTCCTGCATGTAATCGTCTTAGTGCTCACAGAAGCTCCTGGCAAGTAAATCCTCCACATGCAGAAGCAAGTCTTGCTCATTTTAAAAAATAAAAAAAAAAAAGATTCCTGCAAGTCAGGAGCTGCCCAAAAGTCTCCACCTGAAATGCACTACTCTGAGAACAAATTTCTTGGCAAAAAGGAATAAAAACAGAGGAACATGAACTATGAAGAACTAGAAAGTGGAATTATCTTTAATGGAGTCATCACACCCTGACACCCTTCACTTTCAAGTCTGCATCGTTGGCAATCACAGAGGATCAAAAAGTCACTGGACCAAAACAATCACATTGCTGCAGGTAACCCTGTCATGGACAGCAGGAGTTGTCTTTGAGGAGGGTGCGGTGGGCTCACACTCACCTTGCTGTGGGACCAGGGACTTGCACACGTTGATGTAATATCGTGTCTGCTGGTTTCCTGTCTCCGGCTCAACCACCCAGTTATCACGGGACAAGGAAAGGGGTGAGAGGTCATATGAGTTTCCGTCTCCATCGCTGATGTTGGGGGAACAATTACAGTCGAAACAGGAGAGAGAAAATAAATCAGTATAGAAACACCCTTAGCAATTTCCATGAAGAGCTTTAGAAGAGTCTTTGAGGTGGAAGTCAGGGAGAACATGCTTACATGAAGGTGCAGCTTGTGGTTTTGAACGGCAGGCAGGCCAGAGCAGAGTGCCACTCAAAGACGTAGGTGCAGTCAGGGGTTTCGTGCACAAACTCCGGCGCCCCCTAGAGTGGACCAGTATGAGAGTTGCTTAGGAAAGTGAGACCAACCTTTCAGCTCTCTAAAAAAAAAAAAACAGGGACCTTTCGTATGTCCTGCACAGGCTAGCACCCACCACTGCCTTGCTATGGTCGCAGCTGAAGAGGATAGCTGTGGAGCGCTCATATATCTTGTGGCAAGTTTCTCCATGAGTGTAGTTTATCATTATAAGACCGTCATCGTAAGTAAGGTTCTGTGTCATCAATCCTAAGAGTCAGGAAAAACAAAAGGAAAACAAAAAGTTAACTCATTCAACCTTTCTTTATAGAATGTAACCCACCTGAGGAATAGCTCATGGAGGGGCAACAAGCTGTTCTCAAAAAGACCTTCTCACCTGCAATTTTGTGGGACTGCCCATTCACTTGACAGGCAGCCACGCTTTTGTCTTCTTTTCCTTTGTGCGTGCAGATAGTCGAGTTGATGCCTGTGCACACTGCCAGGTGGTAGTCATACTTCCCACTTTTTACCACATACTCCTTGTCTGAGAGTGACGTTAGGTCAAACATATGGCCACTCCTGGGGTCCCGTACTTGGCATTTCTCTCCTATGGCAGAGACAAAACACCCATGTCATTCAACGTAGTTAAAGGCTTTCTGACCGCAGACGTCAGAAGATGCCAGAGTGCGAGTAGTTTGGACCCAAACCCTGGTCCTACCTTGAACTCTGCGGATGGGACAAGCTTCAGATGTCCTCCATATGAAGACATATTCACAGCCATCCATCCTGTCGAACATGGGAGATCCCTGTGGAAGACAGAAGCAATGATGACAACCAAACACCCCACAGCACATAGCAATGGTTTTCTAGAAGCAGAGAGAAACGTATGCACACGGTTGACATTGGGTGTGGACTCACAGGACTGTCATCACACTCGAAGAGAATGCGTGTGGAATAGCGCCCAGAGCCACACTTTTCCCCGTTGAGGTACACTATGCTGATTGAGCCATCCGGCAATGCCTGTGGACCAGACTGCACATAGCCCAGGTTCACACCTTTGTTGCCCAGCTTGGCACAAGCTCCCAGAGCACCTCCTACATGATGGAACACATAACAGTTCTTCAGAAATCACAGTTGTGAGGACCTGAGCCTTGCTGATGTACACCACACGGCCAAAAGTATGCGGACACCTGAGCATCACCCCCATGTGTGCTTGTTGAACATCCCATTCCAAACCTGGGCATTCATATGGAGTTGTTCCCCCCTTTGCTGCTGTAACAGCCCCTAACTCTTCTGGGGAGGGTTTCCACCCCATTTTAGAGCATGGCTATGAAAATTTGATCACAAAGTCATCAGTGTGGTCGGGTACTGATGCCAGACGAGAAGGCCTGGCTTGGGTTTGACGTTCCAGCTCATCCCAAAGGTGTTCAGTGGGGTTGAGGTCAAAGCTCTGTCCAGTCCACTCAAAATCTTCCACACCAACCTGGGCCAACCATGTGTTTATGGAGCTCGCTTTGTGCGTGGTGGGACACAGTCATGCTGGAGCAGGAAAGGAGCTTCTTTCCCAAACTCCGGCCACAAAGCTGGAAGCATACAGTTGTCTAGAATGTGTTTTTATGCTGTGTGGGTGCAGCTGGAACAGCTCAGGCATTAGAAGGGGGGCCCACAGACTTTTGGCTACGTAGTATAGCTCTGAATTACTATGTGCACTTAGACCACCTTCACTGAAAATTTTTACTGTGTATAAAAAAGCAGTTGCTAAGCAATTGCACCATTACTTGTGCTGGACACCAGGGGGGTACCTGCACTCACCAGGGCAGCCCAGAACTCTGGGCAACGGCTTGCAGATGTTGATATAGAATCGCCGTGACTGCGTCTGACCCGACGCATCAATGGCTTCCCAAGGCCTGTCATCTCGGCTGAGGTCACTGAGGTCATACTCATTGCCGCGGGAATCTGCAAGGGCATCACACTGACTCAACGTGAAAGGACAAATCGAACCCTAAATCTGTGCCTGCTTCTTCTTAAGCACTAAACAAATGCTGAGTCTGTTCTCTGTCAATTCTCTCCACATTCAGCAAGCAAGAAAAGCATTCTCCCCAAAATTCCCACTTCCTGAATCCCTACCAATGACGTGGCAATCCACAGGTGCTGGCATACAGGCGAGGGCTGTGTGAAACTCGAAGAAGACATCATGGATTACGTGGGTGCCCGTGCTCATCTCCTCTTTAACAAAGCTCAGTGTACCAGGGGTCTCATCCTGGTCGCACACAAAGCTAATGGTGAAAGTGTCCCTCATTCCTGCGGGAGTGAAAACATAGTCGTGGACCATAAGCTGAGTCAGGTAAATTTCTGTGTCTCTCTTCTCTAAGAATCAGAGTTGGATTGCACCTCTTTGACCAACCTAACCTTTCCAAGGTGACCTTACCTGTTGGTGTGTCCAGTCTGCCTTTATAGGTGAGAGTCAGCTGACCATTGGTGGAGAACTTCAGGGACCGGTCCACACCAACAAGGGCGGTCGGGCCATTGTTCTCTATCTCACAGCCGGCTGCTGAAGTGTCCCCATCTTTGCTGCAGTCTTTCACTGCTCCACAGATGTTAACCTACAGGGCAGCACAAAGCTTAAGCATGAAAATTTAAGCCCTGGGAATCAAACCAACAACATTTAGGCTTAAAGTCTGAAAAGAAATAGGAAAATGAAAATGTATGCTATTGTGGTTGTGAAAATGAGATCTGAGGAGATACCTTGAATGTTTTTGAATTCCCATGAACTGTGTAACCGCTGTCTGAGGTAAGAGGCTGCAGGTCGAACTCAAACCCTGTGTTGGGATCCTTCAGGGAGCATGTCTAAAGCAATAACAGCAAAACAAACACTTCAGTATTTCGGTGACAACAGGCAGCTCAGTGGTGAAAATACAACAATCCTTTGATTTACAAATGTGATTAAGTTCCTGGAAAACTGTTTGTAAACCAGAAGTTACTAACTTTTAACCCATAAATATACACAAATAACATTACATTCAACGTTTGAGGCTTTTTCTAACCCAGGAAATCAGATCTCTACATGACAAGTCTGCTCAGAAAGCACCTGGACAGATCCGTCCCTGATGCTTTCAAAACACACTGAACATCATTCAGGTCAAAATGTCTCATATAACTCCTCACAACAGTTAAATTATCTATTCACAGTTTTCAATCCCTAAATGAAACAAATAAGACATAGAGACACAAAAGTGATATTAGCAGCTATCAATCACAATCTCTCCAATTGTCACCCCAATCTGTACTTAAAACTCTTTATTTAAAACCAATGTAATAATAATTTACAGAATTATACACAACAGCAAGGCTTAGTTGTAGCTCCACAGCATTTCCCATAACCCCTATGGTATTGAGACAGAGTATATTGAGATATACAATAAGAAGTAAAGCTACTTAGTGTATCTCTCAATATACGGATCTGCCAAATCTCTATTTCAGTGTATTTTTTGGCTCAATCTAGAGGTTTGTGATGTCAAAACAAAACAACAAAACTGAACAATTTGGAGTACAACAATAATGCAGTCATTTTTTTCATATAAAAAAACAAGCATGCTAGAATTTTACAACCTTCCCATGATCTTTAATATACTGTGCGTCTTGTTTTAGTTGCGTTCTAGCTGTGTTACCTACCATCGATCAAGTGAAAATGTGTAGAAGTGAAAATGTAAAAAGCAGTAACACATTATATAAACACCCAACTGTATTACCCTTAAAGTGACTGCGTTTAGTACAGAAGTACTGATGCTGTTCAGGGCTGCCTAGGTCAAAAAGGTATAGCAGTGGAAAAGTGAAAAATAACACATTATATAATCACCAAACTGTTTACAACTAAAATGGCTACAATTGGTCTTTTCTATGCTTTGGCACGAATAAAAGGCGTGACTGAAATTCAGCTATTTGTTACTGTGTGCGTAACGTAATGTGCGTAAATGAAAATGGCGGAACTAACTGAGACCGATCATTATAGCAAGCTTTCGTATATTTAAATCAAAGGATTGCTGTAGTGACTGGGCCAAACCAAGTTGAAACCAAATTCTATTTAGTTCACCAAAGCTCTGGTTGTACAAATGAGTAGCAGTTTTGGAGATAGCATCCCCCATGTGAATAAATGACAAGAAGACCACTGAAGACATTTTAGCAGGAGGTGCCACTAGCCTGCTCACCTGGTTCTTTTCCTCCGTGGTGGAGATGACACAAGCTGCCTCTGTGTACCACATGAAGGTAGCAGTACAGTTGTGGAACATCAGGAAACGAAGCCCTGAAGCCTGTGAAAAGGAGAGGCCTTGTCAGTAAGACAGAATGGCAGCTTGGATCCCCCCCGTAATGACGCTTTTGCTACACTAAACACCATGAGAAACCCTTTCACCTTTGAACAAAGCTGCTCCACATATACAAAACAGTTATTTTGGACAAAATAATATAGCTAAGCAAAACTAATCAGAGAAAAGTTATAGGTCAAAAGTCATGCAGCTTAGTCCTCACCACAGCTTCTCTGCGGCAGACTAAGTGAATACGGGTAGTGAATGTAGTCTTCTGACCCTCAGCCTCACAGGCCAAGCCCCCAGTGTACTCCAGCAGCAAATGGTCTGTGTCCTCAATTATGGGACCTTGCTTGGCTACACCCAGGTTGCTGATGGACACCGACTCAATATCTTTGCCCTAAAAAAAAACCGCAAGGAGGATATTCAAACCCAAATAAAATGTCATTTGACATCTTTCAAATCGACAGGATGGGGTTGAAAATTTAAACAATGGACTGACCTCCTTGCGTTCGTTCTCGACCTCGCAGACAGAGGCAAGTCGGTCACACCCTGGCACAGTGTTAAGGGGTCGACACACGTTGATGTAATACTTCTTCTTGGTGTTGGGATCAATGGTTTCCCAGTTCTGACCGTAGCCCTCAGCCCTGGACAAGCTGAAAGGAGGATGATATCGATTCCACACAAATTGTTTGTAACACCAAATGACTTTTTCTGCTAAGCTGCAAACAGCACAATCTTAGAGACATCTTGCAAATAAATCAAGGTACTGTAAAATCTTGGATGTAGCTATATTAAATTTAAAAAATACATTTACTTTATTACTTTAAGCTTGAGCTTTCATTAGAATTAAAACTAATTTTAATAACAAAAACAGATTCTCCAAACTTCTGTTCAGTCTTGATCTCTGACCAGTCACCCAAAACATGAAGTTTCTCATCTTTTCCTTGATCACTAGCACTTAGGAATAACAGACACAATATATTAACGTTAAATGAAGGAGATGCCGTTTTTCTATTTTATTTTGATGCTCTTTACTGCCATCTGCTGGCTGGGTTTACTAGGCTACACAGAATTTTTTTTTGAAAATATTATTAAAAATAAACTGTAAAATATCCAAGTGAAAATTCATAACCTGATCATTCATAGCATGAGGAGTCACTGATTCATACATCAGCTTAATGAGTATAAAACCTGGCTTTCTGTTTCCCTGTTAAAGTGTTGTATTTGGTGAACACGTGTCCTAACAACATAACAACAGACTCAGGGTGGCTCACCTGGAGAGGTCATACTGGTGGAGGGTTTCGGGGTCGGTCACGATGCACTCCAGCGGTGTCTCAGGGCAAGCGTAAGCCGTATACCATCTGAAGTTGTATGTGAACTTGTCTTCTTCCTGCAGAACCCCAGAATAAGCACAAATCTATAATCTGCAGTAAAATATACTCTGTTTGACAGCAGGCAGCAAGAATATTGGTTAGGGAAATAAAACTGCTGTTAAGATGGATCAAGTTCCATCAGAGGGGGCTCTGCAGAGAAAGGTGGTCAGCTGCTACAGATTCAGAACAACGAATATTTAAATTGTTTTGACTAAAAGGAACTAAGCTACAACTAAATAAGCAGCTATAATAAAAGCCAGATAGAAATTAAGTGAAATCACAGTAATTTGGGGACTAGGTAGCATATTAGTTTGCACTACTGTCTTGCAACTGAAGAAGTTTGATTAAAAACCATGCCACTCCTATTGTATCTGTAAGTTACTTACGTGGAATCAATACGATAAAAATCACCCATGTGCATAAACAGAAGATTAGTGTACAAATTTAACATAAGTTATGTTGGAGAAAAGTGTCAGATAAATAAAAAAATAATAAGAGCTTTAGTATTCAAAGATGTAGCCATGAGATCTGCTGCAGGGTGTGGTTGTGACTGGCAGGATTCACCTGGTACTCAGGCCACCCAGCTCCAGCCTCGTGATCACACAGGAAGGAGATGAGTGTGGAGCGGTGGGTGCGCTTCTTGTCGTTGTACTGGGAGCCATTACGGTAAGAGAGCTGGATCATCCCATCGTAGTAGGACAGCTTGGAGTTGGACTCCCCGAGGTTCCAGGACTGCCTCCTATTGGCCAACAGGACATCAAGCGTCATCCAAACTTCAAAACCCACGTCATCTGACTGGGACCTGCAACTGTCTCATCTCCAATAACGATGGAGAGAAAGTGAAGTGGCTTGCAACCTGGTGCAAGGCCAACAATTTGTCTCTCAATGTCAACAAGACCAAGGAGATGACTGTTGAATTCAGAAGGACTCAAGCTGCTTGCATTCCTCTGTGTATGTCTGCGCTGACATTAACATATCTCTTGTATAACTTTATTGTTTATTACCACATGTTGCATTTACCTGTCTTTTTATATCAATAATTTTTAATTCATATTCATATATATTTTTATTCATTTCACTCTGTGTACTTTTCTATTACATGTACTGTGCTCCATAGACCAGAGGAACTTCATTCCATTCTCCTTTGGAAACCTGTTGTATTAGAAAGTACAATAATTCTTCATTCTTGTCTCATCTCTACCCTTAAGCACAAAGCACCTGTCCATGAGCAGAGCTCTTGTATCATTAGTTTCCACGCAAGAGTCTGACAAGTAATGAAACACAAAGCAACAGCAGCAGTTACAAGTGCAAAACTGGTACAAATGTGGTCAGCAAACACAAATCTACTTTGCCTAAATGGACAAGAATCTTGGAATTGAACTGTGGATACCACTGGTGTATTTGAAAAGGGCAACTCTACTCACTTTTTGTTCACCTGGCAAGCTCCAGCACTGGCGGGGCACTGTCCCGCAGATACATTGTTGCACACGTTAAGGTAGTATGTGTACTGCCCGTCAGAGACGTTGTAGGAGTCACTTTGTTTGGTCAGAGGGGAGAGGTCGAAGGAGAAACCTTCACACAGGAACAAAAGTTAAAACCAATATTTGAAATCGCTGCAGAGTATGTCACAAAGCCCTTGTGGCCAAGTGACCCACCAGCCTGGGGGTCCGACACGCGGCAGTCATCGCCCTCGGTTTTTGACAGGACACACGCAGCGGCCGTATTCCACTCAAACTCGTACTCGCAGCTGTCAGTAGAGACACGCTGCAAGATGGGAGGGCTCTCCAGATCACCTGCCAGTGAGAAGACAAGCAACTGGAACTGGGAGCACTGGGAAGAGACAGTATGTGCCAAAGCAGGCCGTTTATATCCTGCAAAAACATGTGGTGCCTCCTACCTGGCTTGCAGAAGAGGGTGATGATGGTCTTTATCTTCCTGCCCTGACTACACTGGTCCCCTTCAGTGTACTCCAAACTGATACTTTTATCCCCTTTTTGGGGCTCTGAGAGGAATTTCCCCAAATTAAGGGTTTTGCCTTGTCCTGAAAAAAGAGAAGTTAAATTGGACCTGAAACTATGTAGTAATTCCCTCTTAAGTGTTGCATTCAGATGTTTCCACTGCATTCATTATGAAGATGGGGTGCTCCCACAGCTCACCGACTGCACAGATGGCAGCATCCTCAGGGCAGTTGCTGGCTGCTCCTTGCAGGATGACCTTGTGACATACATTGATGTAGAAGCGCTTCCTATCCGACTCGGGAGCACTGCTTTCTACCGCTTCCCAGTTTCCAGTCTGGAGTGTCTCAGAATCTGAAATGCACATGAGTATGCCAGTGTGATGGACAAAGCAGCAGCACAAATGCCCCACCCCACAAACACAGAGCTGTGCAATCAATAGCACCACAACATGCAACAGAGGCATGCCATTATTACCCATCAAGTTAACTTGTACAACATCTCAGAAAAATTACTGCTACTCTCTAGACCTGTAAAAAGAAGGATAAAAACCCATTTAAACCACACAAGGTTCCTCCTTCATTGAAATTCTTCACAGACTCTCAGGGACCACCATACCATGACCTCAAAACTCCAGTCCTGGAGAACCATGCTCCTACAGACCTCATAGTACACTGGCTGCTTGTGTTATGGATGGTCAAGTAAATTTTAGATATGAACATTTCACAGTTTATTTTTAATGCCATTTTCTTCATATGCATTTCCTTACATTTCTGTTGCAGAATCTTTTCTCTCTGTGCAGACAGATGGCAGTAAAGAGCACTCAAAACAGAACAAGAATGAGGAACGCTTTAAACGTGCACCCAGTGTTTACACTTTTTGTGTGGTAATCTTGAGTATTTGTGGCCAATTAAAAGATGAACATGCTATGAGATGAATTTAACAGGCAACAAATGAGTTTATGGATACAAAATATTATTATATTCAGTCATTTTGAATTAGTTTTAATTGTATCTCAATTGTAAAGTATTACACTTGTAGCTAAAATTTTGACTGAACCTAATCTGCAAATAAGGTGATGGACATTTGTATAAATTAGGTTTTCTTGACTGAGAGAGTGATTTTGGCATTATTAAACTTCTAGAGACAAACATGGTGGACGTGTAGACAATTTACCTCAATTTAATCCTCAAACACAGAAAGCCAGTATACTGTGACTATCGAATATCAAAGTCAGCACCAGCCCCCTCAACACACCACAGCTGCAAGGTTCAGGTCAGAGTCATACATGCATGATTCCACACCAAAAGCAACAGACCCAATAAAAGAGGCAGGCCTTACCAGGGTATCGTGTCAGGCGTGAAAGGTCATAGTGCTTCTTTCCATCCGACACACCACACAGAAGGTCCTCCTTCTCCTTCACGCAGGCGTACGTTGTTGGCCAGTTGAAGTAATATGTGCAATCGGTCTCTCCCGTAAATATGGGTGATCCCTTGCCCTCATTTCCTAATAGACATGCAGAGGTCAGCAGAAGAAACAGCAAGCCATGAGGTTTTCACAGTTACTGCAATTAGCATGAATCAGCATGCTTGACTGCATGTTTCTAAAATTTAGGCCTTTTATTTGTATTAAAAAACAAAACAAGAAAAATACCTTTATTCCAAAAGAAAGAAATTATACTTGAATTCAGTGACAGGCAATGGATCCTCACCTGCAGCTCGGTTGCACTCGAAGTTGATGATGGTCATGCGCTGGAATCCAGAGCTACAGGTACTACCACCAGGGTAAGTAAGTGTAAGATCACCATCAGAATACCTGCAACACCACAACAAAAGAAGTCCCAAATATGTTTACACAAACAGTGCATAAAGCAGAAAATAATTAATGGTTAACTTACAGCATCTAGTTAGCAACCAGTGGAGCCAGGTTCTTACTACCTTTAATCTATAACTGGCTTGTTTGTCTCCTACATTTGTGTGGTAGCTTGATAAGTCAAAACCTTTCACCTTTGAGCTGAAACCCCTCAATATGCAAATGACATAAAAACTAGGAACGAAACAGTTCTGTAAGGAGAGACAAGTGTTGTGTCAGGCCGAACCTCAGTGTCTGGTGATCATATTTCCCGGCTACTTTTTTCACTTCTCCAGAGTCCTTCACCTGGCAGACTGACACATAGCCCTTGGGGTCCTGACAATCGCCCGCTGTAGTCTTTCCACACACATTTAAGTAGTATGTGTAGCTTTCCTTGCCATCAGGGCTCTTGAAGGCCGCAAAATATGTTTCCGATGGATCTGAATGGTAAAACGCGGTACATTTTACAAGATGGAATTTAAATTTTGCATTTGTTTTAGGTGTGCACAGCTAGTCAGGATGTGGCATACAGTTAAAAAAGAAAGGTCCATTCTGACCATGTGGCCCAAAGTTGTTGGAATCACAACTCACTGGTTTGGGTCAGGGGCGTCAGATCAATGGAGATGTCATGCTGCTCGCTGGTTAGGATACAGGTGTGGCTCTCCAGGTAGTCTCTGTGACACGCATACTCTGTGATCCAGTCCACTTCATACCTGCAGTTGGTGCTCGCGGTCAGCCTGGGGCTTCTGCCCTGTCATAGGAGTAGGGGAGGCGTGGAGAACTGGTCAGTCAGTAGTCATGTATGCGTGGGGTGAGGTGCATAGGTGGCAACAGCTCCTAAATTGGCAGGATGCATCTACCTCTTGCCTGTGTGAGGGGCAGATAAAGGTGATGGTGGTGGCTGGTGTGTGGTCCCCGCAGGACACCGGCTTATTGGTGGCATCTCCTTCATACCGCACCCTCAACCTGTAGGATTAGGTGACAGGTTAAAGGTCATCAGTCTTCATATCAGATCTGTCTGGCTCATAGAGATCAAAATACAGGGGAAGGAACTGCTATGTTAATGCTGCTAATCCTGAGATGCTTAACGCAGCGATGGCTTTTCAGTGAGTAGGTTTGTAAACGGTGAACAGAAAGTAAGCAAAAAGTAAAATAAACAGAACCACACCTCAGCCATCTCTGTATGTAATCACAAGGAGCAGTCACTCTGACAGTCACTAGATAGTCAAGGACCAAAGTCTAAAGGAGGCCTTCAGCAGCTTTTTAGCTGTTTCACCCCATCATCCCTCACATCTGCTTCAACCCATGGGGCTCACTGGTTGACCCATGGGCTGATTTACACGATAAGATTGCACCTGTCATTGGATAGCAACTCCAGGGGCTGTGTGGGCTGTCCTACACTGAAGCCGCCTTCACTGGTGATCAAACAGGCAGCAGCATCCGCTGGGCATGGACTCCCCTGTTGGGCTGTCAGGGTGAATGTAGAAAAACTGTTTTAAAACTATAGCAGACATTTCCTCTTTAAACTTTTAAATCCACTGCCTGAGGTTCCTCCCATATCTGAAAACCATGCTGCTTTAGATTTTGATAAATTTTTATTGACTAATGCATAGAACCTAACCTGCCACAAATAAATACATCTGAGAATTCAAAATTGAATACCAATAGTTAAAAAAAACAATTACTGAAAGTAAAATTTAAACTTTTTTGATATTTTTTACAGGGAATATTTAAAAAAAAAAAACAACCCAAAACATTTTCTGTAACTGGTAAAAGTGAAAACAAAAGTGAAACCGATGGACAGTTTGCTACAATTTCACCAAAAGCAACTAATGAGTAGAAGGAAAAAAAAAAAAAAAAGACAAAATAATTAAGAATTTTAAAAAAATTAGGGAAAGGACAAAGCAGCCTTGCAATAATTATTAATTTACATTTATAAAAAATTCACATTCATATTGTCTGAAAATACAAAAAGGTCAAGGACAGATCACTGACGGCTGCGTTGCATCACCGATCTGAGTGCTTCAGTATCATCTCTTGAACCAGAAAGAACTGTGAAGTAACCACAGGGCTGCAGCCTGGGCTCCGACTGGGCAGCGTAGCAGGCAAATTCACCCGCTAAACCTGGGCAATCCCCCCCCAAAGTGATACACTCACAGATGCTCCGGCAGATGTTGATGTAGAGCTCTGCACTGTCGTCTGAATCATCCACTGAGTAGCTGTCAGTGGCCTTGATCAAGGGGTTCAAGTCATGCTTTTTTCCGTCAGAGTCAAAGATGTAGCAAGGTACCTTTGTAGACAGCACAAAAAACAAAGAGAGACAGAGAGAAAAAGAGAAGGTGGTGTTTAAAAAAAAAAAAAAAAAAAACAAAAAAACATGATTTGTTCTAAAGCCATCGTAGGAACAACCTTCAAGTTTTGTACCAGGGAGATATAGAAAGAAAGAAAAAAAAAAATCAACGCTACAAGCAGGAGTAGAAAGATCTTTCACTTAAAACATATATTCATGCAGCCATCCATTATCAATAACCACTTGTCCAAAGCAGGGTCACAGTGGGCAGGAGCCTATTCTTTAAACAGAGGGTGTGAAGCAGTGAGGCAGCGTACACCTCAGGACAGAATGCCAATCAGTCAGCCATACACTCATTCACACGTACACAGACCATATTTCAGACATGCATGCAAGTGGGTGTTTGAAGGAAACCAAGTTCCTTGTAAACCCAGAGAGCTCAGAATATTTTCCGTAAAGAAAATTGTCATAACAGGGTGTCAGGGGGACATGCGTAAGGGCCCTCTGTGGTCTCAGCCACCCCACCAAGCTCTAGATACCGACAATTGACCAGCGCATTCAGCCACATTCCTCTCTGAGCAGAGTCATCATGAAAACCCACTCACCTCCTTCTGGGGCTTGAACATGTCTTTCTTGCAAGCCACATAGGTCCTCCACTCAAAGTAATGAACACATTCTGACACAGTCACGAGTTCAGGCGCTCCCTAAAGGATAGCAAACACAAGAACATAAAAATACACATCATGGTATCATACTGCTGTGCTGGGGGCAGCACATGGCGTAGTGACTGAAGAAAAGACCTCGCTTTGAATCTCTAAACCTTCATTAAGGTACTTACCAGGAATTCAATAAAAATTATTCTACTGTATAAACGGGTAAACTATTGTAACCAGCACTGTGCACAAAGCTAATGCTGTAAGCTGCTTTGAAGAAATGAATCAGACACATGAATAAATGATTATATCAGATGTGTTTTTATTCAAATTTTTCACTACAGGGTAACAACCAAAATTCAGGGAGATATCAATCTTATATTTACACTGTTTGTGTAATTACAGCCCTTTATCTAAATACCGTCAAACAATTAGTGTAGTAAAATAAAACACGGGGAAATGTTTTAAATATGACTCATAACACAGGCTCACTCACACATGGCCACAACTAAGGACTTTTGTTTTCAGTATTACAGAAGACCTCTGAGCACAAGAGCAGCAAGTTTCATTTATCGGAAAAAATGTTGAATGAAGCACACGAAGGCGATGGCTCATACCTACGTTTCAGCAAACAACCGGCAGGAAATCAAATCTGACCTGGCTAGGAGACTAACCCCCCAGCGGTAGATGAAAAAATGCCATGCCATTTAGCAGTCACTTTGCTTAAACTCATCTAATTCAGTCCTGCAGGCACAGGTATAACAGAAACAATTTAGGGCTGGGATCTTACTGAAAGGTACAACAGCATCCCCTACTCCATCATGGTCCAGCTACATTCAGGCACACAGTTTTCCTCATACTGAAAATAATAAACCCAGCTAATACTGCAAAATAATGAGCCATCTGAGGCAGTACTGGGTCTACATGCCCCCCCCAGTGCCATTGTTCCTGAATGTTATCCATTTTCTAAAAATTTTGTCTAAAGCAGAGTAAATGTACTTTGTGTTTACCTAACTGCAAACCCAAACAGAAGTGTGGGTTCACCTTAGTTAAACTCAGTTGCACACAGTTTACAGTTCGTGCCAAAGAACAATGACAAGATGAGGAATTACAGCTCATGTTTATGTATAGAATCAGTCAGTCGTCACTGAACAGGAGTTTCTGGATGTCTATTTGCTGTAATTTTAATTAAGTACAATCATCCCTTGATTTATGCACACTTCTTTCTCCTAGAATGCAATTTGATATTTAGCACCATTTCTCGATTTACACCCCGATCTGCTCAACACAACATATTTCAGCCAAAAAATTATGTAATAAAATAGCAGCAAAAATAAAAAATTCAGGTATGTGGTGATATCCATTTAGTACTGTGCTCCACACTATCATGACAACATACACAAAGTCTTTTCTTATTTATAAAAGCTTTTTTCTGTCTTCTAATAAAGCTGGGGAAAGACCATAGTTAATAAAAATGGTAAAATTTAAAAAAAGACTGTTTGTGATTTATTATAGAAATGTCTGAGATTTTTACAAAATCTAACCAGTAAACAAGTCAAGAAACATCTATGTTGCTTGAGCTTTTGCTGATGACAACTTTAAGAGTAAAAGTTACTTTGGAATTACAAACAAAATATGTTACAGGCTTTCATTTGCAGTTGAGTTTGCATGCTGAGGAGTTGGTATACTGCAGGACATGGTGGCTTGGTGAAAAGCACACCTGGACAGCAAGCAAACATTCAGTGAGCAACACACCCTGCTTTGTGATCGTGTGACCGGCTGCACAATGAGAGCACTTACACAACGAGGAGATGTTTGCTCTGCTCACTAATCTGAGCTTGTTTGCTTAACCTTATTTTGTTTTTAACAGCCACAAGACTTGCAACAAGGAGGAGGGACTGCTGTCCCAGTCTAGCTGGGAAGGGTTTGACTATGTTCAGGATTGGCGATTACCTTTTATGTGATCTACACCAACCACAGATATGCATAAAGGAACTACTGTACAATTCAGAGCTGTCCCATTTGCAAGGCTGTACTGTACATTTCCCTTTTGCTTAAGTAAACTGGATTAAGTAATCAACTGAAAGGTGAAACACAAGGAACACCAAGCCTTAAAATTATGACCCACAAGGGACGCTATTTCTGTACTTGAGAGTACACATAAGTCATACTGTCAGAGTAAAAATCTCTACATAAACGTGACATACAGCAATGAAATACAACCTTCTGTGTTGGAGGCCACCGAAATGCTTACCATGGTTTTCCCACACTGAAAGCTGATGCTGGTGCCCACTTTCCCCTGGCCACCAGTACAATTCTGAATGGTACTGAAGTCCAGCACGCTGTCCGACACCTTCTGAAGAGAGAGCTCTCCTGTTGGTGAAGAGGACATAGGAGTCATGCACGGAACCATGATTACTACTGTGCTTTTACTGATGCATCTCACCTAGTGTCCAACGAACTGTGCTTGCTTCATACGCAGGGAAATACTAGCCTAAGCTGTGAAGACTGTAAAATAATGCACAACTGAGAGCTGAGAAAAAAATTCAGAAGACTCTATTGTGGTCCACTGTCACGTTGCCTCAACAGATTCCAGAAACATTGGCGACACTGGTGGCTAAATTTAATTTAAAAAAAAGAAAGAAAAAAAAAAAAAGAATAAATGTCCAAGCTCAGGCTATTTTCTGTTGTGTAAACAACTGTTTGGTCTTATCCAGCATTCCCAGGCCTTCTGACCCCATAAGAAATGGCTTAAACCAGTGCCATGCTGATGTTGCTAGTGGATGGTAAGCAAATGAAGCCCTGTCTTGATCAGGAAGATGAATTGTCTAAAAACTTCAAGTAAAGTCCTAGCCATGACAGTTCCACGAGCGCCTGTGGCAGAAATTTGCTCTGAAAATACTTCCCCAATTTGTTACATCTAAAGCACCGTATGCGAAACACATTCTGCCGAGATCACGTGGCCTGAGGCCGACGAGCAATTACTCAGCTGACCTACTACCAAAAATTGTAGCACAAAAGAATGGGTGATTTCCATTCACATTACACAGGGGTCACTGGCTGCATGCAGACAGCTCCTGGAATTCATGGAAAATGTCATGTGGCAGAAACGCTCCTCTAACCAATCAGCATTTTACTGCAGGACCGGTCTGACTCACAAAACACAAAAAAACATGCAAAAGCAGCTGATCCAGCTACCTTTGACCACTAGTGAGGAAGCATATATCGCTTTGCAGAAGACAGCATTGACGACACAGCTGAACTGCAGAACTTTCATGTCATAACCTTTTCCCCTGGATGAAAGGTTCCATTTTTAAGTCTTGTGGACATCTCTTAGTGGATTTTACGATGGTTATTTGTTCAAGTTTCACATGGTCTGGGATTGGCCACGATGAACTTTGGGACTCGTACACTGTGTTATCAAACATTTCTCCAACGTGATGCTCAACTCAGAAGAAATCAATCTGTATTTACCAACAGACAAAGAGTTTTATAGTCAGACACTATGTTGCTGCTACACATCACTAAAGCGGCTGCCTACAGAAGTGACATTCAAACGAAAAAACACAGACAATCATAACAGATTCTGTCTCATTCATGTAGCTGCCATGAGATCAGCAGAGAAACGGGTCTGAAAGAGAAAGCTGATGAGATTTTTGGATTCTGAAATAGAATCAGCAGTTTATTCAACCACATTGAGGCCAAAACAGAGAACCCCTTTCGAGCAGGTTAAACACACACACTAAGCTTCACATAGTAGTTTTAAAAGTCTGATACAGTGCCACAAAAATAAATGCATAAAGAGAAACATTTTCAATTTTCAAATCAGAGTACTACAGAGGTAACAACTGCAGGACCAGAGCTGAAGTGTGTTGTGCACTCTGCACGGTGTGGCTTTGAAACCATGAGCAACACCTGGTAACACCTTCCTGAAAACCACAAGCTTGAGACACAGACCTGTTGAGTCAGAAACATCCGCTTCTAAAACGGTTCTTCAGTGACAAAGCTGAAGCAGAGTCATGTGGAGCTGCCGCATTCAAAGCCTTGCACACAACCAACTGCAGCCCACATCAGTTCCTCTTCACCAGAATGGTTTTGGCAAAACAGTCTCACTCTTTTAGAGGAGAGAACTGCTATCAAAGGTCTATGGGGATGCTGGGATATTTGGAGGAGGACAAGCAGGAAGGGGTGAATTGTACTGCATTGGTGATTGAGCAGAAATGCATTTAAAATACAGCTGCCTTGTACAGTGCACGTTTCATGCTTTCTCTTATGCACGCACGCACGCACACACGCACACACGCAGCCTTCCCTCACCCACGGACTGGTTTGTGTTTGTGCTGAGGTTCCGGGCACAGATGGCACTCGATTCTCCGCATGGCGTTGAAGGTGAGGAGCTGCACAGCTTCATGGAGTAGCGCATCTTGCTATCCTGGTCTATGGCCTCCCACTGGTAACTGGAGCAGGACACACAGAGGCAGGACACATTAACCACATGTGATTTGTTAACCAAGGGAAAAACATTGATTTACTGCATCTTTCCATTCTAACTGGGCAAGCAGGTAGCATGGTGACCAATGACTTCCAGTCTGAAGAACCCGTGTTTCATCCCCAGTCCTGCTGTACGACTTGCACCTCTCAGTAAATCATTGCAATTAAATTACAATACAAACCAGACAGAGCAAAACCTCTTAGAAAAATATGTCAGATAAATTAATAATCGTGATGACTGTACTGAAAATAAAAACGTAGCCATGAAAAAAATTCAGGCAATAATGAAAAACAGAGCTCAGCTCAGAGGAAATAAAAGTGCATTCACCAACAGACACAGATTCTGCAAAGTTAACATCTGTAGGGGGTTAGGACTGAAATGTTTACTTTGCTCTGTCTCACAAGTTTTTGTTTTAACAGAAACTAAAAATAAAGGGATTATGAGAACAAAAACATCATCCAGTACTAAAACTGTTTTTTTCATAACCTATAAAAACAATTGCATTTAAAGAAACGTTAAACTTGCATTCATACCGAGAAGACAACCCTACTTTTGTATTTGTCCCCATGCTAAAGTGAAAAATTGTAATAAATACAGATGGATGGCCAGTACACACAAATCCGGACATACTCTCTGGAGTTCGACTAAAACAGTGAAAACAGTAAAATATTCCGTTCAGATTTGAAAAATTATTTAAAAAACGAGGAACTGAAGGAGAGAAGAAAAAGCAGCATGAGTGGATTAAAGGGAAACTGACATGCGCTGTCCGGTCAGTAGGACACATTTCCTCTGTGTCACACGTTCATTTCCCATCATTCCCAGGTGGTCATGTGCGCAAACCTAGCGGGGGGTCATTTATTGGGTACATAATAAACACCAATTTAATAAACGACACCAATAACTGTGCTCAAATGTCAGTGCGCAGCATCACGTCCCCCCGTCCCCTTTCTGCAGCCCGCCAATGTACCTGCACAGGTCCCGGTACCAGGGCCTTCCGTCGCCCCCGAGTACTTCGCCGAGTAAGCAGAAGAGCGTCAGGGCAGCCTGCAGCGCCAGGAGCCCGCCGAGCGGACACATCCTCCTGGACACCGATCTCATGTTCATCCGTTCCAGTCCCGTCAGAGCGCGACGTCCGACATGATACAGCAAAGTCCCCCGGTAGACAGGAACTGGCGAAGGAGAAGGGAGGGGAGTGTCACGTGTCACCACGATCACGTGACGGAGTGAGTCACGTGGTGTTGTGGTCACGTCATCGGCGGCGCGTCACGTGGTACATCTGACCTGTGCGTCATTACGTCCGTGAAGATAAGTCACGTGCTGTGTCCATCCACTTCCTAGTTGTGTGTCATGCAACTGTGAATATTTGGCAGAGCCACGTGGTTTATGTGCCGATATTTTAGAGGAAATCAAACAATGTCAGAGTAATAAACAAAAGCCGAGTAGTGAGGGCTCAAGTGACCTGTAATGGATTTGTTTCTCTTTCATATTATCATTTTTTATTCATCCAGTCAAATTCACTGCCCGGCCAAAAAAGAAGTCACCACCTGGATTTAACTTAGTGTTATGACGTGGGGTTGCTTCAGTTGGTCAGGTCTAGATTCAGCAATGTTATGTGTCCAAAAAATGAGGTGAGCTGACTACCTGAATATACTGAATGAGCAGGTTTTTCCATCAATGGATTTTTTCTTCCAAGATGACAATGCTAGGATTCATGGGGCTCAAATTGTCAAAGAGTGCTTCAGGGGGCATGAGAGACATCATTTTCACACATGGATTGGCCACTACAGAGTCCAGACCTTAACCCCATTGAGAATCTTTGGGATTTTGTGCTGGAGAAGACTTTACGCGGCGGTCCGACTCTCCCATGAGTACAAGATGTTGGTGAAAAATTAATGCAACTCTGAACGGAAATAAATGTTGTGACATTGCATAAGCTTATCGAAACAATGCCATGGCGAATCAAAGCTAAAGGCGGTCCAACCAAATATTAGAGTGTGTGACTTTTTTTTTGGCCAGGCAGTTTATTTTACTAATTTCTTTATTGTTTTTTGCTGTTTGCCTTTGTTCGAGGAAGCTTACAGTGTAGGAAAAATAAATGGAGACATAAACCAAAACACTCAGTAGTAGATGCTTGCAGACAACAGTCTTATCACTATTAACCACTGCCTGGCATGGACACTTAAGAAGCACATAGCACAACTGGTGTGTATCAGTCAAAGCAGAACCTGTCCAAACAGGGGTAAATACAGTTTTTGATTTTTTTTTTATATACAGTAGTTTCACTAAAGTTGTCTGACTAAAAAAAGTTCAAAAGAATAGCTGAAATATTTCCATTTTTTTATTTTATAAACAATCACAGGTCTCACAAATAGCTGTTGTAAAGTTGAAAAAGAGTGGTGGATTTATGTCAGTTCTTTTTCCACGTTTGGCTGCGGTCTGACTAGCAAACTGGCTGCGGGAGATGTAGCAAAACTTGTGAGTCAAACAGAAAGCAGTCCGCTGGTATGGAGGCCACACGCACCATTGGAGACACTTGCGCACAGTCATACTGAGAAGAAACAGCTGTAGCCCACCAGTACACCACGTGTTCACCTCCTCTCTGTGTTTTTATTGTTAATCGGTTCATTTGTTAACGCTTTTATGAAAACCCAAATGCAATATTTTACCCATTTATGCACTATGAGATTTTCATTCCTATTCAGGGTAAGAACCTCGGTCAAGCGCAGCCACACCACAACAGGAAGAGGGCCTAGAACTAGCAGCCTTCAGTTTAAACGCCCTCATTCATAACCACCACAACCCCTGTTACAAAAAAACAGAGGCTATGACGAAATATATCAAATATCAGAAGAAATTCTTAAAATGCATTATTGCACATTTGATGCCTTTACAGCCTTTGCTGACTAGGGAAAGCTCAATTTCAATAAAGTTGTGAACTTTTGGTTGGTAGACATTCTGGATTTTTGAGGGCCGTCGGGGAATCACACCAAACTTCTTGAAGTAACACAATTTGTTTATGTAAGGTAATAATTTGTGAAATCTTACAAAAATTTTAACTAACCAACTATCTATGTTGACATCGCACGAGTGAGCTGTCTGGGCCAGTTATATTTGTATACTTACAGTAAGTGGACATTAAAAGGTTATTTATGGTACAAACGCTAAATATGTTGAGATATACGTATATGTGGCTGCTATTATTATTATTATTATTATTATTATTATTATTATTACATATTTGTTCATGACTGCCACAAGAGGGACCCAATTCCATTCCCTTGACTTCTTCTCCTCCTCCTCCTCCTGCTCCGCGGCGCCCCTCCCGCTGCCGCCGCCGCCACCGCCGACGACGCGTTTGGCGAAGTCGGAGACTCACGGGTGGAAAATGGCCGCGGCCTCTGTGGTCGGGATGGAGGAGATGAAGTTCCAGTACTTTTCCTCCATCAGCTCAATGGCGCGCAAGATCATGGAGGAGCGCGAGAAGATCAAGCAGAAGTTCGGTCCGTCCTGGGACGAGATGAGCCCGAGCGAGCAGGACGCGGCCATCGACCGCGCCTTGGTGGACCCGCAGGCCCGGGCGCGCTACGCCATGCACGGCCTTGAGCGCCAGGAGGTGCCGTGCTACCCGCGGCTTGTGCTGCAGACGGGCCAGAAGGTGGTGCACTTCGGGGACGAGGTGCGGCACGGCGGCGGCGACAGCAGCAGCAACAACAATAATAATAATAATAATAATAATAATAATAATAATAATAGGCCGAGGAAACGGGGTCATTCGCTGCCGCCAGCGTGAACCCAAATAGAAACGAACATCTACCCATAAAAATAGAGATAAGACCTCTTCCAGTCAGAATCTTACATTAAACTCAACAATTTTTTCGAATGTTAAACGTTTGTATTTGTTACTGCGGCGCAGTAATAAACATCTGTTATAATTTGCTTGTGAAATCGTGCAAGAAACATTAAAACATGTTTGTGTTACAATAAACATTGACAGCGGTTGCGTTGCGCCACGACATACGTTGGAAAGTTACATTAAATGTTGAAATGTTTTTAAATTTGAAAATGCTGAAATGCTTTTAAACTGTCAAATTTGTTGGGATGCTGAACGCTCAAAACGTATTAGAATGTCACAGTGAGCGTTAGAAACGATTTCGGACGTTGAATCGGTTACGTTGCTGCCGTTAATATTAAAATCAATTCCATTACAAACATTAACCTTTATTAGGATTGCATTAAATTTATTAGGATGCCACATTAAACGCCAGAGTCCGTTAGTGTAACAATAGAAAGTAACATCTAAAATATATTAAAATGTTGCAAGGTACAGGGTGTTGTACCCACTAAATGACTGCTTGTATTGTAGTCTACACAAATTTTTAAAGTAATTCACAGTTTTTTTTACTAATGTTACAAATGCCCAACACAATACCTGTTTATGTGCTACTTGGTACAGATAGCTACTAAGTAATAAATATCTGACAGTAAAATTGTTTCTGAATCATCTTCTATATTAAAATATATTACATTATCATGTTAGAAGTTGAAATCTGTGCCACCAATTGGTGCTAAGTTAGAAACAGTTCCCAAAAGTATTACAAATGTTACTGTACATTTTCCTGGCCAGTTTGTTGGAAAGTGAGTTGTTCTTGCATGGGAGTAAGATATTAAGGCTGAATTGTTGCCTAGTTTGTATTTTCATTTAAACTCATTTGAAGGATTGGTTTTCTGTGTTTAAATTATTCTGCGGTGCCTCACTTTCCCTTGTGTGTTTCTTCCTTTCAGGACATCACCTGGCAGGATGAGCATTCCTCACCTTTTTCCTGGGAGACGATGGTATGTAGAACAGACAGAAAGTTCTAGAAGATCAGCTGAGACGCTTAGATTAAAAATGTGCTCAGAAATAATATATATATATATATATATATATATATATATATATATATATATATATATATAAAATATATAGGTCAAATGATGCATGAGTTTTCTCCGGTAAATCTTATGCCCATTTTGTTTGTCCTGTAAGACATCATAGCCCATCTTGGATCAGCAGGAAGCCATTACCCTCCAGTCAAAAGCTATTGTTGTAAAGTTCATGTTATAACATTGTTGGTGACTTTGGATAAAAGTGTCAGATAAATGTTAATAATAACAGATATAACTTTATATGTGCGTGTTCCATCTAGATACACCTGTCAGACCATCAGGTTTCAACTGTGATGCTCCTTCACCTCTCGTATCTCCGATTTCTAACAGAGTCAAATGGAGTTCAGTTTGACTTCAGCACCCCTCCCAGAACAAGCAGCCCCTTCCTCACAGGCTGAGGCAAAGTCCACCAAAACTGTCCAGGCCAGTCAGACAGTGAAGGTGTCCCAGATCAGCAAGGTTCCCAATAGCGAGAGCTCCAGCCTGAGCAGGAAGGAGGAGGAGTCATCCTTCTGGAAGATCAGTGCTGAGAGGTCCAAGCTAGAAGGAGAGCAGGCCGACTTCCACTCGCTGACACCAAGCCAGATCAAGTCTCTACAGAAGGGTGAGAAGCCCCTCCCATCATACTTGAGGTCAGAGTCATCCTCACGTGAAGCAGAGGAACCACCGCGGGCAGCCAAGCCCCGTGCACAGAAGCCACCAGCCCCTCCACCCCCGGTGGCCATTAGTGTGCCCCCAGCCCCCATGATTGTGTCCCCAACAGTAGCGGGCTGGGAACGGGCCCAGAGCACGCTACCCTCTGTTGGAACTCTGGACGACGTATTCACCCCAGGACCTTCTGCCAAGTCGCCCAGCCCACCTAGCCTGGAAAAGGCAGAGTCTCCTGTAGCCTCCAGTCCCACCTTCTCTCAGGTGAGTTCTCCTTGACTGTCAGTTCTCTCAAGAATTAGACAGCGTGCGCTGTTGTCATGGAAATGGCTGAGCACAACCTCATCTCTGAGCCATGATTATTTGCTCTGTCATTGAAGATCAGGGCTGGAAGACCAGTTGCATGGGCAACGCTTTTGGGATAAATTGGGTTTTAAATCTGTGTTAAAAAGTGGCCAAGCGGCTCCTACCAGCTGAAACGAGCAGCGCTAGATCCGGCTTTCACGCATGGCCTCTGTACCAGAAACATTCACGCAAGTTGTTCTCCTAAATGCGTTACTCACCCAAATCTAAGAGTTTAAGGGGAACCCGAACGGCTTTTCTTGAACTGGTATGGTCAAAATCGAATCTGGTCAGATAACGGTCACCTGGTAGCGGCACAACGTCCGATTTTCACATTTTGAGGGTGTATTTCCCAGTCACTGGCTAAATTAAACATTTGGGGACAGGGATAGCTGCATTGGTCATCTCGCAACACAACTTATTTGGAATTTTGTCTTAAGTTTTGTCGATGTTTGCACAATGCAAATACACGCTGTAGTGCATAGCAGAATTAAAACAAAATTTGGAGCAGCATGAGGAGTTTAGAAAGGTGGCCTCAAGAAAGCCAGGGTTAAAAACAAAAAAGCTCTGAATGAAGAGGTGTCCCAAAATAACCAGTGTACTCCAGCTTAAAAGCAGGAGAGAGACAGCAGGTGTGCTTGCAAAACATTAAGGCAACTTGTGCTCACCGTGCCAGTGGTGCTGCTCAAGGACATGGAAGCCAATAAAATACCTCTGCAAATCTTGTTTACTCATGGCCATCGATGCAATATTTTAGTTTGTTTTTGTGGGGAAAACTTAGTTTGTCATTTTCATTTTGAGGAACAGCCTCAAAGTGATACTGGTACCTCACAGTTTCTGGGTGTGCTTAGAATTTTTCTCCCTACATTCACATTGAGATGCTATGTTAATGTAAAGCTAATAGCATTATTTTGTCTTTCTCCGCAGTTCAACACCAGCAATAGCATTTTGAAGACAGGTTTTGACTTCCTGGACAACTGGTAATTCACAGCGGCTCCAGCAGAGGTGCTTCCACCCCCAGCTGAATGGCATTCTGCTTCCCCTGATGGTTAAAGCATACTGTAGTTTTTCTGAGGTTCCTCACTCTGCATAAAGGCATATATTAAGCAATATAAGGTCAATTCTTTCCATTTCAGCATAAGGTACTTTCTTTCCACACCTTACTGTTACAGACGGTGCTCTGACTTCATATTAGTGTAACACTCATGTGCATTTGTATAAACACTGAGTGATATGAAGTAAAATAACAGCAAGAAATTGCGTGTTTTAAGTTTAATATTCCTATAAAGCTGCATTCCCTGTCATTTTACACAAAGTTTACGAATTAAACTTGAACTGGTAATAAACTCATTCTGTCTCTCTTTATTGAATTCTTGTCCGTTTTTTATCACTAAATGCTATGCAGTTACACTTCTTTATCACCAACCCTTTTCTAACAGTAACTAAAAGCCTAATGATGAAAATATCATTTGATTTAAGTTTTATTTTCTGGGGGGAAAAGGTCAGTTACATCTGTAATGTATGTAACAAATAATTTGTAATTTTTGTTTTAAATTTAGCCACAATAAAATTAGTACCCATTTCAAACTGCCAAAAAGAATCTCTTGCCGTGATGCAGGACATCAGAAATGTGTATTTAGGATTGACACATGCATCCTTTGTGTTTCTTTCAATATGTGAATATTAGCAGTGCTTTACATTTAGTTTTTCAGGTGTTTTTTGGACCTTGTTGGGACAGGAGGTAGCATGTCAGTCTCATAATCTGAAGGTTGTCAGTTTGACCCTCACACAGGGCTTTTTTTTTTTATTTTTTAAAGATCTGTTTCAGGCCTTCAAATTCTCACAATTGTTGAACCCGGTTGTCAGAATAGTTGGTTTAGCTGCTGTCCAACTATGGCATCCTGGTTAATTTTTGGATCAACGAACCCATCGCCTGTTGTCCTTAGCTCCTAAATGGAACCGTGCCATCAGCATGTTGTACTTGTATGGTTGTTCACGATGTTCAAAGGTTGTAGCAAGAACCAAGGCAACAGTTTATCATGTCAGTGACCAGAATGGAGCTCAAAGAAGCTTTAAGCTGCAAGATGCTCAATCTTCATACATTTCTGCGGTATGTATGAAATATTGAATGTTGGCACTCTTATGTTTAACGTTTTTATTTTGATTGTTTCCAAAGTACAAACATCAAACAGCTACTGGTACTGTGATGGCTGCTCGTGGTTCACTATCCAGATTTCAGGTCCATGTTTAGGATTTATGCCCGTCTTCTTCACGTGAATACATTTTCTTGGCTACCACACAATTCTTTATTTTTCATTCATTATAACTAAAAACACTTTCTGTTCTTGTTTCCCAGTACTTATCCAGTCTCACTAGGCCAGCTGGTGTCAAGTTCCTCTCATCATTTGAAGGTTGGCAGTTTGCTCTCAGATGTTTTAGTTGGTTACAACATTTGCTCTTTGGAGTTGAAATATTCTAGCACTTTTTGTAAACCTGGTAAAACTGTGATTCTGGTTAAGTCCTACAAGAACATCAGTAGATCCAGTACCTGCAGGAACTGATCACTTGCTTCATCTCAGCAAGACTGCTTTGGTCCTCCACCTCTGGCTGCTTGGTAGTCTCATGTACAGGTCCATGGTTCCAGCTTTACTGTGGTGGAATGATCTCCATCCCTCACTCAGAACTGCTGAATCCTTCGTAGTATTCCAGAAGGGCCTCAAAACATATCGTCTGGAGCCACTTCTACCTGCAAATCCCAATTTGTTTAATGTGCAGTCGCAAAAACAGCTATTGGACTATCTGACTGCACTGAGAATTTAATGTCTGGATCTGTATTTTCATTTGTAGGCTTAATGCACTTTTGTTTACTGTGGGACGAACGTCAGTTTGAATAAAAGCATCTGTTTAATGAATTAACATCAGTGTAAATATTCCGTAAGCCTACTGCTTACATGGGCGAACCCTCATTTGAGCTGCGGTACAAGAATCCAGTCTGCCCTGTGGAAGTAAGAGAGCTGAAGAATCAACATGCATTCTGGAGGCACGCTGAGCCTCCATGGTGAATCCTGATCAGCTTAACTCAAAACCCGGGGCCTCTTTCACGTCCCAGAGAAATGCACATCGGTAGTTTACATGGCACCAGGAACCAAATCAACTGAATTAAATCAATACAAATTCCTATGGAAGGTCAAACACCACAAAGCCTCCCTTCACTGTAGGTGCAGAACGTCGGCAGTAAACATGGAGGCCGTTCAAGAGGAGGAAATAAAAAGCATTTCTGTTTATTCTTGTTCGCCAGGTTTGAGTACAGAGTCTCCATTCAGTCTGTCCCACGTGAGACATTTAACTCTTGAAACAAGTTCAATTTTTAAGGACCAGGAAAATGGGCAGCTGAGGAATTTATTTATCAAAATAAAAGATAATGAATAAAAATTTGAATATTGAGTGCATGTACGGACATTCACTTTTAGGTGGGATGGTAATATACAACTAGTATTTTTCTGCTAATTTCTGTTTCTCTCTTTCTTCCTCTCTCTTACACACAAACAACAGTGACTCCTGTGGATTACGTAACCCTCCTGGCCCTTTACAGTGGATTCACCACACCCATGTGACCCAACCTAAGCTCAGTGAACCCAAGGCCTGGTGGAAAGTTTGAACCTCTGTGGTTCTCCGTTGAAATTCCTCCTTGATGCGTCGATCTCAGCCGACAGGAATGCATTTTCCACAGATGTACCTTGGAGCAGACCACATTTGGGTGATTCACTCTCTCTCTGGGACCTGAACCTGACATGCGCAGCTGACCAGACCCCGCGAGGTGGAAACAAACAGCAGAGGAGAGACTTTCCCAGCGCAAAGACACCGTCAACACAAAGCGTGGAAGTGGGAGGTGGAACAAAGAAGTTTCCTGTTGAGGAGCAAGAACCTGCAGGGAATGGGCAATAGGAGGGTGACAGAGGAGAGAGAGGGAGTCAGGGAGGGCACGCAAAACCAATAAGGAGCACCAGAGGAAAAGCGGAGCCATTTGGAGGTAAAATGGATAAAGCAACCATCCTGGCGTCAGTGCTGTGCCTAGGGGCTCTGTGCCTGGGCAGTGTGGGCAGCGAGAGCCTGGAGAACGACACCGGAGCTGGCAGTCCAGAGACTGGGACCGTTGCTCAGGTGGGAATTGGGTTTTCCATGCAAATCTTGTTGAAGGAGAACAAAAGTGTTTCAAATGCTGAGCTGAGAGGGCTGTTTCTCCGGAAATAGGATGGTCCACAGACTTTTGTTCAGATCTGTCCTGCTGCTACGAATGCGGTGTGGAAAACAAAAGAAAACTTGACGTGTTGACAGTGGCCAAAACAGGTAGACTGTCTGTGTCAGAGGATCAGCAAAAGTCAGAGCATTTTGAGGAAAGCGAGAAGAGCAGACGCTCTGCCGAATGCTGGTGCAGTGTCTGAGGTTATGTAATGAATCAGGGGTAATGGCCAAATTCTTCTGCAGGTCATGGGTCACCAGCAGTTCTTTGGCTTAACATTCATCCAGTCAGAAGCTGCTGTGTGGAGTGATGTGACCTTCAGTGCAAAAAGAGAGCAAAAGGATAACTTTTGAGAAAAGTGCCAAATGAAAAATAAGTTGTTGTCCCTCAGGTTGATAATGGTAAACTGCTTCCGAGCCCAGAGACCAAGGGGAAGGAGGACAGCAAAAGCGAAGATGAGGAACCTGATGACCCTGATCCCACGTCCTCCCTTTCTGATTTTGAAAGCTCCTACAATTATGTTTGTAGGTGCATTTCCATTAATTCTAACATGTTCTATTGAAGAACCTTAAGCCACTAAGCCACATGGACTGCTCTGAAACTGCGTAACTGATGATGATAAAATGACAAATTGGGCCTGAAACTTTGCCCTCTCCCTGGTCTTGTGTGTCTAGTGTCGAGGTTGATGTCTATGGACCAGGCTATGCATAGACTCAATGTTGGACACTACCTGCTGGACGTGAAACTGACGCAGCTGCTGGAAAGGCTGTCGCGGTTGGATGCCGCTCTAGGCGAGATGGACAACGAGATACAGCAGGTGCTCAAGCTCAGCAAGGAGAATCGCAAGGAAGTTGGACGGCTGGAAGGTAAGGTACACCGTCCCTCTTTGCATGTCCACCTGCGGTTCTTCTTCTTATTCTTCTTTCGGCTGCTCCCGTTAGGGGTCGCCACAGCGGATCAGTTGTTTCTTCCTGTCCTCTGCATCTTTCTCCGTCACATGTCCACCTGTGGTTCAACCAGGAAAATCAAGGCTGTTAGGAACAAGGGTTTTGGGAAAGAGACAGGTCCACTGAGGACACCATCACCACCGCAGTACATCTGGCTCTGACCCTTTCAGTGGCCAAGAACTGTTGTGTCAGAATGTTGATCATTGAGTTCAGTTCACCGTTCAACATCATCATCCCCCAGCAGCTGTTCAGTAATCTGTCCTCATTGGGTCTCCTGTGCAACTGGACCCTGAACTTCCAGGAAAGACATCCCGCACTGTCATCCTGAATACTGCAGCCCACTGCTCTACAATCTCCTAACTGACAAGTGCAGCAGCAACCACATCATCAAGTATGGTAACTACCCCACAGTTTTGGGTCTCAACTGTAATGAATTGGCTACAGATGGAAAGTGGATACCAATCTGTCTCTCAATGTCAGTAAGACCAAGGAAATAATTAGTGACTTCTGAAAAATCTGAGCCATTCACACTCCTCTGTGTTCAGCAGTGGAGCTGATGCACAGTTTCCAGTTCCTAGGAGTGCACATAAACAAAGAACTCTCCTGGAAATCCGACTTGGTGACAAAAGCGCAACAACATCTTTGTTTCCTGAGGAATCTGAAAAGAGCTGGAATTCCATCCTATGTCCTCACCACAGAGAACATCCTGACCAGGAAGCTCTGCAACAGTTAGAGAAAACTGCCCAGTTTATCACTAGGACCCTACTGTCCACTGTCCAGACCACCTACAACTAGCTGTGTGTCAGCAAAATTTATATCATCACCAGAGATCCCTTCTACCCTGTGGCAAGTTCCCACAGACACTAAAGGCAAGTTAAGGTCACTGGTTTAGTAGAAACATTCCAACAAAGGGAGGATTGGTAACTTCCACACAGACTGAGCTTGAAAATCTGGAAAAGAACATCCTCAATAATTACGACAGTGGTTGTACCGATGCTTTCATTAAACCAGTTCCATTGACCTGTGCGTTCATTCCTACAGGTTGTCAGAAAGGCCGCCAGGTGGGACACAAGTGTTTCCTGGTCTTCCGTACGTATGAGTCATATGCGGGGGCATCCCAACGCTGCCAGGAGCGCGGAGGTCGCATGGCTATGCCCCGAGATCGCAAGGAGCAGGAGGGTCTAGCTGATTACGCCCGTGGCTTCTTCCATCCCGGCAACTGGCCTATCTGGTTGGGCATCAATGACCTGCGCTCTGAGGGCCTCTACCTGTTTGACGATGGATCTCGGGTCACCTACTTCCAGTGGCGCAAGCACTACCTGTCGAGTCAGCCAGATGGTGGCAAGCGCGAGAACTGCGTGGCCATTTCCTCAGACAGCGGCGACTGGTGGGATAACTACTGTGACCGGCTTATGTTCTACCTCTGCGAGTTTGATGTCTGAGCTCAGCCCACGCAGGCTCACCTTGAGGAATCAATACCCTGGGAGCAAATGTTGGGGGACAAAGAAGAATCAAGCAAATATCAATCAGGCTTGGCTTTTCGTGTAACAAAAGTGTATTCTGCCCATTTGCAAGGGCAGAAAGTTACTCCTCATTATGAACAAACACATACTGAGTCTCATTTGAACTGAGTTTCCTCTTTTAGCTCTTTGTCTCCTATGATTCCTGGCCAGTTAAAAGGATCCCGGTCTAATCATGCTGGAGGGCCTGTAGTTGTCTTAAATCTCAGCCTTTTCCTTCGAAATCGTACAAAATGTCTAAAATGACTTTCGCTGCATCCCAGAAACCTCTTCACATGGTGCTTACTCACTACCCTTGATTATGGAGTTGCTTACATTTGCACAGCTTTTACTTTGTATCAACTTCATAATACAGTCATATTATTATTACATTATATAATATTATCATTATATTACACAGGTATTGTAAGGTGAAAAAGAAAAAATATTTAAAAATAAAACAACTCTCTAAGTAAAAATTACATTTTGTCACAACTTGGAACTACGGAGATTTAGTGTGTTTAATTCATATTCATAATCCATACTGCTTATTGTAAATTGTGACTGCATCCGGGGGGCAGCGGGTTATTTCAGACAGAGTCCTACACACAGACACTGAATGGAGGCTCTGTCTTCTTCCGCACAAATCCTTGGAGGGGGACGCCTTCCTGACGGAACGGAAGCCTCCCTGGCTGATGGCCAGCAGGATCTGCACTGAGGGAGGTCTGTCCAAAGGGTGAAATTGCCACCCAGCTGAAGCCAGAATGACCACTTTGTTGTGTAGAAATGGTTGTATTTCTTACTAACAAATGCACAGTTCACAACAGAAATGGTCAGTAATGTTAAATTCGCATGATTGAACATGAGGGAATACGTTTTATGGAAGTTAAAGCCACCTTTACCAATTACAAGTCATGCAAGGAGCCTGTGGTTAATGTACAGCGTCTCTCACTCGTTCCTACTAGCCATTATTTGCAAGAGTCAGAAAGGTAACCAAAAGAGAAGCAGAAGGTTTAAGGTACAAACCCAGTTGTGACTTCTGATTTTCGATTTTAACCAAACCCACTTTAACCACAATGCTGCAGTGAACGTGCTTACTAGTGTAGAGAGTCCCTGATTTATTTATAGGCTCTGTAAAAATCTCACATAGACAAAATAAGTAAAAAAACTCTGTTTTCACTTTAATGTCTTGATTAACTTTGCATGCATTAAAACTAATTCAAAATGCTTGAAAAAAATCTTCTCCATAAACCTACGTTCAATGCTTGACCAATTCACCCAGTAAAATGACCGGCATTTCAACCTCTGTTATTAATAGCAGGCGCTGAGGAACAGCACCGATGAGCTGTAAAGAATAAAGAAATGAGATGAGTCAAGTCAGTCCCATATTCCTAACTAAAGTCTGGAGTACAATTCAGATTAAGAAAATGGAAATGCATTCCTTTCTTTGCTTTTCTCTTCCCCAATGGCTTCTATTTCTGGTCTTGATAGTAAAAGCAGTTTCTCTTGTGAGTCATCAAGGTGAGCGTAGTGTTGATGTAAAAGTGTTGCTAAATATTGCAGGAGCAGCACCACTGCTGTATTACTAAATAGCCAGTAGCCCTACGGTTGCCCCATCCAAAAATGCTGTCTGCGGAGTCGCAGTTCGTACCTTCATATGGGTTTCACTCATCTAACTGAGGTCTTCTGCACATGAGCTGAGCACAAAGCTCACTGCTGCTTCAAATCTGGGCCCTTAGTGCAAATCTCTTTGCTTCTGCAACTGTTAATATGGCTGGACAGTAGAGGTTAACAGCGCCAGCAAAGGTCAGGGTTAGAGACCAAGTGGCCGAAAGGTCAAGGTTCATGCACAGGAGTGATAATAAACATCTTTACAATAAAACATTTGTTGACTCAAAAGGGTTTACAGTTTAAACTCCACTGAACTAAGATCAGTACCTGCCACACAGTCATTTGTCGGTTTGTACCTGTTTAACTGTCCATTTGTAAAAAAACGCTCTTATTAGCATTTGTCTGGGACAGAGTTTTCTCTTTATTGCTAAACAGAGAAGAGGAAAAACCACCTTCACGATCTGCGCTAACCTGATCTAAATTTTGCCCATCACGAAATTGCACTTCTGCTCCCAGCCACTAAGGGGCAACAGTGAATCAGTCAAAGCAACCTGGACCAAAATTCCACGGAGCAGCCATGCAGTTAAATTTTTGCACTGAGCTCAAATCCCTTAAATTCCCAGTTTTAACAATGGTCATTATTCTCCTGAAATTGTACTCATTTTCATTTTTACAAACCCACAGCAAAGTGAGGTGAAGTGAGGTGAAGTGTCCACGTTTCAATGCAGTCCCATGGTTGAATCTAAGGCAGCACTGACACAGCACAGACCTTAAAAGCAACCTTTTCTCCAGGTTCTTAAGCAGTTTGCTGCATGCAAGTTGAATGAATCTCTGTTTCCCCACTCAGCCCACTTAGAAGAGAGAAAAGGGATAAAATATTTCTTATATTTTTAATGAGTCCAAAAGGTCAGGCGCAGCCACATTTGGGCCATAGGGCATGAACTCTGCATCTGTTGCTGGTGGACCTGGTGTGTCAATAACCTTCTGCCACCAAAAAGGTCCCCCGGGTTACAGTTCATCTGATGTGGTTGTTACTTTTGTTGAAAATGAAGAACTGAGTCAACAAAAAGGTTCTAGGTCCTACAGAAGAGAAGTTGGACTTTCATCTGAAGCAGGGATGTCAAAAGCACAGTCTTCCCAGGTCAGCACTGTAACAGCCTTAAGGATTAAGACAGACACGTGGGTGGGGGTCCACAATTTTCTGGCATATTCTCTTGAACCCAAGCTGATCTCCCTCAGCCCAGACCATCATCCAGGACCCCAGACTGCACGCATGGGGAAACGCAGAGGAACGAGAAGCCAAGACTGAGAACCGTGGTGATGGAAAGTAATAAATAAGGAGGGAGCAGAAGCTTTGCCTCATGATGCTCCACACTTGGTCTTCCTTTTCTTGCAGGATCCAAAGCTCAGTGAAGCCGTGTTGATGGAGAAGCTGGTCCTCCTGCCCATTATGTGCAGCTTTGGCTTCTGCACAGCAGATGGCGACAGACACACAAGCAAATCTCCACACAAGCAGCAGCTGCCGTGATGCACAAGAAACATCCGGTTGTTGCCCGCAGTTACAGCGCAGGGCGACTTTTACAGTTTACGGTTGCTGGGGGTCAATCCCCAGATTGCCAAGAGGCAATAAGAGCTGAGGTGTGACATTTCGGGAGTGGGTGTCAGGCCAGCCAGTCCCAGTGAGATGACCCTGGAGGAACACGCAGATTAATCTCCTCTCACCGTGAATCTTCAGTCCTGCCGACAAGATTAAGCTCCATCTGTCGACTGGTTGTAAGAAAATTGCACTAAAGCCTTGCGGGTTTCCCCAAATGCCAACTTTAAGCTGCCATGACCTTATTATGAAGGAACAGAACCTAAAATTAATAAAAACAGACGTAAATCATGATGTCAAGAAACAGTGACCAGAAAACTATTTTTTCCAGACTGACAGCTTCTGCGCACGCTTTTATTCAGAAGAGAGCGGCGCAGAATCACTGTGCCCCGCGAGGCCGTGTGACTAGGGGTGACAGGACTGCGTACACCGGTGTCACCTTGTTGCGAAGCGCAAACCTTCCTTTCTGCTCTGTTTCCTGTGCAACCCAATGTACAGAAGAGCACCGCGCTGTTGCGCTGAGTCGGGCCTTTTCCTGCCCACATCTGCACCATGGCCATAGCAGCCATTGGCCTATCCGTCACACCTACCTTAGAGATGGGGGCCACAGACAATGAAGTCCTCAGCCCCATTGTGCTGCTTCCCCCAACAGGGATGTGTGTGCCGCTTGGGCTTGAGGTGGCAGCACTGCTATAAAGAAGTGGATGGCTGAGCCTTTCCTCTCCCCACAAACGCTTTGAGGAAACGGTGTTTGTCACAAGGCCAAATTTTGTCACTTGTGTGCCATTTTTAATGAAGTGCTGGTTTGACAGTCAGGCCCTGAGGATATTAAAAATACGATAATGATTCCAAGATGGAATGGGTAGCACATGACTCATTTTGCAGACGAGCACTGATTTGCAGGGTACACGATGGTGCAATATTTGGGGGACTGCATTGTTACGCCATCGCAGTTTTGTGCTGTCAGTTCAAATTGTAGCTCCTGGAATAAAGTTCATCCTATTTGTTTCCAGGTTCAGTTTAATAGCATTTCCTTTCAAACAGGGAGCAGGAATTCTCTACAACAGCTTTAGCTTTATTAAGAAATAAATATAAATATAAAGTGAAACCTTCTTTGACCTCAATGTTTTCCTTCTCTCTCTTGTTTTCTCCATCTCTCTGTCTTATATCAGACAGAATACCTCTAACCGTGTTTCAGGCTGCAGTGCTGTCAGCGTGGAGTTTGCCTGTTCTCCTATGTCTGCACTGGTTTCGTCCCGCAGTCCAAAGATGTGTTTCAAGTGGACCGGTGACACTGAAATGTCCTAAGTGCGTGACTAAGCGTGAACCCTGTATCACCCTGTGCCTCTGAGACCGGATCTGAATCACCAGGACCCTGCAGTGGACCAGCGTTTGCTCACGCTGAATGGGTGGAGAACAACAGTGAGAACAAATAGTACCTAGGAGCTGTTTTGGTGAAAGTATCTGCTCCACAGTTCTAAATATGGGTGGAGATGCTAGGCAGGGGATCGGACCAAGTTGGGAGCAAGGACACAGGATCTGGGGGGACCGGGTTGTCCTGGACAGGCAGGCCTTCATGACACTTTTCCTCCCAAAAAGAAGCAAAACGGGACTTTGTGGAAAGGAGGAGGAAGGTCACTGAATGTCCTGAGTTGGGGATATGGCTGCTGATTCTGGACACTGGGTGTGGGCTGGTCAGTGGTGAACACCATCCTAGGGGGGGTTGAGGCTGTTTTGACTCATATGCACCCATGTGGTGGCAGAGGTCCTGCTCAGCTCAAGGCCCAGTTATGTGCGTGTGTCTGTGTGTGGTGAAGGGGATCCCTAGGTGACCTAAAGCCAAACTGACTCCCGGTTGGCCCACCACAAACTAGCAGAACCCCAGTTTTCACTGTGCTCCTGAGCTTGGAGGAGTGCTAGGCAGACTCGCACGTCTGATGAATGAACACGAATGCTCAGGTGTCAGCCTAAAGTTGTGAGATGCGGCCCTGAGACCACAGGTGAATGTACTCAAAGGTCAATTCCTTTTGGGGGGGGGTCCTGTCCTTACAGATAAGAGGTAGTGAGGCAAATGGTAAAATCATTAATGCTCATTGGTCTGTCGGACACAAACCGGTCAGTTGTACGTTGGTCCCGTGTGAAGGGTTCTTTCTGATCTTCACACGTCTGCACTGTGAAGAACGGGGTGGTTGCCTGACTGAAGATTCCACAATGGTTAAACACCATCGTCTGGTCCAAGGAAGCCTTTATTCAGCCCCCAGTATTTATGTATAACTGCTCAGAGAAGTATTGCTGATATGTTTTTTGTCCCCCAGTGCTGGGCCACTGCTGTGCAACTTCTGGGCTATTTGGGGACTCCTGCAAGGTGATGGAGGACAAGAGTAGGAAAGCGGTCCATAATCACATCTCTAACCCTGATTTGGACTTTGGGGCCCCCTTTCAGTCTCACAAAAAGTTCCAAGTAATAAGCACAAAAAATAATTCTACCCTTTCATACTATTTTTTTCCCCACTTTGTTGTCTGCAGTCAAAACAGCCACACATTTCTTTGGGCAGAAAGACACTCAACCAGGGCTGGATGCTCTTTGTGGAACCGAACCAGGAGTTGGGCCTCTGCGACTGCATGAAGAATTCAGCTCGGCTGTACCAACGCCCCCTGGTGGCAGCATGACGTCAGTGTAGAGGCAGAAAAACCGTCCGAACCCCGAATGTGGGCTTTCCTTGTAATGAGGACAATGCCGAAGTTAAGTAAATAAAACACAAAGATAAACTGGTTTAAATATATTTTTATTATTCTTAGTTGTGGAAGCAAAACACTCTTAACTAAGGAGTGTTTTACCAGCTGAATCCTCACCATCGGGGGTAACTTTACAGAAGACACAGCACGAATGTGTTTAATACAGACACAGTGTTTGGGTCAAGAGAGAACTGGGTGACACAAAGCAGGATCTTCAGAACCAACAGGGAAAAGAAACAGCAAACACCGTTCAAGGAAACGCGACAAGCTGGACAGGGAGCCATCCGTGCGTTTTGGGGGGCTGCAAGAATCGCCGACTGCTGGAAATTTGGAAGTTGATCCTTTCAAAAGCACAGCTGTGCTCATCACCATAGCGATGAGCCTCACCAAGTGCCAGAAAAGCCTCCCATCGAGCTGAAGCTGCAGACCACACCTCACTGGGGAACAACTGAGCGCACTGACTGTAACCATCAGGCCATAAAGCAGCATGCAGATTAAAACCGGAACCGATGGCTGGGTTACGAGGCCTGTGTGCAAAAAGTGTGTATTCGGAAGTCCAGCTGCCAGCACACGGCGTCAAAGTGAGCACTTTCTGTTGCACGAGGCAGCGAGGATGCGGTTGCTGGCAGAGCTGTGCCCACAGCCAGCACCTCTGCAAATGCCTCTACCTGCTCAAGCGCTGCTGCCATTTGCTTGCTGCCGGGATGCAGTTGCCCGCAGGGCCCCGACGGCAGCTCGACTGCACACACGCTTACCCATGCCAGTAAGACACACCTTAAAGGGATTCACAAGCAGCACAGGAGGAGGCAGGTGTGTCTTTGATGGGGTGGGGGGCAAGAAGCTGAGAGAGCGAGAGAGACAACTGACAGATATCCCATCTCTCCCGGAATTTCTGGGAGTCACCTGCTATGGATAGCAGCTCCCTGGCGCCCGCAAATTAAATGCAATATCCTGGAAATGTGTTTTTTAGAGCGAGAGAGCAAAGATCCCAGAGCTTTGGAGAAGGCAAGCGAGTGACTGACTGACGTAACAAGAGAGTAACAGAGAGAGAGCATCCTGGTTGGTCTCTCTTTTTCTGCTAAGTAGACCTATCAGTTTTCTCTGTGGGACGGCTTTACAGTCGACCTCTCGCTGATCTATAAGTTTAATATATTTTCCAGCTTCGCCATGGCCGACTGAGCAAAAAAAGATATAAAATGCATTTCACTTGAGATTATACGAAGGTGTTCCCCCTGCCTCGTAGTGGAAGTTTGCCAGTTGAGTTCTGGGGGAAGCTGTCCTAAGTAAAATCTGCGAGCACAGAGCAGTTGAGATTCAAAGAGCTCTGGCAGTTGGTGAAGCTGCTTTTGGGGCTGCCAAATTCTAATTATGATGTAGAAAGGGCATTCGGCATAGTGCGTCCCATTAAGGCAGAATTCAGGAGTCAGCTGTCTCACCAAACACTTGTGAACCTGATGCCTTGCAACATTAACAAATTCATTGACAAAAACTGTTATGAAGCTGAGACATCTGGCAAACTGTTCAAATCTGTAAAGTAAGCTACATCACAGTACAAGGAAAGTTTGCAAAAGAAATAGGCTAAAAAAGCTATTTGCATTAACGTATAGCTATTAGCTCTGAGTCTACCAGTCAAATATCTATGATGTATATTTAACAGTTGAAGTATGTGATTAAAGAAATTGTGTTCTTACATAGGCAGCCTGGCTTTTTTCTTTTGGTGGGGGGAGTACCTCTGTAAAATGAATTTTTGCAGGGTGGGATGTCTGTGAATAAATAAGAAAAGATAAAGATTAAAGAAAATGAACACTTCATTGCAGGCCAGTTCAGCAGAAGGTGAAGGATGTAGGCAAGTCCAATAGGTGAGGTTTGTTTCAGAGCCTTGTTGGATGTCACATGCTGGACAAAAGGTCCAGAGGAACCTTTTCCTGAGTCGAGCAGTGTGGGCTGAGCACCATGCACAGGGCCGTAGTACTGTAGCGACGCGTGCTACGTAAATGCTGCTAGTTGTGGTTTTTGGTATGACATAAACAGTCATCCTTCTGTGTGTGTGTGTGTGTGTGTGTGTGTGTGTGAGGCTTTTATCCTCTGCCCCTCTGTTGTAAATAAAGGCTGCGTGATAGAGACTTTCAGCATCCTTGTTCCCCCCATCGGAACTCAAACTTGTTTGTCACAATGAGATTCACAAAGTGCCCAGGTTTCATCCAGACTGGGAACAAAACGCATCCACAGCATTAGTTTGAATCAATCATTTTTAAGAACTGCTGAAATATCACAAATAATGGAATTTTCACACCTTAATTTTATATTTCAGTAGTGATGGAATTACAAAAACACTAAAACACAAAGTACAGCTCAGAAACACAGATAACTACTTTTGAGATGTTGGAGGTGTACATATATAGAATGAAACTCCACATTTAATGTGGGTTTTTTTTAATCTGTACAATTCAGTTTAATTTTATGCACAGTAATTTCTCAGCACTTAAAACAGGACAACAGCTGTGATTGAAAAAGGTGCAGAAGCAACATTTATTGCCAAACCAGCTTTATTGGCCTCTTACAATCTTATTCCCACAAAAAACCCAACAGAATGTTCTTTACGATGGATTAAATCATATATTTGTTTTGCAAAATAAAACCTCAGTCACCTTTGCCCTCAGACCAAAAGTCACAAAAATCCCTGCCAAATGGTTTCTGATACAGACACAGGTGGACAACAGAAGTGATTCCAAACCATGTCAGAAGGAAATAGATTTTGGATCCTCCAATCAGGGATAAAGAAAAAATGAACCGCATTGAAAAATGATGCACATTTTTATCTTTTATTCATGACCAGAGGTGACTACATGGAAATCATTTCCTTTAATGAGAACATTACCATTTCAGTTGTTCCTATTATGTGAACAAACATGTGGTCTTCGAGAGATAACAGGGAACTTTTGTATTTCACAGAACCTGGTCCACACTTGCCAAGTGAGAAAAAGTACTCAAAGACACTGAAATGAAAATATGAAGCGACCCAGAAGTCATCTGAAAACAAGAAAGAACCCTGACATTGCTTGCATTTTTATATTCCAGCTTTCAGTTCGGAACAGCACAGCCCTGCAAAATAAAACTTCACTCAAACATCAGTCTTTCTCTGCTTATAGGTTCATCTATCACTGCATGGCTGTAAATTAAAACAAAACGTAATTCATTTCAATGTCAGGACTTTGCAATTGACTAAACCCCTCCCCCTTATAAAAATGTCTATTTTTAAATAAAAAAATTGGCCAACAGTCAAAAGCAATTGTAAGAATTAAGTAATATTTATTTAACTTTGATTCAGAATAAACCCTGGAATGATCATCACAGATAAAATAAATATTTTGATGCTAAAACTGAACGTGTCACTTGAACTCAATACCAATTCAGAAACTAAAATAACAAACAGGACTTACAATGCATCCTGTATATTTGTTCGTCAATAAGATAATTAAAACCTATTATATTATCCTTTAAAAAGTATTTCACAGTATTTGCCCGAGTGGTTCACAGGAGCTGAGGAGAGAGCAGGGTCGCCCATAAAGGAACTGGAGAACAGAGGATCTATTGTGCTTTTGCTCGAGGGTGTGGATGGCCATGCTGCACATGAGCGTATAAGCAGAGAAGGCGGAGGAGGAGGTCAGGCCCGTGTCCACGTCCGCATCTGCATCACTGCTAGGACTTCTTTGGACAGTGTGATGTTGAGTCTGTGTTCAAAACCTCGATCATGGTTCTGGTTGTAGGAAATGTTTCAGCCACCGACGGAAGACTGTAGTACCAAGCTGGAAGACTGAAAGGAGAAATCACAGCTACATTTGCAGGTACAGCAAAAACTAATTACATTTATGTAGTAATATTCTGTAAAGGCTTACTGTTCTGCTTCAGTTAATATTTATTACTTTGCTAACACACATTCATATCCATTATCAGAGTATTTTTTAGGGTATTCTTACTGGCACAATTTATGGTGAGGACCTCAGTTGAGACAACTACAACAGGAAGGCAAGTGATGCTGAAACCAGCAACCTTCAGCTTATAAGTCCAAGTCAATAAGCACTAAACCAGCAATGCCCCTATTTATTGGAAATGGAAATGAAAAAACTGATTGATTGGAGTTCTTCCATCTGTTTCTGCAGCAAATTATAGGCTTGCCTGGAATAATGTGTAAGATCTGTGGTAAAATTAAATGTCAACAAAGGAACTCTTCATTTGCATTAAATTAAGTGAAAAATCCACAAAAGTTTCACAAAACCCTCCAGGTAATTGCTGCCTTATCTTGTGAACATGGAGAAAATCTAATTCAAATCCAAGTCCAGAGTGCCAGAGCTGCCCAGGCTTAAGGCCCGCACTTTCAAAATCACTTATAAAGCATTTGTGTACTACCATTTGTTCCCTTTTCCCTTTGCCACTCATCTTACTTATTTTCTTATTTTCTTGTTTTATTCTGCTGTCACAGGGGATCTTGGCGGCACAAAGGCTTTGAAAACAGGTTCCAGGCCACTGTTTTAGATGTTTTCATTCCTCTGGATGCTCAGTTTCAGGGTACCTAGCCACCCCAAACTGCCTTGTGTGTTGGCCAATAAGTGCTCGCACTCTACACATGGTCATAAATAACAAATGGATACTACTGTTCTGTTATAAAACCACTGACTTTTTTTTACTGTTTTAATTTTTTTAATGCTTTTGATGTAAATTGCATGAACTTGGTTAAACTGCTGTAACCAATATTTGCTTCACTGTAAAATGCTTTGAAAAACTGCTTTTAAATGTGCCATATAAAATAAAGATTACTTATTAAGACAATCCTAGTAATAATCCTAGTATAATCGTTTTATTCCCAGGTAATGGACTTAAATCCTCTCTGTTGAGCTATTTGTAAAAAGTACACATCATGCAAAGTCTTTTAAAATGCACTCCCTTTCCAGATAATCCCAACCAATTTCCTATTTCTCCTTTTATACACAGGTTAGACTTCACCTTTCCAAGTTCAGAAATTGCATTTTTGTTTCTGGGCTCATTACCACCATCTTGGGTGAGGCTGCTCACCTCACGTGCTGCTAAATTTCGCATTGATGTTTCTCTTCTTCTAAGGGACTTTCCACCAGTCACTTTATCGCTTGTTAGACAAATTTTAAAGTACAAATCACATTTTCATGGAAGCTTTCATAAAACAGAACCTTAATTATACAAGGGAAGCTGGCATTTTTGTGTTGAACAAAATGTGGCTTCAAAGGTTTATTAATCTGGAGTTTCAGTGAAGCCATTCAGGTGGGCACTGTTGCTCTTCAGGTGCAGCTACTCACCTCTTTATATTCATCCAGCTCTTGGCTGTTTTACTGAAGCTTTCAGGGCTTGAAGTTGTCATGGCTTCAAAGTCCAGCAGCTGAAACAAGAGGCAATGATGAGTAAATCAGGAAGCAGGGACTCAGCTCTTACCCCACAGGTTCCTTTTTTTTTTAAAACACTATTGTAAACTTTTGGTGAATGGCACAGTTTTATCCCTACCACACACATGCACAAAGATGCACACACTATGCATTTGGAGATCTTTCTGGACATTTTAAACCATTGAGGTCACAAATAATAATTATAATAAATAAATCTTTACTTAGCCATAATGGTACTAAATGTCACAGTATTACCTTTCCCTTAGGAATTCGTCCTATCACCTCCTTGCCACTGGCCATCAGTGCTCCCATGACAACAGAATATGCCACAACACTAAAAGAAAATTAAAAAAAAAAAAAAAAAAACACAGAAATAATCTTCAAGGAATCAGATAAACACTGTGGCAGGTTTGCAACTCACTGTAAAACTGTTTCTGTACATACTGCCAGAGCAATTGTGGACACATACCTGGAACCTCTGGACAGAGGCATCAGGTTGCAGAAGTAGTAAACCAAGTAGAGAACTAAGTTACACACAGCGTCTGCATCCTGGAGAAGGAGCATAAATATCAGCATACTGAACAAACACTGGATTTTGCCATCATCACCAGGCCTCTCAAATTCCAACAAGCCTCAGAGTTTATCCTTTGTCAGTTTTTCTGTGGGAGTTTCTGTAAATTTGCACTTTGTGACCACAGATACTGGACAGTGCTGATGTTTTAAGGAGTTCACCATGGACAGAACAAACGGAAGTGCCAAACACCCACTTCTGCCTGCCAAAATTAAATACTTTCAGTTTTTGAAATTCTAAAAGTAAAGGCAAACAGGGACTGGTAAATCAAACTAGCTACGTTAAATGGTGCTGTATTTACGCAACTGCACAACTTGCTTGAAGACAAGGTGTTGGGAGATCGGATGGGGTTTAACTGTACCGCAAGGTCTGTGGACATCATGAGTGCTTTGCCCTTAGAGGTCAGGTCCTTGTAGAGTGACTCGATCTCAGACTGGTATTGCTGCGTGCGGTCCTCTGTGGTCTGAGAGTCCACGGAGAACAACATGTTGCCCACCCTGCATAGCATAAACACACAGAGCAGCATTTCGCGTGACCCAGCCCACTGTAGAGCAACTCCTGTAGCACAAAGGTTGAGGGAAACCAAACCAGAAACCAACCTATCGCCTGTGATGGTGATGGTGAACCCATCAAACTCCTTCCCTGGCTCTTTGAGACTGGGCACCTTGGAGTTCACTGTGAAGCCATCCCTGGTTTTACTGTTCAACTGCTTCAGTGAGGAAATGGGATGCAAACAGTCAGGTAAGAGACACAAAGTGACACCGTTGTCATCATCATCAACAACACATTACTGCCTGTCAGCCATTTCCACCTCTGAATAATCAAAGACAGGGAAACAAAGCTTTCATTAAAGCATCTCTGTCCTACCTTCATTATAGGAAGGAGGTCCTCCACTTTATTGACATTTTCCAGTGCTTGTCTAACTTCAAGTAATCCTCGGGGATTATATGCCCTGAGAAGATGAATTCCAGATAATAAACACATTATTTTCAGTACACCTGTGATACAAATGGTCAAGGTGGAAATTTTCTAAATGTGTCAGTGGTTAGCAATGACAACAGTAACACCGCATATGTTTACAGCATGGAGTCTATGGTCACAACTTGCTGTTATTTCCAGCAGTTTCTGCTAACTTTTACTACAGTTTAGAGCTAACAAAGCTATTAAAATAGTATTGCTTGCGTTACAGGTACATATGAGATTTACATTACAACTACAAAATACATTAAGGTTCTTCAATATATTCTGAATAAGTATTATCACTCTGTATCTGTATGAACTTTAATGCTTAAATCATTATCAAGTAAAATACATAAATGTGTTAAACATGTTTAAGTTACAAATTCAAATAAGCAAATATACTCCCAATTATTTTTAATAGCATTTTCTTCATGATGAGGTTGAAAAAACAACAGATTTTTTTTTTGTATTTTCAGTAACTTTGAATTTTTTTTGTTGTCGTTTGCAATTAAATAATGAAGTGAATCTTGGACAGCAGTTTTATTTACTGTAGCTTCACAGGGGTTTTCACAGAATCTAACCAGCATGTAAAAAAGAGACATTTATATTAACCTTTTACTGACTAAGAGGTTAAAGCGACTTGATTTACAAAAAAAGTGACTTATGAACAGATTAGGAGTCCCACTGGTGTTTGTAAGTTAAGGAGCCATATCATTAAAAAAAAAAAAAAAAAAAAAAAAATCCATGTACAGTAGAGCAAAATATATGATCCAATATAAGATACTGTTGCATAACTATGACAACATTATAAAATCAACTCCTAAAGTCAATAGCTTTCTTTCTGAGGAATAATACCCACCCATGATAAACCAGTATCCTGTCTTTGATGAAGTTGAGTATTTTGTCAAAATAATCCAGATATCGTATATTGATGATTTGGCCTCTGAATGGGAGAAGAGGGGGGGGAGAAAAAAAAATTATGCTGCTTGTTCAGCAAAGATCAGGGACAGGTGTAAAAATACAGCAGGAGAACCACAGACTGCTGGACTGCTACTTTAGAAGATACCTAATCAGGTTGATATGGTTGTTGAAACCTCTGCTAAGGCTTCTGGCTGGCATCTGGTCCAACCACAGAACCGGCTGATCCGGGTCTGCGATTCTGGCAGAAAGAAACATAAAGACAATGTACTTATCAGTCACCATGTTAATGGATGGAGGAAATTCAAACAGCAGAGAGTATGAACTAGTACAGCTTTGGTGAAAGCCTACTGTGCAGACATGAGCTCTGCAGCAGAGGTTTTCAGCCCTAAGCTGGTACAGTGCAGTAGAGTCTAAAACCCACACCTCCCCTACCTCCTCCACTTCACAGCGATGTCAAACATGTCCCTCCACTGCATGGGCCTAGTTTTGCCATTGACCCGCACCTTTGAGTTGCTCCAGGTACGCTGCATAGCTTGCATGAGTTCTATAGTTGCCAGGCCCATGGCTGTGGAACAGAAATTGGCACCAGTTTTTCAAGTGCCATTACTAACATCAACCTAATTTCTATTTGCTAAACCATGCAAAATTCCAAATCATACATTAAAAAAAAAAAAAAAAAAAAAAAAAAAACTGCCTCACCTGGTGGAACACAAATCTTAAAGCTTATTTCACCTCCATTTACACAAAAAGAACCTATAAATGTTAATAACACAAATTCTGATGTGACAAAACAGTCAGAACAGAAACCGAAAAGTTCAGATTCCCCAGGCTCTGCCTGGCATTCCTGTTTAAATCAGTCCTCAACTGCAACCATTTATTGTGGATACGAAAGTGCACGAAATGACTTCCACGTGCTCATGCCGAGTCATACTGCCACCATACGCTTACCTAATCTAATAAGAGGGTTGGATACACAAAAAATAAGATCAAACCATCTCATTTCAGACACTTACAAATACTCATCAAGTACAGTTGCCCTCTGTTAACTGCAGTAGAGTTATACATTTTCAATGACAAAACTATTTTAACTGGGTAATGTTGGACTGCATTTTTGTCCCTTTCATATTTATGCATGTTCTTGATGTAGCAGAACAAATGTGCAAAGTATGGAAGTCCCAAGTCAATAAATCACCGTACAGAGAGAAATGCAGAACTGAAATAAATCAACACATTTGCAGTGTTTTAACAGCGTGTGTTTGGTAGGGGTGGTGATGGATTAGCAGGTGAGAATGCTGCACTTGTTTAAGCGTCACAGTCAAAACTGAAGAGGTTTGTTCACATGACGTACGTATTAGTATTAATTTTAATACACTAGCTTGAAGTTAGTAAAAGCAATAAATTAAGTCTTACAAGCTTTGTATTTGTTGCAGCTGCACCACGTATTAGCAGAACCGAACCATTATTCAAAATGAGGAATTTGTAACCTTTCGCTGACTACAAGGCATCAGGAAGCATGCTTTTAAATACAAATGGAACAAATTACAAACAAGCACACTTCTAGTCCTGTCTGGGTTCATAAGCAGAGGACCCAGTTTATCAGACAGTATACTGTTATACTGCAGTCTTCTATGGAGGCTTTCAACAAGGGATTTTCAACAAAAGGGCAGAAGGATGGAGAAATGTCAGCACAGGAATAACATGGAGCAGTTCACATGAGAATAGGCAAAGTTCTCCAGCCACCTACCTCTGTGTATCCTACGATTGGGAAGAAACCCTGGAGTGCTGTATTGCATAAGAGCACCAAGGTGATCAGCAGTGCAAATGAGCTTCTGTACTTCATTGTTATAGCTTTCAAAGTTCTGAGGTAGAACATCCCTATGGTGAGAGCACCAGCATTAACACAAGCCAGAGAAAGTCTAGACTGTCACTCAGCAGCAGCACAGCACTCCTCTACATCAAGCTTACTTAATGTGTGGTTGCAGTCCTGGCTGCTCTTCATAGTCTTCTATGAGAAAAGGCAAGTTTTTTGCCCAGTGGTTCTTGAAGTTTCCTGGAAGATCTTGATCAACGTTATACTCAGACACAGGTATATCAAGATGAGAGTGCAAATAGCGAGAATATTCTGTAGAGAAGAAAAAGGGACATGAGCTCTGGTGGTGGCAAAAAACCACAGCAACAGTATGACACCATGCTTGTGTGAGTGAGCCACTGCTTGTCTCACCTCGGAGGTATTTCACTTTGAGATACTCAGAGCTGGCCTTCTGGCCCAGCAGCGGGTCGTTCAGCATCACCTTCGTCTGGGCCTTGATGCCTTCGTAGAATTGGCCCATGGCCACATGACTCAGGCCCTTCATGTACTGGCAGACTTCGTTGTAGGGCTCCAGCTGCAGACACCGCTGAGGAAGTCAGCCACAGTTATTCAACAGATACATGCATGTGGTCAACAGATTTAATTTAAAAAAAAAAAAAAAAAAAAAAGGTGGATTCAGAATACTGATTTATGCATTCAGAGTATTATGGCACAGTATGGTAGAGTACATTTTAAATCCCTGCTTCTACTTTGCTATATGGTATGGTATCGAATAATATGATATACATGTACATATGTGAATGTACTATGGTATAATATGCAGGTAGCCAGGTGGTGCTGAATAACTCGGTATAATATGGCACAGCATGAAATAATACAGTACAATATGGGACAGTGTGGCATGGTATGATGTTCTACATGGTACAGTATAATAGGGAAGTAAAGTACAGTATGGTGCAGAACAGTACGGCAAAACCTGGTACAATATGGCTTAATATGGCATAGTATGACAGCACAGGGTTTAATTAGCTATAGGACAGAATTGTACTGTATAACATGGTATCAGGTATAGTATGGTGTGGTGTACAGTGTAATAATGCATGGCATGGCATATTATGGTACACATGAAGTGGTAGGTTTGGTACAGAATGTCATAATGTGGTACAGTACAGTGTAAGGTGATATTTTCTCAGTAGTGACTTGTCTGCAAAGTATATACAATAAATGCAATGCAAATTCATCACAGCAGGGTAAGATACAGTACAATGTAGCACAGTTGGGTATAGTTTGGCATGTGGACAAAGGAGTCACCTTGAAGCTGCCGATGGCTTCCTGAAGGCTGCCGTGGTGATACAGCATCATCCCACGCAACTGTAGAGATTGGATGTGGTTTTGGTCCAACAGCAGGGCCTTCCGGAAGCTCTCCATGGCAGCTTCAAAGTCACCCAGCTCTCTACACACACACACACACACACACACACACACACACACACACACACACATTAAAAATGTGGCACAGGGCCTGTATTTGTATTTGTATCACCTTTTGTTCTGAGGTCAAAGGTGACACTGGAAAACACCAGGGAAAAGGAAAGCATTACATAGAGGTCAGGGGGTGGAGGCTACCTGTATGCCTGTCCAAGACTTTTGTATGCATCTATAAAGTCTGACTTGAGGGTCAACGCTTCCTTAAACGTCTCAATGGCTTCCTGTAACAGACAAGGAGCTTTGTTCTAAGTGTGCCGTGACAAACTGCAGTGGTGCCATGAAAGTCTTCACACCCAACATCAAGAATAAAGAACCGTTTACTGTTGTACTGCCTTATACAACAGGTGCACAAGGGAGAACAAAATTAAGTTCCACAGTGCACAGTACATGTAATAGAAAAAAGATAAATAAATAAAGATAAATATGAAAGACAAATAAAACTATAAGTGTACAAGAAAGTAATATAGAATACAGAGATGTGTGAACATCAGCACAAACTTCATAACATTATGTAAATACAATATAAATGTGCAAGCACTGACATTTACATGTCAGGACCATGGCTGTTACCTTGAGCATCCCCCTGTGGAAAAATGTAAGGCCTTTGTAGAGCATCGCAATGGGCTGGTTCTTCTTCAGGTCCAATGACTGCTGGAAGTCCTCCATGGCAGCGACATAGTCCTGGGGGGGGGGGGGGGGACAAGGGAGACAGATATTTCAACATTGAGAATGTAGCACTGCTACTCAGAATGAACACTTTTTACTCATTTCCCCAGACCTGTTTGTTGTTGTGTTACATGAGCCACCAGGTTCTTTAGTGTTACACCTGTTGGCTGGAATGGTACAGAATTTGAATGGCACACCTGCTGTAGAGCCTTTGATTAAGGTATTTACTCTGAATTCATATAGTGAAAAACTATGCAGCTCTGTAAATGTAAAGATCACTGAAGGTAGGGTAGTGTACATACCTAAAATTGTAAATTGTAAATTCTCTTAGAAAAAAAATCCAGATGAATGAAAAAATTAGCAGAAATTTTAACAAAATAAAGTCTTGCACTTTACATGTTGATCTAGCTGGAAATATTTAAATGAAAAAAAATTTGAATAAAACCTTGTTTAATAATAAATATGCAGTAAGTCCTAATATTAAGCAAGCAAATAAGCAAACAAGTCAACCTTATGGTCATTTATTCAATCAGCTGATCCTTACCTCCAACCTGACATTTGGTATTTTTATGGTGAACCACTTACAGTAATTTACCTGTGTAAAAACCTGGATCATTATTACTGTGTCAGGGCAGTGCGAGCACCTTCATCGGGCACTGTAGCAGGAGGTGGGATTTGAACTTTGGGTCCTGTAACCATGACACCACCTGCTACCAGCAAATGAACTCTGAACAGCATCGCAGTGCCTGTAACCCAGGGGTCTCCCTAAAAACAAGGCCTCTGCTACTCTAGACCATGGTGAGACCCACCTCAGATATGAACAGCAGCGTCCCCCTGTGTCTGTAGAGGCGGGCTGAGGGCTGCAACTGGATGGCTTTGGAGAGATCGCTCAGAGCCTCGCTGATCCGCCCCAGTGGAGAAAGGATCTGCAAGCCCACAGGAGTTCAAGGCCCATTAGATGGAGTTTCTCACAAACTGAAGATGGTGGACACTGTTTCCATGCATTAATTAGCCTTCTGATAAAGACAACACACAAAGTGACAAACTCAAAAAGTTATTGAAGATACTTTTTCTTCTATCGTTGCTTCTCTACATTTCCAACTCAGAGGAGGTTATAACTTGCAAAGATGCATAACAAAGAGTTAAATGTGCCTTATGAATGGATACAAAATAAGATTACAAAGTTGTAAAATATGCCTTGGCTCTGTTGAGAGTCCAAATGTAACAGAATGTCACAATGCATGCACGCACACCTCAGCGCGCTGCTCGTACACCTCTGGGTGACTTGGTTTCAGGGCAATCACTCTATTCAGCTCATACAGGGCCAGGTCCGCATTCTTGATATCCTGCAGGTCAGGAGACACAACCACATTGTCACACCATTGCTTTCTAGTCGGGGGTGGCCTTGGCTTCATCAGTCTTCACCACAATCGCACTGATGGCACAGTGACGCTCTCAGGTGAACACCCTGTTTGCATCAAGTGGAAAGAAGGGTGAGATCAGACAGGAGGCACCGTGGACTATGATGTTTGCAGATGACATTGTGATCTGTAGTGAGAGTAGGGAGCAGGTTGAAGAGACCCTGGAGAGGTGGCGATATGCTCTAGAGAGAAGAGGAATGAAGGTCAGTAGGACTAAGAATACATGTGCATAAATGAGAGGGAGGACAGAGGAATGGTGAGGATGCAGGGAATAGAGTTGGCGAAGGTGGGGGAATTTAAATACTTAGGATCAACAGTCCAGAGTAATGGGGAGTGTGGAAGAGAGGTGAAGAAGAGAGTGCAGGCAGGGTGGAGAAGAGTGTCAGGAGTGATCTGCGACAGAAGGGTACCAGCAAGAGTGAAAGGGAAGGTCTACAAGACGGTAGTGAGACCAGCTATGCTTTATGGGTTGGAGACGGTGGCACTGACCAAAAGACAGGAGACAGAGCTGGAGGTGGCAGAGTTAAAGATGTTAAGGTTTGCATTGGGTGTGACGAGGATGGACAGGATTAGAAATGAGTGTATTAGAGGGTCAGCCCAGGTTAGACGGTTTGGAGACAAAGTCAGAGAGGCGAGATTGCGTTGGTTTGGACATGTGCAGAGGAGAGATCCTGGATATATCGGGAGAAGGATGCTAGGGATCGGGCTGCCAGGCAAGAGGAAGAGAGGAAGGCCTAAGAGGAGATTTATGGATGTGGTGAAGGAGGACATGCAGGTGGTGGGGGTGACAGAGAGAGATGCAGAGGACAGGAGGAAGTGGAAGCTTTTGATCCGCTGTGGCGACCCCTAACGGGAGCGGCCGAAAGAAGAAGAAGAAGAAGAAGAAGAAGGAAAGAAGGGTTACCTGCAGGCTCTTCTTTCCGTAGGCTATACCCCTGCCGTAGATGGCACTGACCAACTCTGGATCTGCCTACAGTGCAGAGTAGGAACCCAAGCAAAAAAGAAAACAATATGAAACCTAAACCATGACATCCAAACCTGACTTTTCATTCTGCAGCCTCCAGAGGACAAATACTGTTAGGTCATCTGCAAGATTTACAATGTAAACAAATTTCATTAATTTACAATTACAGAACTTTTAAATTGCAGGATAACATGTTAAATAAAAACAGCCCTACTAACCTGCAAAAGCAAAGAAAAGTGCTTTATGGCCTCATCATACAGACCATTTGCAATGAGCACATAACCTATAGCTGAGGAGAGAGGGAAAGGCTTCTTAAAGCATTTTACAGCACAGGTGAACAGATACACATTTAAAATGCACAGGAATCTTTTCTACAATGAACTTACCCAGCTCTTCATTTGTGTTATAACTGTCAACAGGAAAAGGGAACCTCTTCTGCTCAATGAACAATTTTGCTTGGCTCTGGAAAGAAACCCAAATAATGATAGTATTGTTATAGGAAGCAATACTGTCTAGCAATATACTGTCCAGGGACATACAATACCAACAAAGCAAAATATACAATATACACAAATTTAAATTGAACTGTCTGGAAGTATTCCACCTCTTGTTAACTGATACAGCACGTATTAGCTTAGAGCACAAAACTCTATAGAGCAGAACAGAACAGTGATATACAGCTGCTGAATATGCAGTGCAGGAATGTGCTGTAATGAAGCTTCAATTTGGCTCTATTTGTGGGATTATATGCACTGTTTACCCGAAATCCAGGGAGTGATTAACACAAATAAAGGGGGAGACTAAACTTGGCTTAGTCCAACAGTCATGTTTTTAGCCACTTACTTCTGGGACTTTATTAGTGCTTCACTGTTGAATATATACAGATGTATATTTTAAAAAACTACCTATGATATGTTTCTGTAGAAGGCTGTACTAATTTCACTGACAAAGTCTTCTCACCATTTAGAAAAATGCCAGTGTTTTTGAGGATTTAAGGCATAAGCATTCTGTGCGAAGGTGGTCTGTGCATCAGTGGGACTGAACGGACAGTTACACTAGGGCAAACATGTGATATCAGTGACACATTTGAGTGTGCTTGCTGGAAACTAGTTTTTCCCTAGACTTTTTTTGATGTGCTGCATGCAGACATGATATCGTCCCATGACTGCCACCGTATCGACTGTAGCACTACCTTCAACCTCCTGCACCAGTCGCACCACTGACCAATGACCTGGCCAAGCTCAGCAGCCTGACCAAACAAGAGATCATGTTGCCGTGACTACATCTCACTGTCATATGGAATAAAATACGGTGCTTAAAAAATATTACGAACCTACTGTACTTTATAGACACTTAGTTAAAGAATACAGTATTTACTCATTTAGTAATGCTATTGATTAAATACTATACTGTGGACAGAACAAAATACATCACAAATATCAACAAATGTTTGAAAAGAAGTTACCGTATGGTGAACTTTAAAAAATAATGATTCTGTCCCAAGTATGATCAGGCTTACAACCGATGTGACTTATGACCTGGACATTGGTCCCTAATGTAAGTTGAGGACTATTTGTATTGTGTTTTTTGATGACCTGGACATTGGTCCCTAATGTAAGTTGAGGACAATTTGTATTGTGTTTTTTGATGACCTGGACATTGGTCCCTAATGTAAGTTGAGGACAATTTGTATTGTGTTTTTTGTTCATGCAGAATAGAGCACTAACTGTGACTCACTTGACCATGACCACAAGACATCTGCAGAGAAGAAAAGCAGCCTCACCATAATCTTCTCAGCGTTAAGAGAGAAGACAGACTCGCAGGGTGGATTCCCGCCTTCCTCACAGTCCGGATCATCCAGCTGTAGGATGGACGACTCTACTTGGCACAAGAACACAAACAGTACTGTTAGCTGAAATGCAGCTGATCCTACTGCATAAACCATGCTTCAGGTGTTGGCCTGGTCATGTGAGGCAAGGGCAAAGTCTCAAATTTAATTAAGATCGTAAGTGTAAAACACAGTAATGGCCACCACTTCATATCTCCTAGTATTTGTAATTTTAATTTTTAATCTTAAAATGTTCAAGGTACAAATACAAGGAGATATTTATTGGATCAATTAAAATATATGAATTGAGAGAAAGCATGACCACACTTCTTCTGTCTAAAACAACATAGCAACACAGCAAGAGAGTATCTATCATATATAACCAAACTCACATGATAACTACTTTTGCCCACTGTTAAGTACTGGTGTAAAGTAACAAAACTAACCGACAGCACGTTGGACCACAATAATGGATGAATGCACGTCCAAATTCAGTCACATATTTGACTCTTTGAATGTGACAACCTAGCTAACATTTGATGGTATGAATGTGCCAGAGCAAAAGGTTTTTGGATGAACTCAAGCACTTCTACAAAGTTTTCCAGACTTACCATCAAATACGTGACTACATACAATTTAAAAGAGAATGTCCCACATAAGAAGCAGTAGAAGTCAACATTATAGAATGCACTGTTTGGGAAAGACATCGTCTAGAGTGAAGAAAATTAATGAATGGGTCTCAGAAGGATATACATGCTATTTGGTAATGTCTGGTAAATTCATCTCCCAAGCCAGTTCAATTAAATATTAAAAGAAGCGGCAGCAGGGAGAATCCACACTCATTCGTCCCACTTCACACAATCAAGGTGAGTGACACAGCCTATTTAAGCCAACAGCTCAACGAAGAAACGCTAACTTTACTGAGCTTGAAACACTTCATGGAGTCTGCACTCAGTGCCCACTCATTCCCCTGTTTTTGGTCTGTACTCAGCAATACAGTCAATCAGTCTGTCTCCAGTTTTCTGTACTCAGTCTCACATTCACCTCCTGTCATCGGACCCGGAAGCGCCTTGTTACGCCGGGACACACTGGAGGACGTGGCACAACTACAAACCAAGAGTCTCACCACAGTCCGCGGCGTACTCTTCCCACTCGGAGAGGGAGCTACAGCCATGCTTGTGCAGCTCACTGTTGAAGAACGTGAGGGTAGAAAAGTACTCCGAGGAAAGGGCTACTCGGGATAAATAGAGCAAAAAAAATGCGACCACAACAGCACCCCCGCCAGCAGGTGCCATGTTGTATGTCATATACAGGTTAGAAGCGCTGGCGCTTGGGTAATGTAGTTTACTGGTGCTCCGTGTTCCCCCAATGGGGCGTGGAAGGTTAATTGCATGTAACTGTAAGCGACTAACTACATCTCCCAAGAAGCATCAAGGCAATGGATACGTTTTGCATCACGAGCCAGTTTACAGCGGGGGGGGTGCTTGGGTAATGTAGTTTTATTTCTCAGTGAGACGTTGGAAGTCAAAGGGCTCTGAGCGTGAAGAAAAACTACATTTCCCAGAAAAAAATGGCGAGGACCTTTTTAATCATCGATTTCAGGAAATCGACTCTCGGAATCCTGCGGCCAGGTTCCTAAATACAGCGGCATGGAGGGGTTGCTGTTTAAATGTGTGGAGTGCAATGCAGCTGCATCTGAGCTCCACCGAGACTACAGTAATGGCATTCTGAAAATTTCCATATGTGTACGTAGCATTTAGTAGAACAAGTATTTTTCATTTAATTAAATTTTTCGACCGTTATGAAAACTAATGTGAAGTTCTCAGGTTTTTGGGAAATAGTGATATTGGATATTTTTCAATTAAAAGTGCAGTAATCGTTATGATCTTGTTGATATTATTGTAGCTGCATTAAAATTCTATGTACTTTTCAGTGCCCAATCCTGGAGCTGTAGCAACTATGTGCTGTGTGACGATTTTCCATGAAACGTGATGTCCTGTGTTTCCTGCAGGGATCCTGCCACAAACCTGTAGACAAGTACATAGAGTACGATCCAGTCATAATTCTGATCGATGCCATTTTGTGCAAAACTCAAGCGTTCCGACACATTTTGTTTAATACAAAGATCAATGTGAGTACAGCGGCTTTCTTTTAACAATGCTGTGTGACATGGTTTTGTAGCCATGAGTTGTTCTGTGTTTTGTTGTATAAAAAAAGATCACCTGCCTGCCCTTTCTCTTCTCCTGTCTTCTTCACCAGATACACTGGAAGCTCGGTGTGTTCTGCTTGCTGTGTGAGGCCTACCTGCGGTGGTCACGGCTGCAAGGCTCTGAGCAGAGTGTCGACCCAGCTGACATCATCAGATACACCACAGAATGGGAGTTCTATGGCATGTTTGGCCTGGCCACCCTGGGTGCGTGAGACACGCATTGTCAGACCCAAAACCTCTTCACTTTCATTTGTTCGCATCCTACTGAGACCAAACAAAAAATATTTTGGATATATTGATAACATTTCTACCATGTTGTGCAAGCCATGTGCCAAAAATATATGCTGACATTTTCAAACATAGAATGTCCTCTGTAACCTTCATTAGGATTCAGCATTGTAGAATGTACAGTTTGAGAGATACCTGTTAAAGATGCAGTGGACAAAAATGAATGAACATACACGTGTAGCAGTTTCTTTGAATTAAGCCGTGTTGTAGGGTTTTACATGCACCATGCTGATGTCACAGGTCAGTTTTCTCTCTGGCAGAGCTGGCTGTCTTCCTAGGTAGTGTGCTGGCCTTCCTGTGGCTTTTTCAGAAATATGGGGGGTCCAGACTAGAGCTACATTCTCTGCTGAAGGCCCTGCTGCTCTCCTGCTACGGCAAGCTGCTGCTGATCCCTGCGGTCATCTGGGAACACGACTACTCTCCACTGTGTTTCGCCCTCATCCGCCTCTTCGTGCTCACGTCCAACTCACAGGCCATCCGAGGTGTGTAGCGTAGTGTTTATGAAACTCGTTTTTAACCAGTAGGTTGCATGCTTAAATCCCAAGAGGGTCCTGCTGTGGTCACCTTGAGAAATATTTTTAGTCTAACTAATTTCACTGAAATGGTCATGCTGCATCAAAGAGTTTTATGCCGTAAGATATGTTAGCTTCTTTACAGACCAGTAGGGGACAGTGTCTCCTTAGTGGCGAATAGACTGTACTGTACAATAATCTGCTGTCCAGGGGAACTGTGTGCCATTCCACATTTACCGAAATAAGATAAGGAAATGCTGAGCACGTTGTACTGTTAATTTACATTGTAGTTAAGATCATTTTCAGTAGTTTTTTCGCTGACAGAATTCCTCAACTGATGTTTTCTCCTTGAACGGCAGTCATTTTAAACAGCAGCCGAAGACTCTCCATCTTGACGGTGTTTATTGGTTTGCTCCTGGAGACCTTTGCTGCGCAGATCTTTCAGACGCTGCTGTGGACACAGAACTCCTTGCAGTTCTGGTGAATGACCTGGAACCCTTAGGAAAGAGGAAAGCACCAGCAGCTCTCCGGTTTTCTTTAGGAAATGTGAGGGGAAAGAGAAAAGAACATTTTCACCAGGTTCACCAGTTTCACCAGGGCAGTGATGAATTCATGTGTTCACATTTTTAGTAAAAATTTGTCAGATGCTATGTGACGATGTTCATCACTAAAAATATCTGTATCAGGGCTGTGGATGGAAGAGGGTTCAACGCTTTGTTTCGCAATCGAAGCTCCCATGTTCAAATCCCACCTTCTCCTCTAGTGTCCTTAAGCAAGATACTTACCCTGAGCTGGTACAGTAAAAATGACCCTGTAGTATAAATGGGTGAATCATTGTAAATACTTTAGCAGACAAACTTAACGTTTTAAATTGTTTTGAAGAAAAGCATCCTCCAAATAAAAGAAGTATTTTTAAGCAAAACTGTGTTGTTCTGATAACCATAACAGTAATGGTTGTTCCTGCTTTTCTGTATCCCTTGTGTATTTTTTAAAGTCACAGTGTTTACGCAGTGAAAATTTGGTTGTTAAATGGAATGTAAATGCATTTTAAAATTAGTTTAATATGTGAGGCTGAAACCAAGAAGCCTTAGTTATGACTGTGTCCTGTTTGTGGACCATGCAGTGTTTGGAAATTGAGAATGTGGTAGGACTCATCATGTGTTGGCCCCCTGTTGCCCTTAAGCAACATCTCAGTGGGGGATTTCACATTCCTGCCTGATGACTGTCAGATAGTTGTTGGCTCCAGTGTGCTTTTTGTTTTGACCCTAAATGGCGTTTAGTACATTTCTAACAGAGAAATTATTCGAGAATCAGGATGGTCATTTAATGTTGCCGTGTATTTGTTGGATATTTATTCGCCAAGTTGACTTATAATGCTACATAACCAACTTTACAGTCATCTGTCCCTTTAAACTTTGGGGTCCTCCTTGCTGTGTCGGTTGACTCAGCAGTTTAAGGGAATTGCCGCTGTAGTGGAATTTGAACCCAGATGCTTTGCTTGAATGCCAGGATGTCCAGCTCCTAGGCCACCTACTGCACACGGTGGTAGCGCGGCTACGTTAGTGCAGCCGAGCCATAAGTAGGAACCTGGACTGTCGCTGTAAATGTTATGTTTACCTTGTTTTGCTAAAGAGTCATCGCTTCTGTGTATTAGGCGGTTTGTATGTACCTACAGACACTGACACCAGTATATATTAGTTAGGTTTTCTTGCCATTTTCCTAACTGTAAGCCTTCTCAAGATGGTAATTATTCAGCTTTGTATGTTATTGTTGTTTTGACTCTTTATTGCTGGGCTCATTCATTCCTGGCAAGTAAACAATTGCGAGGTGTTACTTTACCGCTGAAGTGGTTTCCTCTTTACGGTGACGTTGAGGTGTTTACATTTAAATGGGGGCCTGCAAGCTCTTGCGTGAGCTGCAGAGGAACCACACCCAGGGTGGGGGCCACTGCTGGGCGGAGCGCGTTCTCTCAAAGGGCTCGGCAAACCTGGAGTGTTGGCGGCCGTCGCTCAGCGTTCGACCTGAAATTAGCTACAGGCCCAAGAATGTTGCAGCTATTTTTGTGGAGTCTTTCTTAAAGGTGAGATGCCATGACAGGGAGGGAGGAACACATTGGCAGTGGGACTGAAAACAAACGCGTGATGGGCAGCCAGCGGTTTGGTGCGGTCCTCTGTTGTCTTTTATGTACTATTGTGAGCCCTACTGCAGGAGACTAAAATGTTTACTCAACACTAATGAGATATTTGGCAGTAAGTTTAGAAAGCTGTGACGTAGAAGTACAATAGTGGATTGAGTATAACGTCTGTAGTCTGAAACCTGACGTGGACAAATGACGACATTTTTCACTGCCTTGGACTTTGGACTTGGTGTCCTGTTGAGGGTCTTTGTGGCAGGTCTGACAAGCAGCTCTGGAATGTCAAGTATCTGACTCACATACACTGGGGTCACGTCCCTGTCCCTGGGGGGGTCTCTCTGGGGCATGAAAGTCTGCTGTAGAAAATGCTTGTCTGCTGCTTTTGAGCAAGTTAATTCAAAATGAACTCATTTAGCAGGATTAAGAATGGAAACTCAAATCTGAGTAAAATAAAATTTTATCCTGCCTTTGAGCGCTGCGGTTATTACTGTTATGCATCTGCTGATGTAACAACGTCAAGCATTCTTGTGATACGGAGCAGCTTTACTCCACCTTTCTCAGCATTCATCTGTGGCAGAATGCTGCAAGGAATGCTGGATGTTCAAGTCTGGACAAGCTTGCAAATGCTAACCCTCCCAGCTCATGCAATGAGGCTGGGCCCTGGGTCATAGGGAGCAGATCCTGAAGCTGGTGGATGGATTCCAGGTGTGGTGGCTATAAACAACCTTTCTCTATTTCCTGGCAAGCAGAAGATACTCAGAGATGCTGACCGGACCATCTCATTCTTGATGCTCGTCATCTCATCCAGCAAGTCGCCTCAGTTGTATCTTACACCTTGTACCTGATGGTAAAGGCTGAGCTGGCCAGGATGGGTTCGATAAGATGTTCACAGTAGCACTTCCACCTACAGTGCTGTTTGGTGATGACTACTACTGCCATGGGCCTCCAGCCATGTCTGTCCAGGGCTTTTCTGTCCACCGGATTCCAGGTGGATCCCATCTGTTTGGCATCTGCCTGAAGTTCTCAGCACCAAGTGTTTCTCACCTGGCCTCAACCCTTCTTACCTTGAGGATTCCAGGTCATGACTTTGTTTTGCGATGGTGCTCTCTTTGAGTTATCACATTGCCATGCGCAAGAAAAAAAAACCGTCTGAAAGGTGTGAGGAAGATTGGGGAGCAGGGTCGACCCCTTCGGCCTATACCTTGGAGGCCAGAGGTGTTTGTTCGGGCAGCTAAATTTAGAGGGTGAAAAAAGAGTGGATCTCGCCGCCCATTACGCAAACTGATTCGTAAGCTTCCTGAACTACAGAGCTGTTGTTTAAAAAATCCAAAATAATCTTATTAGTGCAACAGAAATCGCATTGAAACAATAATATAAACAGTTTTGCTCGTTGCTGTGCTTGTCGTGTATTAATGCAAAGTGGAGGCTTGCCAGCTAAGCGCCTTTGAGGTCACCTTTGTTGGGTGGTGTGTGTGTCACATTGGACAGGATCAGTTAGCACGAAAGGTCATGCGCCAAATACTAAAGCAGGGACATCAGGTAATGTACTGGTTACTGCCATCACCTTGCAGTTGAAGGTCCACAGTTTGGATCCCTGCTCCTGCTGCTGGACCCTTGAGCACAGTTCATACCCTGAACCAATCCAGTTAGTTACCCACTGTATCAATGTAAGTCGTTTAGTGTTACAAGCACAAGTTCCTTTACAGAAAACCATCAGGTCAACCAGCAAGTAATAATACCTGGGTGGAAGCCACTCCCAGGCACTTGTGACATCTTAGTTTGGGAATAAGACAACATATATGCGCCAGAGACTTGTGCTCCTGCACAGAGGCCCCACTCAGTCCACGGAGCTGAGTGACACACACCTCAACCTGGCTTTTGCATCAAGATTACAGTAATGCCACAAAATCTCCCAGAGCAGATGCCCACAACACAGTGGAACGTTGGGGCTGTGTGCCACATGACACCATGGTTTTTGATCTCTTTTTCATCTACTTTGAGGGCTGTTGTCAGCATTTCCATCAGGAATGTAGGAATTAATTTGGATGACTTTGATCTCTTTAGCTGAAGCATGCAGATCTAAAATCCTGATGGTAGTACATAGATAAGGTGAGGTCCATACACAGCCTGATAGAGATTCTTGAGGGCCTGCATGGAGGAGCAGCTGCTGAAAGAGGCTGGTTTCATCTCACTGGAAAATTCCTTAGATCCTGCTTGTTTGTCCAAGCTCTAAGTAAACATTTTAGCTTCCAGATGGTCACACAAAACCTGGTATGTAGATAAACCCTTTCAGTTGGAGCTTAACCTTGACACCGAAAGGTGGGTGTACTGTATATCCACTGAGTGTGGCATCTGCTGTCCTGCAGACACTATGCACCCACACCTGTAGGACAGAGAGGCACATTGGGGCACTTTCTGCCTTCTGCAAGGAGACTGAAAATCAAAACCTGAAGGTATTCATAAGGTACAGCATTATAAAGGTAAAAAGAAACATGATAAAGTATTAAAAACATGGAATTAATAGCACATGAAATTATGCTTTAATATGAAGAAATTCAAACCAAGTGAGTCTCAAAAGGGATGAGGGGTCAGAGGTCATGCCTTTAAGTTAGGCCTGGGTTTGGTTCCCATTCCTGCTTTAGTGTTCTTGCTGAAGCTACTTACCCTGAAGTGATATCAAAATATTTACATTTCTAGCTCAGTCGGTAGAGCATGTGACCTGTAATCTCAGGGTTGTGGGTTTGAGTCCCACATTGAGCGGTGATGTGAATTGAATGCAGCCACAAGGGGGTGCACCTCTGTGCCGATCCCAAGCCCGGGCAAAATGGAGGGTTGTGTCAGGAAGGGCATCCGGCATAAAAATCTGCCAAACCAAATATGCGGATGAGCCGATCCGCTGTGGCAACCCCTGAGGGGAGCAGCCAAAAGTTGTTTTTTTTTTTTTAGCAGGAATTTTTCTCCAAAGCAGCATAGAATGGCTAACTGGGTTTCAGCAATCACCTCCATCCACAGTGAAGTAACTATTGTAGTGTCCACACTGCAAATTATCTTAGAGGAAAAATGTCAGCTAAAAGAAAAGAATAATTTCAACACCTAGTTTGCATTTCCCTGGTTAGACCCAGTTTCCTGTCCCATTTAACCTCTAGTAACAGAATTTGCTCTACATCTACATGCCTTACAGGCACAGTGAATGCTAGAATAGTCTACAAGCAGAATATGTTGACTGGAAAAAGACACTTAATTTCAGGTATCCAGAGGGGAACTGGAGTGGAATGACCCACTGTTAGTTCAGTGTCAATGAGCAATAAAGACATTTACACCTGAATAAATTCCAACTGTCCATGTTGGACACAGATGAAAACCTGCAAGCAATAAAAAAAAAAAAAAAAAAAAAAAAAAAAAAAAAAAAAACTAAAACAGCATCCGTTCTATTAATTTAATATATAAGTTTCAGTTTCACATGAGAGCATTTAAAAATTATTTCTACCAAAACCTTTGAACAGTAGTATGGTCATACAGCGAAGTGTTCATAAGAAATGGATCGAGACCATAACACACTTACACGGGGTCTACATGGTGAACACAGGCAGTGAGAAACACAATGGTTCTGTTGAACACACCAATCTCAGTTCCTCATAGCTTCCAGTTGCTGACAGACCTTAAAATCTACAAAGTCCACACATGAATATGAAGCTTTGTCTTTGACTTCATCACTCTGAAACACCTTTTAAACAGGAGTGATGGGAAAGGAAGTGTGGGATGGTGGGTGGGGTTGTGCACAGCTGCATGTACATGTGTTTGCTAGGCATTTTACTGTTACACTTAAAACTGTCCCCAAGCTGGTGGATCAGCATTTGTATCTAAGAAAAAAAGAAAAAGAAAAAATCATTGACCAGATTCATCAATACGGTTTAAATTTAAATTAAAATATGGCACTAAAGGCACAAAGATCACAGCCCATCTGCAGAGGGAATTTACTTCCAGAGAAAATGACCACCAGAACCAGTTGGATGGGAAGACCAACACTGCTAGAAACCTCTAAGAAAACATCGACATTACTAACAAAAGAGACTCCTGAGCCTTTTCCAAGCCTGTCAGTGCTGGATATCACACCTGGCGCCAGATTACAGCACACAGCTGGTGCATGATACACAGACTCTACATCTCATAAAGGGCTGGATTAGAAATTGTCAAATAGAAACCCATTCTGCCTCATTTTTAATTACTTCAACATTTTCTGTTTAAAGAAAAGCAACACATTTTTATGTGCCAAAAGACAGCAGTAAAAAGCACAGCATAGGAATGGCACTGCCCAAATTCAACTCCCTTCCACAGTGTTCACAGCTCCTGTTTGGTGTTCCTGAGTGTCAACAGTAAGGTGACAAGTGTTTATGGGATGAATCAGGAGTTTTTGGGGATGGCTTATTTTCAGTAATTTTAGTCATATTTAAGCTGAAATTTAACAATATTAAATGTGATATTTTATTATAACTATTTCAAAACCCTTTCTGATTGTGACTTAGTGGCCAAAGTAACTTCCAGTGCCATTTGCATTTGTTAGTTGTGCAGCCAACACACTCCCTGAACAAGGAACAAGGAAGCACCTGCAAGGTATTTAGACCAATAGTCCAAAAGCAGGAACTGACAACTGAGCCACAAAACATTGAGAAAGGTTTGTTTAACCTGACAGCATGGAGTCCCCCACTGTGTATTAATATTCATAGATACATACATATATACATAGCCAGAGGTGCAGCATAACCAGTTTTACTCTTGTAACTCTCAGCTGGGATGTTCATGTTTATTTGGAGGCCTGGAGTTTTAACATTCTGGGTCTTTCCCATCTGTTAACATCACAATTTCTGAATCAAGACTACAGTCTTCTCACACACACACACACACACACACACACACACACACACACACACACACACACACCCCATTAGTAACGGTTAATAAAGGGCATTAAATGCAAAATTTAGTCTATAGTATGAAATTTAAGGAAACAAACACTAGCAATATAAAATACACAACCAATTTATTTTACACAAGCACTAGTAGTGCTCAAATATTCAAATATTTTCAAAAAAGCAGCTCTTTAAAAATGTTGCACATTTTAGGTATTTTTATAGAAATCATTCTTTTTTAATACTTTCAGTAAACATTTAAGGGTGCCCATCTTTGGTTAGTGCTCCACAAACCTGGTGCTGTGTTGTGGATGGGGAACCAGCTGAGTAGCAACCAGCATCAGAATCGAGCTGGAGTGCTTCAGATGTCTGAGCTTGCCCCCAATTCCCCTTTCATAGACAGCTGCTGAGCATCAAGCGCACAGACATTCAGCCAAAACGTTAATGGGATTCCAGGAGCTATGGGAAGATGACGTTAGCACCGTTGGGTGGAAGGCCGAAACCATATGAGAAATCAGCTTGAGCTGCCGCTGCGGCACTGTGGGATTTACAGACAAGTTGGTTGCAGGGTGCAGTCCACCCTGCTTGTGTCTCATAACGGATGTTCTCAAAAACAAGATGGATACATGAGGGCAAAGGGGTGTTACTACACAGACACTTTGAGGATGTGTACATGAAGATGTGCTGATCTACCCTGGGAGTCCAGTTTCAAAGGGAACGTATCCAGCATATTAATTCCTTTTCACATTTTCCCACCAAGTTAGGCTTAAGCCCAGACATTAATAACTGGTGCGCATTTACACTGGCAGGTATGTAGAATTCATCAATAAAACCCACACAGGTAAAGGGTGGTCTCGTACCTCTAACTCGGTTGAGGACTTGTTGGTCAGCATTATGCAACTATCTATACCCCTATAGACCATTTGCAGGGAATTTATGCAAGTGTGATTAAACACAAAGTCTCGTGACTTAACTCATCTATCAGTGTTATCAATACGAGGTCCAGCATTCTTTAAGTCCAGGGGAAAAAAAAAAAGAAAAAAGGTAGTTCATACATAATAAATAAGCAATTTCTTTTATATATATATATATATATATATATATATATATCTATATAGAAAATTCTGCTAAGGGAAGAAAAAAATAAAAAATTAAAAAAAATAACCAAAAAGCCAGTGCGCAGATCATGGCAAAGGGCATTTGTAATGTGTATTGCTTCAGGTGTAAAGGTTCGAGTACAGAATCAAACCGGCATCGTTCTACAGTCCTTCAGATGGTGATGCGGTAGGAGTCGTGAAGCCACTGTTCCTTGATGTCTCCATTTGGGGGTGACAGATCTTTTGACTCCAACTGCTCGGTCGGGGTTAAACTCACGTCCTGGTAGTACTCATCCTCTTCGTCGAAGTAGCCATTTTCTAGGCTGTAGGGGCCGTCGGAGCTGGATGCAGCAGTCAGGTCCTGGCAGCTGCCCTTGTACTCCTGGATCGACTCGTGAAGAGACCAGAGCTGACACAGCAATGACATATCCTGCTGACGCAGTCCCACCTGGGAAAACATCAAATGACTTAGGAAGGTCTCACCTTTTCAACAAAACACCCCACCATTAACAAGAAAAACTCACTGAGTGGATTTGCACGGCCTCACAAATCCAAGCTGCTCATTTTATGAATTACTTGAATTAATTTTATCCTCAGTAATTCGCAGTATTTAACCCATTTGTTCTGGAACAATTCCAGCTAAGTGCCTGAATAAAGGGTGCTACAGCAATATGAAAGAAGAGGCTCTGAACCAGCAACCTTAAGGTTACAAGTCTACATCAATTCAATGTTAATATTTAAAATGTAAACTTTGGTGACTCAGGTAACAGCAGCATAATCTACCATTGGGTGATTTCGTTGACATTCACCTGTGCTTTACAACAAAAGCAGGTGGATTAGTTTTTAAAACTAACGGTCCGGGGTTCAAATCCCACTCCTGCTGTAGTTCCCTTGTTCACTAAGAACTGATGCAGTAAAATGACCAAAACCGCAGGTGTCTTTGGTCTAAAGTGTCAGCTAAACAAACATTAACAACAACGAGCATTTACTGAGCTGTACGCAGCGTTACACGTTTTAATTCCCTTTCTTATTCCTGATTTTTGTTCTTTTAAGAGTTCCTCGAAGCGCATAAGGGTCTACGATTGGGTCAGGGTGTTCAAATATAAAAAGAGAAACATTTCAGTCCCCGGGATTATGTGCACAGTAGAATAACCGAATGAACACTAAGAACATTTCCCCCCGGCACGACTTCTCCCTAAACAAGGAGACATGGGGACAGCGCTCGGCTTCACGGCCCTTCGCTGTCCTCTCTTCCTCCTCCACGTCCACCTCTGCCGGCCCGTTATGGTCTCCCTCGAGTCTCACCATCTCCTTCCGCAGTAGCGCTAGCGCCGCATCCAGGTTTGCGGGCCTGCAGGCTGCAAGTCCGTCGGCGGCGCTGCGTCCACGACTCAGCTCGTCCTGGATGCGGCTCTTCTTGGCGTACATGCGCTCCACGTCCCGCCAGGAGCCGCCACTCGAGTGCAGCAGGCCGCTCAGGCTCTTGGGCAGCGGGGGGAGCCCCTCCAGACAGGCCGGCGTGCCGCCCGTCCCCGTCGCCGCGCTCGCCGCTTTGCCGTTCATCCTTGCTCTGTTCCTTTCTTCCTTATCCAACGCCGTCAACAGTCAACAAAGTTACAGCGCAAAGGAGCCGCGTGTTCACGGCCGCCACCAACTCCTCCGACCGTGGAACAACAACCGAGCGGCGCTTCCTGTCCCTTTAAATGGGCCCGAGGATCTAGGGGGCGGGGCCCGGCTGGCGGGGCGGGACGTCCAAGATGAATATGCAAATATAACCCCGACCTCACAACCGCACCACGCGAATATTTAAAGTTTCGCCCCGCCCTGCAATATGAATATTGAAAATAAACCGCTTAGTCGAGCGTGAACATCAGCGCCCAAAAATAATCCACTTTCTGCAGCCTGGAATATGAACACATAAAATATTCACTTTTGCCCCCCTTTAGCGTGAACATAAGAAATACAAAAATATACACTGAGATTTGGACTATATATTTAGGGCTTTGTAAACGTGAAAAAAAATACATTTTCAGACAAGAATATTAAGAATAGTTGAATCTGGTCAAATTGTGTGTGTTGGGAGTTTGGCTGTGAATAAAGGCATCGCTGCTGGAAGCTCTTGTTGGATGAATAGTGTCTTTACAAGACAAATGTGTTTTTGTGAGGAACATATGGCGCTGTTTCCTGCTGTTCCAATTGCATTGAAGGCTGTAGACAAAGAAAAAAAATGAACCCACACTTCACATGTGTGCTTTTCAAAGAGTCTGGCACAAAGAGGACAAATATGCAAAAGCAAAAACTGTGTTCAAGCCCATTGTTGGAAAAGAAAAGCACTTTATTCAATGAAAATGACTTTGGTATGCTGACTGCTGGGCCTGCAGCTGGTGGTGCTTGACTTTCTCCAATGTGGCTACCAGATCTTTGCACTCTCCAAGCCCTCCAAACCTGTACTCTGCAACTCAGATACAATACAGTCCCGTAAGACATTTAGGCCATAATTTACCACTTCCTGCAGAAGAGAGAGCTGGAATGCATCCGTTCGCAGAGCCGGACATCAATGTTGGCCAGCGCACATCCTGTCCGGCTCAACTTAAACCAGTTTCCTCCACCTCTCCTGTTCTATTCCAGTGGATTAACCTAAGGCTATGACTCATATCCAGCTTAAGCCTCTCCTGGACTTTTCTTCAGCCCCTTACTAAAAGGTCTCAGATATCAGTGTGGACCCTATCAGATACATACAGACATATCAAAATAAAAAATAAAGGACATCCCATGTGGTTTTTACCTAAAAGGTTATCTAGTTCTCTACAACACAAATACTTTTAAATGTAACTGATTTTTTTAATTTTTTTTTTACAATAATTATTTTGTAAAGCAGAACTGGTTTTTTGTGTGTGGTCAAACATTTCTTTTCTTCATTGACTAAGTCTGTATTGCAGTCTAATCAGAAATCTGTGTCCACAGGGGAGATCAAACACCATTTGGGGGTCCCCAAGTGTGACGAGTGCCATGTAATGTGGTTACAGACACCCCCCCAATGATGTGGTTTGTCACTCAGTAGAGCTTCAACCAAGCACCATCCATAAGGTGTTGCCAGCTGTGAGTTGCTGTGAGCTAAACTTGAAACAAACAGAAAGTGAAGTAACTTCATTAATATCTTTATTTGAACAAGGAGGAAAACATATTAATAAAAATAACTGACAATGAAAACTGCTAATACAATTACTAAGTATTTCAATTTGTAACTAAGCATTACCAAATTTTATTTATATATAAATATTTTGCTGTAAATGAGTTTTTGACAAATTAAACATTTACTGCACAAGAAAATCAATTTGCCAGTTGTTTCAGTTACTAATAAGAGCCCATCTGTGGCATAATCCTTCTGTGGGCACTGGCTGCAGGTAATAACCTGTCGGATGTTCGGTTGCCACACCACAGTAGAAGCAGAAGCAGAAGCAGAAGCACCACCACCAGTACAGTAAGAAGAGTCTCAGTTTGTCATCAGGTGATGAGCTGGTTTTTAAAAATAGAAGGTTTTGGTTCAAGGTTCTGACTGAGGTAAATACCAAGGTTTGCCTACAACACTGTTCACTGTAGCACCAGTAGTATTTATTTGTATTTACAGTGAGAAATAGAAATAAAAACATTTTCTACTGAATTTAAAATGAAGAGTTACTGCATGATTAGAGTAAAATATTATTAGCTTTTTAACATGAAACAACTTATTCTTTCAACAGAAATCCCAGGCATCTATCCATCCAATGCAAAGCAGCAATTGTTAGAGGAGCAAATGTTTTCCATCTGCGGTTCTGTTACTACCACAGCAGAAATTCAGAGAAGAAAGCTTGTGCCAGGATCTGAAATATAGGAATCCAACAAATCAACATCACATTTTCACAGGACAAGTGAATTTTCAGGGCTGACAAATGACTAAAATACTCACACACAAATGTGTTTGTCACACAGTCACTATGTAAAAGGACACATTTGTCAGTTATTTTCAGACCTTCTGGTACTACCAGGGCCATTTTCACCACTCCTGACAGTCAACACAACTCAGCTGCTGTGATTTCTTGTTTTTGTTTCAAATTATGACATATTTTGTAAGATACGAATATTTGTAAAGATGAAAGCCGTAAGGAACTTGTATTTCAGTGGAACTCAAATTCTACTAAAAACTGCTTAAACAGTAATATCAACCCAACCATTTCTTAGAACAAAAAACACCAGCTGTTATTAAAGGTTTCTTAAAACAGTGATGCCTACACTAGGTTTTTATTGCTGAGAATCATGTGAGACAGGAATCTAAATGCTCATTGATCTTTGACTCCAGAATAGTGGTTTGACACACAGGGCAGCTCACTGTGGGATCAGTGGCCCTAGCAGGGGCTGCCTGTGCAGCTGGAGGGAGGGCTGACTGACCAAAAGAATGGGTGGCAGGTGGAACAGAAGTCTCTCTTGTCTTGCTGACAGCAGATGATGTGCCTGTTCTCTTTTTGAAAAAGTCAGAGATGTGGGTGGAGGTGCTGGTGTCGAAAGGTCTCTTTCTAGACCCTGTAAGGGTGGACGATGGCTTTTCAGGCTTGGAATTAAGGCAAAAACCAGGACTTGAGTTTGCAGGACTGCTTGAAAGACGGCTGCCAGGCTGTCCAACATTCACAGAATTGCTGCTGCTTGCTGTGTGTCTTAAATCTCCTGATGAACCCTCATCCTTGGTAGTGTTAGATGAGCATGTAGTCTTGGTGGGTGGTGTGGAGGCACTACAACTGGCAGAACTCATCCCTGCCCATGGAGAAGATTTGCTTCCACTGGGGCTGAAGAGGTCACTAAATGATTTCTGCTTTGCCCTGCTGAAACTAGAGTTGAGTGTCCCTGAAATTCGAACCGGAGATCCATTTATATTGACAAAAGCATTGGTGTTGCTAACAGACTTTTTAGTTTGAGGATTTGGTTTTGTGGAGGGGGATTTTTGTCCTCTTGAACCAGAGCTCACAGCACCCGGATCATCCGTTTTATCTTGACTGCTTTCACCAGGTCCACTGAAGTCTTTTGTTAAATCTATACTGAATGAGGACCACAAGGTTTTGGTTAATCCTGAACAATCAGCAGGTGGTTTGCCGTAACTGAGCTCCAGCTGTTTTTTGGGTGAGAATGGCCGAGGGTTTCCCCCAAGGACAAAGCCTTTTCCGCTGAACGGAAGGACATTCCTTATGTCCTGCACACCTGATTTGGCTGAAGAGAAGATAAATGTAAATGGATTCTGTTTTAGGAAAGACATTTCATTTTCTACTTGGAGTCAAATAAAACAAACTAAACTGAAACATGTGCAATAAATCAATTCTGATCATCAACCCACCTTTAAAAACAGGATCAAAATTTGTGTTGGTAATATTATGGAAGGTTATGGAAGATGTCAGTATCAGATTTACATTTATGTTTATGCATTTGACAGACTCGTTTCTCCAGAGGGATGTACAGTTCAGAGAACACAAAAGTGCATTTCGAACAAATAGCTTTAGACACAGATACATAACTACTGAAGCACTGGTAACATTGTTCTGCTGGTACACATCACTCAAGGAGATACTGATGGCATTGAGGCAGACAGTAAAAATCAAACTGATGGTAAATGCTGGAATAAAAATTCATGCAGTTGTTCATGATCAGAAAAAGAAATGGGTCTGAAAGAGATGCATTTTGAGGCCTTAGCATCCTGGGAGGGATTCAGTGCTTCAGAAGGAGGGAGCTCATTCTACCACATTGGAACCAATAACGGCAACTTGCTGGCTTTCGATTTTGGATCCCTTGCACACATTTTGAAGAAGGAAAATGATGTATTCAGCATTCATCACTGAAAGATTTAATTACCACCTCAATGACTCACTGCCTCACAAATCGCAGGGCTATAAGACTTACCTTTGTCTGCAGGTTGAGTGTGGCCCTTTGTATCCTTCTTGCCCTTCTTATAATTCTCAGGCTCTTTGATCTTAGTAAAGGTGCCCCCACAGGAATGCTGGTGGTTCTCCCACCATGGATCCCGGGCTGAAGGAGCCCGGTTCATGGCTCGCTTGACATAGCCGAAGAAAGGCTTCCAGTTTTGACAGGGCCCGTTGCAGCGCCACCAGTGCTGACGGTACAGGTCCACCTCATCGTGGAAGTTATGATACACCTGCAGAGAGAACAAACAGATGCAATTATGATGCATTATTACCTGTTCACTGGGTGCCGTGCAGAGATGCAGACATTAAAGTGGAGCAAGACCTGCTTTCAGGATCACTGCAGGTAGACCTGAATGTAAAAGCTGCCCAGCGTTAGGCATTACTATATTAGCTCCTCTAATACTTTTTACTGTGATGTATCTTGGGTTTTTTGGAGGAGAGGAAAAAACAAACGATGGCCTGATTCAGAAATTATTTATTCTATGTCCTCACAACTGCAAAATCATCTGCTCAAGCAGACCTAAGTCACACAAGTCCAGTCTACTGCACCTTGGTTCAGATTCAGTGTATTAAACCCAACAGAAACCGAACAGAAAAGTCACAATAACACTAAGATAAAATTAGTACATTTTTAAAAATGGAATCACAGCCATTGCCCAATAACCCTGAGGGTTAGCAACCAAAAGCTCTGCCAGTAACTGCACTTGCCCACTAATTGCCTGACTGGTTAAATGCCCCACCCTGTGTAGTCGTAAAACTGGTATAAATTTTTCTGAACAGGTACAAAATGACAGTTACATAGTTATTTTAGTATACATTTTTTGAAGTAGCATAAAAAAATTAACAATAAGCACCAAAGTTGTAAAATTAAATTTTAGGTTTAAAATTAGTAGAATGCATAAGCAAGGCTGAACACCCCCCTCCAGGAAGAGACTAATGTTGCTACAGATTTAGATGAAAGCTCCTGCAGAGTAGCTAACCCTACTGTCTTTTCCTTTTAATAAAATAATTAATGCAAACAATATGCAAAGGCAAGTTGTTACCTGTGCAGAGGCACTTTTTAAATCAAAAGACATTAATTTTAATGAAAAACTATTTATGAGAGCCATCATGTGCACTTTGGTGAATTTGGTTCAGCAAAGTGCACGGCATGAATGATGTTAACTTGGTAATGACTGCACATGCAGGTAAACAATGAAACTCAAAAGCAAAATTGTTACAACACACTAATCTGATACAAAGGAGTATGAGGATGATTTAGACACAAAAAAATTAAATACCAAACTGTACTCACAGTGATATTTGTGCCACTGGCTTTATTAATTCTATCCATATGCTTGCAGAACTCTGGGCCGTGTTCCTCTCGATCTCGGTTGTTCTGGGTCACAAACAGCAATGCGTGGATCATTTCATGTAAGAGGGTCTGAAAACAAAATACAAAAATCAGACTTCAAATTATTCTCTACCATCAATACATTAAGTTATAGAACCATTGTGAATCCCATCAAAAATGAACAGCACATCATAATTTCCATAACTGCAATTAAATTTAAATCAATCAACCTTAGATTAATAGCAGACATAATTTTTTGCCAATTTTCATCAAGCATTTGTCCAGTGCAGGCCAAGGCACCAACTGGGTGCTAAGCACTGATCAAGGTACTTCCTCTCAGTTGCTACGGTACAAAGGCCCCGCTGTATAAAGAGATGAATCATGGTACATTTGTCCTAATGCTGTCAATCACACTAGACAAAGATGCGTGCTCACGTTCACCAGTACAAGGTGGAGGTTGTCCAGTGCCTATCCTGGAGGCGAAGGCAGGGTACACACACACACACACACACACACACACACACACACACACACACACACACACTCATTTCCTCACACATTTGCACACTACATGGAGGATGCGTCTTTGGAGTGTGGAAGGGAACAAGAGCATCCACATGACACAGTGACAACAAGGAGACTCCACAGAGGCACCAACTCCACCCAGTGCTGGAAAAATGAAGTAAATGTGTGCAACGGCTGTACAAACCTGTACCAGATCCCGGCGGGGTCTTAGTTTCAGCAGCGGTTCGCTGAGTCGAATCGAGCACAGTCCCCCTCGGCCTTCATAACAGCATAAACCCGCACAACTGAAACAACAAAACATCTATACAAATGGCAGCCATTCTATTTTATTCACACAGATCAGCAGGTGCTGCAATGACTACATATTTACAATTGGATTTTGAAAGTTTGTTTCTAACACAAAGTATTAGAAAGCATTTACAATAATGTGTACAATCCTCTAACTGTCCAGGAATGTGGTCGCCAAACATGAGGACTGCAGCGGGGTGGGAATAACCCTAACCCCAACAACAAACCCAAACTCAAACTCTGAGGAATTCGACCCTCGACTCACAGAGTCATCCTGGGGCTCCATCTCACTTCCACCGCGCTGAGTTTGCCCCAGAAGAACTTGTCGTTGAAGGAGAGGAACATGGCCCTGACGTCGGGGTTGGGGTCCAGCAGCTCCCAGGACTCGTCCACGATGGACGTGGACCGCTCGGGCTCCGGAGAGCCGCCACGATATGAGACGATCTGAGCCTCGTCCAAGGCCACACTGCTCTTCTCGCTAATGTACTTATAACTGGAAATGGCCGCTTCGTGATCGAACTGCTCCTGCAGCTGAACAGCCAGCAGAAAGTCCTCGTCCATGACGCCTACTCAGTGCCCCGGGGAGGCGCGACCAGCCGTCTGCCGTAATGTGTCTTATGTCATCTAGACCTCCTTCCGTGGTAAAGCAAGGCTTCTTGAGAGTTCTGTTTAAAAAAATCCTGCAGCACCCAAAATTCTCCTATTCATTTTCATATACTTCCAATGTATTTTTGTTTTGTTTCACTTCCGGCGCCCTCGTTCTGTGACGATAATAATGTCCAACTATGACATTGCCCGGAGTTTCATAACATTATTAGAAGCACTATATCACACAAAATTTTGACTGCCACATTAGTGAAATAATTAGCATTTATATTATTAATATTTTTAAATATAAATAAACCGTTTATGAATGTGTCTTTTAGTATTTTTATAGTCAGGCCATTTAACTGTGAAAAAAACATTTGGCCAACCGTTTTCGAATCACGTGACGTGAAGGGCGTTGCATTTCCTCATCCCGACGAGTAACACAGCAGAACCGCTGTGGACGTTTCGCTTGATTTCGAGTTGTCAGACACCTTTTTTGTTGGACTGTTTATATATTAGGAAATTAACAGGAAGCGGAGGAGACACGAAGATGGCAGACACGGCAAACAGGTTGCGCAAACAGCTGGAGTCAGCGAATTTCGACCCGCAGAATTACGTGAAGCAACTGTCCCAGCAGTCCGACGGCGACAGAGACCTGCAGGAGCACCGACACAAGATCCAGACCCTGGCGGACGAGACGGCCCAGAACCTGAAGAAAAACGTGTATAAGAACTACAAGCAGTTTATCGAGACAGCCAAGAAGATCTCCTCCCTGGAGAGTGAGATGTACCAGCTGAGCCACATTCTGACTGAGCAGAAAAGCATAATGGAGAGCATCACTCAGGTCCTGCTGTCTGCAGACAAGGAGGAGACTGCCAAGGAGATGCTGGCTGCTTTCCCCAAGGAGACAGAAGAAGTCAAGCAGAGAACGTTAACCACACTGTTGGAGAAGGTTGAGGGGTGTAAAAATATCATGGAGACCCCTGGCAGGTACCTAGTATATAATGGGGACCTGTTTGAGTACGATGTGGACCACATGGCCCAAATACAGAAGGTACACGCCTTTCTGATGAATGATTGCCTCCTGATTGCCACTTGGCTGCCCAACCGCCGTGGCACCGTGAAGTACAAATACAATGCCCTGTACGACTTGGAGAGCTTTGCCATTGTCAATGTGAAGGACAATCCTCCAATGAAAGACATGTTCAAAATCCTCATGTACCCAGAGAGCCGCATCTTCCAGGCAGAGAACAGCAAGATTAAGAAGGAGTGGCTGGAGATCCTGGAAGAGACCAAGAAGAATAAGGTGGTTAAAGAGAGACATAAGAAGGAGGAAGAAGTGCCAAATTCGCCAGTACGGACGGATGTCTCCACTAACCCCTTTGATGAGGAGGAGCCTGTAGAGTCTGAGGAGGTGGTGGACTTAAGTTTGGAATGGATACAGGAGCTTCCTGAAGACCTTGACGTGTGCATTGCACAGCGGGACTTTGAAGGTGCTGTGGACCTCCTGGATAAACTGAATGAGTATCTGAAAGACCAGCCTGTGAGCCAGAGAGTGAAGGAGCTCAGGGTGAAGGTGGATGAGCGTGTGCGGCAGCTGACCGAGGTGCTGGTCTTTGAGCTCTCTCCTGACCGTTCACTCCGTGGTGGGCCTAAAGCCACCCGCCGGGCCGTCTCCCAACTGATCCGCCTTGGTCAGTCCACCAAGGCTTGTGAGCTGTTCTTGAAGAACCGTGCTGCGGCTGTGCAGACTGCCATCCGCCAGTTGCGCATTGAGGGAGCCACACTGTTGTACATCCACAAACTCTGCAACATCTTCTTCACCAGCCTCCTGGAAACAGCCAAGGAGTTTGAGATGGACTTTGCAGGCAACAACGGGTGCTATTCTGCATTTGTTGTCTGGTCCCGCTCAGCAATGAAGATGTTTGTGGACGCCTTCAGTAAGCAGGTGTTTGACAGCAAGGAGAGTTTGTCCACGGCAGCAGAGTGTGTCAAGGTGGCCAAGGAGCACTGCCAACAGCTGAGTGAGATTGGCCTGGATCTTACGTTCATGCTGCAGTCCCTGTTGGTCAAGGACATCAAGTATGCCCTCCAGAGCTACAAAGAGATCATCATCGAGGCAACCAAACACCGCAATTCAGAGGAAATGTGGCGCCGGATGAATCTTATGACGCCTGAGGCCCTGACCAAGCTGAAGGATGAGATGCGCAACTGTGGCATGGGTACCTTTGAGCAGTACACTGGTGATGATTGCTGGGTGAACCTCAGCTACACGGTGGTAGCTTTCACCAAGCAGATGATGGCCTTCCTGGAGGAGGGTCTGAAGCTCTACTTCCCAGAGCTGCACATGGTGCTGCTGGAGAGCCTGCGTGAGATCATTCTGGTGGCTGTGCAGCATGTGGACTATAGCCTGCGCTGTGAGCAAGATGTAGAGAAGAAGACATTCATTCTGCAGAATGCGTCATTCCTCCATGAAACAGTCCTCCCGGTTGTGGAAAAAAGGTTTGAGGAAGGAGTGGGGAAACCTGCAAAACAACTGCAGGACTTGAGGAAAAGCTCCCGGCCAATGCGAGTCAATCCTGACAGCACCACGTCGGTGGTCTAGAAGGGAAGGCCCCTATTATATGATTGTTTCACTGCATTTGTGGCGCTTGTTCAGGTTATGTCACATTTTTCGGGAGCTCAAGTGCTCCGTTTATCTATATTTTATGTCTGTCCTTTCTGTAAAATGTCAAACACTGTCATGTTTAGGTGTCATTATTTTCACTTTGAATTAAATTGCAATAATTCGTGCAAAAAAGGAAAGCTGCACCAGGATAGGTAACGTAAACCTAGGTATCCAATCAGATATGCAGTCTCTTTGGAGGCCAGCTTTGTTTTCAAAGTGCTGCGGATATGAAGGAAGGAACGTAATAAAGCAGATTTGAATCCTGCTACACCCATTGGTGTCAGCACTACACATTTCATTTAATATATGTTAATTATATTATTGCTCTGCCTAAATAAGTTTAATATGGTGCAAAATGTTGATTCCAGTCATGACTGCATCATAACACTAGATTTTAACTGTTTGCCCCGTTCCTCACATGGGGGGTTAATTTAAGTGAAATCACACTGTCAACGTTGTTACTTCTTGGGTGAATAAAACAAAAAACTTTAAATCAATTAAATCAATTAAAATGCCAAAATAAAAGGTATTTTTTATATATGCAAACATATTTTAGATTTTTTTTTTTTTTTTTTTTTTAACAAAAATGTTTATATTGTGACTTTTAATGTTGTATTTTCACTCATTTATTGTTCGTAACCACATATTCAGTGGTCCACAAACAAAGTCTATCCATAAGCCTAGGGTATGAGGCAGGCTGCTCCCTAAACAGAGAAATTTAGATAATTTGGCTGTGTAGTGTTGCTAACCTGTGTAACAAAACTAGATGAACATTTGATCAAATATTAGTCTTTATTTATGCTTGTGTGAGGATATTCATGTTACAAAAGCTTTTTTGTTTGATTTAAATGACCAGCTTAGTAGCTACATGGTTAGACTTTATTTCTGTATGAACTCAAAGTCCCAGGTTCAAATCCCAATTATTCTGTAGTACTTGACTTACTCCAGTAAGGATTACCCAGCTGTATAAAAGCATTAATTATTGCAACCAATTTAACACAGTTAATCACTTTAATAATCATAGTAGTGGTTAATTTGCTATTCTGGTTGTAATTTATGTTTAACTTAGGGGAAGGTTGAGATTGGTTGTGACTTCTGTTTTAAAGGACGAATCCAAAAGAATTAAACATTTTTGTACATTTATTACTCAGTAATTTGGTTACTTAAGCAGAAATGTGTGTATCTGAAAAAAATTAAGGGTGACTACAAACGGTTTTGCACTTGTAATCGGTGTGGTACTTAGTTACTAAGTAATAAATTTATGAATGTACTCAATTCTTTTTGAGTCACCCTGTATAGAGTGACTGAACTCGCTGAGGAGCCAGAGGTCTGAGAAAATGGCATGTGAATCTCTGTTCTGAAACACACAAGCCTCACGCAGAAGAAAACGCCGACTGTGGAAATGAAATGGCCACATAAGGGGCAGTTTTTCACCGTCTGGGGCCCTGTTACAGGAAGGTTAGGTGTATATGCATACAAATAATACACATTTGTGAAGATGTTACACAGTTGTGTGACTTCACTTTAAGTCTGGAATTACTGGAAATGAAAACATTTCAATAAAAATATTTTTCTCAAGGATTAATTTTCCTTTGTGCAAAGTGTATAGTGTTGCTTCCTTAATTGAGAAAAAAAGCATCAATAAATTTTCTTTGATACGACTTTAAAAAAGTCCTGTTTTGGGATTTTTAAAAGGTCTTTTTCTCAGGGATCTTAGAGTAAATTTTCCAAAGTACAAAAAAACAGGTTAAGAGAAAATGTTAAATTCATTTTGCAGCAAGGGATTTTTTGAAGTGACTTTGTGTGACATAATCAGTTGTATGGACCTGAGTTCTTGTCCTTGTTCGATTTGCTACACTTTGCAGTGCTTTGGCAGTTTTTCCTGACACCAGACAGTTCAGCTCAGGGCCATGTTTATTTTTTTTCCAAACTCCTCTTGTCTGGAACAGGACCACAAGCAGACAAATGTCTTGAAAGCTATCAAAGGTTTCTGAGTGCTGCATTTTATGGACGGCTCTTAATTTCCTCTTGGTATGGAGGGATTCTGTCACACTGAATCTTCCAGAACCAAGATAAAAAGCATTTGTCAGAAGTGAAAAAGCCCTTGCAGTTGTCACAAGCCCCCCCAACAATGTTTTGTTTCTCTGTCTATTGTAATAACATTGTGACTCTCACCATACTTTTGACTCATTTTACAAATTCACCTCGAACTTCCCTTCAGTTCCCTGTGTTGGAAGAGCTTTTCAGTTTTGGAGGTAAACAGTGTATTGGGTACTGTACTGTACATGAATTAATCCATCTATCTGTCATCATTAACCACTTTGTCCTGCTCAGGGCTGTGGTGTTCCAGAGCCTGATCCAGCATCACTAGGTGCTGAGCTATGAAACTGCTCCCCAGATGGGACACCAGTTCATCACAAAAGTTCCCTACATAGCGGGGTGATTAAAATCATTGTATTTATTATTATATTTAAATTTTTAGACATTGTATAGAGTGGTAAGAGCTCATTTGAGCGATTCTTCTTCTTCTTTCGGCCGCTCCCGTTAGGGGTCGCCACAGCGGATCAAAAGCTTCCACTTCCTCCTGTCCTCTGCATCTCTCTCCGTCACCCCCACCACCTGCATGTCCTCCTTCACCACATCCATAAATCTCCTCTTGGGCCTTCCTGTCTTCCTCTTGCCTGGCAGCTCCATCCCTAGCATCCTTCTCCCAATATATCCAGGATCTCTCCTCTGCACATGTCCAAACCAACGCAATCTTGTCTCTCTGACTTTGTCTCCAAACCGTCCAACCTGTGCTGACCCTCTAATATACTCATTTCTAATCCTGTCCATCCTCGTCACACCCAGTGCAAACCTTAACATCTTAACTCTGCCACCTCCAGCTCTGCCTCCTGTCTTTTGGTCAGTGCCACTGTCTCCAACCCATAAAGCATAGCTGGTCTCACTACCGTCTTGTAGACCTTCCCTTTCACTCTTGCTGGTACCCTTCTGTCGCAGATCACTCCTGACACTCTTCTCCACCCACTCCACCCTGCCTGCACTCTCTTCTTCACCTCTCTTCCACACTCCCCATTACTCTGGACTGTTGATCCTAAGTATTTAAATTCCCCCACCTTCGCCAACTCTATTCCCTGCATCCTCACCATTCCTCTGTCCTCCCTCTCATTTATGCACATGTATTCTGTCTTAGTCCTACTGACCTTCATTCCTCTTCTCTCTAGAGCATATCGCCACCTCTCCAGGGTCTCTTCAACCTGCTCCCTACTCTCACTACAGATCACAATGTCATCTGCAAACATCATAGTCCATGGTGCCTCCTGTCTGATCTCATCTGTCAACCTGTCCATTACCATTGCAAACAAGAAAGGACTCAAAGCTGATCCTTGATGTAATCCTACCCCCACCCTGAAAGCATCTGTCACTCCTACTGCAGACCTCACCACTGTCACACTGTCCTTGTACATATCCTGTACCACTCTTACATACTTTTCTGGCACCCCCGACTTCCTCATACAATACCACAGCTCCTCTCTAGGTACCCTGTCATATGCTTTCTCTAAGTCCACGAAGACACAATGCAACTCCTTACCTTCTCGGTACTTCTCCATCAACACCCTCAGAGCAAACAACGCATCTGTAGTACTCCTTCTCGGCAAGAAGCCATACTGCTGCTCACTAATTGTCACCTCCCTTCTTAACCTAGCTTCCACTACTCTTTCCCATAACTTCATGCTATGGCTGATCAGTTTTATCCCTCTGTAGTTACTACAGCTCTGCACATCACCTTTATTCTTAAAAATAGGTACCAGTACACTTCTTCTCCACTCCTCAGGCATCGTCTCACTTTCCAAGATTCCATTAAACAATCTGGTTAAAAACTCCACTGCCATCTCTCCTAAACACTTCCATGCTTCCACAGGTATGTCATCTGGGCCAACAGCCTTTCCATTCTTCATCCTCTTCATAGCTGTCCTAACTTCCTCCTTGCTAATCCATTGCACTCCCCTATTCGTAGTCCCTACATCATCCAGTCTTCTCTCTCTCTCGTTCTCTTCATTCATCAACCCCTCAAAGTACTCTTTCCATCTGCTCAACACACTCTCCTTGCTTGTGATTACATTTCCATTGTTATCCTTTATCACCCTAACCTGCTGCACATCTTTCCCAGCTTGGTCCCTCTGCCTAGCTAATCGGTACAGGTTTTTTTCTCCTTCCTTAGTGTCCAACCTCTCATACAATTCACCATAAGCCTTCTCTTTAGCCTTTGCCACCTCTCTCTTCGCCCTACACCTCATCTCCTTGTACTCCTGTCTACATTCTTCATCTCTCTGTCTATCCCGCTTCTTCTTCGCCAGCCTCTTCCTCTGTATACTCTCCTGTACTTATTCATTCCACCACCAGGTTTCCTTGTCCTCCTTCCTCTGTCCCGATGCCACACCAAGCACCTTTCTAGCTGTCTCCCTTACCGCTTCTGCTGTAGATGTCCAGCTCACTGGTAACTTTTCACTGCCACCCAGTGCCTGTCTTAATTCCTCCCTGAACTCCACCTTATAGTTTTCCTTTTCCAACTTCCACCATTTGATCCTTGGTTCTGCCCTCACTCTCCTTCTCTTTTTGATCTCCAGTGTCATCCTACAAACCACCATCCTATGCTGCCTAACTACGCTTTCCCCTGCCACCACTTTACAGTCTACAGTCTCCTTCAGTCTGGCCCTCCTGCATAAGATATAGTCCACCTGTGTGCATCTTTCTCCACTCTTGTACGTCACCCTGTGTTCCTCCCTCTTCTTAAAATACATGTTTACCACAGCCATGTCCATCCTTTTTGCAAAATCCACTATCATCTGATCTTCTGCGTTCTTCTCCTTGACACCATATCTACCCATCACCTCCTCATCTCCTCTGTTTCCTTCCCCAACATGTCCATTGAAATCCGCTCCAATCACCACTCTCTCTCCCTCAGGTACACTCCTCGCCACTTCATCCATATCACTCCAGAATTCTTCTTTCTCATCCATCTCACACCCAACTTGCGGGGCATATGCAGTAACAACATTCAGCATCACACCATCAATTTCCAGTTTCATAACCATCACTCTGTCAGACACTCGCTTCACCTCCAAGACATTCTTTACATACTGTTCCTTCAGGATAATCCCTACCCCGTTTCTCCTCCCATCCACACCATGGTAAAACAGTTTAAGCCCCCCTCCGATGCACCTAGCCTTACTCCCCTTCCATTTGGTCTCTTGCACACACAATATATCAACCTTCCTTCTCTCCATCATATCAGCAAGCTCTCTCCCTTTACCAGTCATACTACCAACATTCAAAGTTCCTATCCTCACGTCCACTCTCTTAACCTTCCTCCTCTCCTCCTTCCTCCGGACATGCCTTCCTCCTCTCTTCCTCCTTCTTTGGCCAGCAGTAGCCCAATTTCCGCCAGCACCCTGTCGGCTAGCAGTGCTGGTGGCGGTCGTTTTTAACCCGGGGCTCGACCAATCTGGTTTGGAAACTTCTATTTTTGTCCGCATATTTAGTTTGGCAAAAATTTTTACGCCGGATGCCCTTCCTGACGCAACCCTCTCCATTTCTGGGCTTGGGACCGGCACAAAGACATGCACTAGTTTGTGCATCCCCTTGCGGCTGGATTTCATTTGAGCGATTGCATTTGCTAAATTCATGCAGAACAAAAGTCGTGCTTGACAATCCCTTACCTATTAAGGTTGTGTTTTGTGTTCTACTAGGCTTACTTATTATTGTTTATGCCGTCTTGAAATGAAAAGCAAACAGTTGTTTGCCTTGGATTTGGGCTAATACAGTTTAATTTGTTCTTCTGTGCAGCAATATAATACTTGTAAATTTCTAGTACATTCACAGGTTAATGGTAACAAAGCACAAGGAAAACCAGTAAATTAACATAAAATATTAACTATACCACCTTCCAAATGCTGCTGAGGACAATTTTGCGGTGGTACAGATATAATTTGTGAACTCTAATAAAATGAGTTTTATACAAGAGCTGAATTGCTTAATTAGTGCTGATGGATTTGTTTCATCCCAGATACTGATTTAAAAAATTAATTCTGTTCTCATTATTTTATGAATGCATATTTAGATCTAAGAAGAAACACTGCAGCTTTCTTGTGTGAAAAATAATAAAAATAGATTACCAGAAGTCTGTATTTTATAAATAACTGATTCATTTAGATGGGCCCTGAATTCTTGTTTTCAGTTGTTTCATAAATTCAAGGGGAAATATTTATACAAAGGTAATACAGATTATTTTTTACCTCGCAAATTATTACTTATTTTATTTGTATAATAATAATAATAATAATAATAATAATAATAAGAAGAAGAAGAAGAAGAAGAAGAAGAAGAGATGCGTCCGAGGGACGAAAAGGACAGTTATTGTTCTTTTTCTTTGTCAAATAAATGTAGGCAAAGCAAAACAGCGAGTCACTTACGGATCACGGTAAAAAGAAAAGATATACAGTAAATACTATACAACAATAGTCAAAATAACGCCCGGGGGACATGAAACTCAGTTAAATCGCGTGTTTAAATTGAATTTAAAATAAATATTTACATTTACATATACTGTAAGTCCCGTGAATAGCCAAATAGATGAAAATATAGCAGAAATACGTTTTCATTCTTCTTGCTTCATGCTTCTTCAAACGACCACCGGCGAAAAAATGATTGAAAATTAGATGCGCATTCGGGACAAAAATTAATTTGTATTGTTGCCCGCAAGAGGGATGGCTGGTCCCTTACGTCGTTTTTTTTTTGGAAAAGCGGTGGATTTGGGGACATGTAGTTCCTAAAGTTGTCGGACGAGGCAAAACAGCCAGGATCTATAAATACCGGCGACGGTCTGTTTATCCTAAAACTACAACACCCATGAGGCGTCCGCCTGCCGCGCATGCGCAACGGTGGCAAGGGGAGCTGTCCGCGTCGAGCGGTGCTGCTCCGTTCTCGCCGCCGTCGAGCGCGCGCGCGCGCTCCCACTCGACGGGCGCGATGGACGAGGAGCTCAAGTGCCCCGTGTGTGGCAGTTTGTACCAGGAGCCCATCATACTTCCATGCTCGCACAACGTGTGCCTCGCATGTGCCCGGACCATCGTGGTGCAGACACCCGAGGGGGAGAGCCCGGCGGCGCAGAACCGCGCGTCCGCCGCCTCGGACTACGACTATGTGGACGCGGACAAGATGAGCATGCACAGCGAGACGGACAGCGGCTACGGCTCCTACACGCCGTGCGCAAAGTCACCCAACGGCGTGCGCGTGTTCCCGCCGGCGCCACCGCGCCCCTGCTCCGTGTCCATCACGTGCCCGCAGTGCCACCGCAGCGCGTCCCTCGACGAGCGGGGCCCGCGAGCCTTCCCGCGCAACCGGCTGCTCGAGGCTATCGTAAGCCGCTACCGGCGGAGCCGTGAGGCGGCGGCGGCGGCGGCGGCGGCGGCGGCCGTCCCGTGCCAGCTGTGCGAGCGTGGCCCCGCCGAGGCCACTATCATGTGCGAGCAGTGCGACGTATTTTACTGCGCGCCCTGCCAGCAGCGGTGCCACCCGTCCCGCGGCCCGCTGGCCAAGCACCGCCTTGTGCCGCCTCCCCAGAGCACGGCGGTCGCGGCCTCCCAGCCCCCCGCGGCGCCCCGCAAACCGGCCACGTGCGCCGAGCACGACGCCGAGACCTACAGCGTGTACTGCGCCACGTGCCGGAAGCCAGTTTGTCACCGGTGCGTGGACGAGGGCAAACACGGGCAACACGAAGTGAAGCCCCTGGGCGTGGTGTGGAAACAGCACAAGGTAGGGGGCGCAGTAAGCGTGAGCGTGTGTGGGTTTGTTGCCAGCGTGCTTGGATGCTCACAGCCAGTCCTTCAGTTCCATTGATCATAAACTCACATTGGACACATTCAGGCAAGAAAACACATTTACAGTCACACACAACAAGTTCCACATGCAATGTGTGTGTGTGTGTGTGTGTGTGTGTGTGTACGTGCATGCGCCCGCTCCTGTACTCCTGTGCTCCTGTCAGTTAGTCTTGCTGAAGCAGAGAGGCAGAACAGAGGGACCTCCCACACGATGTGGGCCTGTCAATGAAACTACCCCTCCCACAGCCCCCACCAGGTCCTCACTGTAGATTCATCAAATTGACATGGCAAATGACATTGAGATTTTACTTTGTCATCATTTACTCAGCCAGAACAGGACACAACACCACAAGAACAGCAAAAGCAGAGTGCGTGGTACTGCAGGGCTGACACACCGGATGCCTCTCCATCAGTACGTCCATCACCACACATCTTTTCCCATACCAGTGTGTTCTGGAGTTCAGTGGGAGACCATGTGTTCAACAGCTAGATGTGGTCTGAAAGTGGAAGACACAGCAGCAAGGAGAATCACAGTAAATCAGTGAGTGAGTGGCTGAAAAAGAAAAGAACAAAATTTAGAGAAGGGCAAAGCCAGAATCCAAAGCTGATCCACACTGAGATGCTGTGGGACCTTCAGAGACATCTGTGTAAATAAATGTCCTCAGACACCGATAAACCCATACAGATAATGAAGAATGCAACTTATTCACAAACACATTTACATTTATTCATTTAGCTGATTGTTTTTTCAGGAGTAACAATGCATTTATTGGACACATTCAGGCAAGAAAACACAAACACGTGATACAGTATAAAACATTCTAACATTTATGCATCCAGGCCACAGAGAAATGTAGCGCGCGCGCACACACACACACACACACACACACACACACACACACACACACACACAAATTCACCTGAAACACAATATTGTGATCACTAGTTTAAAGTATGACAAGAGGATAAGGACTCAGAAATTTGGCTTCAATGGCACTTTATTCCGAAATCTATAGCTTGCATGAAAAGTGGGTCAGAAAGAATTTATGTTTCTGCCTCTCTGTCTTTCTGTCCACAGAGGAGTGCCTATTCTGTGGATAGGGGGGTTTAAGTAGGAGTGTCATGGCAACTGGGTGTTGGTAACCAGGCATATTTGTTAGGCTTGGCATGAGGTCAGTATGTAGGTGTGTGAGGTTCTGTGTCTGAAGTACATTTTTGCCACACGTCTCTTCACTGTGGAAGGAAACCCAGGTGAATCCATGGGCAGATCTTGCAAACTACACACAGATTGAGTTGGGATCAGATCCAAACCCCCAGTGCTACCTGCTATGCCAATGTGCTGCTGCCAGTGGGTAGGGGGTTAGGGGGTGAATATCTAGTGATGTGTGTTGCTTGTCACATGAGGTTAGACTGATCTGCTGTTAGGATTGCTAGGTGGATGATCAGATGAGATTTTTTCATGCCCTAATATGCAAAACTGTAGACCTAAAACACATCAAACTTTGTTTTTCACATCACTAAAGATCTCAGAGCCTTTGAACAATTTTGTGAGTTATGAAATGTCTCCATAGATTATAGAGAAGTTTGTTTTTGCATATTGTCCAATATAGTACATTAAAAACTTTTAAAAGTCAAAAACAGCTGCTGGCGTTGCTTCCTGCTGAAAGTCTGCTCTTGTCTGCATTCTCGGATGCAGCAAAACTGAAACTGCACTGAAAATATAACAGCTTCACAGATAAAACATATTGTTGTGATTTGTTATGAGTTGCCCACTCAGTGATGGCTCAGCAGGACAGTAGCAAGCAGCCGCCATCTGTCTCAGTGACCAGCTGCCAGAGATGCCGGCTGAAGGTCAAAGTTTGCTGACCGCCATATTGGACGAGACCAGAATGTAAGAGGAGACAGTGGAGAGAGTGGACAAGGGGGGTCGGGGCCTGATCAGTCACACATCCGCTCACAGCAGGTTGCCTGGCACTGAAGTGTCAGCCTCCTGGTGTCCTTATGGTGTGCATTTTTGTATGAGGTGCCTAGATGCTGAGAAGATGAAGTTAGCTGAGTGCCCCTGTGATGCTCATTGTCATCTCATTGGGGAAAGGGCTTCTGCACAATGCCTGACCCCAGCAGATCGAAGCTGGGTCACAGGCAGTTGTCATCCTGCTGCAAACATCAGTTTGCATGACAATGGAGCTGCTGGAGCTGATGGTCTGTGTGGAGACTTTATTGGTGCCGGAAACACACCCTCAGCATGCAACAAGTAACTCTGCTTCAGCATCTCTGTGACCATGTACAGTGACCTGAGATCTGCTGCCAGTGGGAGATGACTGTCTGCTTGTATTGAGCAAGCCTTTGAGAGAGTGTGTGTGTGTGTGTGTGTGTGTGTGTGTGTGTGTGTGTGTGTGTGTGTGTGTACGTGTGTGTGTGTGCGCGTGTTTGTGTCTATGTGTGTCCATGAAGGCAAGACAAGACCTCTGTTCCGAAAATGGTTCCAAATGGAACCTGACTAGATGAGTCACAGGTGTTGCTAAAAACAGTCGTGGTGTGAAGGTTTACAGATGAAACTGAAACCTGAACCTGCAGCTTGAAATCTCCCTTTTCTGTAAACCTTCAGCTGTACATATGGCAGCAATCATGTAGTATTAAAATGTGTTTTTATCCCAAGAATCAGAAACTTTAAAAGGTGCCAGGCTGATCGTTGTTAACTTCTTTTGTTCCCTGACAGTGCAAACAACTCCTATTTGGAGATGAGACATTGGGTTTATTGAAGTATAAAAGACACCACATGTTCATTTTCTCCAAGGAAATTTAGTGGCAATACTATCATCTCCTGTGGAAAAACGGAACAAGAAATTCTGGACAGAAATATCACAAGCAACCGTCAGAGACCAGAGAAACTAATGTATAACCCTGACTGGGTGCTGGTTTTGGTCGCTGTTTAACTTCCCATGTGTGAGATGGGAAAACTCACAGACAAGAATAATGAAAAATTAAAACCTCCAGATAAAGTACTTTAATCCAGCCCTTGTATTTTTTTAATTTCTCATCTTAGTAAATTATAAAAGTGATGCAGAAAATCTTATCTATGTTAAGGTCTCGTAACAGGTTCGTGGGCATTTTTGCACAGTAGTCCTAAAACACTTTGGGGATATCTGAGCAGTAATAATCTGCTTTCTGGATCACAATGTGTGTTCTAATTTTAGATTCCTGTCATATGTTTCCTGCCGAGGATTAGGGAGTGTGAAAATGAAATGGGGCCGGATCAGGCTCGGGAGGCCCTGGCGGGGTTCCCCAACACATGGAAATAAGTAGGCATGTAGTGTCCGGGGTTCAGCAGGTGAACGGATAGATACCACACTGGTTAGTTCCTGGCGAATCCTGGTTATTTGTAGGTAAGGGGCTGAAATAGGATGTTGATTAGCAACCACGATGTGGGTGTACTACAGGGATACCGTGCTTGGGCCTGTACATGTTTAAATGAGAGGCAAAAGAAAGGGGATTTGCAAGGACTGTGTCAAATATAGGCTAATGTAGCCGACTTCCAGTGGTTTTGCATGTGTATTGCACACACCACACTGGTGTGGAATTTACCGCGGTAAGGCCCTGATGCCACCTTACTGGTGTGCATTGATGCAGAAGAAGTGTTTGTGGCCATTAACAGAAGTCAGATCCTTAGGTGTATCAAAGGCAATATCATGCCTTGTGCTTGCGGTCATCAGCCTGGAAACGCTCTGTGTGCGTAACCAGACTGTTGCCATGGAAACATAGTGCCGATGCCTTGAAGCAAAATGAATATTCCACAAAAACTAACCTATTTCGTCCACTGTAGTAATTTAATAGGGTATAACTACCACTACTACTATAGTTAATTGTGCTTTTCAAAGCAAAATATGCAAAACATGTTTGAAATTTCCAAACTGCTGCTGGCAGTCCCTGCCGTTCAGTTTGCCTCCGTCAGCTGGGAAATGTTTTTTATTTGAACATTTCACCAGGTCCTCTCTCCTACATGTTGTTGTTCAGTGGCTCTTAGTGACCACTATAAAGAGTCTGAAGAATATTCTGTCCTCCACTCATGTTCTTAGGTTTAAACGTTGGGTCATTATCACTGACTTCCTGTGCAAATATATAAAGTATATTATTTTGTAATTCCCCCCTTTTAGGTGAGGTGCTCTTTGTTCTAAACATGTTAGCTATTCTTTGTAATTTTTTGTAAAAAACACTTGTTTTTTTTATTTAGAATTATTTTCCTTTACTCTGCATGCTTATACATTTTTCAGTATAGAAAGTCCTGTATACGTTTCATAAATGGTTAATGCACCTATTTTACTGTAGATAAAATCTTGTAGAATTTTTATAATGGTCAGTTTTATTTCACCATTGTGACAAATGTCCTGGTTCACAGGATAAGAGGAGTCATGGCTGCTGCTTTCAGGGGTTTTTCTGGTTTATTTGGAACTCATAGATTAAGGTTAACAGTGGACAGGACAGAACTGTATACTCAGGGAGCATAAACAGGGATGTGATGGTAACTACAGTATATGCTTGCCGATTGTGTCTAGGCATGTGTTTGGGTGGGTTGTGTGTAGTGGTGTTTGAACTCTATTGGCCTGTAACAAACTGGAAAGAAATGAAGAACTGTGTGTTCTGTCTTTACTGGCATTTCAAAACCATGTTCTGTAAAATGGGGAAAAATAAAGCTTGTCTATATCTAATGTGCAAGAAGATCTCAAAACCTTAATCTCTTTCGGACCCACTTTCCCAGATCTCCAAAGAGCTCCATATGCATCACACTTCTCTGTCACGATTGCTTTTGTGTTTCCTTTGTGACTCAGTTCTGTAGGCAGGTACTTGTGCAATGTGCGTTGGCACAAGCACTGGTCCTGGGCAAACTAACTATGCTTTAACAATTGTGTATCTGAATCTAAAACTGTGTAAAATACACTTTTGTTGAAAAAAGTATTTGATACATTAATTAATGTTAATGCAAGTGTGCCCCTCAGAAATGCGGAATCCCTCCTAGCATTCAAGAAGTGTCTCAAAATCTTTGTCTTTAAAACCCATTTTTCTCCTGGTTTCTTTAAAACTACATAAATCAGTCTGTGACCACCTGCTGTCATTATGTATGTACCGTATTTGAGATTTATATGACATTTCTATGAGGAGCTACTTGAATGATGTGTGCTGGCAAAATGGTGGTATCAGAAGCTGGCCTTTGCTAATTATGAATGTGTTTCTTCGGCTGTTTTTACGCAGTTCTACTGTATGTAGAACAAAGGCAAATATCAATCTAGTAGGAAGCCAGACTCACCTGGGCTTATGCTCCTATATAACTGGAAAAGCGATTGTCAGAGAGTGTCCAGATGTGAGGAGCAGATCGTGCCCTGGGATTCAGTGACCCGGAATATAGGCCCGACTCCAGCAGAATGGGCTGCTCTCAGTCAAGGTTGCCAGGAACATCTCGTCTTCAATCGGTTGTTGGCGATCAAAAACCTTGCAAAGTATTTTTTCTCACTTCTGTATCAGGGTTATGATGCCGCCATAATGCAGACAGTTGTCAGTTTAAAATATTTTGGTGTATGCACTGTGGAATTTGGATTAAACTGAAACACTTCATTGTTTTCTCCATAACCCGAAGCAGCTTTATTTTCAATTTTACAGTTACTGTTACCTCATTTTCTGTATATTGGCTTTTAATCTTCAAAATGTGTCTTGTTTCCAAGCATGCATTCTTGCAATCTGTCTCAAAAGCACAGAAACAGCTGCAGTCTTGCTGTCCTCTTTGGCTTTCATATTTTGCCAACTGTCATTTTTGGCGTTTTTTTTTTAATTGTTAGCAAGATTATCATGATTCAGTAGACTGCAATGTTTTCCTAACTGAGGTGATACAGCCTAGAATGAAGAGACTGCATGGAAACCCAGACAGAATTTAATAAATGCAAATTTTAATTAATTTCCTCATCATCTTGTTGGAATGTATTAAGCCTATTTAATATCTATTTATGCATTTGCCAGATTCTTTTCTCCAAAGTGCCACACAGCTCAGTGGATATAAAAATAGTTCACAGCAGATGAAGCGCTTTCGACACAGACACATGATTATTGAAGCACAGCTTGTTTGTCTGATACCAACGTATTGGTGGCACATCCATTTTCCTCACTATATTGGAGAGGAGATGGCCAGACATAGCAAAAGTCCAGAATCATAATTTAATGGCAATAGCATATTTTTTTACAGCATAGTATACTACTGCACTAAGTACTACATTAATACTTTTGTAACCTAATGTAATGTGTAATGAACATGCAAGGTGCCTAAAAAATGAAGTAAAATTAGTACTGTAATTGAATATGTGCCATCTGGACTGTTTAACGAATATTTGCCTTATATTATGCTTAAAATAGGTTTATTCAGTATGTACAATTTTTCTGTTTTCTTCTGGAAAATATTTGCAACAGTCAATAAAATCTGAAGTCTGTAAAATCAAGGTCCGCATAACTGACAATAGACTGTATGTAGCCATCAGGAGACTCAAAAGAGGAAGGGTTTTGAATGAGATGTATTTTAAAACTCTGAATGTTGGGAGAGATTCAGTAGTTTTGAAGGTAGAGACTGAGAGGGAGTTAATTTGATCATATTGGGGCCAGAAAGGAGAACGACACAATACAAATGAATGATTTCTCTGCTCTATGTTGCAACTGTGAGCTAAAAGGAGTTCTCTGTATAACAGAAACCTTCCCTCTGCTCAGACTGTCTGGCAGAGAGCAGTAGACCCCTGGAAAGAGTGGTGGGGAAGAGTGGAGCTGTGGTGTCTCGCAGTCATGTCTGAAGCCAAGGCGACTTTAGGGGGTAAATCAGTCATCCTCCTGTTAGCTGCAGGGCCATCTTGACAGTCCAGATGGCACATTAGGCAAACCAGGAGGTTTGTTTGATTTAGGGGGTCCACCTGCTCATCGCTGTGCCTTCCAGGGGGTGGAGCCTGCAGAGGAAGGGGAGCAGGTGGGCATATGAGACATGGAATGAGGCCAAATCTGTCACAGTAGGGTTGGTGTTGGCGGTAATTAAGTGGCACTCGTGGGTAAAGGTGTTACCAGGGGTTGGAACACACAGACAGAGAAACACAAAGACACACTCAGTTACACTCAGTTCACTGGTCAGTTGTCTGGGAGCAACAATTGACTCAAGTCTCTGTTGAGGACATAAACCAATGAGAAACTTCCTGTGTAACATCTGCAGGATCTGTTCTGGTCTCAGTGCACACTGCACAACTCCTGGTAAAGAGCCATCATGATGCCCTGCTTGGACTGCTGCCACTCCTTCCTGTTGGTTTTCCAGCCGTAGCCATGAGGCCTCCGGGTGAAATACCACAGTATGTGCTCAGTGGCCTTGGTTGAGCAAGCAATGGTTTTATTATTAAAATTAACACAATTAGCTGAATTAGTGAACTTGGGGTCCTCTGATTTCCTTTTTTGTAACGGATGGAGGTTTTGCAGAATGGATTTCACTCCTAAGAAGTTGGTTCTAACACCAATGGGCCCGATTTCCTCTTTCTCCTCCTCAGTGCCAGCTCTCCCAGGCCTTGAATGGCGTATCGGACAAAGCCAAGGATGCCAAGGAGTTTCTGGTCCAGCTGAAAAACCTACTGCAGCAAATACAGGTGGGCCTCACCTGCACAGTGAGTGCTTGTTCTAAAGAGCAGTTTGAGATTATAGTCCTGAAGGCACCCAAGTCTCTAACATAACACATCAAGATGCACTGTATGGCTAAAAGTGTGTGGACACTTGAGTATCACCCACCATATGTGCTTGCTGAGCATCCCATTCCAAACCCTTGGGCTTTAACATGGAGTCATTCCCCCTTTGCTGCTATAACAGCTCCCACTCTTCTGGGAAGGTTTTCCACCAGATTTTGGGGATTTGTGCCCATTGGGGCACAGGAGCATCAGTGAAGTTGGGTGAGAGGACCTGGTTCACGGTCAGCATTCCAGTTCATCCCAAAGGGGTTAATTGGGGTTGAGGTCAGGGCTCTATGCAGCCACTCAAGTTCTTCTGCACCAGCCTGGAAAACCCTGGCAAACCCTGGGTTTATGGAACTCACTTTGTGCTTTGGGGGGAGCACAGTCATGCTGGAGTAGGAAAGGAGCTTCTTCTTCCCTAAACTACAGCCACAAAGCTGGAAGCACATAGTTGTCTAGAACGTGTCTGTATGCTGTATGGGTGTACCTCAACAGCTCAGCTTATTCATTGGAGGGGAATCCACACACTTTTGGCTATGTAGTGTACATTTAAAGCAAGTGCAAGCATTCCTAAAGATGTCTAAATTCTCCCTTAAGTAAGTAGTCAGTGGGCAGCAGGATTGCACAGTGTGTGCTGCTCCACCACCCTGCATGCAAAATGTCCTTGGATAAAATCCTGCTGCAGAACCCTTCTTCAAGGAACTTCCCATGAGCAAATACAGTAAGAACACCCTGCTGTTTACATGTATAAATCATGGTAAAGCTGATTATTTAACACTGTAGGATACCTTGGACAAAAGGGTTAACTAAAAAAGTGAAATAATTGTTTTAGGGTCCTTTGTTTCTGGAGTTTCAGCCTTTCTTTGGTGTTTGGGGGAGATCCTTCTACAAATGTTAGTTTTTTTATCTCCTCAGCACATTGTGTTGTATTTCTGTAGCTCTTCTGTTTCTTTATTTCTCTTGCACAAACAAACAACGTTAATGATCATATTCAAAACAAGAAATATTACATTTTTTTAATGTAAATTTGCAAAGACCCACACTATCACCCTTTCACCAGCTCCAGTTTAACTGGAGTTCAAAATCTGTCATTTATAGTGTCCTAATTTTAAGACAGTGACAAAATTAAAAATGGTAACAAACAAAAAATCTCCCCTGTGCCAAAATGTAGAAAAGGGGGCAATGTAAATAAAAACTGAAATAGATCCTGAACTGAGTCCTGCAGTAATACATTAGTGTCATTCAACTCATATGTTATTTTTAAAATTATCTTGAAGGATTGTTTTTTTTTTTTACATAATAGCATTGCATCAAGCACACTTTTCCTAGCATCCAAAAATAATTTGAAAAATGTGTTTGTGAACGTGCTCAGAGTTGCAGCTGGATTTTGAAGATATCCATCTCTAGGGAAAATCTCTTATCAGTTTGGTTTTTACTTACTGAGCTGTCATATGTCACTGTTCTGCTTAAAACACAACTTTTTCCTCCTTATCAATATCCTTTGTGACTCACTGCTGTGTTACCATAATTTGTACCTAACTGTTTCCTCTGTATTGATTTCGGACTCTACAGTTAGTGAGGTGCCGCCATTTGGTCAGCAGTATCACTGTCCTAATATGATGTGTGATGTGTGTCACTGTCCCTCAGTCCATCCTGAAGTCAGTGCTGTTTATCAAATGATCGGGGCAACACCTTCCTGTTTCCCCTTTGTGCCCAGGAGAACGGGGTGGAGTTTGAAGCATGTCTTGTGGCCCAGTGCGATTCCCTCATTGATGCGCTGACACGGCAGAAAGCCAAGCTCCTCACCAAGGTCACCAAGGAGCGTGAGTACAAGCTGAAGGTGAGTTATCCCCATGGTGACCATGGTGATCTGCTTGGGAAGTAGGGTGTTGTTTTTCTGCTTAAGCTAAACGAACAGTAGATTGCTTTTCTATTTGACAACTAGACGTCCAGACATTTTTTCTCCTTCTCTTGAGTCCTAGCAACATTCTTTTGTTTCTGTTTCTGTTTCATTACCCAGAACTTAGCTCCCATTTTCTCCCAGGCTGCAGGGGCCAGAGCATACAGTCCTAATCCTTGTCATCTGGTTGGGTTGGGACTGGCGTGGGCCTGGAAAACACTGCCTGGTCAAAACAAAACAGGAGGGTGGACAGGATTTAGAGTAAGCCAGCAGCAGGTCATATGGATCAGTGCAGCATGGAGAGCTGTAGTATCAGGGACAGCTGCTGCTTTTAGTACCGCTGGCTGTGGAACAAAAGCTAGAACAATAAGGCCATCATGACCACGTGAAGAGTTTCATCAGTTGTCATTGTCTTGTTCATTGCCATTTGCTAATTGCAATGAGTTACTGCAGATGCAGGAGCTTGATGCGCAGATGGAGGAGCAGAGCAAGAGATTCGTGCAGCTTTCTCATGTTTGTGTGGGTTTTTTCCTCGCTTCCTTTATATTCTACAAAGACGAGCTGCTTGCCTCACATTATGGCTCTCAGTTCCTCATAACGTGGGCATGTGTGGGTTCTTCATGTTTCATGGGCAGCTTCCATGTAAAACCTGGATTGCAGCCCAAGTCACTAAAAATGGGTGAATGTAAAACTGAAAAAATAATGCTTTAACGTCACTGTATGTTTACAATAAAGGTAAAATGTGTTTTGATGACCATTATTAGACCAGCTGTAGCCACGCTTCATCCAGATTATTGGTCAGCTGTGCTATTAGCAGCATGTTGCTGTTCTGCCAATTTCTATGCTGTTGGATTCACAGTTGTCAGTTTTTATCAGGCCGGCATCTCTGGAAAGACAGCAGCTGCTTCCACATGTTTAATGACCTGTTCTGTGTATGTGTGGCAAATGTCATTTTCTACTATAATTATTTTTTTCCAAGTCAGTAGTCTGTCAGAAAGGCTTTTATTGCTGCCTCCTTTAGCCGTGAAGCAGTTTGTCCCGGAAAATAAGTACCTCTTGCGGCTGTAACCCACATGGGTAGTAAAAGTTGCTTCCAAGGTTTACAACTTTTAATTTTTGCACGTTCGTGTTTGTCTTGTTATTATCTGTCATTATTTTTCCTCTCCTGGCTGCATTGCGCCTGTCTTTGTAGGAGACGTGTTAGGATCTCAGAGGACTGGGGTAGGGGACCCAAGTATGTAGAGGCAAAGCTAGGAGCAAGGGTTCGGCAAGGCAACCAAGTTTTTGTGGGTATACAGGATCATGGGGTTCATGACACATAAGCAAGTCACAGTGCATCTATGTCAAGATCCCGTGTCGGCGCTATTTGCCCGTGTCTTTTCTCACCGCGCTGATGACTTGACTCGGTGCAGCTGTGTCAGGTAGGCGGGCTCTGCCTGGCCAGATCGACAACATGTTGGTGTTTGGAAGTGATGGACAGATGAAGATGGATGTTTCAATTGTTTAAATTTAAATTGTTCTGCTTAACAGGAACTGGAGGTTGCTTCTGTACTGATTTGTAAATATACACCTGCTTCATCATTTTGCACCCTCTGTTCCACTGGGGGTCACTGATGAACAGTTTGTTTCACCACCTGCTGCCTGTGTCTGGTCTGTGGTCACAGGTGGTCCGGGACCAGATAACTCATTGCACCATGAAGCTCCGCCAGACCACGGGCATGATGGAGTTCTGCCTGGAGGTTATCAAAGAGAACGACCCCAGCGGCTTCCTGCAGGTGCTTTTGGGGTGCAGGGGGGTGGGGTTTGGAATTAGCTTGCAGCTTTCACTGGGACACCCTCGGGGGTGTTTTTCTGCATGTCTCTGTAGAACCCAAATTTTGGCTGAGTGTCTTTCATATTGCTTATATTTCCACAATGGTTTCATCATGTCTTCACTCCCTGTTTTACCACAATGACAGCATCATTAGAATCTCCACTCACTCTAAATATTAGTGTATTAGGTACTTTGTAAGATTTCCAGAAGTAAACTTTTAACCTAGACTTAATCTAGATTTAAAGAGAGGTAGGGAGGTAGTAGAACGTATTGCGTCTGGCAGGCTATTCCAGAGTTTTGGGGCCATGTAACAAAATGCACGTCCACCTACTGTCACCTTGTTGACCCTCGGAATCTCAAGGTAATCTGCTTCCGACGATCGAAGGCTTCGACCTGGAATGTAATCCTCAAGTATTTCACTGAGGTATGCTGGTCCAGTGCCCCTCACTGCTTTATATGTTAGTAATAAGATTTTATAGTCGATTCTAAATTTGACTGGTAGTCAGTGCAGAGATCGAAGCACTGGTGAAATGTGGTCGTATTTCCTGGTTCTTGTAACTATCCTTGCTGCAGCATTCAGTAGAAGCTGCAGCCTGGAGATAATCTGAGATAGCCAGCCAGATAGTAGGTAGTTGCAGTAGTCAATCCTGCTCAAGATAAAGGCATGGACCAGTTTCTCGGTGTCCTTTCTGTCCAAGAAGCGCCTTAGTTTAGCTTCACTTACCGATTTTCTAAATGTTCTGTTCATTCAGTTCTGTTCAAAAAGTTAATGTGACCTAGGATTATGCTTCAGTCAATACAAGTCAGTATCATTGGGCTTTTTACCAACTTAATGATTGTTAAAAATACTGTATCTTGTGAATTATGGAAAAAAATTAGTTACATACCAACTTCCGATCTGGTGTTTGTCAGCTGAAGAGCTGGTGTATAAGATGTAACAGTGCAGATAACTACTCTGTGTTCACTTGAGCTGAACCATTGCAGTTGCATTGGGACCAAACATTTCCATCAAAATGGCTCTAATCCTCAAAATGTGAGTCAGAATGTGGAATTTTCTCTTTAAAATTCTGCTCAATAAGAATTTGTGTAGAGAACATATTACTATTTTAATTTAGTTAAAATATTAATGTAACACAAAGTTACTAATTAAATCGGTAGTCTGGAAATTACTCTTTAAATGTGTTACTACTGTAGATTTTACGGCTCCTATTCAGCTTACAAATAGCTGTTGGACGTCTTTATTGTTAGCCTTTCATTTATTTTGACTTGATGAGTAACTATGGAACTACAAACAAAATGAGCTACTAACAGATGTCCAGTCCCAGTTCTGTAGCTGAGGAGGTTGTGAAAAACGTCATTGAGCACGGCATACTGTACATTTTACAAGTTCTTTACGCATAGTTACCAAACACCAGATTCAACATGGTACCATTTAATGATAAAGAATCACTTAATAGTTAATCATTATAGCAAAGACATTTATGTGAATAATGAGCTCACCCTGCTCCCATTTCCCACCTCTCCAGATCTCAGATGCCCTCATCAGGCGGGTACAGACATCCCAGGACCAGTGGGTCAAGGGGGCTCTGGAGCCCAAGGTGTGCCCTGAATTCGACCTGACGCTCAGCAGTGAGCCCCTCCTGCAGGCTATCCAGCAGCTGGACCTGGTCCAAGCCAAAGGTATGCTGAAGCCCAGAGCCCCTCACCTTTGTGTGTGATGCTGCCATGGGCAGATGTCGCTGAAACTCACCACCAGTCGCAGGAGTCTTTGGGAGCTTTGACTGTTTCTGTTCCTACCTCATGACCGTGTTTAAAAATCACCATTTTGAAGTCAGTGTGTACCAGTGAAGGACTTTCCATTCCCGAGGATACTTGACTGAGTCTCCCTCCTCTTTGTGTTTATTCTGATTATCATATTCTCTTTGCTTTTTCTTCTGCTGTGAAGTTTATTTTTGATTTATTCATACACTGTTGTACATCCAGTCCAAGCATCCAACTGTTTATGACACGGTCTGCACTCACATCCTCAGCCAAGGGGTGGAATTGCTTTGTGCAGCATCCAGGAACAGTTAATCAATCCACAGACAAATACCTAATTGATAAAAGCACATTCAATTACAGCAGGTGGCCCAGACACACTTAGATGGAAGAAGCTCCTGGCAGAGCTTACTTAGAGCCCCAAAGTCTGAATCTTCTGATATGAACACATAGGCAATGCTAACTGCATACCTACTCTACTAAAAACAGACACTCCTTAGAAATAATGCAAGTACATTGTGCATTGTGTCTGAAATACTAAAATACTGAGCAGTAAGGGCCACCACCTTACCATCACATTCACCCTGATACGGTAAAATTACACAGCTGGTAAATATGCAGATCACTGTAAAGGGGATTATCTAACACTGTAAGTCATGTTGGACAAAGGTGACAGATAAATGGATGTTAATAGAAAGGTACCAGTACTAATCTGTATCATTCATCTATATATATATATATATATATATATATACACACACACACACACACACACACACCAGGTTTAATTTATAAATTGAGTAGTATTTAGTTGTTAGGAAGCTTTTATGCATCTATTTTTCCAAAATGAAAGACAACAGAAAATTTGGCAATAAGCTATGCATCTAATGAAAAACCGGATTCCCCAGGAGAGGGGACAGAAGGCCATAAGGCTGTACTGTGCCTTCAACATGAGCAGAATCGCTGTGGAAACGCTGTGACCCATATCATGTTTCAGATGCTTGGGAGGCTCCGTTACTGACACACACTCACACAGCTGGACCGGCACTGTTGGACTCCATAGGAGGTACCTGGCAGCGGCTGCACTTCAGTATCCCCCTCCCTCTGTTCTGAACGTGACACTTTCCAGCTTACTCCTTTTAGCTGGACACCAACTGAGGGCTGTCGCTCTGTCCACATCCTTCCGTTCCTCTCTCTCCTCATCTTTCTCTTTTACTTTGTTCCTCTGTCTATAATTTTCTATTTATATTTTTCCTCACTGTCTGTTGGACTCTCTATCCCTCCATACCTTTCTTTTTCCATCCTTTACTTCCTCTATTGTTTATTTTACTGTTCCTGTTTCTGTCAATCCCTCTTTTCTCTCCTGCTCTCTTCCTCTTTCTCTTTCCGCCTCCCTCCAATCTTGTTTTGCATTTCTCATATTCCCCTTCCCTTTCCCCCATGCATGTCATTCCCACCACATTCAATGTCTGCCCGGTTGATGTTGGGTCATCACCCCTCTCTGTTCCCACAGAGCCCTTTAGAGTTCCTCCTGCACCCCTACTGCAGCTGGAGAAGTGCTGCACGCGCAACAACAGCGCCACACTGGCATGGAGGATCCCAGTTCCGTCCAGCACTGCCGTGGAGGGATACGTGCTAGAGCTGGACGATGGGAATGGCGGGCAGTACCGGGTCAGGACCTTGCAGGCCTCACACACCACAAAGTTCACCGCAACAGATACAGTCACATTTCATTTTAAAGGATTAGATTGGTGGGTCAAACATGTACAAAGGAGCTGCTGTTGGACCTTTGATGCAGTTATATAATTGTCCCTGTGAATAACTGTACAGTTCTGTAAGTCACCACGGAAAACACATTGACTAAGCAAATAAATAACAATGATTATTATGTAAGGATGATCATTCATTAAACAAATAGGGAGAATAATAATCCCCTCTCTAGTTTGCATGCATCATGAATATTTTATTTATTCTTTTTTAGCAGATGCTTTTATCCAGGCCATCACAACTGTTGAGTTAAGCTTTATCTATTTATATAATGAAATTCTTAGCTGAAGAAGTTCTCGCATCTGAAAGTGCCTTTCCTGGGACTTAAACATAGAACCACGTGGCTAGAAGCAGAGGTCCTTAGCCACTGTGCTGTAGAGCTGTGAGAACACATTTCATGCTGGCTGGTGACACCATTGTGTCCGACAGGAGGTGTACGTGGGAAAAGAGACGGTGTGCACTGTGGATGGCCTGCACTTCAACAGCTCCTACAACGCTCGTGTCAAGGCCTACAATACTACTGGGGTGGGACCCTACAGCAAGACTGTCATCCTCAAGACATCTGACGGTGAGAAACTCCACCCTACATTTTTGATCGGAGGAAGTATAAAACGAAACCCAGGGATCAGGCAGCCAATCCTAATCTCAGGCCTCATTCTGGGAGGATCCTTGGCTAAACAGTGTCCCTTAGTGATGTCCTGATGCCGCTGGATCTGACACAGCTGTCGTCATGGAAAGAACAGCACCAAAAATACCTGTTCTCAAACAGCCTGGGTTCACACCACAGATTCCTCTTCTGTGTTTAGACCCAGATGAAGGACAGATAACTAAAGCCTGGACCGGTTGAAGTCAATTGGCCACTCAGCTGGGTCTTGATACAGCTTTGGCATCAGAAAGTGCCGCCTGTTCCATCTCCGCTTGGCAGGTTGTCAGTGCCAAAATCCAATTAGCAGCACCCCGCAAGTGTTTGTAAGGGGAATGGAAAGCATCGCTCTCCTCATCGATTAAGACTCTTTCGGCGACGGGCAAAGCAGAGAACTATATTGCTGGGCAGGCAGAACCATACTGTGGAAGTCCTGGAGAGGAGGAACAAGGAACCCCTGCCAGTTCTGCTGATTGCTATAACTGTCAGGTTTTGTTAGGAGGCAGACGTCTGTCATGTACCAGATAGCAGTCTGTCCCAACGTGGTGCACCTCGGAGGACTTGTTTAATTAGAGCAGCGCGGAAGAGTTGATATGCCTCTGTCTTGCGGGCAAAGCGATGCTGCAGAAACCTTAATCTAGAGGCTGACTCTTAATGCAGCGCTTTGAGTTTAATATTTAATTAGGAGTCACTTTAATATTTCATACAATGTCTTGTTTTTGGTTCTGCTCTGCCGTGCGAGTCGGGGATTTGTCGTTTCAGCAGCTCAAGGGGAAGTTTGCTCAGCAGTGCTGCGGATGAGTCTTCAGCCCGAGATTTAGCCTAAGGTTTCCCGTCTGCCATCCTCAAGATAATTTCTCTTAATTGAATTTAGTTCCTTTGCAGGCTTTTTAATCCTAAGCGATTTAGATAGTTTATCATTTCACACATTGACTTGTACAGTGGTATATTTTACTGATATAATATAGACAAAATGCCTTCAGATTCCTGGTCTGACTTTTTCCTATTCTCTCCTGCAGTGGCCTGGTTCACCTTTGATCCCAGCTCAGCCCACAGGGACATAGTGCTGTCCAACGAGAACCAGACGGTAACCTGCAACAGCTACGATGACCGTGTGGTGCTGGGCACGGCTGCCTTCTCCAAGGGTGTGCACTATTGGGAGCTCATTGTGGACCGCTATGACAACCACCCAGACCCAGCTTTCGGCGTGGCCCGGATTAACACCATGAAAGACATGATGTTAGGCAAGGACGACAAGGCCTGGGCCATGTATGTGGACAACAACCGCAGTTGGTTCATGCACAACAACTCCCACACAAACCGGTATGGATGCTGCCTCCACCATGTAGTCAACATGCTGGACATACACGGCACTTCATCATTGCTACAACTGTTATCTATTCCCTTTCATCATTATTATATATCTTGTTATTAAAGTAATATATCTTGTTATTAAATCTCAGAATTATGGAAGCTGTTTAGATTTTATGATTTAAATATTCCATTTCATTTTTCATTCTGGTATTTTTCTTCCTGTCAGCTGTCACTTTGGAACGTGTTTCATCTCTAATTTTGTTGTGGAACTCAATAAGCTGAAACGAGGTTGACTGCTTCATTCTGAAAATTATGCAGATTTCTTTATTTGGCAGCCGGGAGTTTATTTGCAGACAGAGCTGGGAGTGTTAATGCTCTCACACCACTCTCAGCTGGGATAAATTGAGGCTCTGTCTTTTATACATTTATTACGTGTTATTTATTATTATTAATATTGACTAAACCCGAATGTGTCAACTCTGTTGGTTTATGTAGTGTAGCCTTTTGTGTATTTTAAATGTTGGTATTTTGTTTTCCATGCATATTTAAATCACTCTTTCTTAAAATATTTTTTCCAATAGATAAGACAGTGACCCCCTACTTTACAAAGGCAACAAGTAATTGTTTTTATCCAATGGTAACTTTGTTTGCCTTCCTGAGCATCAAAACTGACACGTTTGTGCAAAAATTTCACCAAATCCTATTAAGATGAATTCAGTAATTTAGATATTACTTTAACTAAGTAAGTTTAGACATAACTCAGCATAAGCATCTATATAATCTTCATGAATTATCTGTAAAGCTGCATGTGTCTAAATGCTCATGTCTCTTTTGTAGCTGACACATACCACACACTTATAGTACATACATTTTTTATATATATGCAGTATGTATCTGTGATACTTAATGTTTGTTTTAATTCAACTTCAAATGCAAAAAATAGAACTGTAACATATCTAACAGTGTCAATCGCCTTGGATAAAAGTGGCAGCTAAATACTAGTCAATAATTGTTTTAAGTCTCTTCTGAGAAAAGTGTCTGGACAATGAATAAATGTTAACGTGAATGTCTCACAGGTATCAAGAAATGCATGATATCTAAATGGGGTCCATGTAAAGGTGATGACATTTCTTATAAGCAAACAAGAAGAACTAAATTAAACTCCCTGAAAAGTTGTCTTTTCCCAACCCTACTGGCCGTATCTTGAGGGACGACTGTATTCTCCTGATACATCTTGTTGCTCAAGCAGAGTTCATTGAATGAACCCTATATATGTTGGAACCCATTTCATGGCTCTATCTGAAAGGAAATCCGCTGGTGGGATTTGGTCTGTCATCTGTCAGACCTTCTCAAGGTTCCTGTGTGCTGTGGTCTGTTTTCTCTCAGGGCTGAAGGAGGCATCACAAAAGGCTCCTCTGTGGGTATCCTGTTGGACTTCAACAAGCACACCCTCACCTTCTACATCAACAAGGAGCAGCATGGTCCTGTGGCCTTCGAGAACCTGGAAGGGGTCTTCATACCCGCTGTCAGCCTCAACAGGAACGTTCAGGTGTGATCTAGTGGCCAGCGCTACGCTCTGGGTGTAACTGCACACTCGGGTTCCATACAGGAAAGACAGAAATGTGCAGTTCAAACATGCAACACCTTCCTGGCCTTGGCTTATTACACTGCACTTAGCTGTAGAAGCACACAAATTGTCACCGTAAAGCCCTGTGATGCCCAGGGTGTGGTTTCAGCCAAGGGTTCATCTCCCACATCTTGGCCTGAGAATTTTTTGTTTTTCTTTCTTTAGTTGACAGGTCAGATTAGCACATTAGCATTTTGTCTCTGTGGTCTATTCTGTTCTACTTTTCTTTTTTGTCTTTTTAAAGTACGTATTTGCCGCATCTGAGAATGTCATAAAATAACTAACTTGTGACAGTCTAGACATCTTGCTGTGTAAACCTGTCATGTAGAAAAAGGTGTCAGATTAATAGACATATGGATACAGAGATAGATAAACATTTGCAAATTTGGTGTGTGTATGTAAGACATAAGATAATAGGAATAACAGGATTAATAATGCAAGCTGGGCTATAATAGAGTCAAGGTCAAAGAGTCAAAGAGTCAAAAGAGTTTATTTGTCAAGCACATGGTTGTGTACCATGTGTTGAAATGTGCACCGATCTGAACCAGGATGACTGTGCGAACAATCTATAATGGAAATGAAGCAAACACATATCCAAACACTAAGAAGAATAGAGACAGAAACAAGCAGTAAATAGATAAATAAGTAAGTAAATAAGTAAATAAATAAGTAAATAAATAGGGAAAATGGTACGGAACAGTTAAGGTGCCCTGGAAGGGCAGTGACAGTGGGGGGGGGGGGGGGCTTGGAGCGGAGTGGTCAGAGATTACGTGAGGGTAGTCATGTCATGTCCGGGTTCAGAAGTCTTATGGCCTGTGGGTAGAAGCTCCTCCTTAGCCTCTCCGTTCTGGCCATAATGCTTCTGTAGCGTTTGCCTGATTTCATCAAGATGAATAGATGGTTGCTGGGATGAGACAGGTCACCGACGATCCTACTCGCTCTGGTCCTGCATCTCCTGGTATAGATGTCATGTAGGGACGGTAGATCAGATCTGGTGCAGCGTTTCGCTGCCCGGATCACTCTCTGCAGTGCCTTGATGTCCCGAGCACAGCTGTTCCCAAACCAGGAGATGATGTTCTGAGTCAGCACAGTTTGTACAGCACCAGAGTAAAAGGTCTTAAGGATAGCTGGAGAGACCTGTAACTTCCTCAGCTGCCGGAGGTGGTAGAGCCGCTGCTTTGCTCTACTGGCTTGAGCTCGGATGTGTACAGTCCATGTCAAGTCCTCAGTGACATGAACGCCCAGGTATTTGTAACTGCTCACCCTCTCCACTGCAGTCCCGTTGATTTTAAGGGGGGTGTAGGACCGCTGCTGGCGCCTACCAAAGTCCACCACCATCTCTTTCGTTTTGCCGACATTCAGTTGGAGGCAGTTCTCCTGGCACCATGATGCCAGGTTATCCACCTCCTCCAAGTATGCTGTCTCATCGTTGTTGGAGATGAGGCCCAGCACCACCGTGTCGTCAGCAAATTTGATGATGGAGTTGGAGGCGTGTGTGGCCACACAGTCGTGAGTGTAGAGGGCATAGAGCAGAGGGCTAAGTACACAACCTTGCGGAGCTCCTGTGTTGAGTGTGATGATGCCTGAGGTGCAACTACCCACTCTCACCACCTGTGGTCTGCCTGTGAGGAAACTGAGAACCCAGGCACACAGGTGGCGGTTCAATCCCAAGTCATTCAGTTTAGTGAACAGTCTACGGGGGACAATGGTGTTGAAAGCTGAACTGTAATCGATGAACAGCAGTCGCACATAGTTCCCCTGTTTCCTGTCCACATGACTGAGGGTGGTGTGCAGGACGTGGGATATGGCATCGTCCGTGGATCTGTTGGGGCGGTAGGCAAACTGAAGTGGGTCTACAAAGTTGGAGATGGATGCTGTGATGATGGCTTTGATGAGTCTCTCAAAGACCTTCATGACTACCGAGGTCAGTGCAACGGGCCGGTAGTCATTTGGGCATGAGGGCTTATTGTTCTTTGGTACCGGGACAATGGTGGATGTTTTAAAGCACTGAGGGACTGTGGACTGAGCCAGAGACTCGTTGAAGATGGCTGTGAGAACTCCGGTCAGCTGGTCGGCGCAGCAGCGCAACAGGCGCCCGGAGATGCCGTCCGGCCCCGGCGCTTTCCTGATGTTGACGCGCTTCAGCTCCCTCCGCACATCGGACTCAGCGACGGTGATGAGGTCAACACATTCCTTCGCCAGGCTGCGGGTCTCGCTGCGGTCGTGGGTGACTTTAGCGCAATCGGACTCGAAGCGGGCATAGAATGCGTTGAGTTCGTTAGCGAACCCAGAATCGGCACTCATAGCCACGCTAGATTTCCTTCCGAAATCTGTGATGGTACGCAGTCCTTGCCACAATTTGCGCGCGTCACCCTGGAGGAAAAGCGACTCGACCCGCTCCCGGTATCGGCGCTTCGCGTCCTTCACTGCACGCCGTACGCCGTATTTAGCCGCTCTGTAAGCGCTCATGTCGCCCGTGCCGAGACCTGCGTTGTACGCAGCAGTGCGCGCATTCACAGCTTTCCGGACCGTACCATCGACCCACGGTTTTTGGTTGGCAAAGCTCTTAATCGTAACCGTGGGGACGATGTTGTCTTCCAGCACGCTCACAAAGCTGACCACTACCTCCGCGAACTCGTTGACGTCATCCGAACTTGTCCTGAACATGTCCCAGTCGACGTCATCGAGCGCGTCCTGTAGCGCGGCTTCCGATTGGGCAGACCAGCGCTTTACCTCCCTCGTGGCCGGAGCCTCAAGACGAGACTTCTGTTTGTAAGCCGGCACGAGGAAAACAGCGTTGTGGTCCGACTTCCCAAATGCCGGCTGTGGAACAGCTTTGTAGCCCTGCTCGTACGGCGTGTAGCAGTGGTCCAGCGTGTTGTCCCCTCTAGTCATGCACGTCACGTGTTGGTATAAGTCCGGCATGACTTGTCTGAGGTTCGCTTTATTAAAGTCCCCCACCACTATGGTTGCTGCGTCCGGATGGTTGTGTTGGGTAGTGTTGGGTAGGAATTCAAAATGGCGCGGCCACGTCCAGACGCCTACCTGATCGCTCCAGGAAGACTGTGCGTTTTTTCCTTAATTTCTGTAGTTTTCTACCTATTATTCCCTCACACATCAACGGGACTGGTACTGTATGACAGCGCGACACTTCGGGAAATTGGGAATCAGATTCCTTACGTGGTTTCTGAACTCTTCAAACCCGATTTGTCGTGGCCGGCTGAGATACTCCGGACGCCGGATAGCGAGAAAGGAAGCGACCACGAAGACCCCCCGCGGAGACGCACAAAGAAACATCGGGGGACCCGCGCCGGTGTTCGGAACAGACTGCGGAAACGAGCTCATCGCCCTCCACTGCCCAGCATTCTGCTCGCGAACGTTCAGTCATTGGAAAACAAGCTGGACGATTTGAGAGCAAGGGTGACTTTCCAAAGAGACGTGAGGGACTGTAACATCCTGTGTTTCACCGAGACATGGCTGACCCCCCTTGTGCCGGACCAGGCAGTGACTCCGTCGGATTCATTCTCTGTGTTTCGCATGGACAGAACGGCGGAGGCCAACAAATCCAAAGGTGGGGGAGTCTGTTTCATGGTGAACACTAAGTGGTGCGAGGTGATGAGCGTTTCTGTTCTTTCTCGGTCCTGCTCACCTCATCTGGAGCATCTGACCATCAAGTGCCGTCCTTTCTACCTGCCTCGGGAGTTCAGCTCGGTTATCGCCACGGCGGTTTACATCCCGCCTCATGCGGACGTTGGCACAGCCCTGTCTGAACTACACGAGGCACTCAGCACTACCCAACACAATAGTCATCTTCCTCGCTCTGCTTTAAAGAATTTCAGCTGTGAGTTCTTTCTCTAACAGTTTATTTAAAATAATGTGTTTTTCCTTTACAGGTGACCTTACTATCAGGCTTGGAGGTGCCAAAGAATATTAAGCAGCTGTAATCTCTCAAGGAATTCTGGGACACAAGATGTCAGATTATTTTGAACACAGCAAGACCCCGAGCCCAGTTCAGAACCCACCGACAAAGTCCCATATCATGATCAATATATACCATCAAAGGCAACTTTATCAGCTTCAGAACAACTTACCTTTTGTATAGAATTATAATATTATCAGTAGTATTATTTTTTTAGCCATGAATGGTCAGACAGCTGAACATATTTAATTTTGTACAGTATGTTTTGTGATAACTGTCACAGGGCACCGTGAAGGGCGCCCGATGGACGACTGTGATTATCTGCAGTTACAGCACCACCTGTGGCTCCTACTTTCTCAGGTTAGTCAGTACAGTTTGTCTTTCTGTGTTGCTGAGACCTTTTCAGAAAACAAAAACGAATGTCCCAGATGATATTTCTCGCATTCGAAACCTTTCCTCTCCAATTTTCCAGCTGATGCTCAGAGACAGAGCAGCGGAACCGAGTACGCTAGCTTATGCCGGATGACCAAATCCCTTACCTGCTGTACCATGCGTACAGACTCTCTGTGAGTTTACGCACCACATTCCTGTTCTTGAGCTGCTATCCCCTGCCTAACTTCTCCCGTGAGCACAGAGAACATTAATAAAGAGACAGAGAGAGAGAGAGAGAGAGAGAGAGAGAGAGATGGTGTTTCCAGGCTATGAGCAGGCCCAACTTGAAGCCATAAACGTGGCCCACTTTTACAGCCTCCTTATCTAATGTGAACGTGAGTAGATCACGAGGGAGACGTCAAAAAACTGCAGAGTAGCAGCCTGGTGACACCCAGTCACAGCCCCAGACCGACAGAGGTCTGTCCGCACTGTGAGGCACAACAAGCACTTCTGCTCATAGAATTCCACTTGTTCATTTGAACGTTATCCCATCCAGAGCTTATTTCTTACCCCAAATGCCTACATTAATGTGAAATTTTAAAGGTTATAGTTAAAGGAGTTACTCAGATGTGTGAAGTGGTATCTGCATGTTACATAGCTGTAAATATGGACACAAAGTGAGTGAAGACTGTTGTGTCCTAAGCATGATCTTTAAATTTACTTGCTCCTCTTGCTGTAAATATTACCCCAACACCCCTGTGTATGTGTCATTTAGGGATGTTTAGTCCCACCGGTTACAGACTGAAAAACGCCCCCTAGGGTTTGAAATCAAAACTATAGGACCAAACCTCTAATCCCCGACATCGCATAACCAACTTAATGCCTGAATTACAGACATCTCTGTAATAAAACAGCATTGTTATTTAAAATACTTGATAAATGTTAAAACAGGTGTACGATCAATTTAATCAACTGAGGAAGTTTTTGAAAAATTTGCTGTAGTGTAAAAAGCTGCTGAAGAGCATGTTCTATTTGCATATCTAGATGTTAGAATTATCTTCCAGAAAACATTTGCTTATGTGTTACCTTTTCAAAACGTTTTCAGGAAGTCAATTTTTTGTTTGTAATTATGAAATGGAATGACTGAATTCCCTCTTTACATACATGTGTACTTTAAACATTGTACAATTGAAGTGGAACTACAATATTATGCTGGTAAAAACAGTGACTCATGCTACAACTGTACTGTACCTTGCTGAAGTGGACATTTTTTGGATTAAGTAAACCAAAGTTTTTTGTGCTCACAATGAACAGTGGAACTGAGATCAGTGCTGTTTCACTTCTAACCTTTTAACTCTTAGGCTTCTTCAAGTCTGTACGGCTGCTTACACGTTTGCGCTGCCATGTTTAAATGACTCGGTTTATTAGGCTGGTGCATTTTAAATGTTCTCTTTTTCAGGATTCCAAAGTAGCTCCATACAGATCATATTGTACATGAAGTCATGCCAATACAATGATGTAAAATAGAGTAGTTCCCCGATGTATCTGTTGTGTAAGACTAGAATGTGCACGTGGCCAACTCCAGACTGAGCTAAAAGCAAAGGGGAAAGTGGAAAAGGGTGTCTGCCACCGGCATCCACACCCTCATTGACTAGGCAGCGTGTCTGTTTACTGTAGTAATGGAACCAGAGAAGAGAGCGTGTGCAACTGCACTACGGTGGCAAACCCACACATGGTGAGACCCCGAGACCCTGGCAGAATTGCTCACAGCGGTTTCCCTCCCTCTGTAACTGTCACACAGATGTGTGTTTGGCTCACAGTTACATTCCAACGTGGTAACCTGTTGTTTGAATGTGAGCCAGAGTCCACCAGAACATGGTGCTAGAGACAACTGGTGCCCCATCAAAAGCCGGAGTCATTAATTCACTCTGGGACTGACTTTGGACCTTTATAGTCAACTCAGTTTACTTCTATTATTACAAACACACACACACACACACACACACAATAAATAAATAATAAAAGCAGTTAATATATATGTGCAGCAGTGATGCCTGCTTTACTCAGACAAGCACACAGAGGGAGGCGGGGTTCATGCCGCATCTACATAAAAGCCAGCCTCTGTTAGGAAACCCCAACCCGCCAGGGGGAGACCTCCTGCACAGCTGGTTTGTGTGACCACTGAAGCTGTGGACTGCGTGCATTTCCTTTAGAACCCCCAGTTCTTCAAATAATGTAAACGTTTTGTACCTTCTTGGTGTTTTGTACATGAAATGAATTGTAACTGCTGTTTTCATATAATATCATGTAAAAGTACAGACACACAATGCCTTTTCCCCTTTTAAAAAGAAAAAAAAAACAATAAAGTGTGATGACAAATGTCTGTTTCATTTGAAGCTTTCAGAAATTTATCCCTTTTTGCTTGCTTGGTTTTGGGAAAAATACCAATATTAGACAAGGAAACACAGCACTACACTAAAAATATGGTACAGAGTTTGGAAAAAAAAACTAACCATATTGCTGCTATTACTTTCTTACCCTAGAGCGTTTAATATTCTGTATTTCTCTGGAACTGAGCACCAGCATGCCATCCTTGAACCGTCCCACCCGCCCTGCTGGCAATCCGCCTGAAGACTTCCTTTTTTCAACTCTGAAACAAAGAAAAAATATTATGAGAAAATGAAAACTGTCTGGTTGGGAATTAAAGCATCCTGAGAGCTACAAAATCAGCTGATATTTGCAAACATGTAGAACTTATTAATGGTTTGCCGCCTGCACAGCACTGTTTCTGTCGATATGCTAGAGGGCAAAACTATTTCTGAAGACTTGTGTCAGATCTGGCAGGAAAATCTTTATTCTAAACTGTTGTTCCACAGAGAAAGTAGTTCTCAAGGAATTCACTTACTTTCCTTTAGTCTCTTGCTTCTTCTTTTTCTTGGTATCCTTGAGAAATGGGTCAAGAATTCTTATTATTACCATGTAAAGCCATAGCAGTCAAACTGTGACCAAAACAAGAGAGTCAGTAAATACAAACAAGACAGGAAATGCTTTGCTTTGTTCACGACTAACAACATGAGTGTCAGACCTTAACAGCTGACAATAAAATCATGCATTGGATGATGAAATTGTCTTGTCTCACCCAAGAAACAGCAAAACTAACCGATTTTATCTCTTCCTTTTCCTTCTCCTTCTTCTTCTTGATCATCTGCTGGTAAACCTTGTAATTGATATACTCCTTCTTGGCTGGCTGTAGAGAAGAGCAACCAGAGGGTGAAGCTCTGTACACAGTTCATGGCCACATCTGGGCTCAGACAGAATGAGAAAACATGAATGCCCACCCGCGCTCCAAGTACGATGGCTCTTTCCTGTTCAAACTGCCTCTGCTGTTGCTTCTGGAATCCAGAGATTCCAAATCTGTGAACTTCCAACCGAGCCTTTAGACAACAGCAGAAAAATCAGCTGAAGCAAACAATAAAATAAACAGAGAACAGAAATCTTTTTTTAAAATCGCAGTAAAAAGTCACAACCGATGACAGATATGTTCACATGTCATAAGGTCCATTATATAAATAGATAATCTTTTCAAGAACAAAAGCTTGTGTTTATATTTATACTTGTGCTAAATTTTATCTTAGTTACCTTTTCTAAGCTAAAATCCTTTGGATCCTCTTTCTTGTTTTCTTGGGGAAACTGCAATAAGAAAGCATTTTGTTAAAAAAAAAAAATACACAATACAGTCCATGGATCACAGTACATCCATCCCTCACATAAGGGAATTAATTTTTATAAAAATCCCTTCGTTGGGCCACTTCCTACTGTGAAAAATGAATGCCTTCCTAGACTGAAAATAATAAAGAACATTAATCAAAATGCTAAACTAACAATCTTATGCACAACAATGTAAAATAACAATAAAAATATTTCATAGCTCTCTTTTAAAACCATGCTTCCATTTATTTATTCATCCTCAATAACAACTTGTCCAATGCAAGGGTCTGGTGGTCCAAAGTCTAATTAGGAAGCAAAGGATTTGAGACAAGATACAGCTTTCACACACACACAGTACCAATGTACTATTACTCAAAATTGTCTAAAAGGTCAAAAATCACACCTCAAAGTAATCATAAATAAGCATTCAGCCCAAATCACACACCTTTGTTTCATGGACTTGGCTTTCTGTCTTGTTCTTTTTCTTGAAGGGGTCATGGAAGGTCACAGTCTCCACCTGCGTGGTGTCTGTGGCTCTCTGTTCTCCTGTGTGCAAGTGTGGTCCAGAAACTATCTGAGGTTCTGTGGAACTTTTGCTGCTGTTCACAGCATTCTTCTCTATGTCCAAAAGACCATCACCAGCCAACTCTTCTGAAGGCACCACATCAACCTTCTGTTTTCTTCTCTTTTTACACTTCTTCTTTCCTGCTTTTGAACCATCACCTTTAAAAATACATGTTACAAGTGTGAAACATAACTGTGGAGTTCATCTCGAATTCGCTAAAATGTTTACTTTTTCTTCCAGGAATCCTGCTAATATCTTCATACTGAGCCCCGTTTCAGCTGGCTAGAACTATAAATTAAAACTCTCATCTTATTCCCCAGGTCACTGTAACATGTCGGAAAATATAGACACAGCTCAGGTGAAACGCCGGACATCACGAATCCATCAGAATTTAACTACTGTCTTCCAACTCACCAAAATCATACAGGTTACTCAAAACCCGGTCAAGAAAGCAATGGTCCATATCGACATCCGACTCTTCTTTTCCCCTTGAACTCATCCTAGCATTTAGTTTAATTGAAAAAAGTGAGGTTTTTTTTTTTTACATTTTCCTTCACCTCTACATTGCCAGAGCGAAACAACCTTCTCACGTGTTCTTCCTACCCGGAAGTCGACGCTCGGATGTCCCTTCACAGCCGCCGTAGCCAACACCGGAAGTTGACTCGGGCGCTTATTTTTTTTTATATTACAAAACAGTAGAAGGAATACTTTATTTTTTTTAAACTTTATTAACAGTAACATCAAATAGAAAGTATAGCACAGTATAACACATTCAGAACAAAAATAAATAATTGTACAATCCCCTCCCCCCAAAAAAACACAAAACGGACACAAACAGAATGGCCAGATAATAAGTAAATCCGTATTGCATAGATACAGTTAAAGACAAGAAACATATTGCATTGAACTCGAAATTGCTTCACTGGCTTTGTAATTCTAGAAAAAAAAAACACTGTATAAGATACAGTAACTCATTGTTCTCACAGCTTTCTTATTGGAAGGTTTTCAGAGTTTACTGTTCAGATTCCATGAGAAAAACAGAAAAAATGCTTTTTATTATTAAATTTAGACCTGAGAATGTGGAATTTACCTAAGATCAGCATAAGATTTATGATGTGTGCTTTTTTCTTTATCATAATGTAACAATCCAAACATCAACCTGCAGCAAACTCCTGCGGGATAACGGGTGCGAAGTCGATCCCTGCGCTTGCGATGACGCGGTTCTGAACCGGAAGTTGTGCGGATTCTCTCTCATGGGGCGCTGAAGTCCTAATTTAAAAACACAAAAAGACGTTAACGGGTCTGCCATTGCCTACTTAGTGTAGGCGTCGTTCCAGACTGGAGCATATGTGCAGTCGGCGTCTAAGCATCTTTCAAATCCTCATTTGCTCTCCTCGGCCACCGTAGCCACTACACCGGAACAAGAAGCGATTCCTTTGCTGATCGGGCTGCGCCGTCCATGTGATCGAGCCCACGGTTCGCACATCGCGCCACCCGAGTAGGATGTGAGCAACTGCGAGTTTTGTCTTGGACCAAGACTTCGTCTTTGTACGGGGCTGCGGGCCGGATTCGTATCGTGAACTTACTTTATTTTTCAGCAATGCCATCGAACACGTTGTACTCGGTACGTAAAGATGGGTGGTGCGGCGCAAATGTGACAAGCTGGGATGTTGCTGTCACTCGGGCTGTGTGTCCTCTCCCCCGCCCACACCACGGTTAACTAAGTACTTAACAGCGTATAATGGGAGTTTTACACGCAGTTTGAAAAAGAACCAATAAGACTTCCCTTCATGCATCAGTGCGCTTGTGAAGTCAGTTCATAAAATTCAAATTGTGCACAGTTTTTATGGGAATGCTGGTATTTTGCTGTCATCACAAAAACTTAAAGCTATTCGTTCTGCTGAAGTTTAATTTCACCTCCTTGCAATGTATGCCAAGCCAAGGGACCCAGCGCTGAAAAAGCGGGATGACTTGGAGGACATCCTGGAGGAGAGGAGGACCTCCAGTGACCTCAGATATGCCCTCAGGTGCTACATGCCGGTTGTATACAAGGGCATCACTCCCTGCAAGCCCAGCATGCTGAAAACCATGGTGCTGCAGTCAGACCAGCTGCGCCACATCACCACCGAGGTATGAATGGACATCGCTACCTGTTGCTGGCCATTGTTTGCAGGCACAAATCCTCACGGGAGCTCAAAGCCATGTGTCTGATGCTGAGTAGCTGTGTGTAGCCCGAATCTTTACTCTTGCCAGATATCGAAAGACACAGGCGAGTCCACACAAGTCATCCAGGAAGAGGCATCCAGCATTTTGGAGGAGATGGCACACCGACTCCAGCTAAGCACCATCCGGTTTTTTGCCTACACCCTCACTAAGGCCTTCAAGACCCTGTTCCAGAGGGTCTGTGTCAATGAGGATGGGATCCAGAGAGTGAGTCTCTGAAACACCTGAACAACCCAAGTTACAGGCTGCAACAGCAAAAGCATGTACTGTATATCTGTCAGTGACATGTAGGTGTGTGGACTTGCTTTATAAATGAGAGATACATTGTATGGCCAAAAGTGTGTGGACACTTGAGCATATGTGCTTGCTGAGCATCCCATTCCAAACCCATGGGCATTCATATGGAGTTGCCCCCCCCCCCTTCCTTTGCTGCTATAATAGCCCCCACTCTTCTGGGAAGGCTTTGCACCACATTTTGGGCATTTTGTGCTCATTCAGCCACAAGAACATCAGTGAGGTTGGGCACCAATGTCAAGCAAGAAGGCCTGGCCTGCGGTCGTGTCCTAGTTTTGCCCAAAGGTGTTTGGTAAGGTTGAGATCAGGGCTCTGTCCAGCCCACTTAAGTTCTTCCACGCCAACCTTGGGAAACCACGTGTTTATGGAGCTCGCTTTGTGCATGGGGGTGCAGGAAGATCCCCCAAACTGTTTGTATGCTCCATGGGTGTGGCTGAAACAGCTCAGTTCAGTCATTAGAAGGGGGAGGGAGACATACTTTTGGCCATATAGTGTAGGTCTTGACACCACTTCTCCCACAGTAATTAAGGGCAGCAGCAGAGTAGTGGTTAGAGCCTTTGCTTTGCCCTCTGCGTGCCTGTATTTGAATTTCCTCCTGCAATGCAGTTATAGTTAATACAGTAAAAATGATCTAGGTATATAAAAGCGGAAGTCATGATAAATTAATTTAAATAATTTGCTTTTCATTTTTGTAAAGAACTATGAAGATTTTGTTCTTCACCATGAATTATATAGGCTGTGGTGATTATTCAAAAGTATTTTGTAAAAATTGAAAAAGATGCTCAAAATGAAACACTCAACAGTTGTCAGAGCTGTTAGAATTGTTAATAGTAAATGATAGTAAATGATACTGGTAATGGGTAAATAAGTCTAAATAATAAAAAACAAGTAGGCTCCAATATTACTTAGTAGGCAAAAACTAAAAAAAGTACAAAAATTAGCTGTTAATATATTATAACCAAGGCTATCCATTTTAAGGCTTTGAATTTGTGTTTTCCTATAGTCCATGTTGAATTTTTCTGTGCAGCTCCTACCTTTAAAGGGGCAACAAACTTCTTTTTCTTGTTGGGGTTAATGTCCATGTTCTTCTCATCAGCTTCAGCAGTCTATTCAGGAATATCCCGTGGTGCTGCTGCCCAGCCATCGAAGTTACATGGACTTCCTGATCATGTCCTACATCCTGTACACCTATGACCTCTCCCTTCCAGTCATCGCTGCTGGAATGGGCAAGTGCCTGCGATGAAACCATGAAAACTGGACTTAGCTCACAGAGGAGCAGTGTGTGGCCTGCATGTTTCAACCAATTTAATGGCTTAAAATGAGGCAGACTAGTTTGTTGTTTAGCCACATAGTCATTTCCTCCAGGCCATTTTTCTGTACTTTCTGTACTGCTGTTTCCCAACAAAATCAGTCCACTTGGATGGGATAAGGAAGTATTTATTTTAATATTATAAACAAATTCAACACTTGATCTCGCTCTTGATTGTGTTATATTTCCCGGTGTTCCACAGACTTCCTGGGTATGAAAATTGTTGGAGAGATGCTGAGAATGTCAGGCGCTTTTTTCATCCGCCGGTCTTTTGGAGGAGATAAGCTTTATTGGGCTGTTTTCTCAGAGTACGTCAAAACAATGCTGAGGGTGAGTATTTACCATAGTGTGTCATAGACCATGGAGCAGAAAGGGCCCATTTCCCCATTTTGGAGATGTTTAAACTTCGTGGAGTTCATGTGGAAATTCTGAGCACGGCTACTGTGCAGAGCAGTAGGATGGTGCACATACTGAGTTTTTTAATGACTTTATAACCTTTAAGTTATTAGGGCCTTATTCTCACCAAAATTAGTAAAGATGTTTTGTACTTTAGTTCATTTATGAATCTTTAATACTGCAAAATGATATTCACATACAAATCTTTCAAGTGTTTTGCTTGTGCTTTTTATTCAAATGGCTTCTTCTAGTTTGAGGAGGTGATGATGAAATGAAACGTCGCCGTTCGGTTCTGAATCTGATGTTTTACATTTTGTTGTCAAGATTGGCTACGCCCCTATTGAATTCTTTCTAGAAGGAACCAGAAGTCGCACTTGCAAGTCTCTGACCCCTAAATTGGGTAAGAAGAGTGGTTTTTTAGGCTGCTGTGTTTTTCATGTTCTGAGCTTTACTTCAGGATTGATTGTCATCTTTTAGTGATTTTGATATTGGGTGTTGAACTGGAATCTGATTGTTGGTTTTCTGTTCTCATTGTGGGCAGGGCTGCTGAACATAGTGATGGAGCCCTTTTTCAAGGGGGAGGTATTTGATGTCACCCTTGTGCCCATTAGCATCAGCTATGAGCGGGTTCTGGAGGAGGCCCTCTATGCCCGCGAGCTCCTTGGGGTACCCAAGCCCAAGGAGTCCACCTCCGTAAGTCAGACCTGTCATAGTCCAGCACCCAATAAATTAAACATCCTTCATCACTCGTCACTCAAATGCTACCAATCCTGCAACCTCACCTCAGAGACTCTGCCTCCTCCAATTCCACACATTCATTGTTCCAAAACCAGGACCTAGTAGGATCTAACATGACCTTGGAAGATGTTTCCTTGTTTTGTTATCATCTCTGTAAAAGTTTTAGAACCATTACTTCATTGTGCTATGTGTTGTTTTCCTTCTAGGGACTTCTGAAAGCTAGAAAGATTCTCAGTGAGGACTACGGCAGCATACATGTGTACTTCGGTCACCCAGTGTCTCTCCGCAGTTTGGCCCAAGGCAGGATCAACCGCTTGCAGTATAACCTGGTTCCCAGGTGAGTACCATGCCGAAGGATAGCTACAACTTTTGCCGGTAACAAATGTGTTCTAGGTAACCTAGCAAACCACAGAGGACCTGGACATCTGATTCCCTGGACCATTAATACACATAAAGTAGATTTCGGTAGAGCTTTGTAGGAGTTTTCAGTTCTCAGGGTCTCTGTTTAAGAAATCATTATGGCTTATATTTGTACCTCAAGGTCAGGAAATTTCCAAAAAGATGCAGCTGCACATATGTAAGCAGAATAGATAAGAGGTTATTTACTGTCCTGCACATGATTTGGACTGCCGAGTTGGAGATGCAGCCCTGGAGGACTACAGTGTTCATGGAGTACTGAATTGTATTGATAGTGGGTTAACCTGAATCTCTCGGAGTAAAGATGCCACTTGTACGACTCTACCAGGCACATCCCCCGGAGGCCAAGTGAGGAGACCCAGGCATTCGTGAACGAGGCGGCCTATCGGCTGGTACGCCTGCAGGAGGAGAACATGGTCCTGAGACCCTGGGTCCTGGTAGCCACACTGCTGCTGCAAAACCCGGATGGTATGGAAATGGAGCAGCTTGTTGAGCAGACAGCTTGGCTGCGAGGTCTAGCTCTGGCCTTTGGTGCCTTCTTAGACTGGCCTGGTAAGAAAAGTTTTCTGAACAGCATGTTAAGTGCATTTGATTGAATGCCATCAGCTTTCTGCGCTCAGCCCAAGTGCTTCAGGTTTTTTTTTTTTCCCCCCACTTGCCAGGCATTTTACAGTGCAAATTTATTTCAGAGTTTATATTTACCCTGCAATGGACTGATATCCCATCCAATGCATAGTCTCCAAGCCTTATGCCCAGTGATTCTGGGATAGGCACTAGACTGTTGTCCATCTGACCAGGACAAGCAGTTAAGGATGATGGATGGATGGATGGATGGATGGATATCTGTCATTTGCAGCAGATGAGGTTTTTGTCTTTGGACTCCTACCTCTTTGACTCTACTTTAGGATATCGTACATCAAATATTTGTATTTGTAAAATTTACAATACACATTTTCAAAAAATACAGACATTTATCTATTTATGTGTAATTGCTTTCTCATTAATTTTCCAGAATTTCTGTAGTAAAAATGGGCTGTTTTCCCACTGACTCAACAGATGATAGTAAAGAGCACAGAAACGAAATAAAAAACGTAGCGGTGCCTTAGTTCAACTCCTTTCCATGGTGTTTATAACTTGTGGCTGGACTTGCTGAGTGTTGGTGATCAGCAGAGGAATGGGAAATTTTGTCTTTGGTTATCTGAAGAATCAGTGAACAATCAGCACACGTTTTTAATTTGTAACTGTTTTAAATTGATGTTTTGCAGTGTTTTAATTTTAGTAGAAATTAGTACAAATATTAAAACAATGTCATACAAGTTATAAAATGAGCTGTCTCTGTATTTATATTGCCTTGCAGTTATTGTGTTTGTAAGCCGAGGAGCCAGTGCACTCACTCGGGCTGCGGCTTCCCGCACACAGAGCTTTCTGCATGGGATGCTCTATATTCAGTCTCATGTCTAATACTCATTTTCTGTGTTGTTGGCCAATATCTGCTGGTGGTTGTTATAATCGGGAACTCTGACCAGACCCAGATTGCACCACAGGGCCCCTGAGGGACTTATACAAACCCTGTGTCCTTCACATGGGAAGCCATCAGCTGCGGGGTTGCTCACTGAAATGAGTCTTCAGTGTGCTTTGTTGCTTTTTCCACAAACTGTCCAGACTACATCTCTGCCAGCAAGGCTGTGACCACAGGCTTGTCACTGCATACCAGCCTTGTGCTAGTGGAGGGCAGCTGTGTGCAACTCGCAACGGAGTCCAAGGAACTGGGTAGCCCAGAAGAGGAACTGTTTGACCGCGCCGTTGCTGTGCTCTCCTGTGCCTCCTACAGGAACCAGATCTTGCATGTCTTCCTGCGGCCAGCCCTGCTGGCTATGGCCATGAAGATGGCATCGACCTCCAGGAAAGGTGAGTAGGTCACATTGTTGATGAACCGCCAGGGAACTGGGGCTAAATTTGCATATAATCTTTTATCCTTGTGTTTTTCAGATGAGGTTTACAGCTGCTTCAGCTTTCTGAGAGATGTGTTCGCCAACGAGTTCATCCTCTGCCCAGGAGAGACCATCCAGGTGAGCCTGACCTCTCTCCTGTGTTTTGTGTCCACTCGGATGATAAAAAGATCCCCCATTTCCTAAAAGATCAATCCTACTCAATGTGAAGAAGTGCAAAGGGGATTCAGTGACATATTTGAAGGTGAAGGTGTTTTTAGGATGTCCCTCAGTATTCAAGATTTATAAGTAGCTCTTTTATTACTTCTCAGACCACTTTGCAGAGCCTTTACTGCTTAGCTCACAGCTAGACTGCATTGGATCTTCAGCTTATGAACACAGCAGACCAGAAGTTTGTTTATAATTCAGTTTATTTGTGTTCCACAAATCTCCGTTACCCTAAATCACAATCAGAATGTCTTAACAGCACGTCCTTGACTTATTTGCTAGTAAGGTTCTGTTAAAAAAAAAAAAAAAAGCTTGAATGTGGCTGCAATTGATAACTGAAAAATATTGAGTTCTTCAGTATTTTTAAATTCTTAATGTCTTAAAAGTCATTTAAAATGGCTGAAAGTTAAAAAAAAAAAAAAACTGCCCAGTGCTTATGGTTGACTCATTCATCCCATAAATAAGAAGTTTTCTTGTGAGCGATCCACCAAAATCACGAGGGAACCACAGACACGCTGTAAAGGTTGTGGAAGTGCTCTGAATTAAGGTGGTTGCACACTCCTGCTTAGATGAACTTATTGCCATCTGTGGGTTTTGGTGGTGAATGCAGGTCACATTCTCTCTGTAACAGACAAATACGTTATGAAATGGTTAGTCGGAGGAAATGGAGTTGAAAGAAGTAAACAGTGGTTTAAGTTTGTATTCATAACAAGAGGAACCAGTGTGTACGACCTTGTCATCAACCATCCTCTGCTCTTTATGTCCTCCCCTTTCCCCACAGGACTTTGATGAGGCCTCCTACATGTTGACAAAGTGTGGTGCTGTCCAGATACAGAAGCAGGACATTGTGCCTACGGACAAAGGCCAGCGCACCCTTTCCTTCCTCACTTCTGTGTTCCAGCCTTTCCTGAAGAGTTACCAGGTGGGACACAGCTCTTCTGGATGACTTTTGGCTTCTTCTCCTCATTTATCATGCAAGTGACCATGTGATATGGGGGATGTGGTCATGATCCAGGTGTTTTGACCACCCTCAGTGACTAACCAGCTTCAAACCTTTTCATCTCTCATGCAGGTGGTGTGTCAGTACCTTTATGAAGAAGCCCCCGAGGGTCTTCCTGAATCACAGTATGTCACTACCCTACGCAGCTTCGCCATCAAATGCATCTTGTCAGGTATCCACATTGTCCATGTTGTTTGCCTCTGGGTGAGAGGGTCAACGTCTGTCTTTTCATCTGTCCCACCCCTATGACAGTGGTCGACTCACACGATTTTGCCATGCGGTTATAGGTGAGCTCACCTGCTACGAGATCCTGTCCTCAGACATGCAGAAGAATGCCCTGGCAGCCTTGCTGAGGCTGAAGGCTCTACGAAAGGTCAAAATGTAAGTTGCTGTGTAAGTCCTGCTGTGGCTGTGTACACAGATGGGGAGCGGCAGAGTGACTGGCATGGCACAAGTGTTTGTTTTATCATACTTTTTGGGAAACTTTTTGATATCCCCCCACCCTTCCTTTCAGAGGTGATCAGGTCACCATCAAAGTGAACAAGGTGGCTGTGAACATGTTGGAGAACAAACTTGGTGAGGAAGACTCTATACTGAAACAATTTTACTGGAAAAAAATTCTTTTTTTGTGCTTTTTGTTCAAATTGTTCTTTTTATTCATTTTTCAACATTAATATCTCATCCTTTGCCAGAGCTGCTTTGGAGGTTGTGCTTGTTTATTAATACATTTATCAATAAATATTATGCTATTGTTAAAGTGCAGATTTCATTGTTTTGTTGTCCTGTTGTTCCTCTTGTTGCCTTGTAGGTGGCAGTGTTCCCACCCAGAAAGCCGTCCTCGCCCGCCTCTAACTCACTGCCTCTCCCGGGGTCACCAGTGCATCCTGGCAGCTGACTAATGCCTTCGTTCCTGCGATGCCAAACTCCACGAAGATGACGCTCAGTTTCAAAGGTTCATTCTCACAGAGACTTACTAACTGCCATCTGGGGCCACATTTAGAACCCAGAACGTTCTGCAGCACCAGGCAGCGCTTTGAAAACCCTGCAAATGTATCATTAACTGTTACACCGTCTCTAATGTATTTTGAGGAGGAGGATGATGTTGACAAAGGCAGGGACAGCGGTGGCGGAAATACGCAGCTGTCTTGGGTGCCCAGGTGTGAAGTTGACAACAAATCCTGCCGGTATCGCTCTACCTGTTTCTACCTTTTTACAGGTGTATACAGCTCTGCTGTTGGATGTTATGGCTGTTTCCATGTGTCGTATTTTGCACATTTTATTATTCCCGTCTGAGGACTTGTGGCTCATGGGGAAGTGTCGTCCGTACTGTTTTCGTGTTCCTCCACAATGCTGACAGTATGTTTGCGAGTGAGTGGAGCGACAACTCGGATCCTGAAGTGCAGGTGTGATTCTTTGCATGGAAGCCAAACAGTTATTTTTAAATAATTCTTTTCCTCATGTGGCTAGATTGATCTTTGTTGTTTTTGTTTTGTTTTTTATTTTTTAAAGGCTTTATTTCGGGAAAGTACACCAAATAGCTTTTATGTTTGCACTTTTAAGGGAAATAACGGAACTGTCCCAAACTCCAAATCAGGTCTGCCAGTTCCATGATGCAGCTGTCATTTGCGTGTGTGTGCACACACGTGTTCGTGTTCGGCACACGTTAGAAAGGCAAACGTATGAATAATGTGTAGAGTACAGAAATGTATACGTCTGATATCTGTATGACTGATCAGGCAGAGCTACAGTGTTGCCACGCTGTTGGCTTTTGTGCATTTTATGCAAATTCTTATCACGGCCAAGTGTGATTTAGCTGTTTGGTTGCTGCAGCAGAGGTGAGAAACACTGCACTGTACTTTTCAGGAAAATCACATTTAATTTCTTGTACTGTTATCTGACTGTTACTGATGGTTAGAAATGAAATATTTCTTTTCAAGTCAGCTTGCCAAAGATTTTCCTCGATGTTTTTTGTTTTTGCTCTTTTGGGTGTACGGTTTTGCTCTCCTTGTTGATTTTATTTCTTACTCCACTAAGTTGTGACTTTTTATGTCATCTGCACACATAACACGTACTGTGGTTGTTTTGCAAGCTTTTTTGTAACTGATACCATGTGTTGTTGGTCAAGGGTTTGATGCTTTTGTCTGAAAAAACTGCCAGTGATCATGCAGGGAGCTGCAGATTTTGCAGGGTTGCCTGATCACATTAATAAAGTAAAATTAAAAATTGGTGTGGACTGGAGCCTGATGGGCACATTCATAAATTATGGGTAACAACATTAAACTTGGCAGTGGGTAGCAGTTAGATCTGCCACTTTGTGGTTAGAAGACCTGTGTTCAAATCCCTTCTGTTCCAGTACCTCCTGAGCAAGGTGCTTACACCAGATAGATACAGTAAAGATTACCCAGCTCTTTAAACAGGTAAATTGATGTACGCAGTTCAGTGTAAAAAGCTAACTTTGAACAGAAGTTCCAGATAAATTAATGGTTAACAAGAAGTCTGTCCGTGACTGTGCAGCAGCTCCACTAGGGGGCGGTGTTGGTGTTGAAGAAATTAATTCTGCAGAAATGGGGTCCCTGGTGGAAGCTGGGCAGCTTGTATTTACAGGATCTGAAGTGGCTGAACTTGCTGAGCCACCAATGTAGGTTGTGATGATCACCCCATCCTCACCCACACCTACTGAGGGGTGACTCTCGCCCGTGACCACAGTGAAGTCGAAATCGGCCAATGCCAGCAGAGCGTTACCTGAGTGGATGACTGCAACACAGACGGCTCCTCCTGCTCTCCGATCGACCGTCACTCCGTCAACAGGCTGACTGATCGATCGGTTTGATTTAGCCGCGTGCTGCCTGCCGATTTGGAATGGACGCTGTGATACACAGATGACCTGCAGGGGACATTATGGTGGCCAACTGTGACCTTTCAGCCTGTGGAAGAACAGGGTGTTGTGCGTTAATCTGCCTCCATTGCCTGTCAGGCCTTCCGCTGGGTGTACATTTAGAGCTCAGCCACATGCGGACATCCCGCTCGAATCGGTTGAGGTGCTGGTGCAGGGATTCTGTCCATTAGCAGCCATGCTTCTTTATTTATTTATTTATTTATTTATTTATTTATTACACTCTTCTTCCTCTCTGCAGAACGTTTGCTCACTGTGGGATTTCCTGAAACAGCGGTCTGACAGGAAAATAAATAAAAATTGTCCGCATAGTGACCGCAATGAAGTGACAGCCCAGAGAAGATTTAATAAAACTCAGTACAATCTAATTGAAGTGGTGAGCCAGAACCCCCAGAGAGCAATCGCTCTTTGTTTTTGTCATGGTCTCTGAAACACACATTATCAGTTAAAAACAAGATGCATTTACGTAGCTGATAGTTTTTGTGAAAACACAGCCGAATCCACCCTTTGCATAGATATTTCCTCCCATATTATACACTCCTAGAGGAAATACAGGAATGTATATTTCATTTAGGGAAAGGGAATGGAAATGAGATGTTTTGGGCTGACTGATACTTCATTGAATCGATGGAATTTGCCACCGCGCCCCCAGTTTGCTCTGACAGCGTTCGCACGGCCCCCGCTGCTTGTTTCACAAAATCAAAGTGACTGCAGTCTGTGCCACTGTTAAAAAATGTACTTCTCATATTCATCGCATCGATTGCGCACAAGCATAAACCAACACGTTCGTACGGACTGTCAACGGGGCCTATTGATTTACAGGCGTCGCGTCAGCTGTTTAATACACTCAGTCCACGCCGCACCGTGTGGCCGATTCTATATTTAGCCACTTCATTAGAAAAGTAGAGAATCTGCAGAAATGTGGGCACTCTGATGTTACCAATCAGATGATGAAATTTTTATCCAGGTTGGATCAACCGTGGAACAGCGGGGCTGGAGACAAAGCAACGTCTCAGTGTAACCCACTGCCCTGTTCGTGTTTGTGAAAAACATCCCTGGCCAAGGGCATGGCAGAGATCTGCAGGAACGGTCGGCGATTTCGGCCACCGTCTGTCCAGCTGTAGTTCCACAGTGTGATCGTGTTGGACTTTTGGTTTTTAAACGGGGATTTTTGAGCATTTGTGCCATTTACAGGCAGCGCTGCCGTTCACGGTGACAAGAGAAGAAACAGTTCCATGCCGCCGGTTTGGTTGAGGCTTTGACACAGAGTGGACTCTTGCATTGTAAATTCTGATTTTTCAAAACACCAAACAAGAAAACGCTGTTTGTGAAGGCCGGAGCGGGAGCTGAGCTTGGAGCCCTGAGCATCATGGCCTTTTTGGCAGCCTCATGCCGCTACCTGACTTGCAGGTAAAGCAACTTTCCTCGGTCTCGGCTCTGTTTTTGCAGCGGCTTTTTAATAAAGTTACTGTAAATCTCGCCTCACCTTTGCGTACTGAAGTATATTTAATCAGAGGCCGCCGGTGATGCATTGCCTCAAATGCCCTCGGGCTACGGAACTGCATTTCTGCATTACGGAAAATTTAATTATGAAATTACAAAGCAGTAGGTTGATCAGCACAATTTAAATGAATGAATACATAGCATCAGCCGCGCCGGCTGTGGCCGTACCCAATGAGCATGACAAAATTAGCTCCTTTGGGCCTCAATAAAGCTTTTCATTATGTGAATTGCAAGCTACAGTTAATTAAAATTCCCAGATAGGTAAACTTCCGGCCTTCGGTTCGCCGATGCGCACGGAGAGCTTCGTCTTACATGCAGGAAAGTGAAGTCGAATAAGGGGCGTCTGGATGGATGAACTCGTTCACGGGGGTGATGGAGGTGCCTCCTTTTGGTACGTATGCGAGTGGAGGGCAGAACGTTCTGGGGGAACTCAGAAACAGTTGACATCAACGCAGTAAAACTTAAATACAAGTAGAAATGGAGTTTCTAATCCAGCCACAAGAGAATGCACAAACTAGTGTATTTCTTCGCGCCGGTCCCGAGCCCAGATAAATGGAGAGGGTTGCGTCAGGAAGGGCATCTGGCATAAAAATTTGCCAAACCAAATATGCAGACAAAAATAGAAATTTCCATATCGGATCGGTCGAGCCCCGGGTTAACAACGACCGCCACCAGCGCTGCTAGCCGACAGGGTGCTGGCGGAAATTGGGCTACTGTTGGCCGAAGAAGGAGAAGAGGCCGAAGGAAAAGAGGAGGAAGGCATGTCCGGAGGAAGGAGGAGAGGGGGAAGGTTAAGAGAGTGGACGTGAGGGTAGGAACTTTGAATGTTGGTAGTATGACTGGTAAAGGGAGAGAACTTGCTGATATGATGGAGAGAAAGAAAGGTTGATATATTGTGTGTGCAGGAGACCAAATTGAAGGGGAGTAAGGCTAGGTGCATCGGAGGGGGGTTTAAACTGTTTTACCATGGTGTGGATGGGAGGAGAAATGGGGTAGAGATTATCCTGAAGGAACAGTATGTCAAGAGTGTTTTGGAGGTAAAGAGAGTGTCTGACAGAGTGATGGTTATGAAACTGGAAATTGATGGTGTGATGATGAATGTTGTTAGTGCATATGCCCCGCAAGTTGGGTGTGAGATGGATGAGAAAGAAGAATTCTGGAGTGATATGGATGAAGTGGTGAAGAGTGTGCCCGAGGGAGAGAGAGTGGTGATTGGAGCGGATTTCAATGGGCATATTGGTGAAGGGAACAGAGGAGATGAGGAGGTGATGGGTAGGTATGGTGTCAAGGAGAGGAACGCAGAAGGTCAGATGATAGTAGATTTTGCAAAAAGGATGGACATGGCTGTGGTAAACACGTATTTTAAGAAGAGGGAGGAACACAGGGTGACGTACAAGAGTGGAGGAAGATGCACACAGGTGGACTATATCTTATGCAGGAGGGCCAGACTGAAGGAGACTGTAGACTGTAAAGTGGTGGCAGGGGAAAGCATAGTTAGGCAGCATAGGATGGTGGTTTGTAGGATGACATTGGAGATCAAAAAGAGAAGGAGAGTGAGGGCAGAACCAAGGATCAAATGGTGGAAGTTGAAAAAGGAAAACTATAAGGTGGAGTTCAGGGAGGAATTAAGACAGACATTGGGTGGCAGTGAAAAGTTACCAGTGTGCTGGGCATTCACAGGAGAAGTGATAAGGGAGATAGCTAGAAAGGTGCTTGTTGTGACATCTGGACAGAGGAAGGAGGACAAGGAAACCTGGTGGTGGAATGAGGATGTACAGGAGAGTATACAGAGGAAGAGGCTGGTGAAGAAGAAGTGGGATAGACAGAGAGATGAAGAATGTAGACAGGAGTACAAGGGGGCGAAGAGAGAGGTGGCGAAGGCTAAAGAAAAGGAGTATGGTGAATTGTATGAGAGGTTGGACACTAAGGAGGGAGAAAAGGACCTGTACCGATTGGCTAGGCAGAGGGACCGAGCTGGGAAAGATGTGCAGCAGGTTAGGGTGATAAAGGATAGCGATGGAAACATACTCACAAGCGAGGAGAGTGTGTTGAGCAGATGGAAAGAGTACTTTGAGGGGCTGATGAATGAAGAGAACGAGAGAAAGAGAAGGTTGGATGATGTAGGGATTATGAATAGGGGAGTGCAATGGATTAGCAAAGGAGGAAGTTAGGACAGCTATGAAGAGAATGAAGAATGGAAAGGCTGTTGGCCCAGATGACATACCTGTGGAAGCATGGAAGTGTTTAGGAGAGATGGCAGTGGAGTTTTTAACCAGATTGTTTAATGTAATCTTGGAAAGTGAGACGATGCCTGAGGAGTGGAGAAGAAGTGTACTGGTACCTATTTTTAAGAATAAGGGTGATGTGCAGAGCTGTAGTAACTACAGAGGGATAAAACTGATCAGCCACAGCATTAAGTTATGGGAAAGAGTAGTGGAAGCTAGGTTAAGAAGGGAGGTGACGATTAGTGAGCAGCAGTATGGCTTCATGCCAAGAAGGAGTACTACAGATGCGTTGTTTGCTCTGAGGGTGTTGATGGAGAAGTACCGAGAAGGTAAGAAGGAGTTGCATTGTGTCTTCGTGGACTTAGAGAAAGCATATGACAGGGTACCTAGAGAGGAGTTGTGGTATTGTATGAGGAAGTCGGGTGTGCCAGAGAAGTATGTAAGAGCGGTACAGGATATATACAAGGACGTTGTGACAGTGGTGAGGTCTGCAGTAGGAGTGACAGATGCTTTCAAGGTGGGGGTAGGACGGCTTTGAGTCCTTTCTTATTTGCAATGGTAATGGACAGGTTGACAGATGAGATCAGACAGGAGTCACCGTGGACTATGATGTTTGCAGATGACATTGTGATCTGTAGTGAGAGTAGGGAGCAGGTTGAGGAGACCCTGGAGAGGTGGAGATATGCTCTGGAGAGAAGAGGAATGAAGGTCAGTAGGACTAAGACGGAATACATGCGTATAAATGAGAGGGAGGACAGAGGAATGGTGAGGATGCAGGGAGTAGAGTTGGCGAAAGTGGATGAATTTAAATACTTGGGATCAACAGTTCAGAGTAATGGGGAGTGTGGAAGAGAGGTGAAGAAGAGAGTGCAGGCAGGGTGGAGTGGGTGGAGAAGAGTGTCAGGAGTGATTTGTGACAGAAGGGTACCAGCAAGAGTGAAAGGGAAGGTCTACAAGACGGTAGTGAGACCAGCTATGCTTTATGGGTTGGAGACGGTGGCACTGACCAAAAGACAGGAGGCAGAGCTAGAGGTGGCAGAGTTAAAGATGTTAAGATTTGCATTGCGACAGGATTAGGAATGAGTATATTAGAGGGTCAGCACAGGTTAGACGGTTTGGAGACAAAGTCAGAGAGGCGAGATTGCGTTGGTTTGGACATGTGCAGGAGAGAGATGCCGGATATATTGGGAGAAGGATGCTAGGGATGGAGCTGCCAGGCAAGAGGAAAAGAGGAAGGCCTAAGAGGAGATTTATGGATGTGGTGAAGGTGGACATGCAGGTGGTGGGGGTGACGGAGAAAGATGCAGAGGACAGGAAGAAATGGAAACAGTTGATCCGCTGTGGCGACCCCTAATGGGGGCAGCTGAAAGAAGAAGAAGAAGAAATGGATTTTCTAATTCAGAATGTGAAGGTATGCTGCATGTGTTGAGGTCTGAAAGAATTCGAGTTTACATGAATTAATGGGACAGGAGTGGTTTGAGCTGATCGACTGCATCAAAAGGTTTCAGGCTTGAATCTTCACTCCCTTTGCGTGGTTTCCTCGAACAAAGTACTTGCTGTGAGCAACCCTGGTGTACAAATGGGTAAATGACTGTAAATGCCTGAATTGTTAATTATACAGTAATTCACTTTGGAGAAAAGCGTCAGCTAAATGAATAAATAGCAAAGGCCGCGGCAAGCAATGGCAGGGACATGAGGTCTGACCCTAGTTTGGCACTACAAGATGATCTCTGTTTGTCCTGGTTGCCGAATTGCTGCCGATGCTGACAGGGACAGCTGGGTAGGGAACAACTTATTTTCTGGTTAGTGAATGGTTAGCAGTTTACTTACACAGTGAGAGATCAACAACTTGCCATATTTTTTTTTTTTTTACAGTGGATCCACACTTGCACAGAGATAAGATAAGATAAAACTTTATTGATCCCTAAGGAAAGTCTTCTGCTTACAATATGCTCAGTGCCACAAGACAAAACAGAAAGAGATAAACAATTAATTGAATTAAATTAAATTTTATTAAATTATATAAGCACCGGTGATGCCAGTATTCCTGAATGCAGGTAAATGTGTAACCAACTTCCTTCTTTAAGCCCAAAAATACTGCTGCTTTGTCCTGCTACTGTTGATCACGCTGTCTCATTTGTATGTGTGTTTAACATAATAATAGGAACATAAATTAACATTAATAAATTGTTGCCGTAACTGTGTAAACTTTTTTGAACTCTGTTATAAAACTTCCAGAAGCATAAAATATTTCAGGCCTGTAATACTCTGAATATACACTGCCCGGCCAAAAAAAGTCACACACTCTAATATTTTGTTGGACCACCTTTAGTTTTGCTTACAGAATGCATTCGCGTTCAATAAGCTTCTGCAATGTCACAACATTTATTTCCGTCCAGAGTTGCATTCATTTTTCACCAACATCTTGTACTTATGGGAGAGTCGGACCGCTGCGTAAAGTCTTCTCCAGCACAAAATCCCAAAGATTCTCAATGGGGTTAAGGTCTGGACTCTGGTGGCCAATCCATGTGTGAAAATTATGTCTCTCTCATGCCCCCTGAAGCACTCTTTGACTATTTGAGCCCCATGAATCCTGGCATTATCATCTTGGAAGAAAAAATCCATTGATGGAAAAACCTGCTCATTCAGTATATTCAGGTAGTCAGCTCACCTCATTTTTTGGGCACATAACATTGCTGAACCTAGACCTGACCAACTGAAGCAACCTCAGATCAAAACACAAAGTTAAATCCAGGTGGTGACTTCTTTTTTGGCCAGGCGGTGTTTTTAAATAAAATAATGAAGAAATCCCCAAATGATATTTTTTAAACAATAAGTTTAAAAACAAGATGTGCTCAGTCATCACGGGATGGATGAAAATATTCTGAACTTGGCAAACACACAGTCGGGATTCCAAACAGGTGGAACAAACCTGAGCAGCAAACCTCTGACAGGTTGACATAAAGTCTGCTCTTGTCCCATAGAAATGTTCAGTCTTTATGGCTTTAATGCCCAGCTCACATAAAGGGGGGGGGGGGGGTTAAAGTTGGATTTTAAAGTTAAAAAAAGTTTAAAAATTCAACTTTCAATTTTAAAGTAAAAAAAAAAATTAAACGTGGAGAATTCTAGTAATGAAAAGAGGGTAGAGGAGATGGAGTAAAATTACATTTTTTCTTTACAAGTGCACATCTTTAAAAGTAAAAACTACAAGTGCTAAACGTACAGGTTATAGAGATTTTTTTTACAGTAACAGAGCAAACAAAAAAAATGGACATCATCGTGAGAAAAAGGAGAGGTCGGCAGGATCCTCGGCTCAGACATCACAGTGACTTTTGCTGCATGACCACGTTTCGCTGACAGGCGATTCTGCGAATCTCGTATGAAGACCAAAGTGGAGGATCCAGTTGAGTTCAGATCATAAAACTGCAGCCCACCGTTGAGCTTCGAGGTGTCTGTGGTGAGTTAGGTTGCGACCCAGAGCACCGCAGATGCGTTTCATGATGAAGAGTTTGCGGGCCACGTCTCGTCCTCACAGCAACAAAACCATGAGACACAAACTGGCAGTAGGAGGAACACGGGGCCCGAGGGAAGGTGGCTCTCATGTCCACAACCAGCTTCAATATTTGTAAGATGCAAAGCCCAAATCCGGAACGTTCTTCTGATTCAATATGTTTGATTGTCCCTGCTGAATGTGTGGTCAGTCATTTTTTCCAGGCGCACGAGGGGTTTGGCTCCAGTGCTTGCTTGGAAATGCGTGGCTTTAATTCTCTCGTAGCAGCCGTTATTCATGACTGCGAGGGAACATTTTAGAATGAACTCTCAAGGACATCTACAGAAACCTTTTCCTTTCCGCTTTCTGAACAAAATTAGGTTCTACTACTTAGTGATTCAAAAATTGTGATTGTGAGTGACTTCAGCGGAAGATAAGAGACCTGAAGATCTCCCATCATCAGCGTGTTGTGTGGGCACCCCGGGTCACGTTTGACTCCCAGGTTTCATGATTTTGGGTCCGCAAGGGTCCTTACAGTCTGGTTTATTTGCTTGGCACTCTTCCACACTGCCTAGCAGACCACAGGTGGAAACAGATGTCACTCAGTCCCTTAATGTGCTGTGACGTTACCCTCAGTTCATGGTTAGGTCATTCTGGCAGACAACTGTCCTTCATTCTGTTCCAGCTCAACATTCTCTTGGAACGGCAGAAGAAAACATGTTAAACAATTATCAACATCACTGAGCCTAAAAGGTCCCCCGCTGGGAGGAGGGGGGTCATATGGCAACTCCTCCCAACTTCTGAAAATCGAACTGTGAGAAATGAAGTTTGGTGAGCCAAAGTGTGATTTATTTTGATCTTCATTCCAATTCAGTTCTCTGATGTTTAGGCATCTGGCTAAACTCCCGGCCCTGTATTTCCCTCAGCACTGATACAAATGCATTATTTCTGTCTTGAAAAGGATCAGGGTTTGGCTTAATTTGATTGATACAGCAGGATTCACAAGGAGATTGAGCGCCAACCTCAAAATAAAGTACTGAGAAGCTTCTTATGTATCAGCCAGGTTCTGCTCGTAGATAAGAGTTTCTGTTGAGTAAATACTGAGGATCAGCACTGACGCTTGGCGTTTAGTGATGTACAGCCACAGGCCGACTGTAATATCACTGACAAATGTCATCCTCAGGTAGTGGTGAGGGCTGCATTGTGACCAGAAATATGTCAGGCCACAGTCTAGGGGAGAAACTTCAGCATGAATGTGCCCTCCCCGTGTACAAAGCGGGCTCCATAGACACATGGTTTGCCCAGGTTGGTGTGGAAGAACTTGAGTGGCTGGACAGGGCCTTGACCTCAACCCCACTGAACACCTTTGGGATGAACTGGCATGCAGACCACAAGGATCTCAAAAAGTTAATGAAAAATTATGCTGCGTTCGAGCCATTTAGTGTCTGCACTCCACCAGGCAGGTTTTGCGATCTTGGAGCGGTCAAGTTTTAGGGAGCTGTACCTGTCGTACAAAGCATTCGGGTGGCCTTCAGACGTTCAAGTTTGTCACGTTGTCATTTGCATTTGTGTAATTGCACGTCCTTCCGGTTCCTGCTCGCCAGCGTGACCTGGCCTTTGTAGGAGTTCCCTCATGCTGTTCAAGCAGCAAAACCCAACACTGGTTATAGCCATCAAAGCAGGTACATTGGACCCCGGCGCAGCGTAATGAGGCTGCACGCCTCGAGGCATTTTAAACAGAGCTTCAACACCCCCAGGACTGACGTCTCCGCACACCCCTTGTTTTGCTGCCCCCTCCTCCTTCATGAAGGATTTTCAGCGCTCGCAGGTGAAGACAAGAGACGCATTCAAACTTTCTTTTGAAACTCTGACAGTCAGCAACTGCCTGTCCCATGACAACAATAAACGCTACCTGACAGTCGTCATCCTTGCTGGGTGTTAATGTCAGCTCCCCACCTCATTTCCTACCTGTGATTTCTGAGCCGGAAACGGACCCGCATTCCGGCGCGTTGGCAGGCGTTGTCAAATGGCTTAATGCTCGAGTCCCTCTTAAAGACGTCAGATCAAACCAGGCGATTGCCAGGGATGGATTTGAAGCAGCTCCCCTGGGGAGGCTGGGAAATTGCATTGAGCTGCCGCTACAAGATTCCGATAAGAGGAGATTTGTTCTAAGAGTGCAATGACAGGGGAAGGTTATCGCGGAGGCGCGGCCGCTCGGCTCCCCGTGGCACGCGTCACCCGGAAAGGCTGTCCGCCGGCTCTGGTGCGCCACCGTTCTAACCCGGGTGAGGTCCGGGATATCAGGTGCAGGCGGAGAAGCAGCCCAGGTGGATCGCCTGGCCGAATTAAAGCAGGTTTGGTGAGACAAAACCAAAGGACGACCCGTGTTTGCAGCGTTCGGGGAGCCAGCTGCCCCCCCATGGGCATCAAAGTAAACGCAGCGCAATGGTTGTTTTAATTGTTTAAATGCTTCTTCGAGGGAGACAACCTGATTAATTTTATTTATATTTTAACAGACAGGCAGCCTTGCCGAAACTGAATTCGGGAAGACAATGCAAGAAATAAACACAAAAAATTATTTCAATAAAATGTGAAAAAATGTGGCTCACTGTTGCTTCATCCTTTCATGTCCAAAAGCCTCCAAATAATGTGTTACTACAGTTATACGCAGCTTCAGTGAAAGAGCCTCGGGGCTTGTCGGTTTTCATACTAGATCGGTTATTAAATGCTTCGGGGAAGTAATTATTTGCATTCACTCTACCTCACCTGCTGTTTTTGGATGTAAATCAGGTGCTGGTTAAAAATTTGTTCTTGTTGCACAGTTTTTGCTTTATGCCGTAGTTTGCGCGCAAGGCACCCGGTTACATCATGCCCGGACACAACACTTTCCAGGCGACGGGTGAGCATCCGCTAGACTCCTGCGAAAAAAACACCTCCGAACGGATAAAACCTTTTTTGTCATTGGCGAGATGCGTAAAGTTCAACGTGACTCCTGCGCCTCTGCCGTTCCTTCCCAGGTCACCTTCCCCACATTTGCATGTAGTTTAGTTCAAATATTTTCCCTGCACTTAGAAATATCCCGTTTGTGACTATATAATCAGTGCATTTTTAAAAACTAAGTAAATAAAAGTTTTGAAAAGGAAAACTGTGACACCGTGGTTTCTCAGGACCAGAGTTATGAATCCTTGATCTAAATATATTGCATTTGTTTGCACCAATATTCTCCTGTTCCATTTTGGAACCATTTTGGCTCAGATCTGTGGAACACTTTGACTGAGCCTTGCCCATCACCCACCAAAGTGAACAGAAATAAAACCTGTGCACGCATACACACACACACACACACACACACACTTGCTTTTGGGATGCTGTGGAATGCTGCCTCCTCCGGTAATTACCCTCCCCAGGGAGAGCGGAGCGGCGACACAGACAGGTGCCAGCAGAGGCTTGTCAGCTCCCGGCTCCAATGTGACACTTTAAAAGGCCTGCGTGTGACAGTCTGTCTTCTAGGACGCCCCCCCCCGACACACACACGTACACCCCTCCCTGTCTCTTCCCCGCCGTCTCCAGGTCGCAGGGAGCAGCAGCTATGAAATGAAAAGGAATTCGCAGGGTGACCACAGCTGGTAGCACCGAAGGGTGCGGCCAGTGCCTACATCAAGTGAACCTTCAGCTGAGCTGTTGGCTGGCTTGTTGGATCCTACAGATTCCTCAGCGCACCACAGATAAATGCTTATCTTAATGCTAATCTAATGTTAGATAGACAGAAGTGCACATTCATCAGCGATCCATACCCCACCCCCCCACTCATGGAAATGTCTATATTTATTAGCGCGGCAGAATAAATACATTTGGTTATTTGGTTGAAACATCAGTATTGAGCAGATTTGTACTGTTAATGTCAGACGGTGCTTATTAGAATGAATTACGCTGTTCATAAATACTGGCGGGCACCACGCTGCCATCACACCCTCTGCAGAGACTCGCATTAGAGGCGCATCTAAGAGGATAAGAAGTTCAGTAGTTGGTAAAAGTGAGCTGTGATGGAGCAGCGAGTATTTTTGGGTTTGCTCCCCAGGGGTGGATTTGCCACTGATCTCAGCTGGCTGGAAAGTCGAGGGACACAAACCTCTAACATCGCTCTATGGACTGCCCAAAAATGGCGGCCTAAAATTCCTTTGCTTTACGATGACAGTAAATCCACAGAGGTGGATTCGGCGGGCCAGGCCTGGCCTGAAAAACAACCTGCTTGCTCAAGGGTAGGACCTGCTCTGAGGCGCCGCTGTTGTCCTCTTAGCCTCGGACCCTCAGCTGTAATATTTTACTTCAGCGCTTACCCAGAAGCGGTGCGGTAAAAAATTACGCAGCTGCATAAATGGGTGAATCGCTGTACTTAGTTTAGTGTACAAACCCAGAATTTTGAGTCACTTTGGATAAAGCCAGGAGCCACATGAAAATAACCAAACCTTCTCTAAAGGATATCAGTTTGTGCCACAGCTGCTGTTGTGCACAGTTGTGGATGTGGAAGTCATCTTGAATGCCAAAATAGTAATAATAATAATAATAATAATAATAATAATAATAATAATAATAATAATAATAATAATAATAATTCAGTTCAATACAATGCAGTTAATTTTTGTTGTGTTCTTCTCCTCACACAGTGGCACGGAGTGCTGACCCCTGAGCTATGGTTTACTAAAGCGAAAGTTAGCTGGTAGCTGAGGAGAGGAAAGCAAAAAAACTCCCAACCAGAGAGAAAGAGAAGGTAAAACTGTGAGATTTGCCAATGCCAGTGGCTGCCACCAAGCCCCCCCAATGCATTCTAAGTAAAAATGTGAGGGATTCTTTCAGGCATTTTATTACTTTTTCCTTCCAGAGATTCCTGAAATTCTTCTCAGCAAAGTGTACCTTTAATCTTGTTGTTAATATAAACGGCAAAGCCTGTATTTTTGTCAGAAAACAGTTGATACAATGACTGCTAAATAAACCCAACTGTTTCCCACACAGATTTTTTATTTAACCCTAATGGTCCAAACACTCAGGTGTACGGACCACCTGTCATTCAGATATTGTTTCTAAGCCGCCATCTGGCCACACGGCTCAAACGGAAACTGGCTGACAGCATTTAGGAGCCAAGCGACATCAAAATTCTCCCTGAAGGGTCACCGCACGAGACAATAGTTTGGGTCCAGTGCTGTTCCTGCTGTCATGTGGACATTTGTATGCCCGACCCTTTTTAAGTTAGCGGCCGCTATTGCATGATTGATGGCATTAAATTGCTTTATCCAAGTTTTATTAGGATTTACAGGCTTCCCGCGCCTCTGGTTTGTACCTCCACCCTTTTAATAAATCACTGCAGCACCTAGGTGCTCGCCTGCAAGGCTACGCACGCAAACCGAAGATTGATGACTTGACCGCGATCGCGTGCCAAAAATCAGCGGCACGACGCGCTGATGGAGGAACATGTGTACATTTTTTACTTTGTAATGGAAAATGCCAATCTTGACCGCCAGGGCCAGGAAACACTTTTTCTCATTATCGGAAAATGCCACCTCATTTCCTATGTACAAGCCCTTGATTAATTTTAACGGAACAGTGACATGGACACATCACCTTTTTTGTAAAAATTTTATTCCAAAACGGGTAAAATGGTGATGTAAAAAATACACGCAGATTAAAAATCCCGCTTTTCACACAATAGTTTTTACCTTTCATCCATTATTTCCTTCGGGTGTGGCAGTTTATTTGATTTGGCCGCATCCCGACCGGCCCGAGTTTATCAGGCATTAATAATTAAAAAGCAACGCAGCTCCATCCCCGCAGAAAATGAAAACCCAAGCAAACGCTCCTGGATGGATTTCCCTGTCGCTGCGGCCCGTCGACGGAGACGCCCACCTTGCGGCTGGAAAGCCTCAGACAAACGGAGGTGAAGTGACAACCTAATGCGTTCTGTTTAAACACTGATTAATTTCTCCAGATCCTTCGCTCTCCTTGAGCCATGTGATGGAGCAGGACGGGCGGCAATTCCTTTGCCACACTTTACATTCGCCGTATTAGGGTCTGCAAGGTCCCGCATGAAGAATGCAGTTATGCACAACCTTGCTTCTCTGTTTCCACACAGCACTTTTGCATGCATTTGTCTTCTTAACACTGCCAACGAAATGGGAGGAAATAAAAAAAAAAGCTTTAACAGCACAGGCGTGGATACAGTAGTCCGAGTCGGAAGTAAAATGTAGGATCTGCTTAAAAGCTAAAGCAGGGTGCAGGCAGCAGCTGAGAGTCCGGTGGCTGAACTTTGGGCGGTTGCCCCGGTAGTGTGGATTCATGCGCCTGAGACCGTCGATCTGCGCTACATAAAGTTGATGCGTGATTTAGGCCGATGTATGGCTCAGCGCTTGGAAAAATAAAAAGAAAATTCCTTTCTCACATACTTTTCTACTGGAGTGGTAACACTGGTCTGAATTTTAGCACATCTACTGCACGACCATAGCTGAAGCCAACAGCCTGGTACAGACGGAGGCTGCAAAACCAAGAAGCCAACCATCGCGCAGGGTTCCTGGAAGCTGAGACTGGAACTGCACACAAAGGCAGTCTGGAGGGACGCGAGCAACTTGACCCAAAACAACAGAAGGGCAACAAGGTGACGGCTAAGTAGCGCAAAGGCACGTCCACAGCTGAGGCCCGACCCTGACTACACCGGCAACTGACCGCAGAGACACAACAGATTCGTATATTCATGTCACACATGTATGGAGGCTGGGTAAACGTTGCTAAATCGCTGCATGTCCTCTGCTGTACTGTGCAGAATAACAAACTATGAGAAATGCAAACATATACAAGGATTGTTTGATGAAAGCGGCGGAAGGTGAATGCTGTGCTGGCTTAAGCGCAACTGCTGTTCTACACGACTTTGTCATGGGTCTAATTTGGCAAACTGCAGTACACAGTAGGCAACCCAACAACAACAATAGGAGCTAGGATCTTATTAATTTCAGCCTTGTCCTGGGCCAACCATGCATGGCTCTGGCTTGACAGAACATTGGACTGCGGTCCCAGCTGCCGGAAACACGAGCTTGTGTTTCATTTCGGGTTTAATAAGACTGCGTTAGCTAATCTGTGCTCCGGACCCAGAACCAGAGCCTGCGTCTCTGGGGGTATTACAGCCCAGATTAACTGTCCTCGCTGTGTCCCGCCGAGCCATTTCTTTCACCCCTCCATGTTCCCGCCATAAAAAAAGGAGCCGGGGAAAGCAAGACAGCGAGCGGAGGGGAGGAAAAAAAGTGAAGCAAAATTGAAATGCCGGCAGAAAATGAGATTTCAAATGAATTTCCGCCATTGAGCTCCACAGCCTGTTTGTCCCTCCCTTGAAAGATTGCCGTGGACCTATTATTATCAGCAATAGATACTGCCATTTTTCAGTTTATGATAAAATATCACAGGATGCAGTCCTCTTAATATCGAGGGGGCCGTGTCTGCAAAACTGCTGAGAGGCCAGGAAGGAGGACGTGATGGAGAACCCCGTTGTCGTCTCGGGCTGAAAGCGGCGCCACCGTGACGGTTGGCGCTCCAGCCAGTGGGACAGAACCTCTCCCCGTAGCGCTGTTTTTCATAGCCTCCATTGTACATTGTGCTCAAAACCGAAAGCTGCCGCTTCGCTCCATTGAAACTGTGCGCAATATCATGTGGTCAGCAGGACGTTCATAAGAGACGGGCACAAGCGCCTTACCTAAGGGTGAAGGTCAGGAAGCAGTTTATGCCATATTTTTAACATTTTTCTGTATTTAGCTGATGCCTTTCTCCAAAGCAACTTACAGTGTAGTTTATGCACCAAACTTCGTACACTGGTTGACATTGATTTACCCCAGCAGGGTAACTTTACCGCATCCGTTCAGAGTAGCGATCCCGATCATGAGCGCTACAACAGTAATGGAGAAGCAAACCAAAGATCTTCTGCTGAGAAGAGAGCAGCTCCAACCACTATGCCCCCAGCTGTCTTGTCTTGCTTGCCATGATCTTGCTGTAGTGGCACTGATTTTATAGATGAGTGATGCGTTGGGTCTGTAATGGTGACAGAAGTGATGCCAGAAACCCTAACTGACCGCAACTGGAACGAACGTAATTCGGCGGCAACTTTCCTGCAATCCGCCAGCTGCAACTCCTCATTTGAAGCTCAGCTAAGATACTTTTGCTCATCAAAAGTCTCCTCACAGAGGAGAGGAGAGGAAAAATAAGACAATTACAGAGTTATCCAGAGGAAAAGCCATAATAACCAACAGAACCTTCATAAACCTTTCAGCTCCGTAGAATGGAACACGGCCTTTGGGACAAGGCAGAAAGTGGAGCCTTTATTTCCCAGAGAAGCATTAAAACAACCTGCAAAGCCAAGCAGATACGCGGCAGACACGCAGGCTGGAATGAAGCTCAAACCTGGCTTTCCATAACTGCCATTAATGCTGGAATAACCCTGCTCACACAGAGGACTCTGTTCCAAAAAGTCGAGGATTACATCAGAAATCATCTAAGCACATCACATCCTCGCTTTCCCCAAGAACAACCTTATGTTGTTATAATGCTGTCATAAATCTCATTCTTTCTGGTCATTCCTCATATAAGAAACGTGAGAAAGTGAAGAAAAACCCAAGACAGCTATAAGAAACAACTGACTGACGCAGCTGGCTTCATACCTGTGTGAGAATTCCATGACGAGAAAAACTTGCTGGAACCACGAAAAACGGTGACAGAAGACTCAGGATCGTTGCATGCGGTCAATGAATTATTTTTGCCTGCACGCAATTCAAGCCTGTTCAGTCATAGGTGTGCGCATGTGATGTTGCCGACGGAAAATCGCACGTCCGTCGTGAACCTCTACCAGCAGAGGCGGGCACGAACCAGACGGAGCTCCAATTTGCCCATCAGGCCATTCATCTCAGCCAAGGAGAGCAGTGTTTAATTTACCCTTTGTGAGGTCCACAGTGTTTCTCTCTTGACCTTCCGCCTTGCAAATTTCAAAACCGATTGGTTTTTCGAGGAGGGAGGAAAACACCGGAGAGCTAATTACCCTCAAATGCGGTGGGTGGGAGAGCACACGGAGCAGAAAATATGGAAGGACGGCAAATGGCCCCAGCAAACGGCCCAGAACCCATAGCCAGGCCTGCTGGGGCCGGGGGTGAAGCACAGAGCGCGCAGGATTTACAGATGCAGAAAATTGGCAGGATGGTCTGGAGGGAAGAGGAAGATGAAAACACAGATTTCTGAAGAAATGTAGTGATGTGTAAAAGCGTGCAGGAGTCCCTCAAGTGAAACTATTCCTAAGTGGTTTGGTTTTCTGCGAGTTACTAGAAACGCGCTTTCATATTTGGCGGAGGATGGAAACGAAGTTTGAAGGGGGGCTTTGAAATCCACACTGAGCATCACCAGAACGGAGACCGTGCTCAGATCCGCTCGAGTGTGTGGACTGTGCCCATGTTCGCAGCCTTTGTGGCTTAGCCTTCAAGCAGCCAGTCAATGTCCTGGAGCAGCAAGGCTCACCAGCTGGACCAACTGCTTGTCCCTCCTTTGAACTCGGAGGGAGATCTGAAAAGTTTCCTGGGTTTGCTTGGGTGGCCTTCGTGGTGCAGAACGATCACTTCTCACCTAAATGCTCGAGTCCAAGCTTCCTGCCACAAACCGTCTGTATAATCAGCTTCACTGTCACTCTTCATTTGTGGTTCGTCCTCTCCGCCACTTTGCTTCCACTGTTTGTCTGACCTCACTGGTACCAAAGTCTGACATCTGATTCTGAGTTTTGCTGCAAGATTTTACAAATGATGACTAAAACAATGCAGTGCTTTTCAATTATGGTTTCTCTGCAATTGCCTCACTTTTGACACTGAATTACGAGTAAATCGGGTTTAAATGCTTCCACCTTATTTGACCACATTTTTGGCTGTTCTTGCGCAAAAATTTCACCAAATTGATGAGAAAGTGCACATTTTTGGTTTTCTTTGGCTCACACACTAACCTGACGCTGATGCGACGGACTCGTAACTCAGAAACAATAGATCATCCATTCAGTTATTCTTGCTTCTGATGTGCATTTCAAATTGGTCTGCCAACAAATTCAGTGAGGAGACAAACAAAGTTCTGGCGGTGTTTGAATGAGCGCTTCTGTGGAACCGTCACGGTTATGATCGCACACCGCAGCCCTGCACGCACGCGGGCGGCCCGGCGACAGACTCCCCGAGGAATTTGCTAATAGCCATTAGCAACCAAGCAGGCCTGGGATTCCAAGGAGTGTTCCCTGGACTGCAGCATTACACCATCATACGTGAAAAGCAATTACAAAAGTACAGATTGTTTTCACCGAAAATTCCTCAAGGTCCACGGGAGAAAAAAGGAACCACAATTGTTTTACGTTATTTATTTATTTTTGTATATGAGAATTCCAGCGCTCCTCCAGTTCTCATTTTCAACAGCCTTGCCAGAGGGAATAGAGGCTTCACTGGCCTGCACCCCTTTGCCCTATTTTCTCTAATAAATACCTGGTTTCATTTCAGAGGGGACAAACAAGGGACTTCTGGAAAAGTCTACCACACAGCGAGAAAGCAACTGGGACCGGACTGCCTAGCCGTACAGGTGGAAGAGCCATGTTCTAAAAGTAAGGAACAGACAGATCCTGTATCTTCCTTATGACTTTGTTTCCACCACGGATCACCTTGTGCTCAGCTGAGGTGTTGCTCGGCCGTGCCGGGTCGCAGGGGGGCATCGGTGAAGTTCCACAATTCTCCTCCATCTCGGAATGTCATTGTGAACCTCCTAACCAAGCTTCACCGTGACTAATGCGACACGACAGACTGTGATTTGAAATATCTCATGTATCTAAGGTTTGGAAACAGTGACCCAATGAGTTTCTGTAACACATTTACACCAAGGACTCTGTACTCCATTCCATTAAGTCAACAGTACATTTACCTGAGGTGTCTGAGCAAATCTGGCCCAATCACTCTGCTGTGACTCAGCTTCTCCTTGACCTTCCCACAGCATTGCACACCGTCGCCCATCGTGTCAATCTTTCCTCCATAGAACATATTAGGATCTAAACATCACCACCAAAGTGCTCCGAGTCCTACTTTTCGGTTAGAACATACCAGGGGGTTTGCTGTGACCCTCTGTCCTCTGTTCAGTCTCCCTGCGCTGGTGTTCTGCCGGTCTTGGCCAACAGCAGTGGCAGCGAACAAACCAGCTGTGCTTACAGATTCTCATGCTTTAATCTAACGGTTAGATGTTAAACTTGGTGTAGGAACAGTGACAATAAAGAGTTCACGGCGTCAGCGATGCCTGTATGGGATGAACTCGACCGACAACCAGGGTAGAAGCAATTGTGAGACACCACGGTAATATGTTTAAGTTCCATTAAACTCTTTACTGAATTGTTTCCAACCAGAGTGTGAAAATCTCAGCGCTGTGGTTGTTGCTGAGATTCTGGAACCACCACGTCGGGAGCTCATAGTATCTCATACAAAACTGCTCATAGAAGAAGTCTCCATTTTCACGCTTTGTGCAACAGTAAGTGGCCCTCCTGACCCCGTGTGGATACTTCATATATAATGAGGAGAAGCCACAACTAACTGCTGGGAGAAGGTTGTTTGCATTATTGAACAGATGTACCTAATAAAGTGACCACAAGGTATGCATGCATGTTTTATTAGCTCAGTTTTTTGTCTGCTTCGGTCACCTTTACATGCTAACAAGGGTGGTTTAGAACGGATTTGCTGCGTTTTGCCTCATGGTGCTGCAACCGCCCCAACAAGCTTGTTCACGTTTCGTGCTTCTGCAGAACATTTCAGTGACTGAACAAGATAGACGCGTGATTTATTTAAACTGTATTGTTTTGTTTCATGCATACTTAACAGGCAGATAAACAAATGAACAAGTGACAGAGAAACCAAGCTGGAACAAGATGCATACTGGGAAGATCAGGGGCCAATGAAGGTTTGGTCTGGATTCTGACTCAGTAGATACAACTCAGTGAGAAGGGGGGGGGGGGGCACAAAGCCTCTCACTGCCACTCGCGAGTGTAAAAGAAGCCCCCAGGGGGGTGCGAACTGAGCAGAAGTGGGTGCGTGTAATGGGTGCGTTGTTTTAAAAGCGGCTCTCGCCTCACAGCCTGTCAGGATTCTGAGACGATCGCCTGCCTGCTCAGCGAGCAAAAGCCGGTCCACCTGTCTGAAGGGATCTGACAGCAAGACCAAAAGCCCTTATTTGTGCACTCCCTTGTAAAACTTGCAGGCTTTTAGCTCAGAAGTGTGGCTGTGCTGCTTAGCTGGCTGGTTCACGGGGGACTTTTTTCTGAGTTTAACAGCGGGCCAGGGGGGTGAGCCTCTCGCACCACACAACGTGACATTCGGGTCTCCTGCAGTCCATGGGTTTCATTTGTTTCTCCTGGCCCGCTGTTATACATTGGTCAATCACACAAAAGAATACAAACTGCCGAGTGTTCAAAACAATCTTTTATTTTCACCTGGATTTGCTACATTTGGCCTCGTCTTCAGTTTAAAAGAATTCACTTAGCTGATGCTTTTCTCTAAAGTTATTTGCTTATAAACTACTTCTAAACCAAACTCAGTATTCAGTTTTTTAAATTAATATTTAGATTTTGCCCTGTATGTGTGTAACTTTCACTGTACAGAGTCAGGCTACAGTATCTAGTTGAAGGGATTTGAACCTGGATTCTTTGTACAAAGATATCTCTAACACCTGTGCTGCCTCCTTTCTCATCTTAAACGTAAAGAAGAGAAAAATAAAACACACATTCAGTTCTGGAGTGTAACATACATACATAAATTAATTTTATCGCTATTGTTTGAAAGGGATATTTTTAATTTTCTAAAAGTTTGTTGGCAGCTTGAAGAGAAACACTGCTGCCAGCTTAAGATTGCTGAGCAAGGCGAGTAATGAAAATAATGTATTTGGACTGCTGGGGGGGGCCCAGACGGTAGGGTCACAGTGGGACCTGAATAAGCACTGCGCTACTGGAATCGCTTTCACCTCAACCTTTCAGGAGGCCTCAGCTGTAACCGATCTGGAATCGGGGAGAAGCTGGTGACAGTGGTGACCACCTGAATAGCAGTCATTTCACCTGGTGATGCCTCACCTACTGATGGCAAGCAATGCAGTTACTCGCTCCGGAGGTAAAACGACGTCATTGTGTCATTTTGCTGTCAAAACTACACAGTTCATTGCCTTTGTCAAACAAAAGCTTTGCATGGACACTACCAAGGCTTAAATGCTGCTGAATTCATTCGCTGTAAGTAATCCCCTGGTCAGGGCATTAACAGGTGCCATAATTCAGCTTTTGGAAGAACTGTAAATACTGCACTAAAACTGTGCTAAACAACTACTGTATGTATACATGCTTAAGTGTCTACAGGTAAATATTTACTCTGGGAGCAAAAAAATGTCAGTACATTCATGAATTTTCCTAAAGCTGGGCTCTAATCTAATTGTGTTTGCACACAACACAGCTGCATGAAAGGAAAATTCTCCATGAATTACTTTGCTGCTGAAATTCAGGAAGTTTCAAATGCTGTACTCATCTGCTGATGGTGAAGTCACGGCTTCTTCCTCTCAGCTTCTTCAGTTTAGTAGTTTATCGCTGCTGCAGCCCGTTGTTCCTGTGGGGTAAGAATCCTTTCCCTTCTTCCCTTCCCCTCCCCATATCCCCAAGCCCTTCTGCCTGCAGCCAACTACTCCAAAATTCCCTTCTGCACGTTGAGGTTGGGGATGAGGGGATTCTCTAGCCCTCCACTGTACCTCCACATTCAAAAGCCTTGAAGCGAAGAACGAAAAATCATCACTCGGCACTTCTACACATGTGTATCAAACGGATAAATAATTCAAGGTCCTTACTGGTGGAGAACTCCTCTATCACTGGAGAATTTGCTGGTGAAGGATGACTGAGCCTCCTGGCCTCACAGAGGGGCCATGGAATGAAAAGGACACGGTCTGACGTGTGGAAGAGAAGCTACTCAGAAGCAGCAGCAGCAGCAGCTGGATGTTATATTTCCAAGGAGGTCACTGAAGCATCTCTGCTGGGGACTTCTCAGACAGGAGCAGGTGTCAGTCAAAACCACCGAACTGCCCGGAAAACACGTCCATGTGCCATGTGACAACCAACGCAAATGTGAGCTTGGAGCAAAGCAGAACATTTCATTTTCATTGTAAAAAAAATGCAACCCTTTGCCAGGAACCCTTCTGAAATACAGGCCACTTCAAACCCTAAATGTGTATCAACAAATGTGCATCTAAGCAGCAGATTAACTATGACTGCAGCTTGCCTAAAAACTACAGCAGAAACGATTTTTAGTGAATCAACGCGCCTCTCTTTTCGTGAAAAGTGTGTAAGCAGTTCTCAGCCACAGATTGACACGGACATAAGAAACATTCATTGCACAATTGCTGCTCGCAGGGTGCAGTGGAACTGTGGGAGGAGGAGGCTGGAGGAGCGGTGGGAATGGCTGCTGAAGGACGGCCTTCGCCCACCGCCGCCGCGCTCATGTTTGTAAGACATGAAAGTGTTCGGACTGTAGGCGGAAATGAAAGGGTCCCCGATCAGTTCCGCCATGCCCACTTTCAGGGGCTGCCAATGTCCCGAAGATGAATCTATCAGCATGCAAATCTAGCAACTTTTGCATAGAGATGGGGGGGGGGGTCAAACACAGTGCCGTGTCTGAACCACTTTTGAAGGCTGCTGAACACAAAGGCATCTTCCACCCCCACCTGCTCAGGGGGTCCTGCAGTGGTCTAGTGCACAGGGATTTGTAGTGATTTTTGTCAGTGGGGGGGGTGAAGCCCTACCCCTTGCGTGAGTGGAGCAGAGGCTGCACACCAGGAGAAACATTTGTCAACAACATCTGAATCCGTATGAAGGCAAGTTTAATTTCCATAAAGGCACATTCCTGTACCTCTGAGTATCGATCGAGAGGGACGAAGGCTCAGCGTATTCAGACAAACGAAAAGAATGGAAGGCACACGGCACATTTTCACATCTTTTATCAGAGCTTTTTTTTTTTGCCAATTTAAAGCTTATAGGAGAATATTTGCAACCGAAAAATAAACTATTAAAACGGAAGTAAATAATGGAAAGCAACAGGTACAATGCTGCAGGTACCATGTTCCCCAAATACATGACCACAGCCACTCCTGTCTGTGGGGTGTTGCCCCATGAGCAGAGCGAAGAACATGGTTAACAATGACATTCCATTGAATGGTAAAGCTCATGAAATGTTTCATCATCATCATCATCATCATCATCATCGTGGACAACAACAACAAGCAGAATCCAATTCTTTGATACCAGGAGGTGGACGATTCAAGATATCCGCAGATGACCAGGACCATAATGAGTATAAAATGACCTGGTTTTGCATATTTCATTATAAATTACTCAAGTCCCATGGAGCCTGTCGAAGCACCCGGAGACGTCCATAGTTTGTGTTTTGTTAGTGTTTTTTCCTTCTCTCTCTTTTTTTTTTTTAAAAAAAGCAAAGTTCTAGTTCCTGCTGGAACTGCGCCGCCTCAGAGCCGCTCGATGTCCCGGTACTTCTTCCTCAGGATGGACACCTGATCCTTGAAGAGCACGGGGTCTAGCCTCACCTGGGAGTGAACAAGCGGCATGAAGCCAAACCAGCTGCTGAACGCGTTCATGCAGGTCTGTCTTTGCGCAAAGTGGTCTGGGTCGGCCCACCGGGAGGTCTTGGAGCCCTGTGGAGGAGACCCAGGGAGGAGAGGGGAGGAGAGGTGAAGACACAGGAGACGGGGCCTGCCGGACTGGGCTACTCGCAGCCTAAAGACCAGTGGAAGCCAGGCCCGTTCCTGGACGGCTTACATCCAGCAGATTTCCTTGTGTCAAATGTTGTTCGAATACTGAGGTCACAAAGGGCTTCCGCATCGCTTAACTGTGATCGATATCGATCAGTTTAGCAATTAAGGACTTCGGTAGAACAGAAACCACCCTTGCAGCAGCACTGGGCCAGGGCTGCCAAGGCCTAATGTGGACCAGTACATACAGCTGTGAGAAGGAAATGGATATTTCATTTAGAGGAGCTGAGAAAATAAAGCAAGCCTGTAATTCAATGAAAAAAATATAAAATAGTTGCCTTTTTTAAAAAATTTTTTTTTTTTAAATTGGAAATTTCCACTATCTGAAGATCAGCAGACAGCAAAAGACTAAAAGATTCGTCTCCCTGTGTCTCTTCCTCTGAGCAAAATGGTCCAAAGATGCTGTGTGGGGGTGCGGTGGAAAGACCTCCGCCATTCACTCGCTCTCCCAATTAAGGCATTAATCACGCGGCCGCGAGTGCCGAGTCATCAGCCTGCTGGCGCCGTGGTCATCAATCAGCCCGACTCTGAGGACAGCGGACCGGTTCCACCCAGGGAGTCCAATCGCAGCCCTCCCCCTCTTACTGCCTCCATATGTTGCCCCCCCCCGCCTCCCAGCACAGCCAGCTACTTGGATGGATTCTGGGCTTCTTGTCCATATCCCTGGGAAAAGGGGGGGGGGGACTCTATGACTGTACGGCTGCGCCCCCCTTTCATTGCACTCCCATCCCAAAAAACTACCTGTAGACAAAATCGTCTCGTGCGTAAATAAATACAACTACAGTTTGTAGAAAGCGCTGGGAATTTTTACAGGTTACTCATCCGTAAAAGGAAACGAGAGCTGACTGAGCCGCCGATGAAGACGGAAGACACAATGTCTCCTTTTGCCCTTACAATGCAAACTGTTTGATTTTAACTTTTAATTCCCACCTTCTAAAATGATGTTGGAATCCCATGCACATCACAGTTTGGATTCATGCAAAACCATTTTCCGCACCTGCTGCATCATCGTCTCCTTGTACTGCTTCTTCTGCGTCACTTTGATGGGCGGCAGCTTGGTGACGGCCGACACCAGGAAGTTCATCAGAATGTCCTCGCAGTTAGCCATGTGGTCCACCATGTTTACAAGGCTGGCCGGCAGGTAGTGGGTGAACAGGTAGTGGTAGTACCTGGAGACAGGGAGTGACGAGTCACATGCAGGAAGCCTGAGGGCTGCTGCCACAGAAACCGTCCTGCTACTGAACCCTTGAGAAGGGCACACTGGCTGAACTTCTAGCTGTATAAAGGGTGTCCTGTCAATTAAGGGCTGGAATAATGATAAAAAAAAACAGCAGTTGTGTTTACGTGGCAACGAATCAGGTGCACTTTTCACCTTCTCTCTACAGCAGTAAAGTTCAGCACTGCAACGGAGCCACTCGCTCCAACGTCAGTGAGCGAGAGGGATGTTAATCTCCCAGACGGAGGCAACTCGTCTCCTCCGGCTTCCCGGATTGCACGCGTCTCATTTCCGCCTTGTTCTCCTTGTTTATTAAGCTGTGCCTGGTGGTCTGACAGGAACCCCTCTGCCTCCGTCATGGGATGAGTGATGAGCTCTGGGGAGCTGCTGTGAGATCTGCGAGGCAACGTTGGCCTCATCTCCTCGGCTTCTCCTGCCAGGGGTGCTGGCGCGTGCCGCATCAGCGACTTGTCTGCTCTCTGCGCGGTAAATCACTGCCATTTGCTGATGCCACAGTGGCACTGAAAGTTTGCTGTCTGGGCAATTCCTCTCACCCCCCTGTCCTCACCTGCATTCCTTTAACACCAAGAGCAGATCACTGACCTGCAGCTGCCCTTTGTTCAAACAAGCAGAAATAGGAAAAATCCAGTAGGAGATGAGTACGACCAGAGCAGGAGCAGAGAAGCGAATAAACAGTCTCTCAAGCATCTCTATAATGCATACATAAATTGCAGTGAAACACAAGATGCTGGGTGACTTTGACTTAGCGGCACCTTGGACCTTCAGCACAAACCACAGCTTGAACTCCTTCAGCAGTAAGAGGCCCTTGACTAGAGACACTGACTATAGGTGGTAAAAATCTGTTTGTAATTTATTTTGCCTGCAAACCCCAACATCACTTTTACCCACTACATCTCAGATTTTACACCTTAATGCTTATTATTATGGCTTTTCCACACAGTGCTGTTCCTCAGCAGGGACACAGGGACTGAACGCTCAGCCTCGTCTTTCATGGAAGCAGAGACCAGAAGAGCTTCAGTACCCTCTGGCCTAAATTTCTGAACATCCCTCTGTGAACAGACTGAATCTGAACAATAGTGTTCTAAATGAGGAACAGGCATCTGTAAATGGTAAACTTGGTTTTTGTGCTCAACGAGGCCATCTGGCTCGCTGGCTCTGAAGCAGGCGTTCTGAATTTCTAGCTAAAAACATACCTAGATTACCAAGTTCAGATTTTGTTTCAGTTAATTTTGAATATTAGTATAAACCCCTTATTACATGGAAGATGAATTTTTATAAGGGACTTGAAAAAAAAATTTTGCACCCCTTCTGGGGATTTTTAGCGAAATACAGATGGTCCTTGATTTACAATGGGTTTACATTCCGATAAATCCATTTCAAGTGGAAAATGCACCTAACCTTCCCGTCAGTGCTCAGTTTCCGCTGCCCCTTGGGAACTCTCCTGCAACCTCTGTCTTGCTAAGACCTTGCATGTTGCTTATTTAGAATTTCGGCCTCTTCCATTTTTGTTTACTGCCATTCGCTAATGTTTAGCGCTAGCTCCCGGCTAACGCCAACGCTCTTTGTCGCAAACAACTCAGTAAAGACTTTAATGGAACTTAAACTTATTATTGTGGTGTCTCGCGATTGCTTCCACCAACCCATCCCATAACACCTAGCGAACATCAAAGCCTAGCCTAACCTAGCCTAGCATAGCCTACTTTAAAAGTCATTGCGGGCTTTCCGCTTTCAGATGGGCAGACACAGATGGGCGTTTTGTAGACATGATGGATGCACAAAATATAACATAGACACGGGGGGGGGAGGGGTAGCCAAAAAAACGCTAGCAACACAGAACACTGTAGAGTATCAGTTGTATACACCAGCAACCGCATGGCAGACTGGGAAGTGCAGATCGCTGCTGCTGCCTAGCATCATGAGAGAGTATCGTACGGCATAACGCCTACCCGGAAAAAAAATCTAAATTCAAAATGCGAAGTGCGGTTTCTACTGAATGCGTTTTGCTATTGCACCATCAAAAAGTCGAAAAATCGTTCATTGTAACTCGGTGACCATTTGTATTGGTTCACAATAAGTATATGTGGTCTGCAAACCCACCCTGTTTTCAGAATAAATTCATCAGGTGTGTGTGTGTCTTTCATTTGGCAAAAGTCCTGCCATTTTAGGCCTAACAAAATTCAGGCCTTATGAAATATACAACAAGACCCAACTGGATGAATCTACTCGCCTGCACCATTTGAATTAGGCGGTGGAAAAAGGGCTGAGAAGAAGACGCACTTCTGAAATTCTTGGAAATCTGTACTTGTTTTGGAAGAAACTTCTGAAACGACAGCTGATTTTACATGGGATTTCCGGCAGTGTCACAATTCTTGTGATGCAATTCTATGTAACAATTGGAATGTGTACGTAGATATATATTCAGGCCCTTGAGGAACCCGGGACTCAGTTTTTCAAGGATTCCATCTGTCTGAAAAGCATCTTTGAAGTGAATACAACTAATTTCGAAAGAATGGCAGTGGTGGAATCCTGTTTATCTCTACCTGGAGGAAAAAAATTCGAATCACCCAGCACAACTCCATTTGTTCAAAAGTGTAACGCTTCCTAAAAATATGTATTTTCTTCTGCTTCAGAATCAAACAGTCCCAGAGGAGGATTTAAATAAAAAAACAAAGAAAACAGTTGGATGCAGGTCACCTGTGGATGGAAGCAACACCTATTCACGTGCGGTGGCAAATTAGTCCTCAAGAACTCAGTCCAGCGGGCTGGTGAACCACTTCATTCAGCTCAGGGTTGGAACTGACACCCAAACTTATAGTCTGACATGGTTCCGCACGAATGTAGCTATTGTGTGCTACCGAGCGCAGAACAGAGTTGCTTTATTTCCTTCTTGGTTGTACATGATAAATTTTACAGCTTCCTTCCTTGCTTGGCCCTTTTTGTTGCTCATCCAAACCCAGAGCCCGGTGAAGAATGTGGCCACTTGCCTGTGGTAGAAAGCAGCTCCGGTGAGGACCATGGAGTACTCATTGGTCCACTTGGAGGTGTAGCCCCACCGTGCCTTGCTGATCTCCCAGTAATGGCTGCGTGCTGGATAGCCCACAATCCGATCCGGGAAACTGCGCCACACGATGAAGGCAAAGTCAACCTGAGCAGAAGACAAAGGAAGCAAAAGATGAGCTGGGAACACCCTTGCAAAGAGACAGCAGCGTAAAAAAAGGAATGAACTCCGGTTTATCACCTTAACATCTTAAATCCCAATCAGCCGGCTGATAAACAAAACAGAAGCCAGCATCGATTATCTTGGACTCCTTCCAAAACCTAAAAGCCAGAAGCTACGGCATTTTCCACAGCTCTCTCCCGGATGGTCCACGATCACCAGTCCTGCTGTTGCGCACACTTGGACTGTTTGTTGCCTGGCATTAACCTCACAAGCTTTCTGTCTATGTGTGCATCTCCATGTGACCCATGGCGAAGGTAATCCAAGCCTTTGTTTGCTTCCATTGACCATTTGTTCAAAATCCAAACCCCAGAGCGCAGGTGATATAAAAGCGCGCCGCGGTGAGCGGCCACCTCCCTTCAGATGTCCTCTCCCCGCCGCACTCGACAGACGCAGAGCGTCCCCGCAGTCCGAGCACAAAGTCACCGGTCTCAGCAAGCGCGCAAAAGCCACCATCACTTACATAACAGCTCAATAGCTACCTGACAAATATTCCACGCCGACTTTTCTCCTGGCATCCATAAAACGGCTGTTTAATAGGCTGTGAGAATCAACGTCCTTGGCCTCTAAAACTAATCGGGCTCCGTTGCGATCCCGCATGCGTGAGAGATGTGGAGAATGAGCCACCAGTCTAATGAAAAGCACAGAAATGTCCCTGAGCGCCGTTCTTAGCAGCTTTCGGGAAGTCATTACCTTCTGTGCATGATTTATGAGGTCATGCAAATAAATAGGCTCGCAGGAGTAACCCTTTTATAAAGCCTCCTAACAAATGGCCTTTTTTTGCTCATTAATAATGTGCCACGGTTAATTATGTATTCAAAACCGAGCCCGAGACAAATGACACGTGACAAGTGACAAGAAGCACGCGAAGACTACAAACATCTTCTACGGGCGCAACTTTCGCCAACTTTGTTTGCCGGAAGGGAACCCCTGGCAGATATCTGCTTTTGCTTTTCTCGCGCAGGCATCCCAGGCACGCTAGGCTTAATAAAAAATGACACCTTTGTCATTTAAAATGCACACAAGTACGTTCGTGTAAGTTAGCGTGATGATTTGGGCGCCTTTCGGAGCCACGTGTCCTGGAATGGGACTTTGAGGGGGGAACGGCAACAAGCGGCAGAGCGTTTGAAGGCTCGCAGGAGATGTTCACCCTACTGCCGCTGGAGAAGGTGACGTGGTGGCCAAAGCGTGCCGAGTAAAGATACGCCCAAGCTTGCTGGCTCCGACGGCCTGGCCGCCGCTTCTGCTTCAGTAACCGACGCGCTGTCGTCCTGCGCCACAGCAGCCACGCAGTCAATGAACACGCAAACCCACATTTCGTGCCGCGTCCTCTCCCTGTGCTCAGGTAACTAATGAAGCGAAACAAAGGAATTATGAATTCTGTTCAATTTCTGCTCCGTGATGTTATGGCAATATGAAAACGTCCTATTAAACGTACAACATCATGCACTTTTAGTCCTTTTCAATTAAAATCCTTCCACTGCTTAAAGGCCAATTACTAAGGTAGATTATTAAGCAGATGGGGGATTTGCAAAAACTGCTTCTACATTTCTGACAGCCATCTGCACGTTTTTTTTTGTTTTTTTTTTGTTAAAAAAGCTGAAAAGATTTTACGCTCCGCAGTCTTGTACAGGCACACAAGTTATCTGTGTCTTCTTAGCGGGCAAAGGTGACTTGCTGCACTTAATAAAACATTGCAGAGATAAATTATACATCACAGGCTTCCTACATGTTGAAGCTCACAATACATAATGGATTTTGTGTTTTTACTTATTGAAAGCCTTATGGGACGGTCATTTTGGAGAGCTTTGGAAAATGAGGGAGCAGCAGTCGTTCCAACGGCCAGATTTCAGCTCACATCGCTTGGTGTTTTGGGCCTTTGGGGATTCTGCCGTTTGAGGCTGCCTGAATTCAACGCCGGTGCACGTTTCGGGTACCGGCACAGGAACGGGGAGGAATAGGGAGATCGGATCAGGTCCAATCTGTAAAATACGCCTGCTAACCAATAACGTTCACCTTTCCAACAAATCTGTGAGAGCGTTAGAAACCCCAACATTCTGCTTCTTTGCAGCCAAGCCTCTACTATGCTGTCAGACGCGAAATGGCCATTGAAAGCCCACATTCCCCAGCACCACCTGTAGTGGACCAAATGATGTCATATTCGTCATTTTAGCACAATACTCCCAGCGTAATGTGGAGGGAGTGTCCACTATTCACCACTACCGAATATCTGCATAGGTTGCGAAAGTCTTTCATGCAGCCCCGGTTAATGCAGAAATACCGGAGTTGACAGAAATACAAAACTGCTATTGTTATTCATAATGCACAAAATCCTGTTTTGAATTTTTCCAGCATGAAAAAACAAACAAAACAGAAAACAAAAGCATGAAAATATCATCATGGCATAGTGAGACACATATTAGAGCTCAAAAGCTCACAGTACCTCCTACACAGAATGGAGAGAAGTGCAGTGAAACAAGGGATGAAAACGCCGAGGTGGAGAAAGGCCACGTAAAAGTACAGCAAAACGATCTGCGGAGGGTAGTAAACATGACCTCTACTGTGGCTTTTGGTTCCACACAAGTAAAATGGCACAATGATGGTAGAATCCGATTCTGAAACCGGCCCTCCTTGCGTATAGTGAAGCATTTACGTTGTGGATGTTTAAAAAAATATAAACAAATGAATCCCATTTGTCTGAGAACAGCTCGTGCGCTTCCAATTTCCAGTCACACAAAATATAAATACTTCTGCCCGAGGCGACAGCCTTTCAAGTCCAGCTAAGGATACCCGTAGTTCCATCAGATTTAATCCGAATTCTAATCTGTCATTCATAACAAACTGTGCTCTTTGGGTCTCCCCCCACCCCGCTTTTCAACATTTTTAAAAATTTTATTCATTCATTTTTTATAAAAGCGCAAAGTGAAACGCGATGAAGCCGAGGCTTCGCGGTTTGACGCGGTGACAAGCGCTGTGATAGAAGCCGATGTTCGGGGAAATAACACAGGCAAAAAACGCTTTAATTGCCTGCGATGAGCGAGGCGTTCATTAGACCCACTTTTCGTGCCAGATGGAAGACACCTGATTTTTGGAGCTCTCCCTGCAGCCCGAAGAGGAGCATCTCACAAAGAGAACATTTGTTTGTTAATGACATCCATGTTAGCCTGGCATCGGGAGACGAGCGTCTGGCAGCGAGAGCAGCCAAAGAACTAGCGATGGGTGTCAACAGGTAGTGCAGACGCAACCGATTGTTCACTTAACCGGGGGTATTCTGGTGACCCAGGCGTGGCAGAGTTTGCAAGAGTGTTAACAATACAGGGGTTGGGTTTGGAAAAAAAACGTCATGAAGGGATGCAAAGCAGCACGGCAAGGTTTGGCCACAGATGCATTTAGCGTAAAATTCGATTGGTCGTTCTTGTACTTTTTTTTCGTATTTTGGACACCTTGGTTTGGTCACCGGAAGACTGGATTTCCTCAGAAAGATGGCAATGCTTGAAAAAGGAAAAGGAATGAGAAAACATAAGAGGGCGACCAGCAACTCGATGAATGCGCTCAATCCCAGCTACCACGGAGACACCCATTTCAACCATAAGGGAACGACTGGGGTCTGGAACCGTACCCCCACGGTGTCTCTGCGGCCTCAACACTGCCTCAACAACAAGTAGAACTGCATTTTATCAGACAGTGCACAGTGTCAGACATGCATGGAAGTCCATTTTGACATAAACTTCTGCATCTGCATGGGTGGGGGACGGTACTCTGGTCATGCCGGATTGGATCACTTGTCACTTGGCAATTTGCTTATTAAAAAAGTCAGTGGGCTGACCGACAGAACTGACAAAGTCTTAATGGGCTTCCTGCAGCAAGGAGATGTATCCATGGTGGGCAGCAAAGGTGTGTGTGATGTTGTAAAGCAGAGCTCAGGCCAACCCAGGCCACACACAGGGACTACCCAGTCACTGAATCGCAGCTCTTTCTTCACAAAACACAATCGAAGCAGAGGGTTTCTTGACAAAACCGGGAAATTCCTCCCTACGCCTTGCCCGACACCCACCGAGAAGAACTGCCGTGTGACACAAATAGCACAATTAAACAGCCGAAAACGGTAAAATAAGCTTTAGCTGTAGGATCGTGAGCAATGCCAGTGATAGAAAATAATGGATTAAACTTTATTCCCAGCAAAAGAGCAAAGTACACAACAGCAGACCGCGAATAAACAACACATAAACAATACATTAATAATACAAACATCAGTGTCACAGCACAATGTGTAATAACATCTGACAGAAAAACACTTCAGTTTGACTTATTATTGCCAGCTCTTATTTCAGGAGAGACTGGCTGGCCCAACTCGAGAAGTTAATTTGAGGAATGCGTTTTAGAGGAATGGTGGCGCATTAGTGCAGTTCTGCCCTCAGGTTGGTCTTGGTCCAAAGCAAACAAGAGCCACTGAGAAGGCGTGAGAAACCTACCTCATTCGTCGACAGGACGGAGTCCTCGTCCAAGCTAAGGATGGCATCTGTGACAATGGCATCGTAGGGGAAGAAGCGACCGCTCATCGCCTGAAAGGAGAGACAGCAGGTTGAGGCTGCAGGTGGATTCCAATGAGCCGCATCGATCGGTTTATTCACTTGCTACTTGTCTTCCAGCGACAGACACTTAGCCAATCGATAGGCACCCGGCACCTGAGGCGTCGGTTAATGTTCATAGTAACACAAGTTGATGAAGCCATTCTGCACCTCAAGACCACGTGAACGCATGGTTCAGGCTCTGCTTGTGTGGAACTTGCAATTTCCTCAAGCAAGCATTTCATTTCAAGGGCAGCTTAGTGCACAAATCATCCCAGCAACTCAATTTTCTGTTCCAGAACTCGGGGAAACATCTTGCCTGCACAACTGCCCTGATCTTTGCAGGTTCTTAGAAAGACAAATGCTATCCTTCTCTTTTCTGCACCTCCGACCTTCTGGCTGTTGTAACCCTAGAGCTGCTTCAGAAGGTCTTTCAGAAACTCTTTGGAGGAAATGAGCATCCCGTGGAAAGGTTGCTGTCCAACCTGAAGGATTTCCTAATCGGAAACTCAGATCATTGCAACTGGTTAGAATGCCATGGTTGGAAGTTCTGGTTGTTTACAGCAGAGGCTAAGTAAAACCCGGTGGGTTTGAAGAAATTCCAGCACAAACCTGTGCACGTTTTTGTGTACAATGCAGTCACTGCTCATTCCTGTAGAATCAACACTTGCCAGATAAAAGGAAAACAAATGGAATATCGAACGTGTAATGCTGTTTATTATATTTCGCGGTACAACACTACAACCTTCTCAGCATCATTTTAGATTCCATGAGTAGAAACGTGAAGTAAGGGCGGAAACAAACGCGAATACCAAAGACTCTGCATCCAACAAGCAAGTCGAGGTAAAAGCCCTTGCAGTGCTCAGCGCATCCTGGCATTTTAAAGTTCTATCAGAACTGCTGGATCCCTCTCAAGAAGTTGTCAAAATGCACTTTTTCACAAACGTTTTTTGCCTCATCTCCACACACATAAATAAGTCTGTATTGCACCGTCTGCTGTGATTATCTGTGTATTTCCTGTTTCGTTGCCACTTCTACAGGGGGATGTGAACTTGCAACACGGTGATGTCAGATACACAAGCTGTGCTTTCATAACATTTTAAGGCTTGGCTTTCTCTGCTCTAGTTGGTCTACACGAGTAGTGGAACTGTTCAGCGGCTGCCCTCTGCCTCTCTCCCTCCTCTCCTTGGCTGTCCGAAGCTCACACCCTCAAACACTGCCCTGAAAATGCAGAGGTGTGTTAGAAGAATCCCAAGCAGTGTCTCATCTGCTCAATCCCTGGCCAGCAGCCAAGCAGCTTGGAGCAAATGAACTTCGCACTAAGGGTTAATGTGTTGATAGCGCTTTCAGATTAGGTATCGTTTCTCATCTCTGTAAAACTCATTCATCAAATCGGGAAGGTAATGACTGGAACTGCTGTGGTCGTGGAGATCAGCCCAGGGCAGCCTGCTCTCAATTGCCAGGGCAGGGTGGCTGCTATCGACGAATCCCTCGTCCACCGAGGACCGTGCACCTCACCCTTGTTGACTCACTTTGCCTCCTCATAATGAGACCCAGGCAGCCCGCGCTTCACTTCCTGTCATATCACAGAGAGGGGACTGGTGGGATTCAGGCCAAGGAGATGGGGTTGGGCAGATGAGCAGATCTCTTCATTAGGCCTCTTTGGACCACTTAGTCAGGCTCGACTTCAGATTTGCACCCCGCAAGGTGCAGCGGGAAACAGCCCCGCCTGCAAGAATGTGGCACAGATGGTATAAGTGGGCATTTTGTACAAGTTGCCATTCAACTACTCTAATAAGATGAACACCTGAGATACTCATGTAACACAGTTTAACCTGGAAGTCTGCTTGTAATGCATTTCCTCCCAGAATTTATTCACAAAGTCACTTTTATCACTGTGTCACAACACAGAAACCCCTACATTTATTGGTTGGTTATGATCTGTGACAATATCACACATGGCTATAATGTGTACAAAATGCTTACAATATTTTCATTATGATAGAGTGGCAAAATGCTGGAAATAAAAATTTGTTGTTTACACAAACTCTTCTTCGGCAGTGGTTGTTGAGCGATTTACCGCCCGAGTGTTTACTGTTCATCATCTTCTAGTTGAGCACAAATGCGCCACACGAGCTGTAAACAATGTGAAAGTGAGCTGCGCTACGGAGGTCCCGCTGTCCTGCTGGGGGCTTTTTACCGCCACCTTATCGTCTGTGTGGTAAACAAGGTGCAATGGACAAAAATGTTCTGCAGCAGACAAGTGAAAATGAAGGTAAAACAAACTGCAGAATGGTCAAATGCTGAAAAACTGGTAACTCTGCGATTGAAAACACAAAGGCGAATCTACATCACCGAACACAAAGTTACAAAGGGAAACGTGGGCTTGAGCGAAGCTGAACCACTCCTGCTGCCTAACTTTGCTTTTGTCTCATTACTTTTCGGTTTCCCTTGCCCTGCCTGGCTAGCTGAGTCGGTAGAGCATGTGACTTGTAATCTCAGGGTCCTGGGTTCGAGCCCCACATTGGGCATTGCTGCAAATCCAGCTACAAGGAGGTGCACCTCTGTGCCGGTCCCAAGCCCGGGCAAAATGGAGGGTTGGGTCAGGAAGGGCATCCGGCGTAAAAATCTGCCAAACCAAATATGCGGACGAGCCGATCCGCTGTGGCGACCCCTGATGGGAGCAGCCAAAAGTCGGTAGTAGACTTTTCGGTTTCCCTTAAAATCCGATGGCACAACATTCAAAGAATTCTCGTTTTCGTAGTAACATTCACGAGAGCGCATATTGGGAATAAAACAGAGGGTGGTTTTTAAAAAATAAATAAAAATAACCGAGTCGTATTTATGAAAATGCCTCTGTGTGGCTGTGAAATTTCCGCAAAATCAATGTTTATTTGCATGGGCGTGAAATCTGCACATAGCAGGAAATTTATTTTGAGAGGCCCGCCGAATTGTGTGCTTAAAAATAAAGACAACAGTAGATTGGAGAATTACTGCATATTAATTATCGATCGGTGGGCCTCCTAAGACATGGATGCCTTCTCGCAGTCTCGTACCTTCTTGTCCCAGAAAGCCCGGGTTAATTACAGTATAGATTTGTCATTAAAGGCAGCATTTTTTCTCCTGGACCAAATTATGGCATTGAACTGTAAACAGCGCTGACTGCCCGCAATATTGCAGACCCCTCAGCCTTTATCCCCCCTCGTATCTGTAAGCTTTCATCACTCTGCAGCCGGACATCAGATTACCTTTGTGCCCTGAAGAGAGAACCTGCTTGTCTGAATATAAATGAGCCACAGGTAGGCCGTAGCACCGAGAGAGTAGAAGCCGGTACTGTTGATACCATGGCCTAATGAAAAAGCATGATGCTCACCGCGTCGCCCGGACGGTCTCGCCTAGGGCCTAGCGTGGCAGCGGCGCAATGACGGCACTGTAAAGTGCAAATATCACAGCGTTGCGCATGAACTTCATGTTAAACACAAGGTCATGGGATGCCTTTCTGGTCAAATGCCTGGACACAAAATTCTGCTACTGATGAAATATTACAGCTCTCTTGTACAAACGTCTGAGTTTTTCTTTCCTCGCCTCCTGCTTTCTGGTGGCTTTGCTGATTTTCTCGTGGTTTCGTACAATTTACTCTCCATTACTACTTATGAGGTAAGATTAATTTACTGATGCGCCTGACCATCTGTGCAAAGGGAAGAATTCACACCTGTGTCAGGTCAGTATTCCTCACAGGTAAAGCAACTCACTGTCACTGTGTGAATATGTGCAGGTTGGTCAGGGGAAAGTTCCAGGGTGCTGCAGCTCGTAATGTTTCCTATTAAAATTGCACCCAGCGATCTAAACCCAAATTTGGTGCTCCGTCCGGTTCTTTTCTGACCCCCACTGAAGGTCTTTTTCTCGCAGTCTTTCTGCAGACCTCTGTTGCAGTTCTTCGGGCGGCGTTTGTCCTTCGCTTCCTCCACACTCTGAGATCCTATCCCTCATCCTCAGCAGGAGTTACTCTAAATACCTCCGGAGGTGGGGGGGGGGTAAAGGGGCGGAGCAGCTTTGGGCTTCTCCATTATCATATCTCCACCGTCGATATTTCCTACACCCACGAGAGAAAGATAGCGCCGCGACTCTGCTGGCCCATTGAAGGCCCCTCTGTCCCTCCACCCGGCTCCCCTCCAGGGAGATCTCGACCTGATTGAAGGTTGCTGGTGGTCTGTCCTGACAGTTCTGCATTATCTCACAAAGCCTTTGGACACAGCAACAGAAAGTGTGCTGAAGGCTCCTCGGAACACCACTAACTGCCCCGACCTTCCCTCGGAGGCCCGGCTCCTGCCAACCAGTAATTGGGAGCAAATGTATGAGGTTTCACAGCAGACTGAGCCGAGAAAATAATGTAGCCGAGCATCAAGGCTGTGAGGGGAAAAAGCAGCGTATTTTTCTCTGTGCTAATATTTAATTACACAGCGGCGTTCATTAGAGGAGCACATTTTGGAGATCCAGGCTAACTGAATCCCCCATTACGTCAAGATCACACAGCTCTGTGCTGGGAAGCTCAGCGAAATGGGTTTTAACGCAGTAAATCTAATAGATCCATATCCTAAACCTCCCAAGTTCAACTTGTGCAACAGCAGAACATATAATCCTGAAATAACAGCACAAAAAAAACAGAGCCCTGAGCTGGAGAACAAGGTGGATGCGCTGCGGACTTCTTAAGATTAACTGAAGCAGACGTGTTTTATTTTTGTTTTCTTGCAAAACACACAAAAAAATAACACAGCCGCTGAAAGATGAGACGCTTTGCGTGCATCGGTGATGTTCTGGCTTTTGCCGGACAGGAGAGCGATAAAAGCCACCGGTAATGTGTTTTATGGATAGACTCAAGATGTCCAACAGAAGATGCTTTTTGCAGCATTCGGTGGTTTACGCGCGAGATCGGAAGGAAAGTCGGTTGAAAATAACTCGGCCTTTCCAGCCCTACCTGCCCTTGACCCCCATCCATGTGTTCTTTCAATTTGCCTCCAGCTCTGCCCGGCTGGATGGAGCGAACATTTCCGCTGGGATTCCATTCTTGGGGTTGTTCCCTCAACCACGTGCTATATAATGCATGAAGGGAGAAGCAGACCAGGGTCAACGGCCAAAACAGATATCTAAAGTTGTCCGCTACCCCCGAGGAGCCGCGATACGCTCTACGGTGTTCGGGTGTCCAGACGGGATCCCTCTTTCCACTGCCTGCGTTCACCCTCCTATCACTCATCTCTCGGTAAAGAGAATCAGAGCTCCGATTTTATTGTAGCTCCTGCTGTTTCATACCAGGTTCCTCGGCGCTTGATCTCTGAGAGCTCCACTTTGTCATTCACATTCACTATTAAATCAGACTTCTGAAGGCCTTTGATTTGCCTGTGATAGCCATTAATTTTTCATGTGTCCGCAGAGATTAATTTGAAAGTGGGGAGTTGTAGCAGACTGGCTCCCTTGGGTGTTACTTCTTCTCTTGTACTGTGGGGATAAACTTACTCCTGCAGAGCAGATTATAAAAGAAAGGAAAAAAATGGGCAAAGTGCTGGGTAAAACAAGCTTGCCGTGAAAGTGACTGTTCTAAAATGTTCCATGAGCTCGGGAACATTCTTAAATTATGCCAGTACGAAAAGAAAGTCATTAAGATGAAAAAGAGAGGAGAAGAAGAGAACGACCGGCAACCGATCGATGAGCTGATTCATAGCGACAATGGACCTTTCAGCAAGGACACGAGTGGATCTGCTCTTGTCTGTGGTCTCCATGAGTCAACACTGATTTGACAGCACTTAAAAACAACAGCTTTGTTTCAGCACTGAGAATGAAGATGAGTGTGAACATGGCCACCAGGTAAAGACACGGAAACAGAGAAGTACTAATGCGAAGGTTCTCCCCATGAAGCGCTCCCCTTTTTAAAACCCCCACACAAGCACAAGCGGGGGGGTCTCCCACATTGAGCACCGAGGACCTATCTTGAGGAGAGCCTTCTCACCCCCGAGGAGACCAACTTACAGAAAGAATCAACAACCAACTTTGCACAGCTGTCCCCTGTCTTCCTGCGACGTGGCAGGTGACTCCGGGAGGCAGATTCCAGAGAAAGGTAGAGGTACGGAGAGGTGGAGCTGAGTCAAGCTTTAGTGCCCAACCATACAGCCTGTAGGAAAGCGATTCGATTTTGGAAGGAGGATCAAAGAGTCTGAGGCAGGTAGGGTCTGAGCCCATGTTGAAGGAAAGCATTACTTCCACGTGGACAAAGGTTGTTTCGGCACCCTGAGCCACCGATGAGTTTGCAGCGACTTCCAGGACGTCTTTCTCTCCTCTCATGTCCGTGCTATTCGCACCAATGACCTCGGATATCACCTGAATCGCATTTCAGACCTTCTGAGTGGGACTTCCATTTATTCAGAAAAACTTGATTTTCCTCACCGTGTGCACCAAATAAAGCCAGAACTCTCAGCGGAACCGCAAATGACGAGGCTGAGTTTAGGTATTCTTGGACACCTCAGAAGAAGTTTTGATGGTCTTGAAAAAACAGCAGTGCTTGGAAGCATTGCATGAAAAAGAAGAAGCGGATGATCACAGCCAGATGGAGGGAACTGATCACAGTCATAATGGAGGGGCCTCCTGTTGAATTCCGAGCTGTATTTGTGGTCACCAAGAGTTGGGGTTCAGCAAGTCTCACACTGTTAGCAATTGCATTGCAATCCATGACCATGAGTCAGAAGGGCAAGTTTATATCGGTACTGTATGGTAACGCTGGGTAGTAACCATACTAATGTCAGCGACTGCAACATGCGACTTAAAACTTCTTCTACTTGCGGAAATGAACCAGGTGTCGCCAGGAAACCCGGTGTTAAAAATTCTTAGCGTGAGAAGAGGAGAAGTCCTCACCCCATTATTTCCACCCTTCTGACAGGTACCGGCAGCGGTGGCAGACTTGCTAAAAGGTGAGATGATAGCTTGGTGTCAAGTGATGCTGAGGCTCCCGCTGGAGGAGCTCTGGGTCAAGTTAATTAGCCTTCAGATGCAAGCTCATCTGAAGGCTCAGGGTTGCTTGCTGTGCCCTAGCCTGAGGATGTAAGCAAAAAAAAAAATCAATAATATTACAGGCGAGGTTTTAATGGAAAGCTGCTGATGACCTCTAGCTGGGCTGATGATTGTTTTTCCATGAAAACAGAAGAACGAAGACTTCCGGAGAGAGAGACAGAGCGCGGCCTGTATTCATTACGGCCGGGTGAACTTTGTGGTCGCCCTCGCTCCGAGCGCAGTTAAACCGGCGTCGACAAATTCAATTAACGCAACAAAGAAGGTCAAAAATCATAAACCTACGGCCGTTTCTGGCGACACGAAAGAAGGCGCAAAGGGGAAAAACAAATCGGGACGGCGCAAGCAAATACAATTTAAAGTTTGCTTTGGCGGCTGTTTTTTACACAGTGCGGTTCCGGAAGGAACGGCAGTTAACCCCCGACCGAGGGTCACTACGCCTCATTCCCCTAAAATGACAAGATACTCGGCGGCCGGAAATCGCGAACAGGTTTCGTCGACAACGTGCCACTATTTGCTTTTGTGTGCCTGGTGAAGCAAACAAAGAGAAATCCTGCAGCTCCGAGGTCTTCCTTTTCAGCGGCTTTCCAGACAGCGCTCTGATTAACTCTCATTTGAACAATCGGCTCTTCGGTTCGAAAGCGGCGGGATGGGATCCCATTGTTCTGCGAGACGACTGGAAAGAGATACAGCGGAGCAGCCGTCTGCCTGTGCCCGAATAGCCCGAGCAAGCAGTAATGGGCCCGGAGATGCCGTTTACGGCGGTTGCGGAAAAACACTGCTATACGTTGCTGGCTTTGCGCAGAAAACAAATGGAATCGATTTGCGCTCCTGCCACGGCCTTCCCGCCTGAGCCCTGTGCACCAGCCCCAAGTCTCGGAACAAACAGCTGGACGGGAGGACAGGAACTCGCGTTTCCCACGGCCGGCGCGGCGAAATCTCTCAAGCAGCCCATCGGCCCCGAGTCGGATTCCTGGACTGTGAGACCACGCGAGGTCCATCTGCGGCCAGGAACTAAGCAAACGCCGCTACGGAAACTCCCGCAAGGAGACCTTTCGTCTAATTTCAGGAAGCTTTCCGAGCCCGGAGACAAACCGGGCACAAAGCCGTATTGTTGTCCGCGCAGCTGTGCGTCCTGCCAACACGCAAACATCAGTTTGGAGAATCAGAGCTGTTTGTAAACTGTAACAGGAATCCGGCTCAAAGGGAAACAAGAAACACTGGAAAGGCCTTAAAACAAAAGAGAAGAACAAAAGCCAAAGCGGTATGCGAACAGAAACCGGACGAACTAAACCTGAGCCATATGTGGCCATCATTTCGGTTTATTCAGCCGTAGCTGCTGATGAAGACATCGCCCCGCGTGTTTACTCAGTCCAGTAAACATCAGAGTAATGGCTCTGATCTGCTCCTGATCTCTTGCAGGAATGGTGGCCCAGTGGGAGCTCTGCGCTTCACAGACTGCCCGTAATGTGCCATAATGCATCTGGCTTTGTGCTGTGGATACGGCCGCTTCGATGCGGCGAGCTGTGCGGAAACGGCCTCTGGAGTGTGTCGACTGAAAAAAGGGAACTGGACGGAGCTGCTGAAAGAAGGACAGAGCTCTCGTTTCCTTCTTGCCGACACCAGAGTGCAAAATCCCCCTGTCCTTGAACCGAACCGCGGGCCACATCCTCAGCAGCTCAGCCCCCGGCTCCGGCCCCGGCCTCACCTTCCTCTCTCCCTCGATGACCGTGATAGGCACTGAAGTGGCAGGCCACCTGCTTCTGGGAGGGACCGGCCTGTCACAGCTCCACAGCACGATGATCTGGAAACAAGTGTCGGTGTAGCGTTAGGCTCAGCAGCGCTGCCTTCCCGCCCCACCGTGTTTCTGATGTTTAATTCCAGGAGGAACTTCACGGTCCGACATCTCTCGACTGTCAGTAACAATTATTTGGCATCGAGCAAAAAGGACCGCTGAAATAAACTTCTACAGTTTTCTTTAAATGAATGTCAGAATTGTAAAAACAAGAACGTTGCAGAAAAAAAAAAAACCTGTCAGTGTGGAATATACTGTTAGAGAACAAAACAATTTATTTGCTCAAATGCCTCATTTTTCAACAATAAATGCCAGCTGCGGGCATGAATAAAATTGCGCTTGAGGGGCGACAAGGGCGGATCCTCACATTTTTGTCACACCAAAATTCCAGCGAAAACTTCAGTCATCAGCTAGGGCTCGGCTGCGACAGGAAAGGACAGTTTCATTCCGCAGGCGAGCTCCGAGGACCTGCGTCATGTCTCACCTGCGCGCAGAACTTGGACTTGGCCACAGCGATGATCAGCTTCACCACGGGCTGCAGCTGTGACTGCAGGGGCGTCACGGCCTGGACGACGGCGGTGAACTCCTGAGATGGGCTTTTACCTGGAGGAGGGAGGCGAGATGCGGTGCCGTCAAGGCGACAGGTACCCAGGAGCCCCCCGCACAGAGCCGCTGACGACAGGGAGCTTCTCTAAAGAGCTTCGCTAAAAGCTTTCCGATCAATCTCTCTGACACAGGCGGTGAACTCGGCACTTCACGAGTGCTGTTCGTTTTTTAAAACCTTTTAAAAAACCGAGGGCAGGATGGTTCAATTCCCCAGCAGGCGGCCTGTTTTTCGGAGGATTCCGGTTTGCCGAAACACAGGGTTCGCGCGTTAACCTGGGGCTGCAGAAATGCACTGGAGCACAGGGGCCAGCAGGTGGCGTAGTGGTTAGAGCTGCTGCTTAGCAATTGAAGGAACTTGGTTTGGATCTTACTAGTGCTCTGGTGTCCTTGATCAAGGTACTTAGCCTCAATTAATAGTGTAAGAATATGCCGGTCTATCATAATAAGGTTATTATTATAAAGTAAGCTATTATAATAGGGTCACTGTTAACTGTCTAATATTGTAAGCCAACTTGAACAAAGTTGTCAGTTAAGCCATATTTAATTATAGTTAAATTAATAATACTGCCCATTCATGTAAGAAATAACATGTTTCCAGTATGCACTGATTTAGATACAATCCATGCCTATACGTTATATTAATCTCCCGAATCGGAATTTGCTGGAAAAATTCAGGCCCACCAGATGCTTTCCTACTGACTGATGGTCTGTGGCAGTGTGTATTTATGTACTCGCATCCAAATTGCCCCAGAATGGAGAGGAACATATAAATTCCTCCGATTTTTTAATGCGACTGAGGCAAGACCAGCGTGTTTGCATAAACACGCACAACCCGATACGCCGCGGAACATTTGGAAATGCTTACGGCCTGATTTCGCTCTCACCGCCGAGTGCTGTTCTCCTCCCTGCGATCAATCATGTCCGTGCTGGGCTGCGGGAGAGCACGGGACACGCGTGGGGTCGCTTGAGCAGTGTGGCGCAGGGGTGACGGGAGGACTGCTGCAGTCCGCGGCGCTGGATGATGTCTATTTAATGCACTGGAGACTCCCTGCATGCCGCACGTGGCTTTTAACGTGGCTTAAAGAGGATTTTGTGGCGGTCAGCTCGTGGAGTCGCGTGAACGCGAGCGCCAGTGTAAGTGGAGCCTTGGAAGATCACATCCCGTCTATTATTCTTTAACATTCACTGTCCTCTTATAGTTCTTTATGTGCTTGAAGCACTTCCAGTCAAAATTGCTGCGTCTTTGTGGGTTCCCTTGGTTGGGTTCAGAATTAGTTTTGGTTTATTTATGGAAACTAATTCTCTTATCGCATATTACTCATAGATCACTAGGACACACTAAAAAGCATCAGTAAGATCACAAAAAAATGCCTGTTTTACCGCTTTGTACACTTAAAAAACACTGCCATTTGCTTGCGGTTTTACACAACTCCCCCATTTGTGCAGCTGCCAGTTTCCGAAACAGTTTAGGTTAAACGCCAGCTGGTCCCCTACAGTCCTTAACCTGTGTGCTGCCTGATCCCCAAAGTGACTGAGAGGGATTTTTTCAGCTGAACACAAAGACGTTCCTATTTTCTTTTATTTGCCTTTTCAGTTGTAATCCTTAAGGTTCATAATAAGCAAAGTAAAACTGCTGTCAGCCTCTTTCACTCTCCTGTGGGCCACACCTGCTCATAATATAAAGAACGTATCAACAGCATGTAAAGATATTGGCAGGTGGATGTGATTTCAGCATTACAACAGCAGGAGGGGGTGATTTGGGAGGTGAGCTGACGTGAGCCTACAACCCCCGTGCCGATTCCATCCATCACCGGCGAGGTCACCCCTGTGGTTTGCAAGTGTGATCCAGTCGAATGGCGATTTTACTTCACCAGTGCAAAATAGTGGATGAAAATGGGGGGGAGCTACTCCCCAACAAAGCTGTCGCAGCCCAAAACAGTTAGAACCCTCACCAGAACCAGCAACCACAGCGAAGCTTCTGTGTTTTTCGGGTTCTCCGGCGGTTTTCTGGTTCACTTTTTCATGTTGTGATGGACAGGTTTTGCAATGACAGTAAAACCCTTAAATCGAGTACTGAGCCTTGGAGCAAAATCAGAACTGAAAGACAAAACCCTCTGTTTAACCTGAACATTTCAGTCTGCTAAAAAATTACTGAATGGTTACAGCATCTCGCATATCCTGTCGGGCACTGTGGCCACTTTAATATGGGGTATAGTATGCAAAAAAAATAAAATAAATAATCAATAAAGAAAATATTTGACATGTGTTATTAAAGAGGTAAACAAACCAATAAAAGCAAAACTCAAGAATATTCTTTACATAAGGGCAGCAGTTAGGGCCACCGCCTTACAACCGGGAGGGCCCCGGTTCGAATCTCTCGATCAAGGCGTTTACCCCGAATCGATACAGTAAATACTGTATTTTTCTGCATGGTAAAAGGGTAAAGCCAATATGAAAAAAGAGAACAAGAATAATTTTAATTTGCCAGATATTTCAGTGCTGAAAGTGAATGGAGTTATGAAAATATTTCCAGACTACAGGATGAGAAATGAACCCAGTTTAAATCCTGTTCTTCCACTAAATAATGGGAAGTAAGAGCGATGCGGTTTGCGTGCTGCAGGAAATGACAACAGTTAATTTCCTGAGGAAGAAACAGCGCCGGTTTAAGCCTGCGGTGAGACTCGGGTGTCCCCAGGAAAGCGGGCCCGGGCCATCCATGCATCGGAGTCACTGCTTCAGCTGAACTCTGCTCCCCCGGGGCCTTTCGTGCCACTGATCTAACTGATCACGTGCTTCTCGTGTTGTGCTTTTCCGTGTTTAAAAGCGGTTTTAAGAACAAATCCTTGTACCTTGCGCATGCATATTTCATCGGCAGTGCTCAGCCAGTGCCTTTCCACAGCGGACTTTAAATTGCCCACTTCTGCAGATGCGAATGTACCGGAATAATTTGGGGAATGTAACCTCAGCACAACCATGATTTACCACCTGGGGTTTGAACTTGCAACCATCTGGCAGCCAACTCCATCCACCGACGCCATAATACCGCGCCGCTGCCTTTGTGGGAAAGACGCAGACTTGCCGCACAGCTCCTTTGTGGTCTGAGCCATGAAAAAACCGAGCTCTCGTGGCCCAAGTCCAATTTTCAAATGCACAGCATTCAAAGGAGGAGCGGATGAGGCCCATCTGCTGCGAGAAACTCAAAGCCGGCGTTTCCAGTTTCGGTTCCTCCAGATTAATAACCCAGAAAGAAAACAAAGAAGCTAATTGGCCGTAGGATTCCTCCAAGTGACCCCTGATCCCTGGTAGAAAATCAGAAATGAAAACAACGGGGGTTTTATATACAAATTTTGTGATCCGACCTTTTAAACAAATCCTGTCCCAGTGCGGCATCTGGCGCACGACAGTTCTTCCTGGGAACAAACGGCAACAGGAAACTGGACATGAACACAACAGCACAGCGGCATCTTAGGTGCATTCGACTTACAGGCAACCCCCGGGTTCAACGTGAAAAACATCCAGTCTATGCAAAAGGTATGCGAAACGCTTCTGAAAGCCGCACACCACCTGAGTGAGGGAGCCTCACGAACCTTCTCACAGACCCACGGAGGCTTCTCAACGGGCCCACGGGCACCCGCAGAGACCTCTCAGTATCTCCTGCTTCCCACTTCACCCGTGTCTTACAATTACTGTGCTGTGACCGTATTAAAGAGAGAAATATTTATCAAATGAATAGTGGGAATCTACAAAGTCCAGATTCTGTCCTTGTAAACCAAAGAAGGGGTTTTAAACCAAACTTTAAATTAATTTAGAATTTAGTTTCAGTGATGGGTTCACTTGTTAACTCATACAACGGAGTGTCGGTAGACTTCTGTACAAATAAGACGGCCGTTACTGTGGTGCGTTTGAAGGACTTAGAAAACGTTCCTAATGAATTGGCAATGCAGGAGCTGAGTCTTGTTTGACAGACTTGTTTCCTGACATCCTGTCGATGCCTGGCAGACCTTAGCAGGATCTCCTGATGCTCCCACCGGTGACGACAACGAAGAGGAACCAACTCACCGAGTGCGGCATAGTAGAAGGGAAATGCTGCTGGGTCAGAGGAGAAGCGCGGCAGCACGTACAGCCCCCCGGGCTCCATATTCCACATTAACTTGTTCCGGGACACGTGCGGGCGGACTCGGTCTTGGATTATCTGGGAACGACAACCGCAGCAGCGGCAGCGATACTGGCATTAACGGAGACAGCGTGTGGGCCTCATCATCTCTCCTTCACAAGACCCAGACACGGGTGGCCCCGGTTTCCTACATCCCTCATGGACAACTGGAGCATTTTCACACAAAGTGAACCTTTTGAAACTACTGGCCTGCGTTGTTTTACCATTGCCTCCCTTTTTAAAAAAAAAAATACAGAGGAGTGAACGAAGAGCTACAAACCAAATTGAGAGAGATGTTAAACACCAGTAAGACTAAACATCAATATAATCACTGATTTCTCAAGCGAACAAAGACCAGAACAGCCAATGAATGATACAAACACACAGTTAAAGATTTTTAACCACAACAGATGGATCGCATCAATCATGGTTTGTTCTAAAATCAGACCCGGAGCCCCGTCCTTGTGTCTCTGTGGCTCGCAGCACAGCTCAAAGTAGTTAAGCATATTTCTGCTTACATCTATATAATTAGTATAGACAATTGCCGCAGCATTTAAAATGGAGCAACAAAAGCAGGAATTCAAGTTGGATCCAAGAGTGGGCGGCAGTGGCGGTGGTGGTGGTGGGGATTCAAATCAAAAACTGTTTAGCCACATGTTCAGATCCTCTGTGATGCTGATGGGTGAACATCTGATGGATGTTGTGGTGGTCCTCTGAAGAAAATAGTGGCTTCCAGGTAGGTCTGGCAGGCCCCAGCAGACAGGGATCTCCTACACACTCTGATCAGAGGCTTCAAAAAGCACGCACCATTTCTCAGAAGCGAAGTTACCAGCACATGCCACCATCCATCATGTTTCTGTCAGACACGTTCACTCTCTGAAGCTCCTCGTGCTCAGTTCGTGTTCATCAGGTACACGGTGGATGGACTGAAGTCAGGAAACATATTAAGACATTCTGGTTCATTTAACCTGTGGATGCAGGAGATGGATGCAAAGCAACTGAATCTTCCGCTCGATAAGCACTGCACAACATTGTTCTCAGGGGGGTCTTCCAGGAAAATATGCGGCTTGTTGAAGAAAAAAAAACAGCCAAGAGGCCAAAAGAAGACAAGGGAAATTCTTTTCTTGCCTTTTTGGGCGATTACTTTGCATTTACAACCAGAAAATGATTTCTTCCCCGGAAGGTGGGGGTGGACAGAAGAGACTCCACAACCCCCCCCCCCCTTATGTTGCGAGTCAACAGGAAGTGGCTGTTGTCCTCAGCCGATCTGCACAATGCGAATGCCGCAGAACAGAGAGTTCTGTCACACTTAATCGAGCCGCTTCAAGCCGAGACTCCAACTTCAAAAAACTTTTTGGCTAACAAGAGTCGCTTTTAAAATATTAAACAAAATTTTATTAATTTAACTTTTCTGAATTACTGCCTATTATAAACCCGGTGCTGTTTGATCACCGAGTTGAGCGATGCACCTCATAGCTACGTGTCCATCTGGCTCATGAGTTCCTCCAAAGCAACCAAACAAAAAGTTGAAAAGACAACATAAGGCGTGCAGTACATGCGAAAGGAAGGAATCTGTTAACACACATCAAACAGAAGAGGCAATGCCCTGGGGGGGGGGGGGGGGCATTTAACTTTAAAAAAAGGAAAAAAAAGTACACAGAGAAAGGAAGAATTTTGGAAATGATGGAAAGTTAAAAACAAAGCAAACAGCACTACATCAAAATGACTTCCATCAGGGTCATTACGTATCTCCAGCCTTGGTGATCATTGTTATGGGTCATTGTCTTTTTGTTTTTGTAGCTCTGCTTCTGATATATACAATGCAAATAATTTTGACTATTTGTGTAAAATAAATGGCTTAATATGGCTGAGGTTTCTTAGCCGACTTTAATGACTTGAAAGTGGTGTCGACCTCTTGCTGACGCAGGACTGGACGTGATGAAAGACTTGGACTCAGACTTGAGCTTCAAAAGCCTGGGCTTCATCTTGACATCCTTGGACTCACACTTGGATTGGTCACTCCAGCGTCAACTTAGCCCTCAGTAACCCCTCAGTAACTTTGGACCGCAGCAAAAGTGACTCAAATCCAAAGTTAAGGCCCTGGCTGTAATGCAGCAGAGCAGCACCTAATTTGCTTCTCAGTCGACTGTCCTTCACATGCAGTTGCTTGATGTCCAGCCGGTGGAAAGAGTGAGTAGAAATACTGGGTGTGATCAGGGAACCTCTTCAAGGAGGTTGACTTTGAAGAACCTCCCACGCCTTTGATGTCCTGAGATGATGGCCTGAGAATCCGGAGGCACAGCGGAACACGCCATGCCACAGACTGGCAAAATTAAGCGCTGATGCAACTCAGATCAAATGGGAAACAAAGGAAGGAAAAAACACTGAAGAGTCCGGTGGGGCATCTTGACGGTCTGCTGTAAAAAAGTCTTCTTCTGTAAAAGAAACTCACACGGTACCAGCGTGACTAAAGTAAAATTCTGAAAGAGTAGGAATGCAAAAAGACCGAATCCACGTCGATGATGCAGTTTTAGCGAGCTTCTTCAACCACTCTGCAGAGAGACGAGACGAGTTGGGACTGAGGAGTGATCGGAACCCGAACAGATGGTGGAAGCTCCAGCCAGGGTAAAAGGGTGCTCCACAGCCTTGCGGGATCAGAGGAGTGCTAGGCACCACCTGGTGCTCGACCTCTTTGGCTGATAACGCGAGACTGCGACGGTCGGTTTGACAGTAACTGCGATTCGTTCCTGTTAGGTATGTTAATCCACCATTAACTTCAGGGTTATAGCCTCATCTAAGGCTGCTGTCTTTATTTTGACCCCCACTAAAGATTCTCCCCTGGATTAAATTCCGGCACCTGCAACTTTCCTAAAAAGGAAAAGCTCTCTCAGAGCTTTTGAGTCAAAGCCACAGCGCAACAAGTCCATCTTCTTTACCAATGACTTCACCTCAAATACTTTTGGCCCAAATGATAGAAATCCAAAAACAGGAGAGAAATGAGGAGGCAGCATCCTGCTCCTGTGCATCCAGGTAACGCGAAACATGAGGTGAAGGTAGACCGGACACATGAAAAAACCTGCTGAGTCTACCACCCATTTCCACACCCGACTGAAGCCCACCGTGACCTGGCCATCCGTCGCCCCTCCCCGTCCCTTTCCCTGCTCCAGACGAAGAACTCTTTAAATGGAGACACTTACCTCCAAAGTGGTTATCACTATTTTAGCTACGGAGGAAAAATAAGCATCCCAGAGGAACTGGGTCTGTTGCCTGAGTGCCAATATTTTGTCGTGGTCCACTGATCTGGCAATTGATGGAACCTGGAAGAAAATGGGAGAAATTAAACCGCGAGGTGGCTGTTTACAGGAAAGATGCGATTATGAGACACCTCAAGTACCATTAGGAGATAATCCGGCACACTTACCTCAGTCCCATTCAATGTTATTACAAAAACAAAAGTGTGTCCGTGGTGCATCAGCACACACACCCTCGCTTTACCACGTTCCTCCATCCCATTCATCAGTTTGTTTATGGGACTCATGTCACCAACCTTGGGAGAAGAGCAAGACACCTTCACTGTGAAGGGAACCCCGTAGGTGAACCCGTTTGTGAAAAGTGAAAGGGTCTAAGACTTCCTGGGCCCTGAACCGACCCCACAAACAGAAGGGAAATCATCACCGACCCTTCAGCACAACCATGCAGTCGGTTTCAGGGAATAAGAAAGAGAACCGGATGCACGACCACATTCTGAATACATCGATCGTTTGTATACGTGCAACTTGTTTCACAAGAGAAATGGGGAGCACTTGGATTACGGCCCTGGTAAAGACACTGGGCTGCAGTGGTACCAAAAGGTTTTAATAAACACAGACGCAGGATATAAATAACCGAAATTGAATCACACCCCCCCATTAGTGTTCATGTGTGTCTCCCTGGTAGGGGAATAGGCCTCTCTGCATGTTGTGTCAGTTGCTGAAGTTCATCCCTCAGAATAATTGAATGTAATGAAATTCCCATCTCCCAGCAGGTGCAGCAACTCAATTGCAATATAGAATTAGGGTTTTATCCTGCCCGAAAGCCACTCTCGCCTCCCCTCGTGGATGGCTTCTCGGCGCCGGGGTGGAGGACTCCACGCGGACACAACAAACCCAATTAATTCCCAGAACACAACAGAGAACGCAATCTGAGGCTGTAATTAAATAACCTGTTAACTCCATGCAAAGAATGAAAAAATAATGCAGTGCAACGCTGTACCTGGACCCCTCCAGCAATCCATTATTATATCTTTTAATGACATTAACTATTTCATCCACGACAGCTACATTTTCTTGCCAATTTTTAGCCCTCGTGTTGAGAACGCACAGCATTTTTCTCGCACTCTTGGCTGCCCTTGGCCTAACGGAGTTTGCCGACATTAACTTATGGCCCCAGAAAGAGGAAAAAGCACCGCATTGTGTTATGCGGGTCCATCAGATCAATTTGGAGAAATTCAAACTGCAAAATGAAATACGTTCGCTCGGGCTTTGGATGGGTCTACTTTCGCATCAGGCGCAAATATGCAATTAAGGTGTTTAAAAAAGTAAAATGCAAGTATATTTTCAGCACTGCTGGAAACATAACCGACGAACAACCGCGCAAGCAGCCTCGACAGATTCATCATTTTCCGAATCACGCTCTTATCGGATTGTTATAAACGCTCAAATTTTCGTCGCGATTCTCGCACTTTAATGCCCGAGATTCTTTCAAAAACTCGTCCGAGCTTCGCTGGGGTCGCGGCGGCGGTGAATTCAGTCTCCGGCCGAGCAGCTATTATCGAGCGTCCGCGCGGGCCATCCTTTCCGGCGAGAATCTCAGACGCCGGTGGTCAGAGCGACGTCCGCATCGCAGCGATACGTAGTTATAATTAGCGATGAAATACTTTCAGGAGGGCGACTTTGTTGCCAGGCGAGAAGAAACAAAAGCATGAATGGTGCCCATTCGGGGCTGTATAATCACAAATAATTACGGGCCGGAATTAAAGCCATTAGCTGCTTTTAATATTCCCGTCTTTGTTAAATGTGACTGTCGAACACAAATCAAATCAGAAGCGCATTGTTCCACACATGTATTTATTAACGCCCTGAGATGTGATTTCCATGGCTCTCTGATTTGTTCCAAGGTCAGCGGATGGAAGCTGAGCTCTTATTAATTGCTGTAATTTCCAAAAGTGTGAAGGGCTGCGGGGGGGCTCAGATCTCTTACTGGATTTCTTTCCATTATTTCCTCACATCTCCCTTCTCTTTCCCTGTGTCGTATTTAATTTTCTCCTCCACTTTCATTCCTTTGGTGACATTTCGCCCCTCGTATCTCAAGACCCCCATTTTGCCACATTAATTTCTCGCCACCTTGAAGCCACGAAAGGGCAGGGAGGCAGCTGCTGCTATTAGGTTCAGTAATTAAAGAATATAAATATCATACATCTTTTGGGGTGTAATGGGGGGGGGGGGCTGAACTGGAAATTCCACACGACGGATCCCCCAGCAAATGCTAGTCTGCAGCCTGGTTCCGCTGTAGATGTCCAGAAAACACCTCCCGTCATTAGCAGAGGACAGAAGTCAGAGGTCGGCATCTTCGAGAACCTCTGCTCCTCCCTCCGCCCAGAGTTACTATGTAAGTTGAAAAGAACCCTTTCCTTGCCAGATGCAAATAATAAGAATGCTTTTGAGTCCTCAGCTAGTTACTGTAACACACACACACACACACAAATTACAGCTGCCCATAAACATACACTGAGTCACACAAAAATTTAGCCATACACAAGGCTGCCACAAAAAGAGCACAGAATAGCAAGTATTTGCTATCAAAATCAGGACTGCGCAGTAAATGATGGAGTTAATGGGGTAGCAGGTGATCTTGTGGTCAGCGGCATCGTCTGGCAATCGGAGGACCCAGGTTTAAAGTGGGGAAGTGGGCAGCAGGACCCTAACCCTCAACTGCTCCAGTAAAATTTACCCTAACCCTGTAAATGGGTAAATCACTGCAAGGAGCCAAGAATACAACAGCTAAATTTCTGAATGCAATTTTGTCCCTGAAAATGTGTCGCCGTAGACATAATAATGTGCTCCCAACCCATCTGAAAACACCCATATAACTTTCAACCCATGACTTCGGCATGATAAACCACTCCAAACAGCAGTTACCCAATTAGAAAATGCTTACAAACATAATAAATTACAGTCCTACTTAAGGTGCAGCTATTTTGTACAGTTTTGTCAGTAAAAATAGATTTTTATCACTTGTCTCGGTTTTTCTTGTTCTTTTTTCCCCTGCTACAAACATTCTAACATAGTGCATTCAAATTTTTCGCACCGGCACTTGTTATTGAAATGCAGCCTTTGCCACTTCCTCAAATGCCACAGTTGTCGGTCCTCTATTAATAATTGTTGTGCAGATGTATTTACTGCATATGAATATGACCTTTACACATTTAAGGAACTAATATCGTGTCCTATAATCACTCAAGAGTCCGAAGCTCTTATGTATTCAGTGATGCTTTCAGGCTATATTGGCTTCTTTAGTCACAGCACAGATCAGCTGCTAAGCCAAAAACACCTGTAACGTTTGTGACTGGTTTGCAGGACAAGAGGAGGCTTTCTTTTTCTCAGTGCTTTATTCTTTTAAATTGGGCAGCAAGGGATTGGGGAGGAAGCCATGACGGCCGTGTGTTTGTTGGTCGTATGTAAGCACAGCGTGCAGTAGGAGAGTGGGTTGTGTACAACGGTGTGTGAACGGTTCTGTACCTGAAGTTAGGCCCACATGTGTGTTCTGTCTCCTTGAGTGCCGCAATGTTCTACTGCTGAAAAGGCCTGAAAGATGCCAAAATCTAAACCTCTACAGACTAAATTTGCAAATATGCAAGGCAACAAAAATACGCTGTCTCCGCATGAAGACGATCATAGAGAAGACCCCGACATCTCCTCATAGACGGAAAACCCGCAATTTGCCCCACACAGCATGAAATAAAGAAGGAAGTCACTGTCATCGCTCTTTACAGCACGCTGACACGTGACAGCTCACCCAGATTCAAGTAAGCATCTGTCAGTCTAGCGGGCGCTGTATCCGAAAAAGGCCGGCTGCATACCTGCAGCAGGAGTCTTTCGTCCCCGATGATGCCTGCTTTGCTCCAGTCGATGACCTCAGAGAACGGCAACTCCCAGCCATTGCTCAGCAGCACCGGGATGCACGCCGCCTCAAGGAAAAGAAAGCAGTGGCAGTAAGTGGTTATGCACAGACTTGGGGAACAAAGTTGGAGATTTTATTCCCTGAAAGGGTTTTGCTGCTCTAACTATTGAGTGAGATAATTGACCTGAACTGCTTCAATAAAACTGCATCAACAAAATATCCAGCTGTATGAATGCATCTTCATCCACGGCTTGTTTGTCATTTAGTAAAGTGCGATAGGAAAAGCGGCGCAATAATAAAAATAAGAGACAATGTGGGGAGGAGATGGAGGTTGGAGTGCCATTTCACTGTCTCTTTACACTATTGTGTGTTCAGTCCATTTAATGGTGATGTTTTTCAGAGCGATTAACATTCACCGTGCGATCGCAGCTACGAATACCGCACGTCCGCGGTCACACTAAACTCCAACTAAACAAATAAAACCAAAGAGAAGAATTGACTGCTGTAAGCATTATGGCTGGTTGCTAATATACAAACACACGCATTAGAAATGAAATAGGGGAAAAAATCTATTTGGCATTTTTTGGAAGTTGTCCCCCCCCCCCCATCCTTATGGCCTTGATAGTGAAATAATTGCAAACCAGCGCGCTCCTTTGTTTGCAGATCTTTGTTGGGGAAAGTGCACATGTTTGAATAATGAATGACCTTCCCTGGGTTTCACATTCGCTTAATATGCTGCTAAAGCATATGTGCAGGACCTCCACGCTCTGATGTGAGTCTTCTTAATTTCTGCAATGGCTGCACTCAAGAACTCACTGGAACTCATTATTACTGAAAAAAAATGATGTGTGCAGAATTTCAAAATAGCACAGTTGCAGGAATTTGGTGTAATAAGTTGCTGTGAAAGAGACCGGGTGGTTGCCAGATACTTCTCGATAGCTGTTCATCTCATCTGGCCTCGGACCTCATATCTCATGCGCAACACCACAGCAGGACACAAAAAGGCAGCACCAATGTCACTATATGTACAGCAGTAGTCATAAGTTTGAGCACATTCACAGCGTCTTGCGTCCAGGCCAGCCATGTAAGTTGAATGAAGGACCGGCCAAGGATTCATAATCCTGAAAATGCTGTGAACCACGCTGGTTGACATTTTCACAGAGTTTTTACAGACCCCTAGCTGTGCAGTCAGTAAAAGCAGCACAATGAAGAGCATTCTCAATTTATGTGGCTCCCTCCTCCCACATGTCTTCCGCCTACTTTGGCTTTGGACCAGCTCACTTCATATTTTGCCCCATTGCTCCATAATACTTCCACTCCTCAAATGTCCACTTTGCATATTTTTAAGCCCAAACATCCCTGGTTTCATGCAGATGCACTCAAACTTTTGACTCTGTATGTCTTCAACATGTTAGCTGGATTTGTCCCGAGGTCAGTCCTAGTTGAGTGTATGTCAAAACACCAAATGTATATTTTTGAGCAGAGCTGAGTGGCAGACAATGATAAAGAGCAGCAGGACAGTCTGCTTGGGTCATTTCATTACCGCAGGTTCCCCACGAGGCCGACAGCACTCATCGTTCCTCGTAATTTGTGTGAACAAATACGGCAGGGCCTTCATGCATGTAAAAACATTTGACCTTTAATTTTAAGCACAAAGCAGAGAAAAAAATATGCCCCAGCAGAAGCGGTGGGGTCATGGAGCAACAGCGGGTGAAAAAGCTGTGGCTGACCGGGTCACCGTAGCAGGGTGGCCCGCAGCCCTCTGGCTAAACTGCTAAATGACAAAGGAAAAGGAGAGAAGATTAGATTCTGAGGTGAGACACGGACGAAGATTTTCATTTTAATCTGTAAACTGCGGTGAACTGGCATCCCATCCAAAGTATGGCTCACAGCCTGGTGCCTGGTGATGCCAGGTACGCCTCTTGACTGCCACGACCACGACCAGGGTAAAGCAGTGACGCATAATAGGTGGAGAGATGGATTTTAATCTTTGATGCCCATGTGGCCAACATTTCCTGGCCTGCAGCAGGCGAGGGAGGTGGCCTGATGTAAAGCAGCTGTTCACATCAGAATTAACCAAAGGGAATGAATAGCGCAAACAGGCCTACAGGATCCATCCAAAAAACGTACGGCACTGCTGCAACCCGCCTGCAACGCCAAGTTTTCAGGCCCTGTTTTCTCTTAGCTGAGCGAATGAAGAAGAGCGAAAGGGGAAAGGAAAGTCCAACAAAGTGTGCGGCGGGTCCGTCCGCTGTTTCTTCATTTGTAGCGGCTCTCAGAGGACCATGTGGCTGGGGGAATTTATGGAGACATTGATGCATTGGAGAACAAAGACCTCAGGAAATCCATTTTTTTCCACAGAAGAACCACATGCCAAGGGTGTCGGGCGTGAGTCTGTGTACAGCAAACAGCCAAACCAAATTTAGTCCATTTTGTGGTCCCCGTGTACATGTGGCACCACGCAAAGTGCATTGGTCCATCGAACAGGGGTCTGATACGAAGGAACGGCATGACAAATTGAGGTGCAGAAACCGCAGGAGGAAATGCTCAACGTGACTCAGTTCACTGTTTCAGCTCAGCTCTCGACTGTCTCAAGAACATGAAATGACAGCAGGAGCACATTTGCATTTATTTACGTATTCACTTTTCTCCGGTCTGACTTACAATAGTAAGCCACTCAAAAAGATTTACCCATTTTAAACAGGAGGGGGATGTTTTACTGCAGTAGTTCAGGGTAAGTAACCTTGGTCAGGGTCCTACCTTGGGGGGGAAGGCCTTGCACTTCCAACCCTAGTCCAGACGCGAAAGCTTTAGCCACTATGCCATCAACTGTACCAGGTGGGCTTTGTATTATTTCCTTTCAGTCTAAGAACCTGGGACGTTGAATTCTGCTCCTCCTTGGTGCACTCTTTAGCACGGTACTTACCCCACGTATTATTGACACTGGACACAAATGCACCAGACTGCAGCAGCACTTGCACTTCAGAGCAGATACCAGCAGAAGATGAGCGCACCAGAGTGTGGAAACACACGGTGTGCGGAAATGTGCCCAGGTCTGACGTTCTGAGCCTGCAGATGGCATAAACTGATGCAGTAAAAATTACCCTGCTGCATAAACGGGTAAATCGTTGTAAGCAGCTTAGTGTGTAAACCTAACCTTATAAGCAGCCTAGGGGAAAGGTCTCAGATAAATACATTAATATTTATCTGGAGAAAAAGCAGAAAAAAGTGCCTAAAGAAAAATGTTTCTAAAGAATGAATAAACAATTGGCAAAACCAAGGTCCAGATTCAAGAAAACAACATTTTATAAAAGTGCCTCGGGATGGCACTAAAAAGTGTCAAGTGCAGATTAAACATTAAGAGGATTGTAAAACAACCTGGTAAAATGTGCGTACACTGCAAAGCAAAACAATCGGCAGGCTGAGCGCCCACCTGCGACTGCAAAAGAAATCAAAAGCCTCACAGGTGAAACCGCTTTTAATTTTTACGACGGCAAACATACGTGCGGCAAAAGGATGGCGCTCTTGCCAAAGCTGGGCGACAGCGGACGTGGGTGAGAGCGACGCTAAGGCCCCACCCCTCGCCCGCAAGTGTTTATTCTGAGAAAACATAATTAACACAAAATATGCCAGCGCTTTAAGTGCTTTCTTTGTTTTTTCAACAATAAATATGATGGCTGCGTGTTAATTTAACCGTTCGCGTTCTGAACTCGGATCTGCCGAGTGCGTGTCTTCCTCGCACCTCTCCCCGGAACAGGCAGAGAGGTGTTAATGAATGTAGGTGGCGGTTGAGGATAAATATAGCAGCCTCCATATCTGCCATGGAGTAGATCTGAAACTGCTTTAGAAAATATGACAGTTTGTCAATAGCAATAACCCAAACATCTGGATTGTGGCCTGGGGCCTCATGAATTGCACAGACTCTGCCCTCCTGATGGTTTCCAAGGGAACCATTTAGCGATGGAGGGCAAGGAAGAGGTTGGCCAAGCGTCCTACCTGCAGGGCCTCCAGGAAGCGGAAGGAGCCGAGCCGACGGCCGCGGGGAACCAGACAGAAGGTGGAGTTGTGGAGCAGCTCCTGGTAGTCAAACCTGTAGAAGATTCAGGGGGTTGTGAGGACCGGGCCAGCGTTCTCAGTCAACAGTCAACCAAGCTAATCAGTTAATCAGATTCCATCAAACAGAACACCTGAGGCTGTGTTTTTTTGGAAGGAGCAAAACTTCTCCCAAAAATCCATCACATTCCCCCCAACAGAAGATGACTTTAATTCTGGCAGTCAAAATGATCTGAAGGCAAAAACACAAAATACGACAAAAGATTTCTTTCTGTTGAATTATTTACATGCTCAACAAACACATTCATCCGGTCCATTTTGCAGCACTGCACGTTTACCCTCTTAGTTCCGCTTTAAAGGGTCATTTTACCGGACCTCAGTATCGCTACTGTGCATAGAGATAGTCCCCGAGTTATGATGGTCTGACTTACGATTTTTTGACTTTATGATGGTGCGATAGCGATATCAATTCATACTTCGAGTTCTGAATTTTGATTTTTTCCAGGCCAAGCGATATGTGGTACAATACTCTCTCGTGATGTTGGGCACCAGCAGTGAAGTGCATCTCCCAGACTGCCACACGGTTGCTAATGTATACAACCAATACTGTGCAGTGTTCTGTTTTGCCAGTGTTTTTTTGGACCCCCCCGTATCTACAGGTATGTTGTGTTTTGTGCATCCATCCTGTCTACATAACGCCCACCTGTGTCTATGTCTTCTGAAAGCGGCATGAAAACAGAAAGCCCGTAATGACTTTTAAGGTAGGCTAGGCTAGGCTATGATGTTTGCTGGGTGTTATGGTGCGGGTTGGTGGAAACATCACAAGACACCACGGTAATAAGTTTAAGTTCTATTAAAACTCTTTACCGAGTGTTGTTTTCGAGTATTGCTGTTGGCTGGGAGCTAGCGCTAAACATTAATGGTTGGCAGTAAACAAAAATGGAACACAATTGCCACAATTGAAAATTAACAAAATACAAAGTCTTAGCAAGACAGTCGTTGCAGGAGAGTTCACACGGGGCAGAGGAAACTGAGCACTGACAGGAAGTCCGGGTAGGAACTAAATTCTGTCCACGATTGGTTCCTACGCCAGTTAGTCATCCAGTCAGTGCTCAGTCTGAAGATGTGGGAGGACTGACCGCCTACGTTCCATTGCTGAAGCAGCCACAGGTGTGACAGTAGGTTAGGTGTATTAAATGCATTTTCGACTTACTATATTTTTGACTTAAAATGGGTTTATCGGAATGTAACCCCATTGTAATTCAGGGACCATCTGTTTTGAAATATATAGATCAGGACACTGAGCCCAGCACCAGACCCCATGGAGAAGCACCATTTTGCAGGGAACTAGAGCATGAAAACAGGATCTGTGCAGAAAGTTGGTTTCTGCTCAAGCAGGAGTAGAAAATAACACAACACTGAGTTGATTGGAATCCAATATTAATAACCTGTTTTGTTGCTAAGGCAGGTGAGCCCATAGCAACAGCAAAGTGCCATCACTTTAGCAGTGAGGAATGAAAACAGCTAAACTGCTTTGTACAGCGCATGGAACGCAAGTGCGAAATCATCTCAGAAGCATTCGAGTGAACTTTGAAAGAAGTGCGTATTTAGCTAAGGGAGAGGTTAGAATACACAATGCGTTTGCGATATAATTGTTTATATGAGTAAAACCAAAAAGCTTAAGTGTCAAGCCAGAGCAGATCCTTACTCCTGCAGTTAGCTCATGCTTTTCTCCTCATATTGAAGGCTGAAGGTTAAACTTACAATAGTTTAGAAAGCACGGTCACTTTTACTGCACAGTATCTTGATCGAAGGTACAACAGCACGAACTGGGATTCAAAGCTGGAACATTGAACTGCTCTAGCCGCTCACTACCATCTCTGTCCAACATTTGAGATATTTTGGAAAAAACACTTTTGCACGCTTGCTGACAGTCTTTGACTCATGAAGGGAATTGTGTTTGCCACAAGCTGGGTGGCCCATCTTATCAGAGAAAACTGCAGTGAGGTGACGCAAGGGTAAACACAGCAACTTTTGTTTGCTATCAATGTCAGTTCAACGGGGCTGAATTCCGGCTTCATTTTTTAAATCTAAAAACCAAGTAACTTGCCAATATTTTCCATTTTTTCTTGGTTTATGGGAGAAAAGAGTGATTACTGTGATCATTATGGAGGGACTTAGTGCTCCTCTGTGGGGCCCAGTGGGGGGGCAGAGTCAAAGTTAAACAGGGAGATGTTTCCTCAAACACAGACTGGTTTCTGCCTGAGGCGAGCTGACCGCAGAAAGCCAAGAGAAGGACCCGCCCTACACATGGCTGGAGATGTTCTTGCCCCTTTCAAGTGTAATAACATGAGTCCTCTGTCCGTCGCTCACTTCTCAGAGATGCTAATCTACTCTGGTGTCTGCTGTGAAGCCCCTCTCAGTGGACTTTCTACATGCCGCCATGCACAGCATATACCAACTTTCACCCTTTGATGCCCAATACTTATCCTACCCTGAGGGACCCACCCTATCCTACTGAATCAGAGCACATTTTACTACATGGTATACTCAGTAACCATGTACGTGACAAATAAACTCTTGACTTTGACTTGACTCTGGTTACTCACTTGGCTCATCGCGCAGCTGTATGTTTATCAGAGACATTCGGGTTAAACAGTCGGCTCAGCAATTCAACAGCTGCCCAGGTGGCCCCACAGGGCAGAGCTATCTGCTCCTCATCCTCCAAACTGCGTGCAACATCAAGCACATGATGTCGCCCTGGCCGTGCAAAGACCGCTTTTTGACACAGTCTCAGGGAATGAAACAGGAGCTCTTAAACCACATCAGTGCCTCCATTTCTGTTTCTCAATGGCTCTGCTGGCCATGACCACCCCCTCCCCCTACTACTTGGTCTCACACAGAGAAGCACAAACAGAATCAGCCACTCTTTCGGAAAAGAGGCTTAGGGAGGCGATTCGTGCAGCTGGATTAAAGCATGTGCGATTATTACAGTTTCTCTGTCCTGGAGCACAGGTATTTCTCAAGATGAATAAGGCAGATTAATTTGGGGAAGAATATGTTGGATCCACCTGGTTACTCCCTGATCCACTTTACCGGATTGACAGGTGGCACAAACAAGCAAAATAATTGCTTGTTCTGCCTCACTGCTCAGTGTCGCCCCCTTGGGGGGAAGGGTTAATAAACAAATCTGGAATTAGGCAAAGGAATAAAAGGAAAGCTGCTGGAATATTCCTGATGCTCCCTGTCCTGTCAGACTGGTGTTCCTCAAGACTCAGTTGCTCATCTCCATCTACACAGCTTTCCTCGCTTCTGTCACCGTCTCTTATTCTCCAACCACTGCTGTGCTGATGGTACTCAAAACTTCTTCTCTTCTTGCCCTGCAGCTATAGATGTACCCTTTACTACCGCAGGTGCCTCTTGGACAGCTCTGCTCGGGTGACTGAGCACCGTATTCAGTTCAATCTCCTAAGACCGAGAACCTACATCTCACACCAGCTCTGTCCTCCTGTCTTCATCAAGCTGGACAGTTAACTTGATTCATCTGCTAAGTTTCTGCTTCTCATCCTCACAATCTGTCAATATCTCATAAGATACTCTGTGCAGCTTGTAGTCCAGACCATGATGACATCCCGTCTGCACTGCTGCAGCTCCCTCCTGTCTGGTTTTCTGGCTTCTGCCATCTCCAACTATCCGAAAGGTCAGACAAGCATTCTTACGTATCTTGGCCATATCAAGTTTTGCTTAGAGCCTACATGGTGGCCATAAGATCTACCCCTTTATGACCAAAGCTTAAACCCAGCTCCAATGTGGCACTCCTCCACCTCTAGACCCTTGGTCATCTCACACAGAAGAAGCGCATATGCACAGAAGAAGACCCATCGTCCTGATGTGATCATTAGTTTGAAATGATGAATTATTTTCTATGACTTTGGTCAACTATAGAATTGTTAGGTGGAAAGGGAGTTAAATTAGGTAAATTAAGACAAAATGACAGGTTGTTCCGAAAAAAAAAGCACCATGGATCCACACTTCACAAACTGAGCTGTGCAGCAAAGGCCAGGATGAGTAAAATGTGCAGGGCAGGAGGTGCTGTGGTTGTTACAGCTGCTGCCTTCCATCTGAAGGGCCCGGATTAAGATCCTGCCTCTGACTCTTGTACCTATGGCCAAGATGCTTCACCCTCAGTTGCTCCAGCTGTCCAAATGGGAGAATCACTGTCAACACCGCTGTAGTCTAAGTCCCTTTGGAGAGAAGTGATGTCTAAACAAATAAATTAAAAATGTTTATTATTTACTCATTTTTGACCAATTATCATGTTACTAAGAACGCCCATTTTGAATACTACACATTTGTACTGTCACATCCTTCCCCAGAGGAATTTACAGGAGACTCCAGCGCAGGACTGCCGGAGGATTTTAGAAACACGGCCTGCGGTGGCGGGCATCTGAGTGTCACAGGCGTGTAAATTATGTTCACACGGCGGCCACTAGAGGGACTCGCGGGACAGGCCGGTTGCACCACGGGCCGCCGTTCACTTTGCTGCTGATGGATTCATTTTTTTTTTTGTGAACTTTTCACACACCGACTCCTGTGAGGATTTCTGCACTTCACTTAATGGCCAATGTGAAAAGCCAACAAAGAACAAAAAGACAGGAAGTAAACACTGGACCTGGATCAACCGCAACTGGCGGACTGCGAGGAGGCGGTCGTGTGGGTTTATACAAACACAGGTGTGAAACTACTCTTAAACAGAGATATACAGCTGTTTCCATTTGCCAGAGTCAGGCCTCCATCCCCAAAGATGGACACCCGAACCATGTGGCTCAGACACTGCCTGCAAGGAACCACCACGCAACCCCTTTGCGGGAGAGCTATAATGCAATTTAGAGTTCAGTTTAAACTTTGTTTTTACAAATGATGTGTAGGTTTCCCTTTTTCCTTTCTGTATTTTATACTTTTTTTTTTTGAACCAGAGCCACAGGCTGTAACTGTGTGTCTGTGAAGTGACTGAGCTCATCCAGTGCTTGTGGTCCACAAGGGCACACTGAGTTCAAATCTCTGGGGGTCCTGGGTTTGGCAGAACCGGTTTCCATGTTTTGGAAAAGCACATGCCAGTACGTACAGGTTTTTTGATCGGTTCACGCTCTGCTGAGTTTTCAGTCTCCATTATCCCTTGTTTGCCAGTTTCGCCTGCTATAATCTCAGCAACCTTTTGGACGTTGGAAACAATGTCAGCTTGTTTTTCGTGTGTGCTGTGAACTGTGCTCTTGCTTTCTTCTAAGCTTACGCTTCTGTTTTCTGTTATGCATGAGAAGCTGAATGACTTCATAAACACCGAATATCATACGCATTTATATCTTAGCTACCTTGTTATGCTGTGTCCTGATAAGTAACATTTACTGAAGTAACTGTGTCCATTTTAATGGAATCGGGCGATATTTTAGTGTGACCGGAAGTCAGTTTTGAGCTCAGGGGCACATAAAAATTTTTATCATTGAAATTAATGATGCAAGAATACAGTTTTTCAGGAGTAAATCACCTTCTTAAGGCTTGTAACTTGCAGGCTTAAGATTGTAACTGTAAGCAGCTTATTATACAAACCCAATATCTTAAGTAACTTTGGAGAAAGATGTCAGTGAAATGAATAAACGATCACAGCGGTGCTTATTTTTGAGATGCGTGACACTGCACCGCACTTGTGTTGAGCCAAAGGACCGTTTCTTATTCCCACCCGGACTTCACTGTTTCTTGGGCATCATTCTTGCCCTTAAAAGGCATTTAGGTCCTGACTCCTCTACCGTGTGTATTGACAGCCCGCCTGCGCTCGTCCACATATTTAAACATCATTCCTGCATGTAAGTGTGCTATTAAACCCTTTTATTTGCATAACCGTATCTGAATACAGAGTGACTGAACTGTCAGCTCGGTCTTGAAGGGATGCTGACAGATTCGATGCAACTCCTGATCATCGTAACAGAGGCTGGGAATGAAAGACAGGGAAAGAAGGAGGCTTTTCACTAAATTACGCCCAGTGCACCTCAAGAGATATTTCTGACAGGGAGGAGAGAGGGAGAGATCTCTTGTTTTGTTATTTGTTTTGACCACCTTGTCTTCTCTCCATCACTCCCCGTAATCCCACTGAAAGCCTGCATTTCCAGCCTAATTATTTTGCCGCTTTTTTAGCGTGGGCCAGCTGTCCCTCACCGTGGGCTGGGAAGGCAACGGCCGGCCAGGCAGAGACCCCCGTGGGCGAGGGGAGGAACCGTCGCTCTTATTAACGCTCCGGCTCCTGAGCCGACTGCTTCGGCATGTCCGCAGCACTGGAAACGTGTCGAAAGTGCCGGAATTCTCCTTAGAAGAGCGATCAGTTCGGAGCAACCGGTGTGGTGAGGCTGCCATTCTACCTGGCTACTTGGAAACTGCATTAGCAAACTCCATTCCACCCTTTCTTTCCAGGCCTCCACCTTGAGGAACACGGAAACGTATGAAGGAGGTGAAGCAGCTTCCACCTATGTCACCCCATCGGCACCATTCATTTATTTATCATTGACATTGAATGGCTTCAGATCTTTAGAGAAAATAGCGGTGAGCAAAAGTTCTGGAATGACCTGTCTAAATCCTGACCTGAACCCAGCTCTGCTGTGGGAGGACCTGAAATGAGAAGTTGAAGCTGGAGACCCCAGCAGCGCATCTGACATAAAACAAAGAGGAGCGCGGCTGAAATTCCTCAACAGCAACGTGAGAGACTCACATCAGATTTTGGGAAGTGCTTGCTTCCAACTATTGCTGGTAAAGGTGGTGCAGCCAATATTTAAATTTACTCTTGACTTTTGCACCCGGCAAGTGGACCACAAAGCAGAAAGAGGTGGAGGATCACACGTGGCGTTTGTAGGGCTGAGCCAGGTTACTGCAGCAGCCTGAGGAACGGACATGGAAGGTGAACGCATAGCACAGTTTTGGATTTCTCTTTATTGTCGCACAGTGAAATTACGGTGACTGCAGCTGGCAGCTGGCACCTGACTATGAATGTTCAGCTGATCCCAACAACAGAGGCTCTTAGCATCACACAGCAAACTGCCCCGTTTCAAGAGGACAAGCGATGCAGAAAGTACTCAACCTTGAATGCAACAGCAAAACCTTCTAGAAGCTTCTAGCACGCGTCGGGGTTTTCAGTGCCTCCTAAACAAGTTCTAGCTGAGAAATGCACTGAGGGTTAGGGTTCGAGGAGTAAACACATCTACTGTACTATTGCTATCTTATTTAGCAGCCATGTTCAGAATACAGGACAAATGATTCCTTTAAACAGATATTTGTAAATATAAAATACTGAACTTTGAGTAAGTTCACGCTTTCTATTTTAAACTATGACTGTAACTCACAAGAGCTTCATTTTGATTCTGTTCATACATAAATCTGTTCACAAGGCAACGGAGGAGAGATATGAGCTTTATAACCTCCTGATAAAGCAACGTGTGATAAATACAGCTCCCCCCCGAACAAAGCACACATTAATCATTCCCTTCCACGCTTTGCCATTTGATTTTCCTCGTGCCGTTTTGTTTGCTCAGAAAGAGACGGCTTCAGAAAGGCGAATTCGTGCGCTCGCTCTGTTCATCTTGTCATGTGTGACACGAAAATAAAAGTAGACGTTTTGTACGAGCGCCGATGCCATTAAAAGTCTGAACAAAGGCAGCCGAGCTGGAAAGTGAAGGAATCGAGTCGGAAACAGAGGACGTGCCGAGATGTTCTCGGGCTTCGACTGCACAGCTCCAGAAACAGGTGGATGGTCAAGGCGGAGGGATGCGCTGTTTCCTCATCCCTCTGCCACTGTTCATTTGTGCAGCTCAGGCAAGCGCGGTGGTGCAGAACGCGTTCAAAAGCACTTCGCAGGACGCCGGCTGTGCGGTGGAAGCCATAAGGCTCCTTGCTGGTGCACTGCGAGGCCTGGCAGCAAGGCTTCAGGTCTGCGTTTCACATCTCCCTCCCCGTCAGGGTGTAGCTGATGAAAGAGAGGAAACGCTAACATCCGGCCAGCGCGGCATCCATGAGGGCCGCACTGCACACGCATGACTAGAAGCAAATCTATTCCTCATGCTGCTCGGTACAAACCAAATTACCGGGCTGCCATTCTGTCATTTACTATAGTAATTAAAGAGAGGCAGCCCTGGCGAGGGCTGTGGGGACCCAACGGCAGGAAGACGGAGGAGTCACGTGGCATCTCTGCCGGTGTTGCCCACACTGCGGTGACGTCTCCGCTCCTTGGGAAGTGGGTTGAGGAAATAGTTTTTTCAATGAATGCCACAAGGATGGCGCCTGGAGGCAAGAACTGCCGATCCCAAATTCACAAAAGCCTCCTGCTCCGTTCGGACAATGGCGCCAGGTCCGGTGTCTCCGTCAGCTGCTGTGAGAGGTGGAAAACTGAGGACGTGGAGCCCTCGAGGGGCACCTGAGGCATCCAGTACATGGATGCCTTCAGGTGAATTGGACACCCCTGAACCTACTGGATGCTCTCACACCACCTTAGATGTCCCCTGGTTCTAAATGAGTGCGTTCTCTGCATCACCTGTGTCCACCTATCTGCTTCTCTGTACTGAGACTGATCACCAAGTGCAAGGGTGCAGCATTTTTTAACAGCAGGGAACAGAGGCAGTAGGGAAATAAGTACTCAGCAGAGTTTCGTTTACAGTGCAGGCATTCTGCATCCTCTCTCTCGCTCATTGTCACTCACTCCAATACAACCATTGCCAATAACCACTTGTCCTTTGCAGAGTTGCAGTGGTCCAGAGTCTAACCCAGCTTGGGACACTAGTCCATCACCCTAGTCCAGCCACACACCAAGTGCGAATTAAAGCCAATTCATATGAAAAACATGTCTTTGGACTGTGAGGGGAAACCCGTGCAAATACACAAAATGCAAATTCCACGCATGTATTAAAATGGTCATCACCTAAACCCTTACATCCATACTTAGAGAAGCGACTTTGTTCCAGAATACTGTGCCATGGTAGCACTGTGGTACTGGTTAGTCTGAGTCATTTAAGGTTCACCCACCCATCACACTTATGTTTAAATTTATTCATTCAGCAGATGCGTTCCTCCAAACCCAAGTGGCACTTAGACCAAAGAGAAATTCACCAAAAGAGATATGGCTGCAGACAGGAAGTGGAGGGATTGGCATTCTGATCACTGCTCTCAAGTACCATCAGCATCGAGCGCACTGCTGCCACGTGTCGCACGGTGACATGTGGGGAGTAGGGGTAGGGGTACAAAATGCTCTTTTGTCAGATCAAGTGCAGCAAGTTTATGTAGCAGATAGAAGATCAGTTTAAGTGGGCATGTTTTGAACCTCTTCATGAATGTTGAGAGGGATTCAGCAGTTTTGAGTGAAAGATGGCGCTCATTCCACCATAGGAGCCATAACTGAGAATCTTCGGGCTTCTTGTGTGGGACCAGCAAGTGGCTGGTGTGGCTGGGTGGTGGGGGTGGGGTTTAGCAAATTATCAGTCGTTCAGGTCTTGGGGCACTGATCCACTGTCACTCTTGTAGGCCACAACCAGAGTTTTGAACCTGTGGGGCTACAAGAAGCCCAAAGATGAGGAGCAGTGGAGTAAAATGGTCACAGACTGCCAAGCGTGTGGACCATTTATCACACTAATTTACCTGAAAACACGGCCTTTGAAAGACCCTGGTCCCACTTGTGAGGGTCCTGTATTGTCTCCTGGACACCTCCATGTGGACCACAGGACTGAGAGGAACGGCTCCTCAAGTGGAGAAGTCTTTGGACGAGACTGTGACTCGCAGCTGTGACCACATAACCATTGAACCCCTGATCCTCAAAGGTGTAGATAGATATGCCGTGTCAGTGTTCTGTCTCTGCCTGGATGCCGCTGCGACTCGATGCTGCTTACAGTCCTAATAAGAAATAAAAATAAAAGCCTGGACAGGTGACGCCAGAACACACAAAGCTGGCAGCCTGCTTCTCGAGAGTTTTTTTGCTTTTCATTCTGTCTGGCAATGAAGAAACAAGCAGAAAATTGCCTGCGAGAGGTGCTGTGCTGCGTCCGCTTGTCGGCAGGGTTGAAACTCGGGTCGTTTCTCATTACAGTTTAAAGCGCAGGCCGCCCACTCAATATTCATTCCTTGGCTGTGCTCAGATGGGCAAACCCCCCGATTACCTTTGGAGAGGAAACGCCGCCACCTCTTTACTGTCACTCTGCCTCAGTGGTGGCAGTGACAAAAATAAATCACTGCTTCCAGTGGTCAGCCAAGTCCAAAGGAAAACACCAATGCTTTTGTCTTTGTTCGCTGCGCAACTAAAAACACCGTTTTTTTTGCTCTTAATTTGATCTACTGTAAATATCGCTGGTAAAAATATACACGTAAAGTCTCTAAACTGACTACATAAAAATGCCATAGCTCAGTCTACGCTCATTTCATTAAAAAATGAAAACATGGAGAAAGCTCCACGAGGCACATAAAACATGAGGAAAAAACGTTGAAGAAAAGCAGAAATGAAAACGAAAAAGCTCTTCCTTTTTACGTCTAATTTACTTTCCGCTCTTTAATCTTTAATTGACATTTCGCTTTCTAATTGAAATTGTCTGTTTTTTATGCTGCCGTTTGCTATGCTCACTGCTTCATCCATTAAAACCCACGTGATCTTTTTGTTCATAAAAACAAAAACCATCATTTGTCCCTTTTCTGCTTTTTTTTCTCTCCATGAATAGTCTAATGTCTAGAGGAGGAAAGAGGAAAAACAACTATAATACATTTCATAAGTAATGTAATACAAACAGTAAGAAAATAATTGAGCGGATAAGTGAATAAGTAAATCCATTTTGTAATTTCCTTGGTTAGACATTTGGATTAGAAAATGCCAAACATTGAAGAATCAGACCCTTCTAAACAGCATCGCCTTCTCCATGGTCCACCTTTTGGACTGTTGCCATTTTTTTCAAAATCACTTTTTGGTGGATGGTGACCTCCCAGCACCACTAAGAGTAAAAGTGAGCGAGAGACTCCAGATGTCTGCTGCCCACCTGTGGACCCTCACGTGCACACTCAGGTGCCAGTCCCTCATGCCCAAATCCAAGGACTATGAGCTCTGTATCAGAAGAGGGTCGAGCCCGGTCACTCCTTGGGCTCAGCTGTGAAAATGAAGGGTAACTAGAAGGTGCGGGGGCCTCGCAGCCTGGAGAGGAGCAGCACGCCCTCAGGGCAACCTGGTCAAATGGACAGAACTTGAGGTCCAGGTCCATGTACGGCCCAGTGAAACGCCCTCAGTCACAAGGGGGTAAATAAAGCTGCCAGATCAAATGACATTTGCACACTAAGCGAATTATCGTGATTTACCCATTTACAGAGCAGCTGTCGGATTCGGTTCTTTCTGTCGCAACAAATCCCATCTCTTCGGAGGTGAAGATGTGACGAATGGGGGCTTCATGCAGAACTTCTTTATTCTGTTACCACACAAACATGAACTCTGAAGTTCCAATGCACGCCAGTCACAGGCGTCCCACTGCAACCTGTTTTACTCTCTCAGCCGAATCGGAAGCACAAACATTCTGGCGCCGAGTAACTACGAGCATGGAGTTCACAAAGAAACCATCAAACGGAAACACGAGGATCCAAATAAAGGATCCTCACAGAAGGGAGATCTTTACTGTATGCATTCGTGGTAAGAACCCTGATCAAGGACACAGCAGGAGGGGAGACCCAAACCTGGCTACCCTGAGTGTAGAACCACAGCTCTTGGGACTTTGCTATCTGATGCCTCAGTTATTAAGGTGGTAGGGCTACATGTACAGCATCAGCAGGTGAACCTTTTTCCCCTTTACAGGTGCTGTGGAAAGCACCAAGCAAACAAGTTTGACTCCAGCAGGGACGCCAGGCTCAGGAATAATGAAGGCGAGACCCAGACACGGGCCATTGTGCTCATGACCCGCCGCTAGCTGGCGCCTCCCACAGCAACGCAAAGAAGTCATCGCAGGAACGCGAGGAAGACTGCACTCGCGTCCAGAGGCCGAACGCCCCAGAGAGGCACTGCCTGCTTCTCGTGTCCGATCGCTGCTCGCCAAATTGCTCTCCAGCACATGGGCGTCTGCTGTCTCCTGAGCGACTCGCGCTGCCTCGTAGATGACGGGCACGTCTCGCGGGGGGGCCCTGTGTGCCGTTTAATTGAAACGTGCTGATATACGGTGTATTTGGTGTTTACGCTGAGAATGTTTCATATTTATTCATATGTGACACACCTTTCCTACAGCACACCTGCACGGACCTGTTTATACGCATATGATGGGTACACAGAGAGAGCGGGAGAAGGAGACTAAGAGAGACAGCGACAGCTTTCTTGCTGCACAAAGACCCCCAAATACCACAGTCGGAACTGGAGATAACTGTAATAGAACTACCTGGCCCCTCCATGCCCAGCCCCATGATGAGGCATCCAATATGTCATGTGCAGCAAAGTGCAAGGCCCCACCTTTGGACTTATCGATGCGCACATCAGCCCGTGGACTTCTGGCATTTCAGTTTGGAGCAAGCAAGGTAATTAACCTCCCCCTTATCAGCGGGACAAAATGACAAATTGTGTTTCTGGCGCGTTCCGGTGCCTTCTGAAAAAGCCCGACATGGAAAGGCGCTTATCTGGACGGCAGAGCCGCGTTCGGGGGATGGAGGGGTTCGACATCCTCGCCGGGAAGATTTGCCAGCGCTTTTCTGAAACGGTTTTGAACGAGAGCCTTGGGCGAGTGTAACGCTTCTTGTATGGGAGGAAACTCCCGGCTCTGTGAACCCCAGCCAACGCTGATCCCTCCTGCCAAGAGCAGCGAGGGTCCTATCTGCGCGGCTGAGGTTACGGCTACAGTCACTCAGCCCTCAGCGCAACCCCTGAGCACTCGGAGCCATGATAAATCAGCCAGCCGCCAACTTATATGATGCATCCCCCAAAACAGCGAGGAACATCATCAAAGTTTAATTGGGAATCAAAGGGTTGCCAAGCGTGAGTTCGGCTTCCGTAATCCTTGCCAAGCGCCGAGTCGCGTCAGCGCGAAGGCCGTTCGTCTGAAGGCAGCCGAGCAGCAGCGGCCGTGCACGCGGCCCGACTTGGAGGCCCCGCACCATCGTTTCTTAAAAGCGGAGACGCTGTGATTTCAGCCAAATCTCTCACAGTTAACAGGGGCTGTTTTTGCGCTGAACGACACCGGCGGAGAAGTTCCATCCAAAGTGGAGAAGACATCAAAGTGGCCGCACTCTGCTGACCATCGCCGTCCATTCCGACCGACTGTGCCTCCTTCGGGCAGTTAGACAGCAAATGGACTCGGGTTTGTAGAACTGCTTTCTCGCTCGCTGGCGGTTTCCATGCCAAAGGAAAACGTTTCCAAATAAATGTATCATGAAACAAGAGAAAACCTCTTGCACAAATCAGAAAAATGCTTGGTGAGACATACAAACTAGCTGGCAGTTTCCACAGCGATGGAAAATATATTTGCAAAAAAGAAAAAAGGAAAGGATGCACTTAGAAAAATATATATGGTGACATTTGTGCTTTTACAAGTGATATAATAAGCCATTCTATACATCGACATTTGGACTATTTTCAACTTTTCCGAACACGGTAATATAAAATATATTATTTAAAATAGCATTTTATTTCACGATTGTTTAAAAAGCACTGCAGCCTTTGTGCCAAGTAAAAAACTTCAGAAATCACAGTGACTCTGTGATTTATTGCTGCACTATAAATGCTTAAGACACAGCATGAAACATTACATTATAATGGTAGAATATTTAATTTAACGCTGAATTCTGTCCGATTCTGCTGTAAAGCGGAAAGGAGGCAAAGCGAGGGACAGCATGGCATTGCTGACACACTCACGTAATTTGTTTTTTTAAATTATTTTTCCCGTTATTTCATTTGCCGTGTTTGTGTTTAATGTTTTGTCGAGAGTGAAGATGATCAGCATCGGCTTCCATGCAATGAGTGCCGCGAGGAGCTCATTTGAGTCCAACTTCACCATCAGCATTAAAATATTTTCCATTTTCGCCAATTACATCGACAGCAAAGGCCCTCGCTTCCATGCTGAAAACTTTCATTTTGCTGTCAGTCCCAAATTATCTTCAGGCCTTTTATTGAGCAATTTTCACCAATCGAAAGCCCTGATACTTATGGCCCTGTATTAAAAACTACACATGAAATTTCCTGTGATGCAAACATTGCTACGACTTGTTGAATTTTTCATGAATTCCTTAATATTTATTTAGCCAACTAGAAGCAAACAACCGCATGTTCTGAAGCTACTGAAGGCGACTTTGCTTTGCGCTTCGGGCTTGACTGTTGGCCGCGGCTGAGCGGTTCTCTCCAGCTTCTGGCTGCTAACCCTGAGCTTCTCCTTTGTTATTTCCTGACCATCTCCCAAGATGCTGTCAAAACCGCCGACTCGAAAGGTTTTCCCCAGGTTTGTTCCGTTCTCCACAGACGGAGCGCTTCTGTGGTTGGGGTTTATGCCTCTACACCGTACTTTCAAAGCAATTCTTTCCATGAATGAAGATGTATTTATCCCCTTGCATTTTAGCGTAATTAAAACGCAACTTCACGCAGCTTCCTCAGAGCAACCAGTTCTTCCGCCGACTGAAGATTGCGAAAGGGAGGGCTCCTCCGCTTACCCCATGAAGGGACGATTATGAAAAAACACATTTTCTCATTCTGGCTTCAGGTTATGTGCAGATGTTAACCCATAATTAAATCCATAACTAAATGTTTTTTTTTTTCCATTCCGCAGCTCAACCACCTATTTTACTGTGTTAATGACTCCGTAGCAGCATTGTTTTATATCTCCAGGACAAGACAGCGCATGGACACCTGCCCAGCGTTAGGTTCGGCCTCGAGCAGGATGCCTCAGCTGTAGGAGCTTCTCCGGTGATTCTTGGCAGGAAAATGCAGGAGTTTGAAATCACACGCTGAGATGTTTGCGAAGCTCAATCCTGTGCAGCAAACGCGTGGCAGCAGGGCCCCCTGAGGCCTGTGATGGACGTGTTTTAGGGAGCTTGCTGGTGATGTCCCATCATTTCAAAGGTTATCCTAATTTCAGATTAAAGAATTTGCTGTCATTTCCAAAAAATGATATCGACGGTAGAAGAAGGCGTTACGGACGAGCTGGAAAGGCCACCTGTTTGTGCGGTTCTGCTCAAAGGAGGCTGTGGTCCTCGACCACTGCAAGCAACTGCTGCTAAACAACTGCTCATCTGACAAATTACAAAAGGACTCCATTAGAGCTGAATTATGCTGAATATTTAAAAAAGTGGAGGCTTCCCTGTCTTCTTATGAGGCCATAAAAAGTAAGAGGGGTTCACACATTGATAATTATTTGAAAAACATTATTTTTCCAAATTAGAAAGTTATACAATAACCAGAAGGAAAAGTACACAACAATTTAAGTAAATCTTTGCTCTTTTATCAACCAACAGTAAGGAAACAATTACATTGTATTTGGAAATATTATATTTCAGAGAATCATTACACATTCAGCCTCTGAATTGCATCAGCGCGGTCTCACTTTGTCTCCCTAAAAATAGCCGCTGCATCCGTGTTTCTTCACCCCTTGATTTAACTCGAGCTGCTGCCGGGGTTGGATCTCAAACGACCTCAAAGGACCAGAGCGACACGCGGTTGTCTGCTCTCTGTCCCGATGAATAATTGACAGCGCCGAGCGCCGCCGCCGATTCTGCGTCTGGAAGTTGGGCCGCAGCAGGCAGGAGGAATGAGGCCAGATCGCTTGGTGGGATCGCCTGCGGTTGCCATGGAAATTGCCGCGCTCTCTTTCTTGCTCCTCCCACTCTGTTGACTTTCTTCCTTATTCAAAAATGAGCTCCTTGTTCTTTTGCCATTTAATGGAGTGCAAACTTTTTCAACATTTTAATTAGATTAGTTTTGAAAGCAGTACTGAAATGCTTCATGTCAAAGGCCAATATTAAGGCCAGGAAGGCATCCTTTCATTGTGATTTTTCTCAGGTTTTTATTGTTTTAAAGTTACATTTGTTGTAATGGGTGGTGTGGGGGGGTTTACCTTCTGACATTTTGGTTTAAATCCCATTAGTGATCCTCCTGTACTTCAAGTACTTGACCTGCATTCCACCTTTAAAAATACGTAGCCGTTCAAATATTTAGAAAAAGGGATTCGGCTAAACAAGAACAACAAAAAGCACTTTTAATAGCGACAGAGAAATACTTTTAATTGACGCAGTCTCTAGTTACCATTTTGCAGATTTTTCTATCTGGATTTTCCATTTGAGACTGAAAGCTGCTCCCGGATTTACCTCCGTCTGCTCCAAAAGCTAAGCAGCATTAAGCGGAACAGTAACAGTTATTACAGGTAAGGCAGCCGACTGAAATGCCAGGGCTTGGGAGGACGAGGCAGGGAACCGGAGCGGTGGAAATCCGCAAGCTTTATTCTTTCTCTCCATTTCACAGTAAACAGTTAACAAAACAACCCAATCACAATGAAACCCAACCAGAGCCCAAAGTACAGAATAAGCAAAAGCGCCGCACCATCTAAAGTGAAAAGCAGCAGCAGCAGCTACCGAGCGCCCCCTCTCTCGGCCTTGCCCATGTGGGCCTGCATTTATACAACTCCATAACTAAGGGATTCCCTTCACCTGCGGCTCATTGTTGTGCGAGAATGCGGCTTCCTGGGCCAGGCGACGCTCCTGCGGCTAGGGTGGCCATGCTGCACTTCACCACCCCTATAGGCCCTTGGCCTCCTGCGCACGAACTGTGCCCTCCGGCTAATTCTGAGGCTCAGACGTCACTCTCGTCTGGCAGACGGCTGTATGTAGGTCAGCTCACAGCATGCAGTTTTGTGCGTACGGAAAAGCAAACAACAAAACCAAAATCAGACCTGCACTTCATCTCTGTATCGATGAAGCTCCGTCTCAGTCTCTTGTCTGTTTGTTCTTTATGCGCGACTTTGCTTCCAAGCCATACGAAATTGGTACAGCGGCACTTCTCACCGTAAGTGAACTTTTTGCATAGTCGAGTTCATTAAACTTCAGAACTCCATTTAGTATCATGAATAGTATCATCTACTTCAATCTTTGACGTGCGTGTTAGAAATGTGCATGTCGCTGTGCCACACGCCGAGCGTTTGTCAAACGGACCAAGTAGGGTGAGCAGGTAGGACGATGAACGATGTTTGGCGATGTAATACTTTAAAATTCACAGAATCTGTACAGAATTAATTAAAAAAAATACGAGTTACATTCAGTGCTTCATGTTAAGCGTGATGAAGGTGAAGGATAATAAAGTTGCCGTTATTACTTTCCATCTTTCCACGAGAACGGAACACCACTAACAGGACTCATGTACTAAATACAACCACTGTAAGGGGAACGCAGTTTGCTGACACAGGTTCTGCGTTTTCAACTTTTCACTTTCTGACTTGGGCTGTGTCCGTTAACTTAGCGAACAAGCACTAAATTTGTCTTTAAAAATGAGACTATGCTGAAATCAGAGAAATAGGCAGGCACAGCGCTGACTGTCTGCTGATGGACCAGGGCGACTATTGCAGGGAACCAGGACCGGTCTATCGCTAAAAAGCCAAACACACCCAGTTCCTCCAGGTGAGGCTAAGGCCAGCAGCGGGTGGTGCAGTGGTCAGCGCCATTGCCTTGCAGGCTGCAGGTTTCTGCTTTGATTTCTCCACAGTACAATACACAGCTGTACAAATGGGTAAATAACTAAGGTTTACTGTAAGCAGCTTGTTGTTGGCCAAATATTCAACTGTAAGATGCCTTGACTAAGGGCTTCAGCTAAAGGTTAATAACAAAAAAGTCCTTCGGAATTGGGGGGACTGCAGAGGCAAAAATGCAACACGCAGGAGGGCCTGGGACTCAGTACTATGGTAAACAGACTAAAACCGAAGTTTCCTTGCTTATTTTCATCTTTCATTTCCCTGCAGAATGAGTTCCTGTCCACATCGCAGGTTTGCTGTGAACAAACATATTTACGAGGCCTTCAGCGCGCTGGGCTTATTTGAGGAGACAGCTCTGATGACACTGACATATTTGCTGGGGGCGTCACAGCTATGAGAGTCAACTAGAACTTTCTAAAAGGAGAAAACTTAGATTTAGGGGTCATTATGTTTCCCAGACTCCTTCTGTGCACAAAGCTGCTCTTCACAGCTCCTGTAGTCCTTGCAGAAGGAAAGAGCCACTGGTGTTTGGATTTGGGAGGATCCACTGCCTTCTGACATACGCACATTGTTTGTCTTTTTCTGGCACCTCTTTTTTAAAGCTATTCATACGTTCACGCGTACAAATATAGTAGCCGTAAGCGGTGCAGGTTGGCTGCGAGGAACCGAGCGGTACGTTGACTTACACACCAAATATGAATTTGAAACAGGGCTCCTTAATACGCAACCGTTGTCTTTGTTGCTACCTTTAAGTGCCGTTGAGTTGATGTCACTCTAGAAGAAAACGCAACCCTAACCCAATAAATATTTATGTCATAGTGCCATTGTCCAATTGTCCATCGTCACTATGCTTGAGTTCAGGTTGTCTTCTTTTTCCTCCCCCTTTTCCATTTGTCCAAAATACCACAAGCTCCCCCTCGCTGTCTGTGTCTCCAATCGTCGCGCCTGCTGGATTTCACCTACGATCCACCTGTTTGTTTCCCAGCCATCCAGTGTGTCGCCGCACAGTAATGAAGGATATAAAAGGTGGGAACAAAATGGAAGGCTGAAAAGAAAAAGCCAAACGGCGCTGTCCTCTGCGCCCACGTTCGGCTCTTGGTGATGGCCAAGGGCCTCTGCGCCTGGCGTTGCTCCTCGGCACGTTTTTATACAAAGTCTCCACCTCCGGGCTCACAAAATGTGCAGTGCAAATGCAGCATTCAGCTTTTCTGCGTAAACCGATGTCACCGGCTGCCCTCCCACATGTGAAGGATGACGGACGACAGACGCTCGCATGGGCATGCAAATGAGCATTTAGAAAACCATCTAGGTTTTTTGCGTGACCCAGCAGAGATGGCGCTCTCCTGAATTTCCAAACGTAGACTGCAGATCGGTGCAGGAAATGGCCTTGGGCCCCTGGGTACTTTTTCTCTCTTAACAGAAACAATTATTCAAGCCAATTCGAGGAACGGATTCAATTATTTAACAGGAGAAAGAAATAATTCTCTGTGCGCTTTCAAGCGGTTACCTGCCCCCGTAATTGTAACTCGATGAGAATAATCATAAATCGCACACAGAAGCCCCACGATGTCTTGGTGCTTCATTTGTTACCGAGCACAGAGCACTGCTCTGCTCCATGCGATGGCACTTCTCAGAAGGCAAGCAAAAATAATTGAACTGTCTCCCTAATTTTATAGATCACTTACATCTGAACTAACTTTTAATCCTCAAAAATTTCTGATGTATGAATAAAAGGATGATGTTAACAAAGTGTAAAACTAATTACAGTTATTTCGAGGAAATTTCCTTGGATTTCTTCCCTTTTTTGTCTTTCAACTGAATTGCTCAGCGTGACAAGAGAGAGAAAAGCACAATTACTGGGAAATTATTGTACATGCTAATAAAAAAAAGTTGCTTAGGGCTGTGGCAGGGGGCGTGCGTTGCACCCGACTGCCTGAAACATCGTTTTTTACGACTTTCCGAGCTGCGGTCGGCTGAAATAAACAGAAGTTGCCGAAAAACACTGCGGTGCCTACATTGACATTTATATTACAACTACATTTATATCCCATTCATATAACCCAACTTACGATGCTAGCTTTGTTCGCCTACTTGCAGCTACTGTGTTCGCCCATTAGTACATCGGCAGGGTTTATTGTGTTGATTCAGGGTAAGAACTTGGTCAAGGGCACAGCAGCAGGACGGTGATTCCAACACCTGCTGCTCTGTCTCCTCTCGCTGACTTTGAACTTACTTTACACAACTGCATATTAAATATTACCCATTAATACTGCAGTACAACAGGAGCCAATGCAATCCGTATGCGTTTAGAAGAAAGGTAGAATCAGTCTGCGAAGCAGCCATTTCACACTTACTCACTCCTATCTCATGCACACGGTTCTGGCCCTAAGCTGCCTCACAACTTCTGACTTGTTTACTGCCGAAAAATATCACCTGAGAAGTTCTTACCTTTGTGTACAGCTTGTTGTTGTTAAGTGCCGTTGAGTCGGTGTCAACTCATGGCGACTCTATGGACCGTTGTCCTGAAAAGCACCCGGTCTGCAGCAAGTTGGCTAAGACTTGACAAAGGGTCGTTCACGGCTGTGGTGACTGTGTCCATCCACTGCTGTGTGAGATCTTATTTATTGAAATAAGTCAGTATTAATGAAACCGAGTCTCCTGGTTTGTTGCTTCTTCTGTTTTAAGGATCTTACTGCTCCCTCTGGCCTTCCCCTCTGGGGTGAGAAAACTATGCTCTAGGGTGACCAAGGAGGATCACGTATGGAGGCTGCAGCTCCTCTCTCCACCACCGTGTCGGTTCCCCACCAGCAGGATGGCTGTCTTCCAGAGGGTTGCAATAATTTCCCCATCCCTCCTGTGCCAGACACACCCAGCATCCTTTGGCGTGGTGAACAGTGGTCCCCAGGGCAGTCAGTACCCAGGCTGAGCCTGACAGGCTGGGGACATTCACGCAAGTCCCTGGAGTGGACTGGGGGCTGATCGCTGGATGAAGTACAGAGCAGGCAGGACAGGGGTCGAGCATGGTAAGGCCAGTAATGACTTCCGAAATGTGGGCAAAACGTCATCAAAAATGAGTTGTGGTGAGCATGAGGGACAGCGGAGCTTCAGCGCAGGGGGTGGAGGTGTCATATAAAGAAAGATGTCGCTTCCCTGTGAAATGCCCTGGCCCTCAACCTCCTGTTGCCAGCGTTGCTCTTTAACAGCCTCCGAGGCCCTGAAGCGGCGGCTCAAAAATGCGCCCGCGGTCCCCATCGCCCGACGAGAAAGGCAATTTCCGGACGCGGTCGGCCGCTGCCTCTGAGGCGAGCCGTGGCGACTGGGCCTCCCGCGGCTGTGCAATGAGCGCGCTGTGCGCCTTCTGTCTCCACTGCGGCAAACGCTGCCTCTCAGAGCCTCCCCGAGGCAGGGCGTAATTGAAAATCAATGAACGAATCAATTCTCTTTCCATCTAAATTATAAATATTGCCGAAAAACAGATGGCTGCTGCTCCTGTCACTTCAGAAAATGACACGTTCTTTGTCCCTTATGGTGCCATTTCTGCGCTGTTGTGGAGGCGATGCATTACGGCTCCTCTCAATGAGTTGCATTCTTTTCAAAGGGCTGCCATTTGCACCGGTTGCTGTAAGGAAAGTCCACAGCGGCTCAATGCCCAAATGCACACCGACCTTCGTGGAGCAGTAAACTGAGAACACAGAGTTTAACTGTACATAAGTTACAGTTACACTGCAGCCTGAGCACAAGGCGCTTTGACACACCGCGGACTCGGATTTCTCGTCCCCTCAAACACATAAAACAGCAAACACCTAAAGGCCGTACGGTCATTTCTCAACAAATAAAATGTAGTCTTAATAGCAGCCGTTTCCTCGATCATTTCGAAACGGCGTTGGTGAACAAAGCAAAATCAAGGTGACGGTGAAGTAAAACCTCTTTTCTTAATCCCTTGCGTGCGCTGTTCGCACAAACCTGCTAGGCGGCCCACAAAACAGCCGTGCGCGCTTCTCCCTGCTTGCGTGTGCATTTGCCTCGCGCTGCATTTTGGCAAATCCCGAAAACCTTTAAACTTCTTTAAATTCCGCACGGACAATTTTGTCCTTTTCGTCATGTGCCGATTTTTTATTTGGCCGATTATAAAGGAATCAAATGCAATAATAAGTCTGTTGTGTGAAAAGAAAGGAGCGTGGCGGTCAGTGAAGTGGATTTTAAGACGAACGAGCGCCGCCCGACCAGGGTACGGACGCTTCACCGGTTCACGAGCCTCTGCCAGAAAGCCGAAATCTTTCCACTGAAGGACAAGCTTGAGCGGATTTGATCTCAAACTTGGAAGTGAGAAACAGATACAGGAATAAAATATTATTTTTTAATACAGTTAGAGAGTCGTACACAGAGAGCAGAGATGACCGCCACAGCCCTGCAGATTCGCTGAGCAGCACAGGAGAAAGAGGTTTTCTTAGGAAGCGTTCCTCCACTTCGCATTCACCTGGCAGATGCCACCTGCGCGCATTCATCCTCTTTAAAAGGAATTTGCTTCCCAGGGGCTCCACAGGGGGCGCTGCGGGGCACCGCTACCATGACGGCGCCTCGAACCCGACCCTCAGCGGGGTCCGCCGAAGACGAGGATCAATCAGCCTGTGCTGTCAAGTGTGAAGGTGGCTGGGGAATTTTGTGGAGACCTCACATCTGAGTGCCCCCCCCATCTACTCTCTCCATGGAGCCAAAGGGAGGGGCTTAATTAAGAAACGCGGTTCCTCTGCACAAACTTTTCAGCGGCGCAAAGTGAAACGAAAAATAAAAATTTGATCTGTGCCGCACCGAGCAGGACCTTGACTGGACCTTTCGCTCGGCTTATTTGTTCACACGCTGAGCAATAAGGCAGCCGGGCCCGAAAACCTCAGCCGGAATCGCACTTTAAATTGCAAACGCTTACAGCCGATGACTGGGCAGAAATAGGAAAACGAAAGGAGATGTCGAGCTCTGAAAGGAGCTTCTGTGGGATGACAGATCGATGCCTCCCTCCATTCCAGTATGCGGGGGCTTTTCCTTTTGTTGCTGCCCCAAAGAAATGGCTGAGCTGGACTGGGGGAGGTGAGTCTGTGGAGTGAAGCAGAGTCCAGCTTCACCAGGCCTACCGGAGGGACAACTGTGTGGCAAAGCTGCTGTGATGCTGACAGATGGAGTATCGAGGGGGATGTGTAGTGGTGTCCCTGCAGTAACTTTCGTCTTGAAAAATACACAATATGTTAATACTGCAAGTGGGCCAGGGGCCGAAAAGCTGCCTTGTCACCTGACCATCTGGATATAGAGGGAAGTGAGATGTTTCCACAGTTTACACCTATGGAACATCAGCCGCTGAGAGCGTGAACAGAGCCAAACGCAGGTAAAGGTAAAAATTATGAAACAAACCTTAAAATTACGACTCCATGCTCTCGTGTGCCAGTGGCAGCTGAATGCGCGAGAATTTCGAAAAAGAATGCTGACACAACAATTGTGAGCAGTAAATTTTCACTGTGCTGCCAAGCAGAATGTGTAGAAACCATTACAGAGGTAATATATTATGGCTCCTTAGCAAGTGTGTCCGTATGTTTCCGTTTGTTTATTTGTCCACTGTTGGTATGCAGAGGGGGATGCAGTGCTGTCCGTCACATTTTCTGCTCAAAACTCGGCTCCCAAATGACCACGTGGGTACGATAATGCTTGCTTTGGGGGTCTGCGTTCGGCACGACGAAACCCAAGGCTCACATAATGCCCCAGGAACGACGTCTTACTAGGCCTCTCCAAATAACTCAATAATACTAATAAAAGCCTGAATATAATAATATCACGCTTGTGTATTCTGCTTAGTTCACTATGAATGACACCTTTCACCTGCTTTTTTTTTTTTTTTTTTTTTTTTACCTGTTAGGTAATCATGTATACAACAATTTCCCCTTCTGTAAAGCAGGTTCATTTTTACTGTACCAGCTTGGGGTAAACCTACAGCGGGAGTGACAGTCCCCGGCCACTACACCTCCTGCGCACCCCCAAGCGTTTAGCTGTTTGTTATTTGTACTGCTAGTTGTTGCACAGCTCTAACACTTCGGGTCATGCAGTCTGCACAGGTACAACGCAAGTGTGCTTTTATGCACAAACCAGAAGGGTTCACTTTTATTCCAGCTTTTACTCAAATAAGGCAACAAAAACACATTAACTCTCTTTTTTACTCCTTGTTATTGAAAGCCTTTGGCTGCCATTGTGTTTTTTACACTGCATGCGGAATCCTGATTATCTTTTTAGTGGAGATGGATCTGGAGCATCTTTTTACTGCAGAAATTATTAGTCAATATATTTCCTCCTATTCAGATTGCTCACCAATTATTTCCCACCAATATCCAGGGGTGTGATTTTTCCATCATTTCTGAGTCATTACACATTATAAATGAGGGGAGACTCTGTTTTGAATCAGGACTTCGATCGAGCCAGTGGCCACGGCTGGTAACTTGATTTATTTCTCCACTGTGTTTAGAAGGATTTTCTTCCCATTCTGGTTGAGCAATGGAGGCACCGGCATCATCTGTTTCTTATTGATCTTTGTGTTCTGATGCATAATTGAACCTGCTGGGGACACATAATTGAAGCTGCTGTTCTCACACCATAGGGCAGACGCAGCTGCTGGCCTTCCTGGATGCCCGTCTGAAAACTTTCCTGTTTTGGCAGCACCACGTTGGCTTGTATGGGTGGAAATGCTGCAGAAGCTGAGCGTTCTCACACGCAAACCGACACCAGAGTTCTCCTGGTTCAGACACGCGGACCGGGTATTAAAATCATGTTTGTGTGGTCTGACTTAAAAGTTTCCGCATCCAATCTGCACTCTGGCTAAAGCCTTCATTGAGGTTCCTGCCCTCAGCTGGTGCAGTAAAAATGACCGAGCGCTATAAATAGGTAAATCAGCGCAAATGAAACGCACTGCTGTTCTTTTAAAGTTTTCTTTGCTCACCTTTGTAAGTAAACTATCACACTTTACAGTTACAGTTACATAGTCAAAAGCAAGGGCTATCAAAAAAAAAAAAAACTTGCAAAAATGCATGCATTTTCCAGATTTTTTAATCTACTTTTTTAAAATCCAATCTTCTTTTTCACATCTTTTTCATTTATGCTTTATATTTACATTGAAAATAGAACATTTCAGTGATCACAAATGACCTCCAGATGGTGGTGAGATATAATCAAGAGAGTAGGTAGCATCCTCCTTATTTCAACTCACTTTCACAGTGTTTGCAGTTCATGTATGATTATGGTGCTAAAAGTACAAATTTATGGGATGAATTGCTCAAAAATCTGCACTGAAAATGACTTTGTGGACACATTTCCATTTTTTCATTTTACATTAGTTTTAATTTATCAAACGTGAAAATAAAAAGTTCCCAGCCTGTGTTGCCTGAGCGCTGTGCAGCATACAGGAGACCCTCTGTTTGCACTGCTACGTTGACGTTCTCGCGGACAAGCAACTCCCCTTTGATAAGCTTCACAGTCCTGTGGTTCTTACCGCTTGTATAAACCTTTCATGCATTTGCACTGGGGAATCACGCTGCTGTTAGCTTCTCTCAATAACACGTTTTTACACTCAGATGCAGTAAAAGGGAAGTTGGCAGAGTAATGGGTACTCACATGAACTTATTGTCAGAGGGTTATAGGTTCAGATCCCGTAAGGTCACTGCATTCAAATCTTGGAGAGGTTTTTGTGCCCTTGCCATTAAGATAGAAACAATCTTAATTTTTGTGCCATTTTATATGCATAAATGAATAACAGAACAGGATTTGCCACATAAAGGCTCAGTTTGGTGCATTCGCAGATGAATAAAATATGCTATTAGACGTGATGTGAGTGTCCGTGGGGTCAGTGCTGGTCTCCGCGGTGTACGCTGTGCATCCACCAAAACACCGCTGGTTCATACTCACTCCTTCCAGTTCCATTTGGCTGCACACTGTAGCACCGCATCAAAAATATATCTCAGCCAACACGGCATTACATTTTCTCAGCCACATTTTAAATGGCTTAAGACCCCAAAAGTATCATATTTCTGTCAAGTGTTTGTTGAAAATGTCTTCACAATCCAGCCTGTTTTCATTAGCTAATCCTTAAAAATACGAGAAAACCTCAACTGCTACAGTGAGCAGCAAAGACAAATCCTCACGGTTGAATTTTAAATAAAATGCCTGTTTTTTGTAGCAATTTGAGACCAAGTGTTTTTATTGCAGTGCTGCAACAGGGTGCATACATGGCTCTTTCCCAGGTTGTGTCTGGCTGCCAGAAAATCACTGTGTCTGCTCTAAAATAAGCAAATTTTATGCAAATGGTGATAATAAATTACTATGAAGTTGGTAACTGTAATCCAGCATGAAACACCTTCAAATGAATGGGCTGCATAGGCAACAGTTTCTGCTGCTCGTGTTCAGAATTCCGGGTGCCGTTGGGCAGTTTGCGCTGTGTTACGCAGCCAAGCCGTATTATTCCCGTCAGGTCGCCTAACTGTCTTGCAAAACCACTTTCTGTCAAAGTGGGAAAGTGGCTATAAGAAAAATGGTGACAAATATGGATCATTCCACCCCGAGTGGGGATATCGCTTTGCGTCTGTTGAGCAATCGGGGTGCATTATGCCTAATGGGCAGTGAGGGAATTGCTTCTCTTGTAAATCTAACGTGGAGGAATGCCCAGACTTTCCTCTCAGCTACTGGAGATCCTGAGCTTGAAGTTGCAAACGTGAAACTCAGCGAGCAGCTGGTTGGGTGTGCGTCTCAATTCAGCTCTGTCTGTGTGAGGTTTGCGTGGGTTTCTTCTAGGTGCTCTGGTTTCCTCCCACTGTCCATAGACATGTGTTTTAGGTCAGTTGGTTTTGCTGAACTGCCCATGGTGTTTGGGTGTGTGTGGGTGTGTGTGTGTGTGTGTGGGGGGGGGTCACCCTATGGTGGACTGCGGTCCCATCCAAATGCAGTTTCTTAGCCTCGCACCCAATGATTCTGGGATAGATTCTTGATGCCAAGAACTTGCTCAGGATAAGCGGCTAGCAAAAATGGATGGATGGATGGATGGATGGAAGCATCTAAACTGAAAGTGATGCATATGTGAGCATCTCAATTCCCCACTTTGAATTTTGAAAGCTGCCAAAACTGGCAAAGCACCACAAGGGGACGGAAATAAGAAAACCTGGAATGAACTCCTGGCCACTTTCAGCATCAGCGCTGCTGTCTTGGCAAAGTTTAGTTTGACGTTCACACACGAAGCAACCTTCTCACTTCTATCTCAACAGCATCAAGAGCCACCTGCGCCCAAAGCCTGGACGCTGCATGAAGGCCAACATCACCACTGAGAACCCGGACCACAAAGCGATCCATCAAATCATGACCATGCAGCCACACAGGTCTCACCAATGCAAGTAATTTGCAATGCGGAGACGTTTTATTTGTTGTATGTAAATATATTGACGTGCGGATATTTTATAACCGAGGCTGCGCTTTGCCACCAACTAGGAATGAGGAGAAAGAAGTTGTAGATTATTATCTCTGGCTCTCTTTTAAATTTCTTTTCAAACATTTTTCAAATTTGGCTCTTCAAGGAAAAAAGGTTCCCAAGCCCTGTAGTGGAAAAAGAAAAAGTGCCGATTTAAATGACAGTAACAGCACCAAGGATGAGGCCGCAGAGACTGTGCTGGACAGAAAAACTGTTAAAATGGGGGGGGATTTCAGTCTAAGGGACTGTGCCCCTGCTGTAGTGCCAATGTTTAAGGTACAGTAAAAATACCCTGTGGTGTAAACTGGTAAATCAGAGGAAAGCTCACTTTTACACAAAAGTATCAGCTTATTAAACCAATTGAAGCCAAACTGAATCAAGCAAAGATCATGAACGTCAGCAACTGCTATCTGTATAAGTAAATTACACGCAGTTTAGTGCACAAACCCAACACCGTCAACCTGAAAAAGGTCTTTAGCATCCACCCCAAGTACGTACTGTATACATACTGTGCGCTCACACACACACACACACACACACACACACACACACACACACACACACACACACACACACACACACACAAAGTCCCAGTGAGGCCTTGCATACTGTAGTCCTTCTCCGGGGTTTCTAGGGTTTCTGCTGGGTGGGTGCAGTTGTTCCATTCGGGCTGCACAGAAGCTCCTTCCATTGTGTTTGTTTAAACTTTGTTTTAAGAACAATCGATGCAGAGATAAAGGAGAGAAAAAGACTTTTGTGAGTCCTTGTCAACATCTCCAAGATAATTACTTAGCATAACAGTAGAGGAGCTCCTCATGTAGTGAGGGAGTTTTTTATCGAAATCGAAAAGGATACAATAATCCAGCAATAACTGTTAACAATAAGGATCTATCAAAAATTATTGTTACTGGGTTATTTCAAACAAGCCACTTACTATAGATAAAATATGAAAGAAATAATTATAGAAATTATCCATATCCATAAAGCAGCCAAATGTGACCTGCTGTTAAAAACAGTCTGCACAGACAGACACATTTTAAAGTGATGACAAGGACTTTAATGCAGAACAACATCCTGCAGAAGCCTTGCTGTCGGGCCACCTGAGTGTCCATGGAGCTCAGCTTGGGCCTGGTGGGAAAGTGGGGTGCTGGGGTTTGGGGGTTGAGCTGGCTGGCACCAATCGCTCGGCAAGATATTAGATAGACGCCCGCTGACTCAGGCCAGTGCTGGCCCTACTGCACACACCATCGGTTCCATGGACAAAGCGAATGCATGTGTCTGTGTTTGACATGAAGCTGTGCAGCTGGCTGGGCTGAAATTTGCTCAATGAAGCCAAGAGAACTTCTACACAGCCATCCCCCACATCCCCACCAAGGTCACCAGTTTCCCGAACCGTGAATCAGTAAAGCCGGCTTTAAATAACACAGCCGGATGTGACACTGCGTAGACTTGTGCTACCCTGACGTCTCCCACTACTTCTTCTCTGAAGGGCAGATGGTGGCTTTACAAGTGCAGCTGCATGCTGAGCCAACAGCCTTTAAACGCAAATGTGGCCTTAAGCTGTGCCTTATGGTCTTTTGGTCTAAACATTTTTTGAACATGGGCCTGCCAGCTTCATGGACAGCATCTTGCTGCAAAACACCTCACAGTGAGCTTTCCACGGTGGCACTGCAATGAGCACAGGAGCAGGACAGAAGATCCTGTGTGAAGAGCAGGTCAGGCCTGGAGAAGGTGGCTGGCAGTCTGTGCCACATCTCATCATCTGAGTTAATTAATAAAAAATGCACAATAAAAGATTTAATAAAAAAAAAAAAAAAAAAAAAAACAAACCCATTTCTTGGACTCCACAATAAAACGCAGAAACATCTCCCTTCAGGGCCCCAGATGCATTTTATGGCAATTGGTTCTGCAGATTCGTGCGCATCGGTTAGTCAGGCTGTGATCCGAAGGCGGCGCCGGTCGCGCACAGTGCCACTCACGCTACTCGCGGTACTCACCGTCTTTACACCGATTTACTCTTATAGGACGCCAGGCCCCTTGCTCCCCCGTCACACCCACGTCCGCGCTCGTCCTCCGTAGGCTTGGGTCCCACGGGCGACCGACTGAGTGGCAGAGCTCATTCCTCCAATCAAAACTTGGACGCAAAGCGGGGTTTCATCAAGAACTTTTAGCGGGGAGATTAAATGAATCATTTTAACAAATCAAACTGAGCTGTCGCCCCGCCACACAGTCTGCCAAATCTGCATTGTTGGCAATATCTCGTGAGTAGCTTTCAATTTATGCAAATGTCAACAGGATAAATCTGCCAAGCCGCAGCGAAGGCAGGATCATACAGTCAGAGATGTTTAGTGGCCTTTTCAGCTTTATAAAACACAGCCTCCCCCTTATTAGAATGCTGTCAGAGGGGAAAGGGGGGTCCAGGAACAGCAGGAATTGTTTTCGAACCTCGCTATGCCATGCCCTTGCTGCCCCATATAAAGGTGTGGCACACAAAGGGTCCCTTCCTGGACAGGAGGACTCAGCCCTGAAGGTGGACGCTAGTGAGACCACCACTTCTTTGTAGATGAGCTGCAGACCTGAGCAGAAAGGATGACCTCACACGCTCCTAATATTTATGAGATTAAACAAACCTATTAAACCTATTAAACTGCCGGTGTAACAACACCAGCAGGGGGTGTATTGGTTTTGGCTCTGCCTCTTGCTTTGACAACAAATGTTGACCATCTGGCCATGCAAGCCACCGTGGACAAAGGTCTCAGGTGACTCAGCTGGGGTGCGAAGGGGTGCGCCAGGCACGGGGAGAGACCGGGCTTGAGGCGGAATTAAAGATTTCATTAAAACGCAAACGCAGCAAAGCTGCAGCTTTTCTACAATCTGATCAACACTCGCTTGAGTCTCAGCTCCGCAGCCCATTGACTTCTTTTCTCTTTCTCCCTCTGTTGACTGCGTTGTCCACACTTTAAGCCTCGCCTTTTCTCACCTTGTGGGGTGCAGCCACTTACAGTCCGGTGCAACGTATGTAATAAAAAAGCATGCTGTTGCTGTCTGAACCACTGTCATGCCAGTGAGATTTTATTTTTAAGACAAACAGGGTAAACTGTGACTGAACGAAGATGGGAGTCCATCTGAACATTTCATTGCCTACAAAGCCGTCATGAATATGAATGCCTGTGAGGCCTGGCATATGCATTCAGGGCACAGTGATCCTACAGGTAAAATACCCAATGCCTGCAACTTTTCTCAGGTGGAACTTATCTGTTGATCTTTTCACCAAGTCTGTGCATTTTTAGGGAATGCGGCTTATGGCCTGGAATGACCTGTAGTCACCTGCACACCTGCTTTCCACAGGTGGTGGACAAACAAAAGACAAAGACCACCAAAGCCACTCAGATGATCTCTTCCAGGCCTGGAGCCCATCTTGAGGCCAAGGCTCATTCAGGGACCGTTCTCTCAAATGGGGGTGGTCTCCTGTTGTGGGGGCACCCGGGAATCAGAGCCTGCTTTCCGATAACACGTGAACTCGATCATTAGCTGCAAATGAACGGACTGCTGCAGGTTCTCACACACAAGCACGGCTGCGTATTTTCCACAGGTATCAAAGTAAGCTGTCATTTCCAAGTGCATGACAGAGCAGCCGGCTGTCAGCCCATTAGGCCAATAGCAGACTCAAGTCACGAGACAGGAAGTGTTTTTGAGAGAAGTCTGTCTGAAGCACTGTTTTCTGCGGAGCAACTTCTGTAAACTGAGAGAGAGCCAAGACTAATGCACCACACGGCTGTCCGCTGAGAGTCACATTCAAAAAACCGCTCGCTGCGCTTTGTTCTGTTTGCCTGCCCGGCTGAAAACCTGTTGAAAAATTGTGATCAACGGCATTCCTGCAGCTGCCCATGTGGACAGTGAGCCTTCAGCTCCCCAGTCTTGCCGGTGTGTGATACAGGCCCATTTGATCCATGAGGCTTAAAGGAGTTTCACTATGAGACATCACTGCGATGCAGGTTCCTGCAAACCCTTCATGGAGCCAAGCCCCTGTTTCGGCACATTCCTGTCTGAAGGACACAACGCCGAGCTTCGGAGGTGAATGAAGTTGGTACCTACAGTAGCCGCTCCTGGATTAACGCATTTGAAAAACACAGACGATCTAGCGACTTCGAGGAGCAGCAAGATCCAGATTTAAATCCTGAATGGAATCTACAGGGAGCTTTACTACTGTAATGTACCTAATTTCAATGTCTTGTATAAAACAGACGTAAAACATGTACCGTATATATATGAACGGATAGAAGTCTGCAAATGTCTGCAAACTGAATCGTGCTTTCCTAAAGTTGCTCTCGCTGTCCTGGCTCCTTGTTGCAGTAAGAAAATAATAAAATAAAACAGTGAGGCTTCTCCTTCAGGCTGGCAGGTGCTCATTTGTGGAGCTGGCCAGGTATTTGAGGAGAAAGAGGAACAACAAAGGGGGTACAGGGATGTGCTGGAGAAGCTTGTGTGTCTCCCTGTGCCCCCTTTCCTATTCGGCATTGAGCCCGGCCCCGCTGGGCATCGGTTTACCTTATTTACCTTATTGACACCGAGATTCTGCGTGCGAAGAGAGCTTGGCGACGGGTCAGACTCACTGCCATCATCGCAGTGCGACACACTGTGGAATAGGCACCCCCGTCCCTAATCCACCCTCCACTCTATTACGGCACAGATAATGGCCTGTTTCACGCTCCACCGTTGCACAACTGAAATTAAAACATTGTTTACTGAAAAAGGAAGAAAGAAATGTGCTTTTATGCCGCCTTTCCATGAACCTGCAACAACGTGGAAGATGAAGAACAAAGTGAATTCCCATCGTGTTCTCCTCCTTCCGTTGCCCTTTGACCCAGAGCATTTTTCACTTCAGCTGCTTTCTAACAAGACCAGAACCTAACAATGCAATCGCGAAAGCGAACAAGTAGTGCAAAAATTCAGTGTTCAACACGATGCTGCCTTTTTTCTGATTTCTACTTTTCATTAAATGCAATGCAATTTACTATAGAGTTTCAGTTAAATTTGATATTAATAGTTACTGGTTTAAAACAGTAGATATGTGGTTTGCCAGCAACGCACAAGATAGCAACAGGGTGACCATAACCGTTATGGACCCTCATTAATAACCTGAAGGTTGCTGGGTCAAACCCTGGGGAGAACCCTGCTGCTGCACCCCTAGGCAAGATATTTAGCCCAATTTATGGCAGAGCTCATGAATAAAACTGTAGGATAACAGTGTGGGCTAAGCAATAAAAAAATAAAAGCATACAGTGCACCATTTCATCCATTTTCCGCAAACGCTTGTTCAGTTGAGGGTCGCCGGGCGCAATGTTGGATGCGAACGTGTCAAGACGTTACTGTGACTCCCCACACGCCAGCAGAGATGAGAATCGGAGCCGAACAACAAACACTCTCGCTTCTTAGTTGATATTCACAAGGGCCCCTGTGAAACAAAACTCTTCAGGCTGAACAGCGCAGTGACTGAACTCGCGGCTTCGTGCAACGAGAGAAGAAACGATCTCCGTGTCCCTCACCCGCGGCACTCCGGTGACAGAGGCTGGCGCTTCCCCCACGCGGCCGCGGCCTAGCCGAAGCGGCCCGGCGTTGTCGTCAGTTAGAAGGCAAGCGATTCGGCTTTAATGTAACAGCACTTTCAAACCGAAACCGCTTCGACGCAAGCTGCCTTAAACACGGGGACAGGCCCACCGAGCCCATTTTGGGGCATGGGAAAAAGTTCTGTTTCTCTCCTCCGTCTCAGAGATTCTCCACTTCTCACCTGCCGGACGACAACTTGTGAGTTCTGAGAGGAAGGCTGAAGTTTGAAACGATGCCGATTTACTGGGACAGGTTGCAGAAGAGGCTGAAGCTGGCTGGACCAAGGGTGTCTCCAGTAGAAAGAGGTTGGCGCTATTCAGGTCTTCAGCCTTTGCCGACATCGTGCTGGCGGTCGTGCTACTTTTGTCTTTCATTTTGCCTTAGTTTGCTTAGTAAAGAACATGCAGAAGATCTCGGATCGCGTTGAGCTTAAGGCACCCTGAACTGCACGGCACCATTTGAGGGAGAAGGAAGTGAGGAAGATGACGGATTTCGCTGTCAAGTCATCGCCGCCTCTACTGCGCGCGTGACAGCATCAGGTGTCAGGAGAACAACAGCCACACTCCGGCAAACCTGCTATTTTCATTGAGCTCGAAGGAACGGTGCGACTAACAATGGAAGCGAACGGGGAACACGGCGAGGAGCTCCAGGGAGGCGGCTCGAAAAGCCCGTAAATGATGCAGGGTTTGAAGACACAACAATTAAGCTGCATATGAGCGAGTCGTTGCTTGAAGCTGGGACGTGCGTCCTGGGTGCTCTTCATCTTCCAAACCAAGCCCTCTGGCTCATATAAAATCGGAGCTGGGGTTGCTCTTCATCAGACGGTCCTTTGTGCAAGACTTTGCTGCTTTGCAAAAGTACACAAACCGTACGGATCGCTCGGCAATTAGATCGCACCCATGTCATGATTTACGCCTCGCGAAGAAATGCTGTCTTCACCGCATCGGCCCTTCCGTTACATCTTATTTAGAGTAGAATATTTCGAAAAATATGCCGTGTCAAAGCGCTGAACAGATAATCTTCCAGAGGGAAGTGAAAGCGTGGGAAAAACTCAAACTTATTCCCTGAGAGGCTCCGCTCTGGGAAAAATGCTGAGGAAAAGCGAGCGCAAAAGGAACAGCTTGCACGCACAAGAAGAAGCGACAGAACCAAAGGTTGCGTTCGTGTCAGGCACGAGCATATCACGGAACAGGTGAGCAGCCGATGCCTTAGCGGAGCCAAGGAGCCTGAGCCACCGCGTCTGAACACAGCGCGCTCCGCTTCTCAACGCCGGATGCTAAACGCTAAACGGCTCGCCTGCTCGACTGGAGGTTGTCCGTGTCGTCCACGTCTCCGCTCGGATCACGCACGCGCAAACGCACGCACCGGCTGTTCCGCCTCTTCTTGCGTGTAAGCTCTGCCTCTGTGATGCTCTGGACCTCTTGCCGCCTGCACGTGCCGGGTCCGGAAAGCCACGATCGATGCGGGAAGCGCCTGGTCAAGGGTTGACTGGCCTGCTTGCAGAGCAGCCTTTTGACACGGCAGCATGAATTGATGACAGAGATATTTCACAGCCATTGTCTCCCAGGGCAAATATTTCTTGTGCCAGATGTCAGTGTGGGCTCATTCATCTTCAATTAATAAAACGCTTTAAGAGACTGTCGACACACTGCGGCACCCGGAGTTTGCGTTGGGCTTCAATCCACCTGTTTCAGGTGCGCTGGTGTCTCAAGGTTGTCCACAGAATGTGTGTATGTGTGTGTGTGTGTGTTACACCGATGCGCCATTTCACAGCACCGTACACTGCCAAACGCTAACTTGCACGACGAGAAAACTTCGACGGTCGGCTTAATTTCCGCAGATTTCCATCGGATTTTTGATCGCACATTAAGACGGATGCAGGGCCGCAGAATGCTGATCGTGTTTGACAGAGATTTAATTATTTCGGAGGATCCGTTTAACTCATGCAGATACAAAGCCGCTTGGGATGCGGCGCCCCGGCAGCAGCGCTCATGCGCGCAGATTTTGATGCGACGTTCTCAGGCCCGGTCTCTTCGCGGGTGTCTGGAAACTCTGTTATTTAATTGTACGTGGAGGGGAGAACAGTTTCCCACACGGCAACATCTGGAGACCCGATGTAACGCAACACGAGCAACGATGCCAAAATGCAGGGTTGCGCCTCCGTGCTCCTCGCTCTCGCTTTCGAGGAGGAGAAATTAGGGCAGAACCCGCTTCAATGATTCATTAGCCCTCGGCTCTGCGCCGCTGCCGGGGAACGCGCTGGAAAGTCACGGCGAAGCCAAGGTGACTGTCACATTAATAATGGATGCGATCCAGTTTAGTTCGGCTAATGACAACGCAGCTCCGTGGGCGTGGCCCTCGCGCCCGGGACGTAAGCAGCCGCAGCACGGAAAATGTCGACCGTGACTAAATACCGGCTTTCAGGGGAGATTCCACTGCAGGGGCTGCGGAAGAAGACGCTCGTGTTGCACTGGCTTGTTTCTGCTTTTTTCACAGGAATAATCTCGACAGCCTCTACTGCTGTCTTCAGGCTCGGTTTCGCCTCTTCGGGCGACCGATCGCAAAATAAAGCAAAATGTTCATACGCAGCATCGGAATTAAGAGGCTTCACCTTTTCAGCTACTTGGAGACATTAATACCGGCCTTTATTTATCTCACTGCTTTGTCCAAGCTAACTATTGCTAGACAATCGTCCTATTTCGCAGCGGCGTGCGGCGAAAGGGTGACGGACAGATTTCTGCTGCCCACCCGTGCCCGGCTGGCGGAACGGTGACCGACCGCAGGCCGCTGAACGTCCATCTAGAGGGACATCTTAGCGGCCGGGCTGAGAGATTGGGGAGAGAGTCCGGGAGCGGGAAGGCTCGGAGAAATCGGCCAGGATTTCGTTTCCGAGATGGCCGTTTTGGACCGTCAGCTGTTGCGCTGTTTGCGCGTTCGGGCTTTGCTGTTTCTGTTAAATGCTAAAGGGACAATTTGACCACAGTCTTGCGGGAATTCTTAATGAAAGCACGACATTTTTTGGAAAACCTGCAGTCTCGGGCCTTTACTTTACCCATGTAGTCACCTCCTCTTCACAGTTGGCTACACCATTCGTACGGCTGGCACTTTTACCGTAGTTTTTACTGCGTCAGTTAAGATTAAGTAGCTTGACCAGGGGAGCTACAGGCCAACGTGAGCCTGGAACTGGGAGCCCGGAGGTTGCAGGGTAATGCGTGTAGCAGCTCTGTTACTCATCCTCTGCAAGGCTGTGTTGTCTTCCACTGCTGGCTTAAGAAGAGCTGACCTTAGGGGCCTCTGTGGGATGTGATACCCATACATAAGATCTAACTGATGTAACAGATGAAAAGATCTAAACTTACATTCAGGTTGTGCTAAAAACATACTGTATGTTGCAGAAATACCACAGTGTGCATGAAAAGACCTCCTGTTGGTTTTTAAACAACACTTCCCACTCCATGTCTCAGCCTGCTGATGTCATTTGCACAAAACAGCTTTCAGAGCTCAGCTGAGGCGGACAGGCAGCGCTCTGGTACATGAAGCAGATTTCGAGCCTTCCTGGGTGAGCTAGCAGCAGCGAGGCTCAGTGTGTCACACCTTTGGAGAAGGTTCCAGTCGGGAGTGGTTTGTCAGTGATTTCATTCACACCAGCGGGCTGCCCGGCTCCAGGAGGAGCGCGGGCTTTTGCTTGAGCAGCATCTGTCTGCTCGGTCAAGTGGTTTGCATTTTGCATTTATCTGTACCGTACATCGTTGGATTCTTTACAAACCACTGGGTACCCCGGTCCCCAACTGCCAGGTCCCAATTCGTCACTGGAAAGAGAGTGGATATCAAGAAACCGGCTAACAATATTAGTCAGTCCATTATTTCTTATGGAGAAAAACTCCAGTTGGTCACCCCCAAAAACGAAGCTTAATTTCATATCGAAAAAGTAGCGCCATGACAAAATTAATAATAACTGTAATATTGATACAAAATAAAAAAGAATTCATGATGCACATTTACAGTACTGTGACAGTGAGTGCACACTGGCTTGAGGAACACAAAGGCTCTACATTGCATTTTTACAAATGAATAAATAGAAAATCAAAGCACAGTGGTGTAAAACAGAGTTTGCAGCCAGGATGGCTGGAATCCACCTGAGACAGCACGTAAGCGGTCCCACGATGCAGTGCACCTCACTGCATCTCTCGCATAGGCGCGTCACGCAGTTTTCAGTTTACTGCACTGGACCGGACGTTGCATGACGCATGCACGAAGAAGCAGACCTGGAGACAGTCGGTTGTATTAATAATTCAGCGGAGATGTTGTTTATGCATTTTGCAAAAAGGCCGTGTTGAAGTTCACATTACACGTAGGTGCACAGCGAAGTGTCATTGGGTGAAGTGACGGTGGCCCAACTTGGGTGCGGAGGTGGAAGGCCTGAGCTGCATACTTCTTCGCGTCTCCTCAGGAGGTGTCAGCTACCATCAGCGTGAACCTTGGTGTAAGCCCAGAAGATCATCTTGGCTCGGCGTGCAGACGCCTGCTCCTGAATATTCATGCAGTTATGGGCACCGGCACATTCTGAGCTGCTCAGGGACCCGTTGCCGAGGACCTGTGCTAGGAATGCCAAAGGTGCCCTGCTGACAAGGAAGACAGAGACCGGCCTCGCCCTACTGAGCTGCTGGCTCTACAGTCCAGATGTCATTAGAAGATGATGGGGATGAACAGGATTGTCTTGTCCCTGTCTCCATGGTTCAGGTGTCATAAATGGAGGCTGCTGATGATAGGGATGGCCTGCACACCAACAGTTCAGTACCTCTGGGTTGAAGGGGTCATTAAAAGAGGCCTTTGGTGAGACAGATTTAGCACACGGCCCTAAGTTGCTGCTTTGGTGTCATCAGAGGAGCAGTTTGGTCACTTTCTACAGAGAGAAGAGATGGTGGCTATTTATTCTTTTATTTATTCATTTTATTTATTTGTTTGTTTGTTTATTTGTTGTTTTCTCGATGTTTGGTTGTTCATTACTCGTGAAATGTAACCGCACACAGTCTCGTGTTGAATCAGGGCACATTTCACTATATGGTATACTCGGCAACCATGTATGAGTCAGATACATTCTTTTGACTTCTTTTTTGACTTCTTTTGACTGCACACAGGTATGTTGCAGTCTTTGAAGTTTAGTTGCGGAATTGGGAATGAACAGTAATGGTTACAGCAGTTGTCTTGGGCCCTGCCCTCCAGCCCCCCACACAATTCACTTCCCAATTCCCCACCAAAACCAGTAGCTGCTGTAATGAGAACCTGAAGATTGCAGGTAACAGGAAGAGAACCGACCCTTTCCATCCTGTAACTGACAGCAGAGCAGTTTCTCCATGCGACACAATCAAATCCAAATCTGAGATGCACAGAAAATAACATTTATTCACATAGACATTTTTATCCAAAGCAACACACAACGGTTGAAACTGAACTATTACCACTGTCCAGAGAACAATAGTTATTTCTGCTCACCTGCAACATGGCTTTGGAGTGTGAAAGGAAACCAGAGCCCCCTCAGAACATACAGCGTCCACACAGACTGAGCGGGAAGTGAGCTTATATTTGAATGAACAGGCGAGCTGCTGCAAGACACCTACAACACCTACTGCACCGCTCTGTCTCTGTCCTTATAAACCGATTTACTGTCTGCCGAGTTTTCTTTCTCATTCCTTGAAGCTGTAGCGTCTTTTGCAGTTGTGCACGCCGGACCGTTTCTGCATTAGGCAAGAATAAGGCCCGAGACCCCTTAACTGCACCCGACACACCTGCAAGTCCATTCGCAGCCAAGGAACGTGGCTTAATGCGCTCAGCATCATCACGGGTCTTCGCTGCCAAGGTCTTCACAGACCACGACTGCGAGGTGAATGGAAGAGACTTCAAAGAAGAAAAGAAGTCAATAAGAAAGAGATGAATCTTCATAAAGGTCAGAATGCATGAGAAAGATGTCAAACGGGAATTATGTTGACAAAGGAAAGGTGTTCATAAGGAGTTGATAATAACGTGAAACCCGCAGCTTGGACAGGAAGGAGCATTTCGGACAGGACAGGAGGGCACAGCTCGACTCTGGGTTTCTAGCCAACTGCTCTCTACTGAAGTCTAACAGCTGGTCTCGGCAAGCAGCTGCTGCTTATTTTAATTTTGGATCAGTAATTTGACACAGTATCTGTGCCGGAGGAGTGCTGTTTGCAGCAGGGACATCAGGTGCGTCCGCGGTACACGGTGCAGTGGCATCACGTCACATTAAGGGGACGTGTTTAACGGGAGGAAGCGCTTCTCCACAAAGTGCCCTTTAAGCTGGCAGCGACCTCAAGTGCCTGCCTGTGCCGGCGACAGCTGGGCTGCAACATCTGAATGAGGTTAACCGCATCGGTACTGCATGCTGCATGAGAACTATGGGCAGGGCAGGACACCCAGACCACCATGCTTTCTCCATGCGGGACGCGGGAATCATCACCGCCTAAGGTGCCATCGGAGGTGGCGGCTTCGTCACCTTCCACCTGAGATCCTCAGGCGATAAACAGTCAAAGAGGAACGTGGAAACACAACAAAACAATTTGAGACCTTTTAGTGTTTTTTGTCACCTGTGCCTTTGTATTCTAGTGGCTGAACCGTGGGAACGCTGGCCAGAGCCCTTTTGTATTTGGGGAATGTACACAAGAAAACTGCATGCATTTCTTGTCTTTAAATGGTTGCAAAAGGCCAAAGAGCAAACAACATGTGCTGATAGCAGACTCACTTTTGCCATCGCGACTGAACGGCCCTTTTAGTCATTTAATAGAATTAACTGACAACAGGTCAGCAGACATCTGAATATCAGGTGAGCTGTTAAGTCCGAGCGAATCCGATGCGCGCAACTTCTAGAGATGATCATGCTTCATGAACCTCCTCTTTTCCATGCAATATATGTCTTTTAAATTTAAAGTGCAATTTTTAACTGGGTAGGAAGGCTAATTTTTCAAATTAATCGTGTGAAGTTGTTCATTTCTTTGTTTTAATGTTTATTTGTTCCTGCCACCTTGTGTTATACGGGGTTACTTGGAGATACTTTTCCTCACCTCTGTACTACAGCCAGATATTTCATGATTGTGTAAATCAATTGCAGGAATGGTACAATGGGGCGGACTGTGGACTGCGAAACCCAGACGCAGGGATATTTTACATTTCCAGCTATTGTCATGGCTGTATATTTTCGCACCATTTCACATGCAGCCTGCGCAGAAGGAGCTGTGTGAGCAGGTAGTAAAATTGTGCTCATGTATTCGACACGCTTGCAAAGGAACCCCTGAGCTGTACGGCTCCTGGGGGGTGCGGGTGGACTGCCGGAAGGCCCCGTTGCTTCTAAGAAGGTGCCGACGCCAATACGGCGGAGTCACAGCAGAGGCACCAGAACACCTGAATCCCTTCCGGCTGGATGCTGAAACCGCTGCTGCCACCGCCGTGGTGCTCGCTCCCCTCCAGAGAGCATGAGCACAGAACTTGGCTGGTGGCCTTCACAGCACAGAACTTGGTTAAAATAAAATTCTCAGCTTGTTGTTCTCACAAAAAATAAACATCTGACCAACAGAACAATAACAACTGAGTTGCCAGATTATCAATAATTCAAAATAATTTAAATGAGCGACAAGGAGAGAGACAGCAGGATACGAATCTTTTCACAGACAACTTGGTTCCCCCAAGACCCCTGTGCCCGCTTGTAGAGATTAGGGCTGTAGGCCTGTTGGTAGAAAGTGCAGGGCTCAAACCCTGCTCGACCAAGGGACTTACTGTAGACTGGTGTAGTGTTTTTGTCCTCTTTCGGAGAAAGAGGAACGTTAAAAGCGTGGCAACTCTTAAATACCAGAGTGAAGTAAACACAGTTACAGTGAACTCATTCCAGGCAAAGAATTTAAACAAAAAGCTACTGGACAGAGAGATTACAGAAAAAATGTTGAGTGGTGCAAATGCACTCATAATATTAAGTTCTGAGGCCTTTTGAGGGTTTATATCCCCCCCCCCCCCAGCACTTTCAAATATGTGAGAAAATGCAGTGGGAGAGAATAAACAGGCCTCGTAAACACAGGAATGATCCAAGCAACTCTTTGAGCCGTTCATTTCGGGCTTTTTTCAGCTCTGTAAAAAGAGAACTAAGAAAGTCTGAATTTGTAGAATTTACTTAAACTCATTTGAAATCCACAGCCCCTGGCATTCATCCCCCAGAAGCCACAGAACCCTGGGCCTCGACGAATGGATTGAGAAAACCATCAGCGAGAGCCACGGCTATTATGTAATGGGCCCGTTTTCCACGGTGGGCCGTGAGATTGTGATCGCAGCCCGAGGCTTGAAGGGCAACTCAAGAGGCTCCCTCAGCACAAAATCCGAACCGCAAACCCTAAATCACAATTGCCATAAAAAGTAGTTTTCTTCTGGAAAATTAGAAATGCGTTTATTATTAAACATGAAGCTTATTAAACTCAAAAGCACTCAATTGATTTTGTGAAATAAATGTGTGACAGATAAAGAAAAAGCTCCCCAAAAAACCAAATTAAAGGCTGTACTTAGCAACTGATGCTGCTGTCACATATATGGAAAAAATTATTAATAATGAATATGTGGATAGCTGCTCTACGCTGTTATTAAAATAAGTCATACTTCTGTTTTGGATGCAGTTTCAGATGTAGAAAAAATCATGTGCGAGGAGACAGGATTATGATTCCTTAACCAGCGCAAAGCAGTTTCCTTTCAAGTTCTCCCGCCTCCTCTCTGTCTTCTTCCGTCTTTCTCTCCCTCTCAGGTGACACTCGGGTGCCTCCGAATGCTGTAGGTGCGTGTGTCATGCGGAGAAGCATCCCTGCTGCTCACCTGACGTGTGTGCAAAATGCGTGCTGCTCATGTCTGAGGCTGCCTGGTTACAGCTACCTCGCTGACAGCCACGGGAAGCCAAAGCAACCCGGTCACAAAGTGTAAATAACAAAGCTCTCCAGCTAAATCAAAGTGGCAGCAAAGTTGCGGATGGTGCACTTGTTCGCCGACAAACTTAATTTTTTCAAGCCACCGCCGTTTCCATTGTTAGAGACCGTTTCGCAAAAACACATTTCCACGGTGTGTTCACATGCAAAACATGAGCGCCTCGGCTGCGGCAAAATGAAGGCAAGGAGTTAAATACTCTGTGCGCTGAATTACTGCAAATACACATTACGGTTATTTATAATGCAAACTACTGGAAATGCACGCAGAAGCCCAAATGTGAGCACCTGCACTACTCCAGGGGACGCACTGTATATAATGTACTCTCCCGTTATCCTGACATTATATGAATTTGAATGATGCCCATATGTTTGGTTAGACAAAGTATTGTACACATTAATTATAATTTTGGCTCCAAATGCTAACTACAATTTTGCCTCAGTATTTGTTTAAACTGACAGTGAACTGAAAGGCACACACAGTGGTGACATTTACCGCGAACCTGAGTATTTGTCAGTATTCCGCTGGATTCTGTGCGCAACAGAAACAAGCACCCCAGAGGGTCGTTTTGCATGTTGATTCACGGGCGAGCATCGCGGTAATGAATCTTAAACCTCCCGGGTGCTGTCTGAACATTTGGACAACACTTCCCCGTCTAAGCCCAGGACTCACATCTGGTGTCTCCCTCCCCCGTGCTTCTCGCACCTTGTCCTTCAGCCCAAGGAGCTGAAAGGCGAGAAGACGTGGGTGCGGCGGATGCCAGAGGAAGAGAGAGATGGAGAGGTTAAAGGATGAAGAGACGGAGGGACGGAAGGACCGGAGGTATGAAAAAGCGAGGCCGAGCGTCGGGGAGGCGAACACGCGGAGATGTTCAGATGGAAACACAGAGAGATGAAGAGATAGAGAGGTGGAGACTTGGGCGAAAGCCAGGCGTCGATGCGCTGCGCCGAAGGCACCGGGGTGGGAAGAAGCATGAGAGCCCTCAATAGGAAGAGCAAGAAGCTCTTGTACAGCACGCTCTTCTAGTGAGATTACAAGAAATTCACACACCGATAGGCATTAAAGTGCTCATTCAATTACATTCTCCTAATGAGTGCAGTCTTTGGAAGTGGAAAACGCTGTGCCGAATGCCAGTGATGCACACAGCGAACTGCAAGAGTCATCAAACATTTGTAAAACACACGTCTCTGCACATCACACCGAGCGTCTTACACCCCTTCGGGCTTTTGCTCCGCTCTTAAGTGAAACAGAAGGGCACAGCCGTGCGGCTCTATGGATTCCTAGGCTGGCTGGCTGGCTGGTTATCCATCCATCCATCCATCTATTGCTTGATTTGGATTCACTGGAATGAAATCTTTAAGACAGTGCAGTCACTAAAGGTGTGCAAATAAAACTCAAGGGTTTCTTCTTATTATTGCCCTGTGATGGGGACGGTTACCCTTAACTGTTCCGATAAATTATTTAGCTGTGTAGTGGAAACAAGTAAACTGCGAAAGTGCATCGCGTGCAGTTTGAATAAACGGGGCAGCTAACTAACTAGAATAGCGGTAACCATAAAAATGGGATGATGTCTTGCAAACAAGGGCATTAAAGAATTCTGTCAGCATTTGGTTATCTTGGGCAGAGGATTTCTGCCCCGTTCTGCAGCTTCCTTGCTGTCTTGTTTATTTATAGCCATCCAAATAATTCAGGAAGGGCACTTGTGGACGACAGGTCTGCCACTCTTCTATCTGCTTGTCATTAAGTGGCGTTCACAGCTAATAAAATCCAGCTGGTGCTGGAACGGCCCCTGCCACAGCATATGTTTGTTTGCGGTGCTAAATCCGGAATGGGATTTTGTCCCCCAAATCTGATCATTGCCCCGTTAACAACAACAACTCATTCCCTTCGCCCTGCAGTGCAGGGCGCCCACAGGGCAGGTTGTTGGGTTACGGCCCCTCAGCTTTAGGTGCTTTAAGCTCCTGTTTTAGGTTGAAAAGCCTTGCCCTGTGGAGCATGTTGTGTTTTTCTTTGCAGGCTGGAAAGTCGGCTTTTTGTTAAGATTCAGAATAGAAAGAACACATTTTTCTCACATGTGCCAGTGGGGTTGTAGAGTTTCTTATTTTTGTTCTCAACGTGGACCTTTCAGTACATTTGCCACTGAGACTGTGTCATGGAAGGCAGCGCATTTAATTGTTTTTTTTAATTTCTTTGTGGGTTAATGACATTTTAGTGGGATGCACTTGGCTCAAAAGGCAGCCTGACCTGACTTAGCTTGTCTAGCGCATCATACAGATGGTTGTGGCTCTTGCTAATGTGATTTCAGGCTCACAACCTTACCTCCTTCCAGAGATGTCGCTCATCTTACTGCTGCCCGCCATTATTCGGCCAACCCGCTACCTTCGAAAAACAGTGCGCTGTGAAGATTTTCGACCTCTCTGCAGCTAAACATCCAACGGAAAGAGGAGCGAGCTCAGTGTACTGAAAAGCTATGGAGGTAAGCACAGAAAGGGATTTTAGAAATTTTTTTGTCTCCATCAAGTACAATTTGCCATGGCCTGCTGGCCTGGCAGGGATCACACACCTGGACTGCGGCTCCCTGGAACTGGTTCACACGCATTTGTGCTACTTCTTACTTTGGAAGCAGATTTTCAGACAATTTCCATCCCTGTGTCATTCACCCTTCCCCAAAATGCTGAGGCAGGGCCACCCTCACCTGCACCCCTAAAGCGGCCTGACACCAAGAGTGCGAGTTCTTGTTCATGCTGGCAGGACTCTGTAACCCCACAGCCAATCCACGAAGGGCTGCGCCACCTCCTTATTAACTGTTTCTGTTTCTGCGACGCGCTGCCATGGAGACCCAGTCGGGATTTCGGGCAACGCTGCATTTGGTGGCGAAATAAAATACCTCGCGAGAGCGGCTCCTTTGGAGGCTGCAAAGTCACCATCAGAGGCAGCTGCGTTCACCCTCGCGCTTTTTGGTGGAGGGGAAAAAAAGTGCTGAGCAAGTATTATAAACTACCGAGACGAAGCAATTTCCCAAGAAACAACAAGATGCAAACCTTTGGCACCGATTATTTAAATACATTCTATTTTTAATTTAGAGTGGTTTCGTTCAGTGTGCGGTCCATTTTATGTCAATCTCCTCCAGTCAAATTAAAGCCTTCGATGTCTCATAAATCTTAAAATAACAAAATATAAAAAATAACGCTCCATTTTATACACGAAACCGCTTAGGTTAAACACCGTTTCTCCACTCCGCTCCAAGATCTGGAGTAATTACGCTTGCATAATCCCGTAACGCCGAAAATTCACGAAACACATTTTTCTCTGCTCTCTGTATTCCCACTGTCGACCTTTAAGCGTCCACATCAACATTACGGAACGCAAACGTCTGCTTCTGCGACACTTCAATATCTCTAAGCCTTCTTTTTTTATGTTTTATTTGTATATCAATGGACTTTTTATGTAGCTAGAGCTCAGATTTCTCTTAACCGTCCCACTTCGCTGGCGTTTTTCCTTCTCAGATGAACTCGATTCCCAAGTCCTGTGGTATCGGTGTAAACTGCTCACGATGCCTTCAGTCCTCTTAGCTGTATATAAACAGTCACTGTCATAGAGACACACGCTATAACATTAAAAACTTGAGTTGTTTTTTCTTTCTCCCGACCCGGCTGAGCTCCATGTTTCAACAAGGATGCCCCAGTGCGACACCAAATATGTCCTAAACTTCACAAACTGACTTAACAGCTGCAGCGCAGGTCTTCCTTTATTGCAGCAGTATTTTTGCTTGATTCTGGAGAGAAGGGGGGTTTAATGGGCTCCAGAAGATGAGGATGGGATGTGACAAAATAAACATAAACGTCTGTGAGCTAAATCATCTTTTCAGTTGACTTGTTTCATGGCCTCGTGGGAACTGGAGCCAAACCCGTCATAGCAGGTTTCTTAACAACTAGAATGGCCCTCCACTGTGTGTGCCTGCATGTTTCACTGCCATGATTCACAAACAGAGAGAGGAAGATTCCCACTAAACCAACCCCTTTAGCAAAATAATGAGCTTTAAATCATCCTTTAGCAGCAGGGGACAAGTGTACATCATCTTATAGAAATAAGTGATAGGTTCATCACATCTTCTGGCAACAGAGGACAGTTTACGCCATCCCAAGGGAGTGACGACAGGGTGATGTCATCCCAAAGCAGGGCTTCCCAATAGGGGACTGGGGACAACGGCTGTACATATGGACAGTCCGTGCCTTCTGGCTAAGGTTGAATCGGAGCAGCATAGGCAGCCTCCATTATAGCATGAAAAAGACAAACAAACACAGCAACAAGGAAGCTTTGTTTGCATAAAAGCCAGGGCTAAAAAGTTTAAAGTTGATCATGAAAAGAGACAACTGGGCGACTATGCAAGTGCTGAGCACACTTGTTTGCACGATCACGTTCTCAAGCTGTAGCCATCTGCAAGGGGACCGCTATTAAGCGGCCCTTCCAAACCTTTGCAGCCTCTTCGGGGCAAAATCAGAGCGACAAACGGAAGGCTGCAAACTTGACCGCTGCACGCAGTCATTCTGCCACCACATCTGCACAGAAGAACGGACCCACGGCATCTCTACCTGTGTGATGGTGAGGTTTAGCAAAAGCAAGAAACGCCGCTGAGTTGATAAAGCTGATACGGAGGAGGGTTTAAGTGACGATGAAAAAACACAACAGTTGCGGAGCTGTTGAGACAGCACCGAGCATCACCGAACTACAGCGCAGCGAGAAGTGTGCAGATGACAAAACGCTGCCCCATATTCGGGCCCCAGGTTGTTTCAACCCACTGCTGTCACTCGACTCACCGAATGACGAGTAAAGTCAAGTTACCACACTCGACAGTGGTCAACAGTCAACAGGTTAACAGAAATGGATGGAAGAAATAATAAAATAATAACAGTAGCAATAGTAGTAAACCAATAATGCAATAACAATTTTCATAATTATAAAACAATATGAAACTGACGCACCGACGCTTGACTTTGCATTGTCCCTTGAATTTGGCCCTTGAGGAAAAAGAAGAGGGCACCCCTGTCCTAAAGCAATTACGATGGGTTGACCTGACCCAGCATCGATGATGGTGGGCTGCCCTCATCCTGCTGCAAAATGAGTGCCTTACTATCTTCCTTCAGGGATGAGGATGAGTTGATCTCTTCCTAACAGCTCCTATTATCCAGCAGCAAATGTCAAAATGTTTGTCATCATCTGAGAGTCTCATAGATTGACAGCACGTCGATACCGGAGAACCACGGACCCTGTTACTCCCTGGCTTGTATTTAACCTTGAAGTGATCCTGAGCAGGGCTGGGGGGGCAGTGTCAGGGCTGTTTTTTGATTCAGCGCTGCTACCTGCTTCATTATTCAGTACAAGTCGCAGGGGAGATTTGTGTTTGCGCCCGTCGATAGCCTTTGGTAAACAGTGTGGAGCCATCTCACCCTTCCATGAACCCCACCTTTGTCCCCCCTTCAGCAGTGAGCGTCTCTGTCCCTTAAAAGCAGAGATCCCTCCAAGACATGTCTGCATCCTCCCATTTCTACAAAGGGTTTGTGTGTATGTGGTGCAACCCCCCCGTTCACTGCTCCTACGCCGGTTTACTGCTGACTCTTCTACATTTTTTACTCACCTCAGTAAATGTTTCTTCATTTCATCAGGGACTGAATACTAGCTCGTGTAATGCAGGTGGAAATCCATTTTATAGAGTTAAAAGAATTGAATACAAAAGCGGCAACAATTCTACAGATGACTTGCTCTGTGCCATAAAGGAAACAGTGTCTGAATTTAAACAACTTACACCGATTAGCCTCTGTGGCCCTGAGTAATGATCTTGCTTAATTCCGAAGCTGTCGTTTTCATCCTCTCACGATTGTTGCGGTTATTTATTCATTTTAGCAGGCGAACTGGAGCGGCTGCACATCTCTGCACAACTGGTGCCCATTCCAAAAGGCCCATAAAGAGTACTGCAATACGATAGTCAGGAGTTACAGTGACTGTATCAACAGGTGTGTGGACTACTGGCTTGGCCACAGTCGGTCTCTGTCTCACGTTCGCTGCGTTTGATGGTATGAAAATGATCATTTGTTCATTTGTGCCACACTTTTCCCAGGGGACTTGCAATGTTATTTCAGTTGAGGGCAAGCACCTACATTAAAGGTTCTGTAGTAGAAATGGGATTTGAACCCAGGTCTATTCAGGCTGCACCTAAATACACATGAATTCTTTTCATGAATTTTTTCACAATCCTCACAAACCAGGGTCTACAATATCCATTGACTGCTCCCCCCTCTGTCACTGTCCCTACAATGCACCTTAAGGTTTTATTTGTTTTATTTATTTATTTACTTACTTACTTACTTACTTACTTATCTATTTGTTGTTTGTTTCTTGTCTTCTTGGTGTTTGGTTGTTTGTTTGTTTTTACTTGTTGTAAATCTTTTCTGGAATATAACCATGCACAGTCTCCTGTTGAATCAGGGCACATTTCACTACATGGTATATTCGGTAACCATGTACGTGAAAAATAAACTCTTTTGACTTTGAATTCTGTTAGTGAGAACCTCAACGTTGCGTGGTCTCCAGATGGGAATAAGCATCTTGACTGATAGGCGAACCTCTGCCCCAAATTACACGGACCAAATCACCTGGGCAGCAGTGAATAAGGTGCGACCCAGGGGAGTTGTACCTTGCACTACGGCACCCCACAGGATTTCTGGTCCATGTGGCCCCACCAATAGTCACCTACACCTATACAGGTGCTGTGATGAAGCTGCACTTTTTGAGCCCGTACCCAAGGTATCCAGGCCTCGGAGAAGCTAAAAGTGATGATTAATGGTTTCATCCAGACTATGTAGTGTTAAATATCACCGCTGCTTCAGTGAGCCGGTCACTCACCATTTCATTTCAGACTTTTACACTGCACATTTATATAATCTCAGCGAAACAGGTGCTACATTAAACACCGTAGCTTTGAAAGCAAATGGTCCCGAAACATTAAAAAACTGAAATATACATTTTTTATTTAAAAATGTACTTTAGAAAATGTTTCCAAGGTAAAAAAAAAAAAAAAAAAAAAAATTTTCTGGTGCTTACTTTCTCTACACATAAACTAGTTGATAATTTATTATCTGCATCTGCTTAATAAAAAGGAATTTAACGGTCTAACAGATCTGTTTTTCTGCTGTGATGCACATATTTTACACAAGTTTCTAGCATTTTTGAAATTCACACAACTGGAGTTTTGCTGATGCAAAGTAGCTAAGGCCTTTCTACAGTGTACAGCATAAAGGACTCAAACCAGTAACCTTCTGCAGTCTGCAGGTAACTGGCAGACCTTAAACAAGAACGAAGATGCTGCGGTTGTTACACTTTGGAGCGTGCAAAAACTGTAAACTGTAAAGGAAAGATGGTGATTCATGGAAAAGTTGGAAGAAAAACACAAGATTGTAACGGGAAGTCTGACAAATGGAGTCAGCGACAACAGACACACCTGTTTCAATCCTAGTGGTGCGCGTGGAGGACAGAACTTTTGGGAGGTACTTGGGACCAGCAAGAGCCAACATTGACTTGAGAGCAATGGATAACCTTATCACCACCATCCTGAGAGAGGACAAACTTTATTCGCCACAAATTAGAAGCTTATTTATTTGAGCTGCAGCCCCTTCCCAAAAATGGTTTTAACAAATATTTCACACTGGTGCCCCATCTAAGTGTGGTTTCACAGTCTACTGCCCAGCGATTCCAGGACAGACCCTGGCCAGGATGAAGTACAACGGATGGATGACTTCTGCAAGATAAATTCACAACAATTCCATTAGCCACAAACATCACACTCAATGGCTCTTTGTTTACTGCTCTTATTGACTTCTGTTCTCAGTGTTGGTTCTCTCTGCCTTGTTACGCCAGAGCTTCCTTAACTGGCATGTGTGGCTGTTCACGTGCACACACATGCACACACCTTGCTGTGAAAATCCATGAGAAAAGCAGCTGAAAGAGGGTTTAATTTTTCTACCTAACTTGTGCGTTTCATAATATCGCAGCATGAGCCCAATTTAGAAGTCCGTTCCAGGGAGAGAAGTGCTCCCCGCTACACAGGTTGCCTGCAGGCCATCGAATGGTGCCAACATCAAAAGAACCTGCAGATCTTCAGGATGGAAGTGCTATTGTACTTTCGTAATGATGACCTGATACACCCTGGCAGGAACACGTGTTTTGCAAACAAATGTTTACTGTAAGCAGCAATGTGATAGATGTGCCTGAATTGATGGTAAAGTGTAAACTGTACTGTGCTGATGAAAACCTGGTCTTCCACACCACTCTGAAGTAGAGGCTGAACTTTACATCATGGAAAGAAACAGCTAATACTTAAACACCCACTGTATTTTGCTCACTAAGGACACAGGTAGAGGACACTGGGGACCTTCTATGTGTCCCGCAATCATCGACATCGCTATGAAAGGACAACCTGCTGCCCACTAGCAACCGTATTCTTCTCCTTCACCATTTTTCACACTTAGCCATCACATCATCACAGCATTAAAGTCTGACTACTAGCCTTTGCAGCCTCCAGTACTGCAGAGAATGTGAGGAACCGTGGACTTGGAGCTCCAGTACGCAGAGAACAATTCAGCTTAACCCTAACCCTGTACTTATGTCTGTCTCACAGGGTGGCCAGAGAACAGGGGATGCTGCTTCACTATGGAAGGTACAATAGCACTTCCATCTTGAGCATCTGCACTGTGGCTTTCTACTTCTGTAGAAAACACTCGAGACTGCAGTGACACTCATTCTGCCGTGGTGCTTTTTCTTGTTATCTTCATTCAGCAGTGATATTAGCCCTTAGTCACAAATTTAAATGCTGCACTCCTTCCCTGGATGAGAAAGTCTGCTTTAGTCATGGCCTTTGCTGCACAATCATAATTAAGTCACAAGCAGGCAGGAGGATCTTATGGTTAAAATATTTCTCAAGAACTACCCGCCCTTGAATAAACTAATTTCACTCATTAACTAGGCTTAATCTTCTTATTAAAGTAAATTAAATGGGTATGGAACGCAACTCTTTCAAGCTCTCTTGCGAATTGCGAGACCCCCCCCCCCAGTATGAAAGCATAACCTGAGAGGACAGTCGTTCCCTCAGACACAGCACATCTTGGCTTCCTTTGCTGCCGGAGAGCGAAGCCCAAGAGTGCGAGGCCCAGATACACGGGGAGGTTTGCTCCAGGCCCCACTCCTGCTCAATCGAGGAGCTTGGAGGAGGATTACTGCTATAGCTGTGCTGCACGGCACGTCTCATCCTCCCCTGTGAGAGTGATAGGTGGGTCTCCCTTTGCAAAGACACAGAGGGAGCAGTCGAGCCACTGGCTGATCTTCTGCAGCAACCCGTGCAGATGGCTTAATCTTCTGAATTAATGAAATATGAGGTCCTCCCAGACACTCTGGACCTGGCTTGACCTCTCTTGGTTAGACACTAAAAAGGAGAGCATGATGGAAGAGGCCAGCAACGCTGATGAAGGGTGGGCAAAACCGCCATTTGAACGTAGACAAACAATCCCAGGGAGAGAGAAGAATATGGACAGTGACATGGAGGAATGATGCCAGGGGGTGTACAGTATTTTGGATTGTCCATTTGCACAAATTTAATTAGTTTGTAGCAAGATGACAGAAAGGTAAAATAAAGAGGAATACAGGTGTTCCAGCTCAGCAGTAGGTGGGGGTGAAGTTTTGTGGGAAGGAAGGCAGAGGTTCCTTCTGAGGATGGAGCTCAGGACGCACCAAACAGGTTATTGCGCGGCTAGCAAGACAAAAACATAGTGGCGAAGTACACACAGAGCTGCTCATCTTGTGTGTAGCATCAAACTGAGTTACCTGTAATCTTATTAGGCCACAGAATCACCTGGATGCCCGTCTCATCCACTTTTTGTGCAGCACACTTTGCAGTATTTGCACACCTGTCACACTTTACAGCTGCACCCCCACGTATGCAACAAAATCTGGACACATTTTAACCTGCTCGACCAGTCTGGGTTCATGTAGTTAGCATCTCGGAACTGCGGTGTGTCCACTTGCGGTGCAGTTCTGCTGAAGTTCAGATACAGACAAAACACTGATATGGGCTTGGCTGGACACAGATGTGGCATGTTGACCGCCCACGCTAAGGAGTCTCCCATAGGAGAAAGGGAGAATAGCCCCCAACCCTACAACAATAAACACACACACACACACACACACACACACACACACACACACACACACACACACACACACACATAGCAGAGCTTTGTCCACATTGTGTCTCTGCTGCTCAACTGCTCTATGATCTGGAATCTTAAGGCCCTGTGGCTGGACTTTGGCCTCTCGGTTATCAACAGAAGTTCTCAACAAATGGTAAAAAGTCACTGGGTGTTGTGCCCATGACCACTGCGGTTTACCCTTGTCGATTCTGTAAGATCCCCAGGTAAACGGGCAAAAACGTTAAGCTGCTTTAATAACTAAGCTAACAAAAATAACAAGACCTTCAGTCTGGTAAATTAAATGCATTAATAAACACCTCATATTAAAATAAATAGAGTTTCATCCGGTTAATTGCTGAATTTCTCAGTGATATTCCTCTTCTCTGGGGAGGGCTGAAGATCATTTTTAAATAAATGTGCATTACTTTGCGAGCAGTAGACTAGAGGGTGTGAACGTACAGTTGCAGCAGATATTCGGACGGGTATTTAATGCAAAGTTGAACATCAGGAAGCAGCGCAAACTGGCATCGATGGGCAAAGCGGATATGGAAATAAATGCAAATAAGTAAGAATATACAGAACTGAAAAAGCTAAAAAGGCAACAGCTTACTGACATTGGGAAAAGCCAAGAACGTATCTGCTGCTGACAACAATACGCAAAAAGACGCAAAGCCTTTCTAGACAATAACAAGATTTTAAAAAATGGGGCAAGAAGATGAGCTGTCATGTTACACTTATCGGCGAGAAACGTTGTTTTCATGACACTTTTCTACTTTACAGGATGCGAAAGCGAGAGGCTGAAAACACAGAGCTCAGAGTTTCCCACAAGCCACTGCAACATTAGAAGAATCATAATAAATATGGTAAAAGAGCAGTAAAACTATTTGTTTTGGGATTTTTAGCACATGATGCACTACAATAGGCAATGGCAGATGTCCCAGATGAAACAGAACAATAGGAGCATTCCTGGTTTTCCTTCTGTTAGCCTGGACCCAAGTCCTCCCAAATGGGTTTCACTTGATGCAGTGGTGTTTAAGCCAAAATAAGCATATGATTATTTTCACTTAATGAAAGTGAAACAGAAGGAAAAGTCTGTAAACGCAGCAGGAATGGAAGAGGCTGATGCTAGTGCTGACCTCTAACAGAAAGTGGCTCTTTGCCGACAGATGGAGAAGGTCACTGGGGCAGATATAGGGGCTTGTTAGGTTTTCAGTGGTTAAAGATCTCTCAGTGGCTGGGAGCCATCACCTTGTCATCTGAAAGTCCTGGGTTCGAGTTCCATTTCCACTGCTGTGCTTGATGCTCTTGATGCTCCTACTAACCCTGCACCGATAAAAAGAGTGCCACATAAAAGCCCTTTTCTGTACAAATGGGTCATTTGTTGTGCAGTTGATCATCTAACTTTGTAAGTGACCTTGAACAAAGGAAAAAACAAATTTTGAATAAAAATGTCTTTCAAGTAGCGGACCACCCAGTACTCTGGGAAGGAGACGTGGTCGGTGGCCGGCTGAGATGCAGGCCAAGGCCAGGACGAGTCGGTTTTTGCGGTGCTGACAGGATTCTCATAAAGAGCCTCAGTCCTCAGGGACAGCAGTGCCCACTGTCTGCAAGAGCAGAAACGCATGGCGCTTCTCAAAAACTCAGACTCTTCATTTCCAAAACCTGCATAAAAACTATCTCCTTTTCTGCTTTTGAAATGCCCGCTTTTGCAATGAATTTTTCTCATAAATTGGTCAACGTGTTCAGTGTAAAAGCTGCTAAAGAAGTCCAATACGTGTCTGTTAAAACACTGCACATGAGGTGAGGGCCTTGCTCAAGAAAGTGAAGCAAGCAGGAGCTGGGGGAGATGTGCAGCATGAGTTATGGCGCGGCCATGATTATGCCGAGGAAAAGTTCATCTGGTGACCTTTGCCTCCAGTACGTCCATCTCCCGTGCAGAGCGCAGTGCTGAGCACAATCCCTCTCTCTCTCTCTCTCTCTCTCTCTCTCAATGTGTCTTGCATAGTTACAGTACAAGCACAACGATGCTGTGCAGCTGCCAGGAGAGCCGCCCTGCTGCACGGTCATGGCCAGGGTGAGAAATGCGTGCCCTTTCTTGCTTCTGCTGCAGGCTAATTGACTCGAGGATAAAGGATGGTTGGAACTCACACAGCTAATGGTCATTGATTAAAAGTCACTTGACTTTTGAGTAATGCTGGCGTTACTCTGCCGCTATACAGTATGTACTGTAGGGCCCTTTCGTGGTATAAATTAATACAAAAAAATACTGATATATACTTACAGTCAAATAGCACATACAGCGGAGTACAGTATGGCACAACTGTAGGGGGTCATGATGGTGCAGCAGGTAGCGTTGCTTCCTCACAGCTCCGAGGCTGTAGGTCTGGGTGTGTGTTTTAATGTAGGCCGCACTGTTTCCTCTCACAGTGCAAAGACATGTTTTGTGAACGCATGAGTGTGTGCGTGTGTGTGCGCGTGTGTGCGCGTGTGTCCTATGATGGCCTCCTGTCCACGATGTGCCCTGCCTCATACCCTATACTTCCAATAGAACATCCAATCCAGCGCTGAGACCCTGCATTGGGTAAATGGTGGCCGGACTGCGTATAATCAGATAAATAAGTATTTGTGCATTATTGGCTACGGAAGTGCATTGTGACAGACGGTTTGGTAGATGTGGCACAATAACACTTTGATATACTTTGACAAATGTGAGAAAGTCAGTGGTACTTGGAACCTCCTCTACATTCCTCTGTTGGCCCAGGTGGCGGAACTAAACTGCACTGTGATTTATCTACAACGTTGTGAAATGTACTTGAACCCGTGGTCAGGATGCCTACTGAAAAAACACAAAACAAAAAAACCCATGAGCGTAATTTGAGCTGCAGCAGGTCTGTTAACAACAAAGTTGCCAGAAACAGAAGCTTCTCTGCCTACACAGCCGAGATTTTGCAAGGATCCCTGTCAGATACTTGGATTTGCCGGTTCTTGCCCGTTATCTGATACAGGAGCTTCATCTCTGTGACCTTCACCCTTCGTGGCGGCCAATCTGTCAAGGTGTCAGCTCCCCTTGGCCCTGTACACGCAGCCCGCATGTACAATTCATGAGACCGCAGGGCACAGTATCTGTTTTGTGAAGTTAACCACTCCTGACATTACATCCTTTTCATGCCGGACGCAGGAGAGCCACAATAGGAGACGGACTGTCGGCTTTGCCAAAGCTGTCGGCTTTGCCCGAGTCTGCATTAAAAACAGCGGCAAGGATAACTGCCATCAGGTCAGATTTGACGCCTGGCAAACACTCACTTCATTTTTGTGGTAAAGAGCAGTATGGAAGTAGCTTAACATTACCTTCTTCTGCATCTTTTTGAACAGCCGACATGAGAACCTGCAAACACTGCACACCCCAAACCAGATTTGAACTTGCATCCAAAGGCAAAACTCAGGCACTGCGAGGCACCAGTGTAAAAAACACAGAGGTATGACGCTCCTAATAAAAAAAAAAAAAAATTAAGGCAGCCTTTGTGATGAAAAGCTCCTCGGTTGGTCCTCCCTGGGCTTTGACATGTCACCAAGGAGATGATGCTGTTGAAACAAACAATGGAAAATGGAATAATAAAGTGTCACCCCCCCCCCATTTCCCCAGAAAACTTCATAATTTGTTTTAGTCATAATACATCATGTTGTGATAGCCACAGGATTTTCCATTACAGCCCGCTGTCGTATTGTATTGATCAGCGCGGCAAAGGTGAGGATTAGTCATCTTGAAAACGATGGTTCTCATTACCATGGGAACACTGGGAAGTCCAAGTGTTTCTAAGTGAAGCCATAGAGAATTTAGCAAATACAGTTTAAAAACATCTTGGTTTATGAGCCAGCAGGAGTCACTGAGTCAGGATTAGTGATGTCAGAGGGAAGTGGAGGAGAACTGTGTCTTCCATGGTCTTTACTGAAAGGTAGAGGCTGTCCAATTTTTGCAAACAGCAAGTTGGGCCTTAACAGAGAAACAAGTGTAGAGCAGATACCCCCTATAGAGGGAACATAGGGACATCAATGAAAACCTTTGCCGATAATGAAACTCAGGAAAATATCAACGAAAATTCCTCTAGCAGCTCCGCAAAAGCAAATCATTGCCTTATTATGTGCCAGCAGGTGGCCTCGTGTTTAAAAGGAGTGCCTTAGGGTGAAACCCTGCTGCTGCTCTAGTATCCTTGAGCAAGGTACTTACCCTGAAATGATGCAGTAAAAATTACCCAGCTGTATGAATGGGTAAATAATTCCTAAATAAGTCTTCTTCTTCTTTATCTTTCGGCTGCTCCCGTTAGGGGTCGCCACAGCGGATCGACTGTTTCCTAAATAAGTAATAATAATAAATAAGTAACTTAACATATCAATCTAACATTGCAAGGTGGCTTGGAGAAAAGTGCCCGCTAAATGGATAAATAAGAGAACGATTAACTTTTCATTGGCCAAGTCCCTCTGGCAAGGAATAACCAAAGGGGGCGACTGAGTTCGGAAAGTTTACATATACGGTACACAGTGGTGTGTAGCAGCCAGCTGTCTGGCGGGGCTCCTAACTTTCACTGAAGGTCACTGTCAGTTTAGCTGAATGTTCTGCATCACCATTTTCCATCTAGAAAACAATTTCATGATTTCACCCCATGTGATGATCAAATTATTACAGTGTTTTCCCTCACAATGCCGGCTGGAACATTTATTGGTGAAAACTTGTCAGCCCACAGTCAAAGTAATACATCTTTTTTCCATTACTTACTATGTATTCATTTATTTACTGTACTTAAACTGATTTTTACCAGCTGCAAGTGCCCTGTGCATAACAATTACGATCCCTTCTTGTTGTTAGGCTTGGTCAAGTGCTGGAGGGGTGAAAGGGGCCGTACATAAAATTGGGAAAAGGGGAAGGACGGTGTCGAGTGTAGTTATTGTCCAGAAAAACCAGGGGAGTTTTGAGAAGGGTTTATTGTTAGGTATATCAGTGATAATGTGAAAATATACAAATATAACGGTGTTGTGCTCTAAGATGTCCGTAGTGAAAAAAACAAACTTTTCTGTCGTGCGAAGAACAAAAGACGATCGGCCCACCTTTCATATCAGAAAGAAATAAAGGCAAAGCTAAAAGAAAGTCTTCCACTCGTACCAACTACACTGCTCTAAACTAACAAACCAAAACGCACAAATAGGAACGGCACCACACAAAAGAATACAAATGCACACACGCACACATCAAATACAACAAATGACTACCGAAATGTACACATATGAAACACACTGATTGAAACCACAAGCCAAAATGGCCAAACTTCAAGCCTCAGAAATAGGCAAAAGTCTAGGGACTTTAAAATGTAGGGTTCTGAAAGTGGCAGAGCCTGGAGATGATTGGTCTGGACGAAGGAAGCGATGGCGGGACTGAGGATGACGGAGATGAACCAGAACCAATGCCAGTGAACCTGCACAGGGGCGTAACAGTAAGTCACAACCACTTTTGACATTTTGAAAAAAAATCACTTCAGAAATTTTTGAAATTATAAGTAAACCTGAAAATTCACTCCAGCGTCACACACGTTCAGAAGCACACCTTCAACCAGGAGCAGTGGCGTGGCAACTTGTCAGCAGCTGTATTCAGACGAGGTCAGATCTCCGAAAAGGAGATTAGATTTGTTAAAGACACATTTCTGTACAAATAAACTCAAAGAAACTTGGCCACAAAATTCCTATTCTACTGCACACTAAAATTACTAACATTTGTTAAAAAATTGTCTATGTTCCCTTCCATTTTCCAAAGAATTGTTTACCTTCTCCCATGTTCTGCAAGTTCTAATACAGTTTGGTGAACATGCATATGGATTTTGTGACCACCCTGTACTGTTCATTTTCTGGGGTCTCCTTTTAACAGCCTGAGGACCCCTGTTAGCACCGTCCCCTTTTTTTGACATACAACTTCAAACAAGGCCTGAGCATCCAGGTTGTTTATGTTCCGTGCTTTTTAAATTAATTTCTGAGGTAGTGCCTGTGTTTAAGCCATAGAAAGGACAAGACAGTCTTTATTGTTCAGACATTCATAACACAAATAATTGGTTGGCAAAGGCACAAGGCAGAGAGGAAGGCCTGCAGCTGTCGACAAATACGCCGTCCACCTGCACTACACATATGGAGTCGTCCTAGGTCTGCTGAAAACACCCACGACTTTAATAAACACCAAAAATTCATAGGGGTCCAAAGTAAATACGAAGAATGAGCGTATATACAGCATCTTCCATCTGGCAGACCTAATATTGACTTGCTGTGCAGTGTTACTGTCTACGTATAATATGCAGGGCCACATGGAAAGCATCATAAAAAGGTGGAAAATGAAAAATCATGGTCCTAAAATAACAAGAAGTGGAAAAACAGTAAATGAATTGCTTAGATCTTTCTGCAATTTCACCATGAAAGAGAAGAAAAATGCATTTTGTTCTGATTATAAACAACAGATGCTGTCAGGTCTTGGCTAAAATAAACAAACAAAAATCACTTTTTTCTGTTGTTAAGAGTTTCCCTTTAGTTCAGCTTCAAACATCGCGTCCATCGCAGAATGACTCGAGCGCAGCTTTCAAAGGAGATGCCACGCGCTACTGTAACTCACCAGATTAACACAGATCATCTATTAAACTTCAGCCACATCCATCATTTCAGCTCTGATCATTCAAAGCTTTGGTGTCTGCTGCTCCTGTTAGGGAGTTCCTTCAATTTATGTAAAAAGAAATACTGCTGAACACCATAGAGCATTCAGGTGTCATCACATGGAAAACTATACAGGGGCAGCGAGTGGCATAATGGACTCAGAAGACCTGGGTTCAAATCCCTACTCCCCGTCATAGTAGCCTTAACATTGCAAATTGCTCCCAGGAAATAAGAATGGGATGAATACCAATTTATATGTTTCGTCCAAACCCAGCCCAAAATTAACCAGTTGTACAAATGGGTAAACGATTAGGAGCCGGTTAGTAAGCGAGACTAGTGACTAGCGGGTTAAGCTGCCTCGGTGAAAAGAGGCAGACAAAATGAATGGGAATTATAGCCTTGTTGCAGGGCCTGAAACACAAAGAATGAAGCAAACTGAGATGCGCGATTCCATTAGAATCGGTGAGCAAATGTATGTAAAGCACAGCCTTAAAACTATGTGACCTTCAGAGATTCAATTAGGAAGGCAGCAGCTGGTCATATCTGCCTGAGGAACCTGGAAGCCCCGGTCCCCTTGAACGTACTCTTCATTTCAATGCAGCCTTGCTCTCCCTCGACTGCGGGCTGCACCCTTGGCCTTCCGTAATGAAGTTCATCTGCTGCGCTGCTGTATTTGATCTCTGACAATAAAACATTCGCCCCGGTGCTCTGTGACCAAACGCCTTTAATTAAATGCTCAACTGGGCTGGAATGCGTACCTCCTTGACCGAACTGCACGGCGGCCGGTTGAAATCCCAGTGCCTTCGCCGCTGCGTAATTCAACTTTGCAACCACGTTTCGTTGTGGCATCTGCCTAAAACAACCGCGGCAACCGCTTCTCAGAGATGGCGACGGGAGACTCCGGATCTGCCGAAACGGCACTGCGGTCAAATGCGTTTGTCTAAATGCACGTTGTTTTAATAATTTGTCTTGAGAGATGAGCGTGGTTGTAAGAGGCTGTCTAGTAATCTACTACAGTTTCTGGTCCATTTTATTTCCCCAGATGAAGAACATTCACTGTTTTTGGAAACTCCATCCTGTTAGCAGGAAAACTTGAATGCACATAACTTTGATTCAACTGACTTTGTGCATCTTACTTTATTTCACTCGTGTCTGCAATTGTGTCAGATGGAATTCCTGAGTAACAGCCAACCATATAACCGCAGAGGTGAAATTTGTACAAACAAGGCCATAAACCTCTTCGGAAAGAAATCAGAAAACACCTTTTTATTATTCCAGCGATACAAAACTACGGCATCTAAACAATTCTTTTTTGGCAGGTTGATGAGCTTTTGTGCTTTTAATCCTTGCATCCTTCTCTTGATGTCACTGCCATATAAAGCTGACAAATTCGCCAGCATAAATAATGGAAAAGTTACTCTAATATTGTATTAGCATATATTAAGTCACTTTAATGTAAACAAGAAAGCGCAAGGCAACAATGGAGCAGAAACATTTGAACGTCTTAGCAAGTCTTCAGGAGACCAGCCAGGAAACATGGCTTTGAAGATTCGGAGGCCATGCATCGTCCCGTGCTTTGATCCTGCACTTTTAAGACGTTTCGAAAACAAAACGAGACAACAAACAGGCAGCAGGACGAATTTGCAAGCAGGACCTGAGCGCTGTTGCCACAGGTCAGCACGTACGCTCTCTGTTAATTTAAAGGGTGGTGGGATGTTTGCGTGGAGCTCTGATTCTTTGCTTCTTGCCGGGAAATTGAAAAGTGGGGTCAGCATCCAAGGAGATACGCAAATTGACGCCTGACTCGTGCTTGCCAACCTGCGTAGTCACGCCCGTGCAGTTACTGTGCGCACACCTCACTTTGTGGGAATGAAATGAAAGGGCCACAGATGTTTACACTGCTGCTGGGCCTGCTTAACCACTCAAGATGGTGAACTCGGGGTTTGTGCTTCCTTTCGCATGCAGAAGAATTTATTCTTCTGGGTCACGCTAAGGACAAACACAGATTTTTTTTTTTTTTTTCCAAGGTAGAGGAAAAATGTATTTATAACCCATCAATAAACATAAATGCAAACATAAGCACACCCACAGAAATACACACCTACACAGGGAAAGAGTCAGTAAGAGGCAAGAACTGCAGGGGAATCGGTTACAAAAAGCAGCAAAATTACCAAAGGCGGCAAGAAAAGCATCGCACCATGGCAAACCATGGCAGCGTTTGTGGCAAACAGGGAGGAAACTTCCTGGCAAAACAGGAACAGTCATTGTAAGTCGAAGCTCGTGAAACAAAGACAGAGACTTTGCAGAACTGTTTTTAAAACACACAAGACAGCAGGCTTGGAAATGACCACTGAAATTGACCGGCACCTTAGCGAACGTTGTGCAGAACCTGCTGGTATCCAAGACCATTGTGTAAAAATGTAAAGCTTGAATGATGAGAGTCAAACTTGGCCCCCTGAGCAGTGGGAAAAGTCATACGGCCCAGTGAGTTGCCCTCTAACATTTTTTTCTACATCTAAAAAAGTTTAGGCTTTGAGAAAGTCAGTGGACGCCTTCAGCCCATACTGCCATTTGCAAGCTGTTACATATGGCAGTAGATGTGTAATAGTACAGGCAGTCTTCTCCTGGGAGTCTGATAATCGCTGTACACGGTCATATGTCAGTGATGGTAGCAGCCATTTTCATAAAACTTACGCAGCCTACAGCGAAAACACAGTTTCCTCCTAATGCACCCATACAATAGCTCACTGAGACACACGGCAGAATGGACTGGAGACTCGAGCCACGGACGCTAAGAAGGTGTTGAATGCCTTTCATGACCTCCCAAATCTCCAAATGCTTACATCACTGAATGGTAACGTGATGTTTAGGAGCACAGGTGACACAGGACATTCTGTCACCCATATTTAGTTGTTGAGAATGTTGCTAAAAAGATCCAGGAGTTGCATCACAGCAGTCCAGGAGGTTCTGTAAAGAAAAATGTGTCACTTATTAGCGAGTGACTTTTTTGTCTTTCTTTTTGCGCATCTGCAGCATTTCATCCAACGCCAGTGTCTGCACAAGTGAATAAAATACAGAGTGGCATTTCAATTCCACAGATGGGCGTGAAGTCTTACGGCACCGCCGTTCACGGTTCCCTGCCTGCTTAATATTGTTTTAAGAAGCTGGGATTGGAACCAGATGGCTGCAGACACAAGCATACCAAAGAGCGGCAGCAGTTTGACGCTGACCGAGAGGCTAAAAGGTCCAAGAAAGAGCCACAATACTGTAACTTTGACCAGGGCTCTGAACACAAAGGAAAGAGAGCAACAAAGACAGGCAAGCAAAAAAGCACAAAAAAGAAGCCAGTGGTGAGAAAATGGCACAGCAGTGGGAAGAGTTACTGTAACAGTTACTGTAAACAAGCTGTTGATCCATCCTCCTCGTATCATGACCACGGGCAGAAAGGTGAGGCGGAGCGGACCTGGATACGTCGCACCAGCAGAACGAGCGCATCCTCGCTTCAGGGGAGAAGCGGACGCCCCGCGCACTGGTACTGTAAAGACTGAGTGGGGAAAGACATCCTTCTATCTACTGCAACTTCTCTCAGTGCGTTTACAGAATGTGGCTGAATGCCAAGGTCAGCAGATGGCAGTCCCTGGGCACCAACACAAGACACCATCAACTGCAGACCCCATATACCCAGCAGAGATCACTGCTTTCTTTAGTTTTTAGAACTCACAGCACTTTGAATCCCAGACTCCTTGCAAGCGGTTCTTCAGTACGTTCACCTGTTTAATGACTGATGGAGTCACAGTAGCACCAGGAGTCCTGGTTCAGATCAGACATCTTAGCTTTTCCCTTTTCCTCTGCTACAGTTTTTTCATACAACCGACTCAAAGAATGTATTTACTTGACAAAACACTCATATTAGTTTATTGTGCGCAAGCAAGTAAATAAGGTACTTGACTCAGAATTTATAGTTTAGTTTTATGATTTTTTTCTCACATTTAACTGAAACGTTTGGCTCGTGCTTTCAGTGTGGTTTTAAGCATGTACGGGCTTCTTCTACATATTAAATTGCATCTAACCAAAATGTAAATAAACGGTTTACGCAAAATACCGCGGTAAAAGGTATAATAGTGCAGTCTTTCCAAGGATGTGTAAATAGCAATTTTCTGTAATTGTGAGCCCAGTTTGTGAACCTGCAGGCAGGGCTGCCAACTTCCTTTCAGGAAGAGAGCTGGATCCTTGTTGAGGAGACGCTTCCCTGTGAGACCCAGACTCTCCTCGAAAAGTGGGCTCAGTGTGAACATCCCACTTCCTCTGCTAGCGCTGTTATTATGCAAAGACTGCTCAGTGACTCATATTAGGGCCGTCAGAGAAGAAACACGGACAGCGTAAGTGCTGGGGGATGTTTTCCATCACAACACAGTGCAGATGCTGTTTTTTCCCACTTCAGGTGGTCTCAGCTCAAAAAGTAAACTTCTATTGCACTCTTTTCTTATCTCCCAAACGAACACAAATCCAAAAACCCCACAAGAATGCACCTCTGCCCCGAATCTCTTTTGCGTACAAGGACTGTCCAAGTCATTATTCACCTCCTTTTGTCTGCATGCCATGCCAGCTTGCGCTTTGAACTGGCAGATTCCCATCCACTTCCTCTTTCAAAGCACGTCAGGCCTGATGGGTTTCTGTCTTTATATATTTTTCCAGCATATTCACCCGATCAAAGCAAAGCACCAATCAGGCTCCTAAAATGTAATAAAACTCATATCACAGAGTCTGACATCCAGATGTCTAAGCGCTACAGCAACAGCAATTTTAAATGAGGGTGGTGACTGTGTGTAAATGTGTGTGTGTGTGTGTGTGTGTGTGTGTGTGTGTGTGTGTGTGTGTGTGTGTGTGAGAGAGAGAGAGCCAGAGTGTCAGCTTAGCAAGACTCTGTGGCCATGTGGAACACCAGGGGGTAACAAATAGGACTTGGCACAGCAGTGTTACCTATTAGGGGGATTTGCATGGAGCCCAGAGACCTCACCTTCAGCACATTGACTGTCAGCAGTTCTGGCCCTGAGCCAGTGGGGCAGGAGAATGGAGGGGAAGCTCTCATGTAAAATATCATAGTGTCCTGGGGGCCACTTCAGGCCACAGGTAGACTGAAACCCTGTTTCCTGTCTGACAGCGAAGCCCCTAACCAGATCATTATTATTTTTATCCGTCTCTCTCACGGTTCTCCATTCTCCACTGTAAGCTACTCACAGTGATTTACTCAGTTTTACACTTGGGCATTTTTACTGCATCACTTTAGAGAAAGTTCTTTGATGAAGGGTACTAAAGAGGCGAGATTTGAATCCAGGCCCTTCATTGCAGTGACTCTACCCACAGTACCACATGCAGCCCCTAAAACGGCATTGGATCATAAAAAGCATAGGTCACATTCCAGGCTTTTGGATGACTTTTCCACATAAAGCAATAATGAACTATGTGGCTGTGATGAGCTAAGGTCCATCTGAAACTCCACAGGTAACTCTGAATATTTAGATTCTTGTGTAACTATGCAGTGAAATGAAAACACATAAAGAAAGGCCAAATCCAAAACATAATGATCATATATTATAAAAACTTCAACATGGATCAAAATAATAATTCACAGTGCACACCGCATACTATGTACGTACTGTGTGTGTGTGCGTGCGTGTCAACTAACCCTGTGACAGACTGACTGACGTCTGATGCAGTGTACAGGCTCCTAGGTTTGTGCAAAGCAATCGGGATGATGGCTGGATTGTCACAACATAAACACAGAAACAGCAACATATTAATACGTCCACTTTCACAAAGCAAAGACAAAATACTGAAATACAATTCAAATATGAGGTTAAGTGCCACAGTAGTCCATTATCCACAAAGGTGTCCAGAATCATCATACCGACTGAAGGCTAATTTCTAGCAGATGAAAAATAATCCCTTGAGTCATATATACCAACAACAACAACAACAACAACAGCAGTTTAAGGTTTGCAAATTAGTTCCCTGAGTTATGTGCATTGTTGTCCACCCTTGTGTACGGTTGCCAAGTAGCAATCTTGTTTATATATGATCTGAACCTCGCTCTGAATGTGACAACAATAGATTAGAGCCATGCCTTATTTTCCAGCACACGACATTTTTATTTTTCAAGGGCCCGTTCTAGACTGGAGCCATAGCTCACGGCAACACGTCCTGCTGAAATAACACATAAATGTCCCTGGCTACTTGAAAGGTGTGTTTGCTCTGGCCACTTCCATTTTCGATGCTCCTCAGCAGCTCCTAAATGTGACAGCAGTAAAGTCAAAGAGGCACAGCATCTCGTTCACGTGGCCAGTGAGCTACAGCAAGGGTGACAAGATGGCTATCTCTGCAGTTTAGACTTAAGAAATCCTCTGGAGGCCTGGTCAGGCCAAGTTATAATGCATCCTTAAAATAAAGAAATATGGTATGTAAAACGGCACTTTAATTCATGCACAAATCCATGGGGAACTGTTGCTGTACCTTTAAGAAAGGTAGTATTCCTGCAATGTGTTGACAAAATGGCTAAAAAAAAAAGGCTAAAAAGTTTTAATCTGTAAGAGTGGCTACAGAAGCAGATTTTCCCAGGAAATCAATGTGTGTGATCATAAGATGGGTGTATGAAAGTACAGTAAAATCCAGGATGAAGTGGGGGCGAGAGGCCCTACAGTATCTGTGGCTCTCATTGCCCATGCTCAGGCTTTCAGTGCAGCCCAAAGCCTGCGGGCTGCTGGGTGTAATTCTGAATCTCCCTTTCCAATATAGTGTGACTGAGACATCGTGCACTGCAGCTCACCCAGCTTCCCATCGCCTTTGAGACAACAAAAACGAAACAAAAAGTGCAGCGAGTTTTCAGGGTACAAAGTAAATCTGGTAAAAAGTAAGTCAGAGTTGATGCCGTTAGATCAGTTACAACAAGGACCCCTACCCAGAACTTCTCCTCTCCCATTCTCATTTACTTACTTTGAAATATTTATTACACCTCTGCTCCAAATATTGAGCAACGCAAGCTTTGAAGCCCCGATGAAGATCACTCTTGATGATGTAGAACGATGAGCCTCATTACCGTTGTCTGTGGTAGGAAGAATCGCTCTGATTAAGATGAATTTTCATCCCCATGTTACCTGGGCCATTCCAGATGATTCCAGCTCTCCTGAACAGCATCTCAGCTGGTTCAGCACTTTCATGTCGAACCGCAGGGAACCACAACTAAAAGTTGCAGTTACAGCTGCTTCCACAAAAAGGGGGACTTGAGATTCCTTAGGCTGAGCTTTACCTCAGCACTTAGGACTGGGGAGGTCATGCCACCCATTCAGCTGGATGTACAGCATGTGCCAGTATCGTCACTGACTTGATCAGTTATCATCTCGCACCTATTTTCAAGGCAACGTGGACATTAAGTTAGTGATATTACAGACATATCACTTTTGCATATGAAAAGAGGTCAAGAAGTGTGATTCTTAATTTTCCTGCACTGGACTGGATGCAGAAGTTACGACAGGGTGGTTTGGGGGACAAAAGAGTTTTTAAACTGTGCTCCATGCTCTCAGGTTGAAGAAAAAAAAAACAAAAATATAAAAAATGATTTTCTGCTCTTGGTTCAGCAAAGATTTTTTTGAAGTCAGATAACAAGCTTGCATAGTGAGTTCTCAGCCGACATTTTTATAAACTTACCAAGAAATACTTCTGAACTGGAAATGCCCTCACTGTATCATCGGCGTTTTGGGGCTCTTTGGATATTGCACGGTCTTCGGATTAAATCTGTGCCAACAGCCATGTCTAATCTCAGTGTCCAGCACAGCAAAAACAGAGAGTAATAAGGCCCCCATTATACTGCGGCAAAAGATATTTTACTGCAAGCTGTCAGAAAAAGCTACAAAAATGGAAATCCATTCCATGATATCAGTGTGTGTACATTTCTAATTCAGCTTCAATAGGAACAACAGTAGAAACACTGCAGAGCTCTGCTACTTATTTAAAACTCAACGTTAACTACTACCCACCCAGACCCCCTTTGTTGCAACGTAATGATGCACAAGCTATAAAGTCGCAAATCCATAAATCACAGTCCAACGGTCCGTTCCTATTTTGTCTGAAATATTTTCAACAGGACCTCCTTTCAAAACTGGAAATCTGACAAAGTAAACACAAAAATATCATTCATGCTTAAGGGAATACGATTGAGCTAACCCAGCATTGTAATGTACTGGGTAATAAAGTTTGTCAGTTCAAATTTCCAATACCAGAAAATCTGTTTACAGATTCAACCGGGCAGTGTAATGGTTACCTCCGTACAATCAAAGGTCTGAGGTTTGTTGTAGTCTCCTTGGTCAAGGCACTTAACCTTAATTCATACAATAAAAGTTACCCACTCGTATAAATCACTGCAAGCACTTTAGCGTAAGAACCTAACTTTGCAAGCTCCTTTGGACAAAAAGCCTTATATAAATAACAGTAGTACATAGAACACTGAAGCATTTGAGGAGTTTGTACAACAGCTTACTGAAAAAAGACATATTTTCATTTAGAAGAAGTGCAGCAAGCACTTCTAATTTGATTTACTGGACACATTTTGGAAGCTGGCATCCAGAACAGGATGAATATTCATAATGGGGATCCATCTCTTGTGAGGGAGATAAACGCTGCTGCTCATGCAAGTCAGCAACCTTCTCCTCCAAGAACGTCAGGTTTAAAAGCAGTACCTTAGCAGTACAAGACGACTGGGGTGTCTGCCAGGTGCCCATTTTGCCAGACAGCTGTTGGGAGTGGGGGCTGTTTTGTAGACCAACTGCCTCTCCTTTGCTTGGGTATTGATGGGAATCAGCCTGGATTATTGCTTTGTCACTTCCAAAATACAAGAGAGATGCCAGGTCCCTCAACTATTATTGTCACTACCACCAAGGAGACCCCTGATCCTGAATCACTCAAGCGCAGCCCCTCTCTCATCCACACACCCATACCCGTCACCACTTTTTTCCTTGATTCATTTTGCCAAAGACTGCCCCCACTCCTTCACGGGGGTACAGAGGTTCACAGCTCCACACACAGTTTAGGGCCTTTGCCCAACACAAATGCTAGCAAGGTAATTTACTGCTTGGGGAAACACAGTCAGATTCCATCTGCACACATGGTTCAGGAGAGCCTGGACCTCTGGAGTGCTGCCAGGTGCCATAATGGATGTAGATTGCAAGCAGACAATAAGAGCACTGATTTACAGTCTGATACACCTGAACTGCAGCCGCCTCGCTTATTTATATACCCCCCACCCTGCCCCGTCTCATGCTGAAACAGGACAGACTTGCAGGCCACTATGTGGACACGCAACTTTTTTTACTGGCATAATCTTAAGTGGACCAAACTGTAACAAAGAAGCTGGAGCCATTAACTAACTATATAGCGATTCTAAAGAAAATCTGTCTTGGGGGGCAGTGTCAAATTTTTATAAAGCAATAATTAAAATTCCTTTAAGCTGTGCTCAACTAACTTTGCATCGGATCGATCGAAAGCCAAAGGTTTGTGTCTGTCATCCACCATCACAGGCACGGCACACGTATGTCCCACAGGAGAGGGACACATCCCCCTGCTATTATCGCAAGCCTAATATTTAATGGCAATATTTGTGTTTCACTACATAGAGACCTGTGGCTAATGTCTCTGGTCCACCCCATACCTGCAAAGGTGTTACACCCCTGTGCTTGGTTACAATACTCAGGCTGGGACTATACTCCAAACTCATGCTAAGATATACTTCTCAGTACTTCAGTCATGATATATTTTTGTCATAACTCTGGAAAAAAGGATGTATGAATAAAACATGTGGACTAAAGCTTTTCCATTACCTTCAAAACAGATCATGTTACCAGTTGTTATACTAGAGCTTAGCTACATGGCACAGTCATGTTGCTTTATTTAGAATATGAGTATTTTGAATTTGAATATTTATGTGTATTTTCAGCATTTTGTGCCATGCATTTCTGTGTGTGGTTTTTAATTGGTACAGTAGACTGGGATCAAAGATCAAAGATCAAAAGAATTTATTTGTCACATACATGGTTACAAAGTATACCATGTAGTGACATGTGCCCTGATTCAGCAGGAGACTGCGTGTGGTTCCATTCCACGAGTGAATAAACAACCAAACAACCAAACATTGAGAAGACAACAAACAAACAACAAATAGATAAATAAGAAAGTAAATAATAAACAAAAAACAAACAAAAAAACAAACAAATAAACCGTAAGTTGCATTATGGGGACAGTGACAGTGAGGGGAGCGTTCAATGGATATTGTGGACTCTGGTTTGTGAGGATTGTGATGGCATGTCTGGCTTCAGAAGTCTTATGGTCTGTGGATAGAAGCTCCTACTGAACCTCTCTGTTCTGGCCATAATACTTCTGAAACGTTTGCCTGATTTCAGCAGCTCGAACAGGTGATGTGTACTGGATAACCAGCAGTCCACAGACTTCACTGTGTGTGGATTGTGAACTGTTGGCTGGTACTCTGGTAAGGCCGAGGTTCACCTGACAGACAGCTACCTGCTGTCCACCCCTACCCTGCTTCAGTAGGACTGGCGTGGGCCAGCTGCTCACACTTAAGAGAAATGGACATAGGTTATTTCAGGCAGCTTGTCTAAGGGATGGGTGTTTGGGAGAAGTAGATGTGAAGAATCTGTTTTGTTATTTTTTCAGTTTGGTGCTTCTTACTGTATGTTATTAAAGCCTTTATGTTTTTGAGCCCTGTTGTCTGGTGCAGTGTTCCTGTGTCTGTGGCCGCCTCTGTCCCACGACAGGCCAGGGTGTCTTTGTGTTTCTCATCTTTGACATTTTCATCCCATACTTAAAAACAGATCTTTTTTTTTAGAGTTTTGTTCACATAGATCCACTTTTGGATGGGAGTGCATGCAGACTGGATCTGGGGTTCCTGCTGCAGCTCGGGGCACGTGTGTTAGATCACCCCCCACACCACAGTAGAAAGAAAGAATCACTCTCTAGGAACGAGAGAGAGGGAGCGAGAGAGAGAGAGAGTGTGTGAAAGAGAGAGATAGTAATCCTACCATCTGGCTACAGCAAAACCAAAATGACGGATGAGATTTTCCAAGGCTTATCTGTATTTTTTTGCCCTTCTTATTTACAGCCTTTTCTCTAAATCTTTTAACCTTGTGAGTCCAGGGAGGGCGCAGTGCCGAACGCCTGTTTCTTTCATCACTCTGCGATTGCTTGTTTTTCACCCCATTCCTAAACTTGACTGTGGTTAAATTAAATTGATGGCAATTTAGCAAAACATGGTGGTATAACATAATGTACCTTTGACCTTAAACCAGAGAGACAGGACTGTAAAATCCTGAAAGGCACCACAGTATCAGCAAAGTTCACTCGGAAATAAAGAGATCCGTTCTTTGCTCCTCACGGTGAAAGAAGGTTGATGGGAAAAGACGGAGGCAAAGGAAGGTTCAGCTTTCTGTGTATGACATTTTGTGTAAATGTTAAATGCTGTTATCTATGCAACCGTTGTGAAATTTCCTTATGTTGACCACATACAGATAATGGGCCAATTATAGGTCTTGCAAAGCTTCTGAACACACAAGGTCTGCATATGCAGGATGATGTGATGGGTTTTACTTTGCAGTGAAACCAAATAGCACAAAGTCTGAATGTATGTGACATTGGGTCACTATTATTATTAACAATCATTCAGGTGATGTCTTTGCCCAAGACAACACTGTTAGGCTTGTACATTAATCTGCTTCAGATCAGCCTTCGGGTTTCAGGTCCATGTTCTCAACTGCTGTCGTGCTCTGGCCCAGTAACTGGCAAAATGGGTTATGAAAATGAGGTGTTTTTGGGGTCATCCTCTCAGAACTTGGTCTTCAACAGAATGGTTGAATCCGGGTAACTTTGTATGCAGCCAACAGTTACAATTAAGACTTGGTGGCATGTTCGCTTGTCATGCTTTTCCATCACAGCAGACTATTATTTTTCCAAGAATATTTAGCAAGGGACAAGAAGAAAAAAGGAAGCAAAAGTAAATTCAAATGTTGCCGAGGAGTTTGTATATAATAACCACGTGTACCGCTCTTGCAGTACATTTTTAAATGTAAAAAAAAAAAAAAAAAAAAAAATCACGTTTTGCATTTAACTGAAATGAAGGGGAGCCGATCTAAAAGCAGCAGGTACAAGACATTGTGATGACTAACGCTGGTCCGTCGCTAAAGGTGGTGGCTCACGCAAGCACAGAGGAACACGTTTGGCTAATTATAGGCACACATTAACACATCCTCCTCGAACCCACCTACAGTCTCCTCCTTCACAGATCTAAGGCCAGCCTCTGTGGAGTTGGCAACATTATGTAATAAAGTCTGTCCCCAGGCACAGTGGATGCAGTGTGTTGTTTTGTCTCACATTTTTTTCAGTCACACTAACATAGAGTGATGATTATAAATGCTGACTACACAGGCAACAATCCACCCTCATCCTTAAGGAGGCCTTCATGGTTTTGCGGGGGTGACTGTGTTTGTGACAACACTCCCACGTAAAGACACTAGGCTGTCTGTGTCACTTTACTTTGCCAGCATAGCATGGTAATAACACAAAGACAGATACACAGACAAGAGAAAGGAGGAAAAGGGAGGAGAACAGCATATGGTGCACAAAACACACGCATCCACTGTTACAAATATAGTACATACACTCCAGTAAACACAACCACAAAACTTCTGACTTGTACAAACATGCAAACAAAGATCCTCACACTATTGTGTCTCACACACACACGCACCCAAGCACCCGTGTGTTAACCTGACCCTGTCCACCCTCTGCTGCAGATACCGTGTCCTGCTGTAAGTGCATTTCATCTGCCGACAGAGTCGAGGTTCTGGCCATTGTGTGCCCAACAATGGCATTTAACTTGGCCTTTTCTGCTCTCACACGAAGCGGAGAATGATGGAGGGTCTTAGCTGGGATTGTCACCGCATGCTCTGGCACCCCTTTGTCAACAGTCCCCGGAGGCCGACCTGCTGAGGCTGCCAAAGCCCCCCATTCTATTTCATACACTGATTTCTTCTGGGGGATGAGTGCCTTTATTGATGGCTGATTTGGGGGGGGGGGGGGGGGGGCGACTTTGGACACTCACTGTACCAGGCAGAAAGATAATAAATGCACAGGCATTAGGGACAAACAGCTCACAATGCCAGGGCAGGGCAGAACTAAGTGACAGTGCAGCAATGTCGTTTCAGCCTGTTTTATGTGCACCACCTGGAAGCCACGCTCGTGACAATTGGTGTTGCTTCACATCAAGCTCCGAAGCCAATAGGTGGGTTCTCTGTGCTGCTTCCCCTTCCTCTGTTTTACACAATTACCCTAGAGTGTGAGCTGTATATTACACCTGTGTGTGAGCCACTGGCCCACCCACCCTGAGAGGCAGCACAAGCCGGGGTCACCATAGTAACAGACCGTGTGTGACTCCCTCACCAAATGTGAGTGACCCTTGAGGATGCCCTAAAAATAGACTTAAACAGCAGATTTCACAGCGGCAGCTGCGGGGCCCTGCAGGGCCTCCTCTGGTCCGAGCCGTTTAATGCGCATACCTGGCTGTGGAACAAGGGAATGAAGATGAAACAGAAAAATGCTATGAAAAATAAACAAATAAACAAAGAGCCCTGGTACCTGATGGTTGGCAAGGTGAGTGGTCAGGGAAACAGTGAGGCATACAGGCTATTAACAGGGACATCAAAACAGAAGCCTGCCCCCCCACTTCATCATCACTATGGTGATGGACACCGGAGGTGAGACAATATGATACTGCATTAATAATTATTTATTTCTGACAGACCTTCTACACAGAGCAGGTAAACAACCTACATTCCAACTGTGCATACAAACAATGACAAACCCAAGATTTAAAAGAATCCCAAGGGGGGGGGGGGCACAGTCATGCTGAAGCAGGAAAGGAGCTTCTTTCCCAAACTTGGTCCCTTCACCTGCAAGGTGGTGATATTGATGCTCACATCTGTAACCATTCACACTCTTGCTGAGGAGAACAAGTTCCTCCTTTCCAAGTCTGCTGATATATGAGGACAGACTTTACTGTGCTGGCTTCCTTAGAGTCAACTGCCCAGATGCAGTCAGTGCAACAGCAGCTGGTGGAGAAGTAGCCGTGACTGTTGCTGTGGAGGCCTCTATGAGCTCCAAGCAGTGAGTCAGTGCCAAGCCCTGAGGCCCGTTTCTCCACACTCCATCACAGTACAGCACGGCTCTGTTTTCCATCTCTCCCGCCTCCTCCTTTTTCCTGGCCCGAGCCTCTGTGACTTACACCACCAGAGAGACCCTCCTGCCTATCGCCGTGCACAGGGCAAGCAGAGCCCTCGGCCCATGGTGACAAAGTGACCTCATCAGTGTGGCAGCTCCCTGTTTGGCCCCCGTGTCAAGCGGAAAGTGGCGGCATTGGCACCTAATGGAACTGTCAGAAATCAGCCAACAACAGCAAAAGAGGCGTCTCCACCCGAGTCTGAACAAGTGACCGAGCACTTAATGAAGCGTACATTAGAGAGGCTTATTTACTGGTATTTGTACGGCTTGAACACATACAAAACTAATTGTTATTACTAGACTGCAGGTACTGCAGCACAGTGCTTAAGGACCTGACATCAAAACGTATCCAGAGGCAGTCTGAGGTGAGCACAGTAATAAAACTGGATTGTTTAAAACTAGAACTGCAAGTCCGTGTCTCCTTCGATGCGGTCGATGGATGTCTGCCATGCACCTACAATTATGAATAAATGAAGGAAACATACAACTGCGTACTTAACTATACACAGACCCTCGTATTATGAATTTTTGAAGATGTGATTTTAAATTATTTATCTGTCACTGTACTTTCCTTATTTATTAATTCTGTAAAATTTTTACTTGCAGCAGAGTGAATGTAAGCTGAGTTTACCTACTGAGCTGATAGGTGACATTTAAAACCGCCCAAACAGAACAGAAGTGTGGTGACCAGATTAATTCAACTCACTTCCACAGTGTCAGTAGCTAATCGATTAAATACATTTAGTTTTTACTTACCGTAATAAGTACAAACTGCCATTTTTTTGTCACAAATGTTGAATTTTCCAGATAATTACAGCTATTCTCAATATATTTTTCCAGGCTCTCACCTGTAAAAGGATATCTGTATTATTAACCAGTTATGGATTCTGACTTACAGTATGGCAAAACATGACTTTGAAATTGCAAACAAAGCTTCCACTCCTAATCATGTTCCAAGTGGAAGGTTGAATGCATCCAAAACCCGCTTGTCCAGCACATTCTGCGTCATGAAAGTGAACGAGCGATTGGACATAAATGCCATGGTATTTCCATCCACAGACACATAACACAGACACATGAGTGAAAATCCTGCAATCAGACATGCATTTCTGCCTTGCGCTAAAACAAGAACATTTCACTGAAAACGCTTGGATTTCTTCCAAATTTTTCAGCCTTGGTGGAGACCAAAAGTGAGACATGGTCAGCAGAACGGAAGATCCAGAGTGGGAGAGCAGTCAGCAGAAGTGAGCACTCAGTGAAGCCGAGGGAGCATTTAGCCAGTGGTCAACACAGAATCAAGCGGAGCACAGCTACCCTCAGATGACAGGAAGTGGTTACTGGCGAGTGGTCAGCAGGATGTGGTTCCTCCATGGAGTCTCACATGCGGAGCAAGGTGTCTATCCAGAAGGTGGTCTTACAATCTGTTTGAGCACAAGAGATTTTAAAGAGATCCTGAAGATGAAGAATTCCCCGAGGGGCAGAAATACCGTCATACCACATAGTGGGTGGGTCAATCTATAAACAGTTCCATTCCTCGTGTTAAGCATTCACGACACAACCAAAGACCAACTTAAACACTTGCAAATATCCAAATGATCCAGGAGAAAAGGAATGACATGACCCTTTAGCTATGGCTCCAGCCCAGTGTGAATGACTGTCTAGCTCAGTGTTACACTGTTAGTAGCTCTGGTGCAGCAGAAGTCCATGGGGCCTTCCAGCCTGGTAACTGCAGTCTATGTCAGCCATTTTTCAGGTAGCATCCAGCCATACTAAGGGTTATCAATATGGAACACATATGCAATGTAAAACATAAAGCCTTGCAGGATAATCTTGTCAACACTATGACCAATATGAGCAGGTATCCCTGGGATATATTAACAGGACAGTGGTACAATCACAAAAGACAATTGTCAACCTTTAAAACTTTTTAACCCTCTCTACTGCACCCTCCACCTTCCTCACACACACACACACACACACACACACACACACACACACACACACACAGACTTGGTGTGTGTGCAGCCTACTCTGGAGGAGGGACTCAGTGCCCCAGAGTGTCCTCCCAATGCACTGGGGGAACCACTCACAAACTGGTCTGGTCAAACAACCTGGCCAAGCTAAGTGGTGCCAAAAACAGCTGCTTGCAAAATTCCTTTCAAAGGGATGGATCCAAATAAGTATGAAATATTTATACAGTGTATGTTGAATATGAAAAGGTTATGGCAAGAAGAATGCAAAATACTTGTTGGCCTAAATACTGGTACTTAACTAAGGCAGTGGTAAAGCAAAAGGACCTTGATCCCTCAAATGCCCTTCATCCTTTTGGGAGCAAAGCAAAGGCCTCACAGGTGTGATCATCACTGCTTAAAAACAGGCAGACCTGGGCCAAGATGAGCTCACTTTTAGTTGCAGGCAAATTGTGTTGTTTGTATTAAAGTGAAATTCAGCTGTTTCCCTTCGCTGCCTTAGAACATATCTGTTCCATCTCATTTTTCTCACTAAAGTTTGCTGAAATAATTGGGAATTATTGATGAAGTCAACCGTGTCGGCGGGAAACAAATGGAAGCAAAGCACCATTTCGGTTCTTCCGAAAGCCTTAATTATACACTCGATGCAGCATTTCATCAATGTATACATTTCAGGAGGCATTACAATACCCAAAACCATTCAAACTAATTGTTTTTGCACACCATGGCGCACACCAAGCACATGAATGCACACAACAGAGCACACCAAGCAGATTAATGTCATCAGAGCTGGTGGCCAGGAAAAAAAGTCCATCGCTAACAAATAGCACATAACTGGTGACAATAAAATGTCATCCTGATACAGGGGCAGAGCTTGGGCCACTGTTTCGTTCCTGAATGATTCCAGTTTAGAGCAGCACTCAAAGGGCTTTCTCCAAAAAATCAATCAGGTGTAAAATTGCAACGGTGCTCAAATGTACAAAGCAATAAATGCTTTTTATAGTGAAAGCAATGCACAAGTTAAATGCAATATTTGTCAAGCACAGCTGCTCTGATATCTACGGGCCTCATTTATAAAATTTGCTTAGATTTCATACTAAACATGCGTGGGTTCGTGTCGCAAAACTGGCACAAGAGAAATGTATGCCTTCTCTCGTATCTGAAAGCTTCTGAGGGTTGAGCGTGCAGCAGGTCTGTATCTGGCAACCAGGAAGTTTCCATATTTAAGACTTTTCTTTCTAAATCGCTCAAGAGTTAAAGTAATAGAAGTACCATTTCATAAGCATGGAGAGAGCTTGAGCTACTTGAATGGTCATTGAATTAGAACAGAAGTGATGTCACCTGTAAGAGCCAAAAGGTCTCGTGCCGGTATTAAACGCAATGGTAGCCTTTTTCAGCAGCCCTGTTCACAGTGCTCATCCTCGGCTGTTAAAGAATCAAAACTCAAGGATCCACAATAGTAAAATTACCATCGATAGACAGATAAGGTGTAGGTTTGTTGTGAAATTTTTGCTGCACTGGTAAATACACTTGAAATATGAATAAGTCCAAAAATGCTAAAGGAGGACAACAATTTCAACCTTAAAAAGAGAAAATATAGGCAATAATAGAACACGTTCAAGCTTTGTGTTATGTTTTATGGAGCTGAGCCTTGCTTTAAAGTAATCTACATGTCAGTTTAATAATTTTAATGGTACTAAATTGTCAAAAGGAAAACTTAAGGCAGAATCAAGGAAAACAGAAAACTACAAGGCTCTCTCTTCCACCACTGCTCCCGTGACCTGAGGTTACTGATAGTGGCCATGTTACAACTCCACAAACCCATGTTGCCATGTGTCATTGCTTATGAGTTCGCATCGGCCGTCTTGATCCACACCCTCAACTTATTCAACTCGGAATGCAGTCTGACTTTGCCGCACTCTGTTACTAACTCTCAGAAAGTGTTAAACCCCACAATCAGCTTTTTGCTCATAACCATGGGACCGCCCTCACAAGCTCAGATGAGTTACTCTGCTCTAGTCGGCAGCAGGGTCCCCTCCGCCGTTCACGACTTCACCAACCAGCATCGGCTTCGTGAGCGGTCAGTCGGGGGCATCAGGCCACACAGGTAAGAGAAGGCAGATGAGGGGTAATAAGAGGGGGTCCACATCTCTTTTGTGCTACATTGCTGGATAATTGGTGAGCGTCTCCCTTCGCATTTAATGATGAGCAACACAAGTGGGCAAATCCTGGTGGTTAACTGAGACAATGAGTTTTAGTGAGAAGAAATTAACCTATTTATGACCTATAATAGAAATTTCCCCACACTGTTAATTCATGCTAACATATTCATTACAGCTCAACCTGACAGTCTTTGGCACATTCCCATGAGGAGTACAGTTTCTGTTTTGAGACCGCAGCATTCAGTGCTACAGTTGGACAGAATGGTTTTCGTGTCATTAGTAAGTGGAATGAAGCCAAGTGTTAGACTTTTTCCAAAGGTGACAGAACAACATTTCTATGCAGCCTGTAAAGACAATGAAGTCATAAGAAGAAAGAAAAAACTTTCATGTTTACTTCATCTTAAGATTTATAAATAATCAGTATTGATCTGAATATGTTCTTAAAGTAACTGCACATCCATTGCATTGTGAGGTAGCGAGAGGACTTGAAAAAACTCAAGGACATCAGACATCTCAAAATTTATACCTTAATTTATAGGGCACTGTCTTAGCCTACAGTCAGATTTTATTTTTAAAGGCTTTCTAATATTACCTGAAACATTTCGTAAATGCATTTTTTCTATTCAGTTTACCTTTTGTAACAGGCACAATTACCATAATGACCAAATGATAAAAATGATATATTTAAAATGTATAAAAACAAGACCAGTGGGATTCCTTCCAGCTCCTCAATGTGGTTTTGTGGCTATGAAACAAAATCCCCTCTTTGTGAGATTGGGGGTGATGGGTTCTGGACACTGATTTTGAGGTAAAGCAACGAAAGCAACGGTTAATGCAGGATTCATAACGTCAGAAGGTGGATTATGCTGGACAGTGCTGACATGCTGGAAGGCAGTCATGCTCTGAACCCTCAGACAAAACACATATTTTTGGTTGGCCATAAGCCATTATATTCTCATGCTGAACTGAGTTACATGACACGTGTGACTTCATGATACTCTGTTCCATGTCAGAAACCCATCTTTTGCAGCACCTAGAACTGCCTTCGTGTGTACTCTTTGTCTGCTGCAAGGCAGCGACTGCAGTGTGGGAGAGACAGCAATGACCCCTTGGGGGGAGACAGTTGAGGTCTATCATTCAGCTGCTGCCTCTCAATTCTCTAAGTGTGGGCAGCACCAGTATGGGTGCCCTGATCTCCCTCTCTCTCCTAAGACAAGACCTCACAAGTTTTACATCTGCAGAAAAAAAATCAACCAAAAAGAAATCTTCTGCTGCAAAATTAAAATTACAACCTCCTAGTAATAATACTGTACTTTTCTGTGTTTAATGTATCAGAACAGCTATGGACACAATTAAGTAAAATGTTTCTTATTAACGCTTGTGCTTCTTAGCGGCAAGTTCGGAAAAAGAAACACAAGTGAAAGTACAACAAGCTGTTACACCCACAGCGGTGGTTCAGGGGCATGTTTGGCAGCAGTCCTGGACAACCACACTCACCAGTGGAAGATACGAAGGTCACGCTTACTATGCTATTGTCTTACTTCTATATGCAGAAAAACGTTGAGACAATATTGGTCCACCTCCTCCATATTTGTAAACATATAAAAAGCTATCTGTGCTTTGGGACGGATTTATGGTGTGTGCGCCTGTGCTGCGTGTTAGGGACGGTGACGGGGGGCTTTCCATGTGCCGAACTATAGACAGAATAGCAGCAATACACACTGGCAGTGATGCATGGGTGAATGTCATTTTCCTGCTCACTGGCTGCACCTGCTCCAGAGGTGTGAGCCCTGGGAGGTGAAAGGGGAGGATCTGAGCATTTTCTCCAGCATATGTCGTTTTGTCCAATTCAATCCGGAACCGAAGTGGACATCATCTCAAAGGTATACGCACAGGAAATTCCTAGGGCAGGAATGCTCCATCCCAAAAATAAACAAAGATGACCCTAAGGACTGCACTTTGAGAAGAACGCAGTTGTCACAGGGAAACGGCAGGGAATGTGGGTCTGGGGGCCCTGGACATGGGTGACATCATCACAACACCGAGGTTACCTGTTGCTACTCATGCTGAAATCCAGGTATGTGAGTCAGTAACACTCCAACCTGCCCAACAAATCCAAAGTGCTAAATTATACCCGAGCTCTTATGTTAAAAACTTCCAATTACACACTATTATAGTCATTATTATAACTGTTGTTTCACTTAACATGATTAAATGATTGTTATTTCCAAGCCGTGTAATTAATTTTGTTTTAATGTCAAAAAGAAAAAGAAAACAGGGTAGAGCTGTTTATGTGAATATTAACTTGGGACAAGGTTTCATTACCTTGAGGCATATAATTCAGGCCTGTTTACAGTCTCCAATGCTTGGCCAAGGTTATTCAGCAGGTCGTAACACAATTAAGAAATGTAATCTATAATTACGGGAAAATGCAGCAAAACCGTGTTTGAGAAATATTGATTTCAATAGTTATGCCACTGGCTTATTATTACTGACTTCCATCAGATCAATCCAGAAAACCATCAGAAATGTATTTGTTATTGCTGCTGATGAATGAACCACTTAACACTGTGCAGAGTTAATATTATGAAATCGGTGCTTTTAGCATGTAGACTACAGGTGGGCTGCTACTTAATCTACAAACATCAAATGAAAGTTGCCTTGGACAAAGGTGTCAACTAAATAATAATAATAATAATAATAATAATAATTACACAGCAGAGCAATTAAGGAGTGAAATTACGATTGGAAAATTGATGTAGAAAAATACACAGCAGTCCAGTAAGCTGCTGTGAAGTAAGAATAAAAGAAAGTCTAATGTGTAAGACAACCTTCTTCTGTGGGTGCACATGAAGGACAGTCTAAGCTGTGAACCTGAAGGCCCTACAGAATCAACAATTTACACGGTGGTTTTAGTAAATTTCCTGCTGGAAACTCCTGTATGATCCCAGTTAGGTGTGCTTGCGATGAACACATTTGTACTTAACGTACGTTTTTGTTAGCACTTTGGCAAGCTGACTCAGCAGAACAGATAGTCTAAAAGAGAACAGGCTTTTGCGGTAGGTGAGATGCTACACTCTGAACTCTCCATTATAGAAAGAACAGGAGGAGGAGGAGGAGGATGGCTCATCCAGGGTGGTTTGCTGCCCTCCTCTATCCTTGCCCTACTGCTGGGGTCAGACAGATGTAAGGCAGCATGACAGCACCATCTAAAAACACAACAGGGTGCTGTCCTGAGCAGGTGAGAAAAAGACTCAGCTCCAGTTTCATTGCACCCATCATGGAGGATGGAATAGTGTGGGTTGGCTATTAACGACAACAACAACAATAATAATAATAATGGGTGGCATGGCAGCTCAGTGAGTATCACTGTTGTCTCACAGCGACTGGACTGGTCAGGCTCAGCATGTGTGGAATTTGCATTTTTGTGTGGGTTTTTTGGTCAAGCCCCATCCTGTAGAAGGTTGACAGCCTAGCGGCCTCTTAATTCTGTGACAGACTCTAGACTGCCATGACCTTGTTCAGGATAAGCTTTAAGAATAGACAAAGTTACAAAAAAGCACAGAAGCATATTCTTTGTATTATTATTGGTAGCAAATTAGGCTGACATTTATATATCAATACACAGTAAGCAAAATCCATAAGCATACATTATAATAATGCAATTACTGCCTGTTTATCCAACATAATTTAAATGTCACTGGATTAAATATCATTTCAGCTGAAGACATTTATTACAATAAAAACAAATTGTATTTAGTACAAAGGGGGTAAAAAAAAAAAAAAAAGATTGCAGTGATGCTGTGAATTGTGTAGTACTGTCATGGTCAGCATGTCCATCACCAGCAGCACACAACCAAGTTAGGCCTCTGGGCTGAAGCTTAACGCACACCTCTCAGGTTCACCAGCCTAACTGCTGGGCTCTCCTTCCCAAGCTGGCAGGGACTGGACAGTGAACTGCAAGTCTGTACAGCTGCACACAGGGTCAAGGGGGGAGCAGCCCAACACAAGGTTTACCGTGCACTCCACCAGGCAACCAAGCAGGGATCCCATGGGACTCTTATTGTGCAACAATGACAGGTGGACACCTGGAGTAAAACTACAGGTGGTCTGTCAATGAGGACAATGTGTTTGGCCTCACAGTGACTCTTGATGCAGCAATTTGGGCTCCAGCAGTTTAAGTACAGAATCTGGGCAGTAGCCGTGAGGGTGGCATGTGCAGCGCTCGGCAGTCATGCAAAATTACGGGATAAATGAGCTGGAAGGACGAGGCCCGGAGTGCTATTTGCACATGGCTTGCTGGGTTAAAGCTCCGTCTGTAAAAAATGACACTCTTCTTCTATCTTGCAGCAGGTGAGATATTGGCTTATGACTCACCTCTGAAAGGCTGGATTTCTTTCTTTGACAGCATCTCACACTGCCACCAAAAAACACAGCAAAGAAGTTTGAACTTTTCACTGTCTGGCTGTCTGGTAACATCATTTGCCCTCTGGATGGAGAACTGCTGCCCCCCCTGTGGTAGCAAATTACGCTACATGGTCAAAAGTGCATGCCACCCCCCCAATAACCGATCTGAGCTCCTCAGCTGCACCCATAGAGCATACAAGCACATTCTAGACAACTCTGTGCATCCAACTTTGTGGCCACAGTTTGGGAAAGAAGCTCCTTTCCTGCTCCAGCATAACTGTATCTCTCCCAAAGCACAAAGCGAGCTCCACAAACACATGGTTGGTCCAGGTTGGTGTGGAAGAACTTGAGTGGGCTGGACAGAGCCCTGATCTCAATCCCACCGAACACCTTTGAAATGAACTGGAACATAGACCACAAGCAAGACCTTCTCACCCAATATCGGTCCCCAACTTCACTGACACTCGTGTGGCTGAATGGGCACAAAATGCCCACAAAGGTAGAAAGCCTTCCCAGAAGAGTGGGGGCTGATCTAGCAGCAATGGGGAAACAACTTCATCTTAATACCTATGAGTTTGGCATGGGATGTTCAGCGAGCACATATGGGTGCGAGGCTCAGGTGTCCACATGCTTTCGGCTATGTAGTGCATTTTACAAACACAGCAACCTCATTGTTTTGCTTCAAACGACCAAAGGACATAACAAAGAATCAGATCCTTTTCATAAATGAATGCTGTGCTCCAGGCCTGACTAGCTTATTCCAACTGTTAACAGCATCCTACATGGACAAGTAGCTGTTCAACTGAGCAGTTGTGCAGGAGGTCCGTTGTGAATTTTGCATCTGTTCAAATTCTGTTTGCTGCCTTCACTTCTTTGTGGTTTAATTCTACACAGTACAGTGCCCCCCATTCCTAGTAACAAAACGACCCGAGGCCCCGAACCTTGACTTTTGTCGGCACTGCATTCTGTGAAATTACACCGCCTTAAAAAAGCAAGCCACTGGCTGCCTTCCTATTTTATACAGTCATAAAAATGATAGATCCCTGGGTGGAGACTGACACCAGCGAGGAGACACTGGAAACATTAGCAGCATGGCTGCTGAAGGGGGAGCGATGACGTGATGGCCTGTGTCGAGCAGAAGACCCCACACATACCTCAACTCCACAAACATGCAGAGGTCCTAAGGACTGCTGCTGAAAGCCTGGAAAAAAATTTCAAACCCTGCTCTTGCTGGGTGCTGATGCTATTACATTCCAGAAAGTGTCCCCCAAGTCACGAGGGACTTGTTTCTCTATCGAGAGAAGTGACACAAACCAGACGTTACCACAGTGCCGCTGGCTGCCCAAACACAGAACCAAGAGCAGCGCAGTTCATCCATAACTGTGCCTCTTCAATAATTCAGATTCCTTAAAGAAACAAAAACGAAGTATGAAAACAGCTCAGAGAGGGACAACAATTTGCATCTTTAAAAAAAAAAAAAAACTAAAATTTTTCTCTTTTCTCAAAGAAAATAAACTGCATTCGACAGAAAGCTGAGCAGTGATGTGGTTTCAGAGTTTTTGGCTACATCCTCTCAAAGGGCTGCCCGTCACACATTTAAATAAAGCTTCCCTCTTTCTGCTTGTATCCTCTGATTATCCAGCGCTGTGAAATGAAGTCAAACTGTTCAGACTAAGGTCTGTTATCAATGAGAACAAATGATCTTAAAAGCCTGACTTTAAATCAAGCTCCCCAGGAGAAATGCTGATGCATCAGGCAGCAGGAAAGATGCGGCATGTTGGTGTAACAGCCCACAGCATTAAATTGCAGCTAAAAATGAGTGAAGCAGCTTCATCACAACAGGGAAGTATTTTGTGTTTATATTTACATGCAGGCAGATATGACTTTGAATTGAATTCAACTTTTTTATTCAAATTATGGGAAAAATAAACTTGACCCTTTCCATAATTCAGAAGTAACAATACTCACACTTGTGGAAACACACTTGTAAGAATATGTGAATGTGTAAACAGTGAAACAGTGAATAACATAAATGAATGAGAATAATACAAATGAATACAAGACACCAGAAGTACATGCGTTACAAAAGTCAACATTGTCTAGTTACACATACCACAATTACACATTTTCCAAACCAGTTGTATTGCGAACTCATAAGCTGTAACACTAAATGGTCAGAGCCAAAATAAGTGATTTGTTTGCAGATAATTTAAAAAATGAAAAACTGAGATATGCTGCTTGCACAAGTATTCAAGCCAAATGCATTAGTATTTGGTACAGCCACCATTTGCTGCAATAACAGCTTTAAGTGTTTTGAGGGAAATATGTACCTGTTTGCACTCCGTTCAGGAGTTATTTTTCCTATGATCTTGGCAAATCTGCAGCAGGTTCTTCAGGTTTTTTTCCAGTGATGTCTGTGGATCTAAATTTCTAAATCGTGCCACAGATTCTCAGTGGGATTGAGGTCAGGACTTTGACCGGGCCACTGCCCGATATTCACCTTCTTGTTTTTCTGCCACTCCAGTATTGCTTTGAATACTTTTTGCAAGGCACTTTATATGAAACTACACGTGGATTCAAGAAATTTTTGAAAGGCCTTTTATAGAAATTCCAAATTCATTCTTCTCACAGACTAAGTACAGAGGTGTGCCCAAACTTTTAGCCAACACTGTATGAAACAGTTGTCACTGGATGTGTGAGCACCCGAATTTATGGTTTCACTTCCTCTCCTGTCTGCAAATGCACACTGGGGTCACTGTGCATCACGTGTGACCGTGAAGTTGTACGTTCCAGTTTAAACCATGTGTCTGGCATCTAGACAGTCACAGCCCGAACTGTAGGGGCTGGTAGTCTTTACCAGTGTGACAAACAAGGAGCAACCTGCCAATCACACCTATTTATCAGGACTACTGGGCACTATCGGGCACTTCCTTCTCCAGCATCCCCTGGCCGTTGGAAGGAGCCTTATCAGACGGGCTGCTTTGGAGATTGATAGAGAGCCGGGGCAGGCAGCTTCCACTTAGCCGCACGGATAATCCGTCTTCGGTTTGCCCAGAGACCCTCATTCGCTGGGCAGAGTGGGGAGGGCGCCGTTATCAGTGAGGCTCCCCAGTGATAGGAATCTCTGGCTGATACAAGCGGCGCCTAATTGAAGACACTTGAGGCGTGAACTGCAGAGCAGAGACAGCTGATAACAGAGTGCCATGCGGCAGACACACACACAACGGCATTCGTGTACAAGCCTCAGCAATTAGGCCAACAAATACTTTCATATTCATTTTTTCTCACCGATTGCTTAATGCTCCATTTGTACACTTTTCCTCTGCAACAGGCAGTGCCCGCCCACTCTTCACAATAGCTACTGCTTGGAAAAATGCATCGAGCAACACTGACTTTTTTATAAGACACAAGACTATTCTTTTTTTTTTTTCTTTCGGTAATTATACAAAATAATATGAATATGAAATAATCTGTGTAGGTGGCCAGTGGGAAATACTGACAGAAATGTGTCAACTGACAATTCATTATCTTTTTTAATAGTTTTAATAAAGCTGTTATTATTTACAATTGAGGGTAAGGTTCTACAGGGCAATGTTACTACAGAGGAATCCCAAGTGGGACTCAAACCAGCCTCTGTCAGCCAAGTCCTCAAAGCTACAATACATGCGGCCCACATCATGACGTATTAGTGAAAAGAGCAACATTGATGCCTACAAACTTTCTCCCTTAAAAAATAATGAAGTGTTCATAATTTAAATTAAAATGTTTTACAATAACAGTAAGTTGCTCTTAGCCCTTCAGCCACTAAGTAACTAAAGGAGAAATTAATGTAAACGCCATTCAGCAGTAATATATTCTGTTTAAATTGGTTGCTCTTGCGGGTTTATGAAAACCATAACACTTTTCACACTGTGTGATTGGAGTGGGAAAAAACCTTTTAAAATTTTGAAGGCTTCCTAGAGACATCATACAGTTTTTAGACACCATTATCACAGGTCGCTATTCCTGTCTCACTCCTGGCTGCTGACTTGTTCATCATCTTAATTTGGTTTCGTGTGATTCTAAGTTATTTACTTAGCTGACACTTTTGCTTCAAGTGTGGCACAGGTAACTTTATAATGATTTATCCATTAACACAATAAAATATTCTTTCTGGAACATTCTGCAAGTATAGGATTCGCTCACTGTATCCACTGAGGGCAGAGATACCTTAACGAATGGTGCTACAGCATTCAAACCCAGAACGTTCTTGCTGTAAGCATACATGTCTGACACATACATCAATTGCATGACTTTTTAAACATTTTTCCTGTAAAATGAATGAATTACCAGCTATATCTCAAACTGAGGCATTCCAGGACCAGGGGTAAAAACCAGGGTCTTAGATCAATAAAACACTCTTGCTAAGTCCACTAAACATCATCCCTGTGGAAGACACAATTACATTGGCTCTAGGAGCTCATGTGGGAGTCTATACGTGCCACTGACCGTGTCCCAGTGAAACAAATGGGGCCAATCGTGGGTCACTGGGCTTGTGGTCACAGCTCACAGGTGAAACTCCAGGTAATTCAGCTCACAATGTGCACCTGCAGAGAAACCCAAGCTACTGCAAATGTAAAATGCAAACCGCACTCTAATGAGAAGAGCATTTTTGATTGAAATAACTGTTAACTTTAATAGTCCAAATTATTAAATTATTCATTAAAACACAAACATTTTCCATGTCATCGATCTCAGAAACAAAAGACTTGCCGTAATGCTGGCGCTACACGTAGGGGTGTGAGAGGGTCGAGGACCGAACAATGTGAAAGTAATGAAGAAGTGTGGAGAGGGGGGCTGGGAAAACAGAACACCACCTCTGTTGATGTCTCTCAATCCCGGGTCTCCAAAAGGCGGGTACTCGGGGTCGGTAGGGCAATAAGCTGCATGCGGGCTGGGGTGAGGGAGGAGGGAGAGGGAGCAGGGCATAAATGACAGGGCCGAGGGGTGGTGATGGTGGGTGGGCGGTCTGCCTGCCCCATCTGATGTTGGCTGCCAGGCCCGTCCAGCTCTAATGAGCCGAGGCCTTGGTTTTGTGGCGGCGGGCAGCTGTCAGGGCCGGCCCGAGGTGAGCTACACTGACAGGGCAGGGAGACAGCGGGGCCGCCCCGCCAGGAGAGCTTGGCCAAATTGTCGGGGGGAGCTTGATCCCGTTATAACTCGGTGTTTGAGCTGACGAATGCATCGGTCGGGCGGGAACTTAAGTAATGTTTTACCGCTCAGCTGATGGTGGAGAAGATGGGAGCAGAGGGACGTAGGTAGGGTGACATCTTCGCCTCACACTGCAGCTAATTAGAGGTGCACCTTTCGCATGGAGCCCCCTCACCGCTTGTTACGGTTGTGCTCCGCAGATCCAAGGTAGAATCTCGGCCCGCACAAACGTCTGCGTAACCTGAGGATGAAAAAAGCTCCTCCAGCAGAGGCACACGAGTTTTCCTCATCTATAAAAACAAAACAAATTCTTCATTATCAGTTACTAAGTTACTGCCTTTTATTTTCTGGGGAATTTAGCAGTTTCCAGCTCTGTATCAGCTGTAGCTTTTCCACAGCCCCCACACCCACCACCGCCGCCACCACCACAACCTCTGTGACAGCCCAGAAGACACGACTGCTCCTCCCACACATTTTCCTGCCAGGTTGACAGTCGTCTTTACATGACGCTGGTCACACCTCTCCGGTCGAGCATTCAGATTCCCGTGTACGTCCGACGCGCCGGTGCAGCTGCTAGTTAAAGTACCCTGATAAACAGAAATCCTCCCCCTTTCAGTTGAACAACACTAATTGTCAGACTGGCTGATAAAACCAGGCCTGTTGCTTTACAGGGACTAAATGGAAACGGCTGGCAGCGCGGTGAACCATGGCTTTACACAATTCAAAGGACCCGGGTTTGAATACCCACTACTCTGCAGTACCCCTGATCCAGCCACTTACCCTAAAGTGCTGAATAAGAATGATCAAGCTTGTAAAAACTGATAAATCGTTTTAAGTATTTGACTGTAAGTGTGCAAATGATTGTAAGTGGAAAAAACACTGGAGAGGAGTGTTCATAAATAATGGCTGACAATAATTCTGTGCCTTCTGTCCATTATTAAAACTGACAATGGAAAATAGCACTTCAATAAAAGCACATTTTCATAGTAAACTGGAAGAGTTTAAATCTGATGCAACAGAAAAGTTCATATCTTGCAGAAAATATTGGCAGTATATTGTTTTTAAAGCTCCCGAGTTTTGGGATTTGAACCAAGGACACTCACAGGCTTTGGGCGCCAGCCTTATAAAAAAAACGAAATTGGTTCTGCAAGGAAGAATTCCCTGAATTTAACTGCAGGCACTAAATGCATCGGCAGATGTGACATCTTATTCAGCCATCAGCGTGTTAAACTGGCACTGGACGAGGATCGGAATATAAAAATTGATGAGTGGAGGAAAGATTAATGACGGCACATAAAGAAAAGAGGCAACATCCTTACAACATGACAGAAGTGGCTGAATGTCCTCATTCCAGAAAGGGCAATGAAAAGTGCTGGGTTTAATGGACAAAACCTACAGCACCTCATAAATGCAAAATAATAAGGAATTATTCATTGAAAACACATTTTGATCTGTGACTATATTTCAGTGTGCATGCATTTCATAATTCCCTTATTTATTCATTTCTAAATTCAAGACTTTTCATGATTCATGCCGTGATTCATAGTGGAAAAGATGTATTTTATAATAGAATAAATGAATAAATGTTAATTCATAAGAAAGTGAAATACAGGTTTGAAGTAAAATGCAGTTTTGAGGGACAAAAAAAATAAAAGATAAATAAATCAATAAATAAAAAAACAAGTGGTGTGAACTGGAGCCTGGAGGGCGGTTCCATTACGCACGCACGCACGCACGCGCACACACACAGTGGGTGATTTGCAGTCACTGGGTCCCCTGAACAGCATGCCGTGGGAAGCACCCGCAGCCCTCTAGCTATGAGACATCGATGCTGCACCCAGTGAGACACCAGTGCACTACGCTGTGTCTAAATGTGGACCAGATGAGATATCTAAATAAACACGAGTGATGGAACATAATTAGCTTTGGCAAACCTCTTGTCAGACTCTTGACACAGATAAATGAAAAATGTGAGTGATTAGGAGCAGGGCATGAACTTGCAGTTGTGAAACAAACACAATAAAGGTCTCTCATACAGTAAGGCATGAATGGAATTTTACCAAATATTTGCACAATCCAGGCCTATGAATTTTACACTTTGACAATGTGGCATCCTTTTAGCTCCCATGATGTTTATGGATACCCGGGTACTACTTACTGGAAAGCTGCCTGTGGAACATGCTGGTTGGTTACATATGATTTGTTTAATCTTATTTTCATGCATATCATTGGAAATACAGCTATCCCTCAAAATACAACTGTTTGTGTTGTGATTTTTCATGTACAGAAGTTGAGTGAAATTATTTAACACCCTTTGCTGAGGTATAGCTCCAACATGAGGCTCATTTTTCTTGCTTATGAATAACATAAGCAGAGTCTGGGGGAATTTTCAAGGTTTACACCATGATGGTAATTACTGGACATGTGCCCACCGATGGGAATTCTGGGTCGCTGCCAATCTGATAATGTACCTATCTGCCAATGCTGTTGCCAATACACACATTTATAGAGCGAAAAATGGGACTAGGATCTGCCTGGATGAGAATTACAGATCAATGCAACGTTTATTTGTGCGGCATTTCAGTTTTGTACATGACGTTTTTCTTAACAAACAAGAGCATCTCTGCAACAGGAAATTCTGTTTCTCTTTTTACCGATAACATGAAGGTGTACAGAAAGTATACCGAACAATCTCTTGCTGTTGACACAAATTAAATTAAGCTGAAGGTACTGGAATTTCGTTCTTCGGTCCCTCCATGCAAGATATTGGTTGAGCAAGCTTCGCAAATGGCGTATTTTATGTCGCTCTTGCTTACTTTGAGAAACTTGTACTCTGCAGACATTTTTGCGCCACAGCCATAACATCACCTAAATGTTCTGCTCATCTGCAATGAGAATGCAATGAATGTTTCAAATATGAGTCTGAATTATTGGTCAAACCTAAATATTGGTCTGATGTCAATAAAATGTAATTATCTGCAATCACTAATACAATTTTGATATCACTGTGCATCCCTAGAATATAATGCCTCAGACAGAAGGAGACTTTACCTTCTGAGCTGATTTCCAGGAACGCATAACACTTGTTAGTAGGGGGATACTTGTAAAGGGATGCTAGACTGAATAATACACTGTATACAATCAGCAACCCAGTATTTTCAGGATGTGATCCATCCCCACAGTTCAGCCACTGCACTCCATATCTGGCTGCTTGGTGGCATCAACCATGAGAGATCCAAAATCAAAAGTCAGCAGATTCTTAGTCTGGACTCAGATATAGCACAATGAGCTCCCTCTTGGCCTTCGGAACTGCTGAATTTCTCCCAGGAAGAAGAGTTTTGTAAGCTCACTCTTTCAGACCTATTTCCATACTGAGCTCCTTATAGCTTCATGAAATAGTCTGTCATCCCCTGCTATGCTTACCTATGTACTATATTTACTATTTGGGTGTCACTTCCATGGGCAGATAATACTTGAGTGATGTGAACCAGCAACACAGTGATAAGACAAATAACCTAATAATCGTTTGTATCTAAAGCTCTCTATCTGCTGCTGATGCACTTTTTATTACTCTGCACTGTATTTTGCTTTCAGAAAAACTTCTGTTAGATGAGTAAACATAAATGTAAATATTATATTATGAAATGAACCATAACATAAAATTTCACAGTGTTTTGTACAATACAATGAGTAACTGGAAAATCAACCAGGTCATACTGGCTTACAGCTTGTGACTCCTCAGTCCTTCTCTCTTCTGAACAGAAGCTTGTTATCTGGAACCTTGAAATTCAGACTATGAGAACGGTGTTCTCATCAATTGCCACACCGCAGTGTATGATTCTGATCCAGTGGCAGATCAATAGCAGGCCACTGTGACAGTTGGTTATCGACACTGTGAGCCAAACTTGAAATATCATCCATCACACTCCATTTTTTTGCCATAATTGGCTTCTAGGGTTGAAAGGCAGTTGGATAGAAAGGAGTAACAAGGTGGGAAACTAAACACTGACCCACAGTGCCTCCTTTTACTTTACTACTTTAGGAGACCATTTTCTGAAGTCTCAACTTGTCCTCACATTTTCTGCAAAAACTAGTAATCCAGATGGGAATACAGGTAGTCTTTAACCTGTGACATAAGCATCTTATGATCACCCGGACATACAGCAACCATCCCATTAACATTATTATGTCATTTTCTAGTCTTTTGACTGTAATGTGTAATGACGGCCACTCCATCTCCTACCTTCAGCTGACCATGTCACTGCAGGATACCAAAATGTATTATTGAGTCAGTGTCTATTAGCATCTGATGGCCACTGGTTTTATTTTCTCACTCAAAACTGCTAAACTTCTCTCAACACTTCAGAATGGTCCCAAAACATATCTCTTTCAGACCCACGCACTTCTCTGTTCATTGTCCACCTGTTCTGTAAACTTTCACTCCATTATCTGTTTAACTTTTTCACTACCTATCACTTCTATGTACAGCTACTGTATGAGTGTAATATGCAACAGCTAAAATGGTGGTGTTGCTGCAAGTGTACTTTTCCACTGCCTTATTTGTAGGACTTCATTACCAAACCCTTTGTACGTCAAACACTTCTTCAGCACTTCTGCTTACAAGACAAGGTGTATATGTACGACTTGGAACGAATTTGGTCTCTGGGTGAAGCTTGAAACAAACGGCACATCACTAGTTAAAATTCGCCTCTTCACTCGCGGTGCTTCGCACCTCCATCAATCAATCCCTCTCCAAAGACTGCGACTGCCACGTCGGCAAGGCAGCGTGTCGCAGCCACATTAACACCCGCCTCCACCCAATACCGCCTCGGACCTTGGTTATGGATTTAACTATTGATATTTGTTAACTTGCACTTCCCCTGAAACTCATATCACTATGCAGCTTGTAGCCACACTGAACCTGCATCAAACAATTTTTCCTCCTGGTTCATAAATACTTGGTGAATACTTTACTTTTATATCAGGCTGGAATTAGGGTGATGGCACAGTCCGTAATGGGCTGAACATGTAGCCAGACCTGTACCACATACTTAATCCATATTACAGATTACAGTGACAATTAATAAAATAATTGCTATTTTATGCACCTTTTATGACTTTTTTTAATCCAAAATCCAATTATAATATATGATACTAATATTATTGCCTTAAGTGTTATCCTATTACATTTAATTAGCTTTGCCTGACAGGTTTTTTATCTGTTTCAATACCCTACTTAGTGCATTAAATCTGTAAAAACCATGGCGACATCATCTTACATTTGAGCCACAATGTGAAAGTGGGAGGGCGGTCTCTGAGCCCAAACATCATGTTTATTACACGCTGTACATCTGTTTTCCCCACCGTATCCATCACGCTGTGTGCAGAGACATGGTTTTCTGAAAGGGGCTACAGAGTGACGAAATTGCTGCAGAAAAACTGCTGGCCCACCTTCAGCGCCAAGAGAACACCGGAGCTGGGGAAAGGGGAACTTGTACATCGCTAGGGTTAGGGGAGGGGATTAAATATTGAGAAGTCCTGCAGTCACAGGCTGAGGCCCTTCAGTCATCCAAACATCAGGGGAAATAATACAGAAGTCTCATACCGGCCGGGTTAGAAACACCCAGTCACAAATGTCATAATTTGCCGTCTTGATCCAGGAAAGTGCATTTCTAATGAGCACAATCCACTTGGATCACTTGCCTGAGGCCAGCAAGGTAAGTGTGCTTCTGGAAACGATGGAAATAACTGTGGAACATCGGAAATAAAATCAGATGAGATCAATTCAGATCGAAATTTGATCAGATCAGAATGATCAGTTATCAATGCATCCTGCTAGAAAGGTACTGTTAGAAACTCATGTCACAACTGAACTTCTGCTCTAGTCCATAGATTATTTATGTGCTTATAAAAAATAAAAAGTGACCCGCTCAGTTCCAGGCAGTAGCCAAAACTGTTTCGGCTACCTTCCACTGAGGTATTTGCACAAACCAATCCAGACACAAAGAAGGCGCATTTAGCAGAAGTTCAGATCATAAAACATGTAGGAGAACGTGTTGGGAATGTTGGGAACTCAGATCTGTTTTTCCCGTCTCTCTGTAAAACAATCATAGCTCAAGCTCCATGCCTGCGAAGATCATTGTTTTTATAAATCCCTGAAGCTGCACAGGAATTTGGAAAGGTGTTGTTCTTAAATGAAAGTTGAACGTAAGGAAAACACTCACTCTCTCACCAGCGACCAGCTACCAGCGGACCAGCGAGTTGACGACGAACAGGAAACCCAGGAGCGCAATGCGTGGAGGACTTGGTGAACTTGAAGACTCGGGGATCCAGGAGAGAAACAGGGAGACAAAGGTAGCACACGGGACTGACAACGGGAACAGACACAGGGTAATGAGAGATCGAGCAAACTGTAAGCAGGCAAGCAAGGAAAGGTCACCTGCGCTATTTGAGATTTGGCAACATTTAGAGTAAAAGAGTCACTTTTAAAGCTTAGTTTAATGAGTGAATGGTTCTGCTCTGCACGAAGAGCCTAGCTAGTCAACTGGGAGCACAATCCGCAGGGCTTGTGACAGATTGTCGCAGATCTTTATACATGTGATATGTTTCAAAATGGACTCTAGCACAAGGTTACCACAACAGGAAGTTGAACCCGCTTCCTCTGTTTTAAGGTTGGCAGCTTTAACCACAACGCCCCCTACTGCCCCGAAAGACATTAAACGAATTTGGCCTCTGGGTGAAGACTACAGACTAGCAGTTGATCCTGTACCTTGCACTTTTCTTGCTTAATATTATTCCTTAGTTCTGTTCTTTCAGGCCGAAAGGCACTTGTGTTTTATTCTGTTACTCTCTTTAGCAGAGGAACACAAAGCAACCAAACAAAGTGTGCGAGAAAAGAATGTTGACAGCTACACTTTTGCCGAAACTGTGTGCCAATTACTGCGCGCATGGAAACAGAAACAAATTAATAGATTTTTCAAGTTGTCCACTGGAGACAGTGCAGTTTTTCATCTTGGCCTTTTCAAAGGCATGAATAATTTGAGCTTCAACCGGCAGCCATTTCCATTACGTTTCAGCCCCTAACATCCACGGACACCAGGAGCCGTCAGTCAATACCACATGCAAAATCGATCGCTGGCATTCTTCCACAGACCACGTCTTATTGTTTCTGATATATTGGACTGTTCCGTTTCATCAACAACTCCACCCCCACCCTGCTCTTGGATGTACATTTTTCAGTTTACCTCAACACATTTTTACAGTGTGGGCAGTCACATCTGCTAGGGCTTCTGGAAAGCCCAATGAAATTCAATCTGTTGGGAAAAAAAGGGGAGAACAATAATGTTCAGGAAAATGTGACTGAGCTCTGACATCTGTAGCTCTAAGAGGATTGTTTTACAGCAGAATCCCAGAGGTTTGCTGTTTAAAAGCACATGTCTGGCTGAGCTGCGAAATCCAAGCCTGTCACCAAATCACGGCAACCTAATCCAAAAAACACAGGTCTTGTTAATCAAGAGAAAACAGGTCTGGGAACCGGATGTGCGCTCGTGAGAAAGCAGAGGAGGGGTAGTGCTGGGAGGTAAGCGAGATCTAGAGCACGAACAAGGTCGTCGCTTATAGTTGTTTCAAAGAACGTGATGCTCAGCTACCCTGGGGGGATTCTGACAGCAGACACCGCAGACACTCACACCTAAACAAAGGCCGCGACAGTAATCACAAGCGCACACTGAAACTCATAGCAACGGACCACAAAACTGCTTGCATAGAGGAACATCCGCAGGACCGTAATGGTTTTCAGATTTTTCATCTTGTGGATGCAAAAACCTACCAGCTACAGTAGTGACAACAAGTTTTGCTCTTGATCTTGTTAATCTTGTTTCTTAAGTTCCTGAGAGTAAACGTTTCTTTCAGAAAAGAACGTAAAACAACTTAAGCGACGGCAACAATAGCGCCAACAGCCATGATAATAACAATTTGGTTATGTTTTGTAGTTTCAAATTTAAACATTTGCTCTAAACCTAAGCTGATCGATGTTAAGAGGTTCTGTGGGATCTTTGTCAGCCCATCGGGAGGCCTCGTTTGGCAAAAAAGCTCAATATCCGTGAAAAGGTGACGGAATATAAACAAGAAATTTCAGATAAAACTTAAGGAAGGTGTGAATGTTGGCGGCTGCAGGTGCCACACCTTCCCTCCGTGCAACAGTGAGGTTAGTGTGACGGCACGATGGCGAAGCAAACAGATGACTCTTGCCTCTTGAATGGTCTCCCTACTGAACTATGTTCTCCTTGGGCAAATTAAACATCCAAAATCAGACTAAAAATCCTTTATTTACCCCTTTCGTTCATAGTCATAGTCATTTTTTCCATTAATACCATCAGAAGCTAAATTACATTTCAGATCATACTGTTACACAACAAACAAGTAGCTATACAGTACAAAGCAGTGTTGTCTGAGCCCAAGTATGAAGGGGGAAGCAGGCAAACGTGGCAACTGAGGAAAGGGAAATAAATACCGTTTGTCACTTTTTTACTGAAAAATAACTTACAGACAAAAACTGAAGTAAAAAGTAAGTCAGTACACCACAGAGAAAATAAGAGGGAGACAAGAGGGCGCATGGATGAGGTGCTACAGTGCGAGTCCTTTTGTCCTCGCTCCCTGCAGATACACACAGGTACTTCATGGTAATGGACCTAAGCAGAGCAGTGACCTTGTAACTGAAGGACCTGGGTTTGAATTCCTACTCCTGCAGTACTAAACATAATCAGGGTAGTTCTCATGGACTGATGCTGTAAAAATTACAAATGGATAAATACTGGAAGTAGCTTAGTGTACAAATCTGATATGGTAACTTCAGAGAAAAGCAATGGCTAAAGTAAGATAAATTTCTGTCCAAACAATTTTAAAAATGCATGCTAATATGATGGAGAAACATAACCATTATTGTTCAATTTCCAGGCAGTTACCTAAGTACAGCATCCAGAACTTTTTTTCTATTTCTAGTTAGTTGATTGTCTACTGTGAGAAAATGAAACAGGTGTTTCTGTGTGTTGTAACAGAGGAGAAAAGTAAAAATGGCAAAACACTGTTAAACTGTCATTAAAAATGTCCAAAGGGGAGAAAACATGAGCTCACCAAGAGCAAATCAACTACTCGCATGCATTCAATATCTGCAAGACAAGCATCAATAACCAAGGGTTAAAATAATTATGGAATCTGAAAGATAGGGCAACAAACATTTGCAACTGTGCCATTTCATTACCTTTGCCCATTCATGGATGACAAAATAGTTTATTGCACCCCCGCCTGTGGTACGTGAGTTTAATCTTAGTATCTGAATCACCGTGGAAAGGAGACTTACCTAAAAGTTACAAACTGCACACTGCAATAGTGTATCATTCATATTTTAGAGGCAGCATCTATGCATTTTAGGCCATTAACATAGCATATGAATGTTTTACCATCACCGGCTCCCTGGCCAGACAGTGAAAATTAAACACAAGTAAAAGGCTTAAATAAGTAAACACCTGACCTCCTCTAATGTTCATTTGTTCATCTCACTCCGCCGACGTTATTTCCAAGAACTGCATGTCTACGTTGATGATGATTTGAGAAGGAAAGAAAAAAATACCGGATCAAACCTATAAGAGAACGACTTCCTCAGCAAGCTCCGAAGAAGTGTGTTCATTTTAAAGAAATTCCTGTAAATGGCTCTTGTCCCTCTCCATTTGTCTCTTGGTATTTCCTCATCTGTCTACAGAAATCTTCCCTCTGTAGAAAATTCCGGTCAAAAAACGAAAGTGAAAAGAAAGATCTTTGGATTTAATTTTTAAAGGAAACAGAATAGTGAGGGCTTGTGGAACTGCTGGATACCTGCTTGTGTGTGTGTGTTTTTATTCCTCAACTCAGCTCAGTCTGCTTCAGCTTCCCAGCACTAGATTCATATCTTGTTAAGATGTCTTGTTGACCCATCTGCCTGCTGCGTGTCTTGTAAAGGGGGAGCTTGTGGAGAGCAGAAAATAGAAACAGACGGCAGAGAGGGGCTAAATGAAAAAGGAAAGGCCCAGGGTGAAGTAGGCTGAGAGCCAGCTGGGAACAACATCGTCATCACCGGCACCAGGCGGCCAACCCTTCCACAGATGGAGATCATGCAGTCTCCCATTACAAGCTCACCAATGGCTATTTGCTAAGTGCACAGTGTGTGTTGCAGGTCAGAGGTGACAAACAATAATGGACATGCGGACACGGACTGCTATTTTGGCATTCTTCCTATATGTAGGCCACTTGTACACGAACACAGAGGCACGCATGGGCCGACAAGTTCTTCTATATCTCCTCATATATAATCAAGTCTACTTAAGTTGAAACCAGGTAAGTGGATAATTCGCTTAAACAGTTACTGTCCCCATGATCCCATCTTGATCTTATTCTCTCCAAAGAGACATAACTTTGGACAAGCGGGTGCCTGATGCACGCGTGGGTGAGCCCATTCACTACATGGTATACAACCATGTACGTGACAAACTCTTTTGAACTCTTTTGATAAGTGGATCATTCACTTTACTGAATAAAATTTTCCAGTCCTGTAGCCCATGTTAATGATACTGATTAAGTAAATACACATTATTTGGCCCTTTGGTGAGCTTAAATCAGTTAAACTGGCACCACCACCACCAGTGACATGTCAATTTTAGTGTGTGGGCAGGGAGTTGTGTCGGTCATGTAAGTCGCTGCACAGTTGCTACGTGAACCGCATCGCACAGAATGAGGACCGCAAACTACACCACATAAACCACTGACTATAAACTGGCTACAAACTTGTGGCATATAAGCTGATGTTTTCATGTTTACTTTACTTGTGATTTAATAATAATAAATATGACTAAATAGTATATAATAATAGTAATAAAACACTGTTTATTGTAATAAATCACAAAAAAGTTGCTAGATTATGGCTTCCTCATATCTTTAGAGGATGCGGGCAATGGTGATACCGCAGATACTAGCGCTCCCCCTTTGCTGGCGGCTGGGAAACACACATTGAAGATCCTGCATTGTTTTATGGAGGTCAGTGGCTACACCGCCATGATTTTTTTTTTTTTTTTTTTTTTTTACATAATGTAAACTTCACAATGAGATGACTGTACTTGGACGTTAAAAATTCTACACACTGCTGTATAATGGGCTCTTTTGGGAAGACATAAGGAAGTCTAGACACACCTGAGAACCAGTACATGTACATAAATAATACAGGGTTATACAACAATAACACTTTACACCTTCCCATGGCTGGAAGCATATGTGTTGCTTTTTGTTTCAGGTGGTAAAACCAAACTATGCTTAAGAGAATACTCTGCATAACAAGGTTATTCACGAAAGCGGACTCGACTGTAAGATACAGCTTGTATGCACAAATGCAGGCATCCAGCCAAATAAAATGTAGGCCAGCTCACTACATCAATGGTTGTTTTAAACATAAAATCTTCCCTTAATTAACGCCTAAGAAGTTTTATTTTCATTAACATTCATGGAGTGCAAATAAAATCATGTATTGAGCTTCACATGGGACTAATTCTTACAAGAGGGGCATCCAAACTCAGTGCTACAGAGTCCCAGTATAGGTTATGTTAAACTGCATCTTAAATCACCTGTTTCTGGAGGTGTTGGGTATTCATTCACAAAATTAAACATCTGCATGAAATAATGGAGATTATTTGGTGCTGAACACTTAACCTGAGGAGATGAAGGGCAATTTATAGTACTACTGTCGCACTGGTACTTGTGGGAGTCTGTTCAGTAACATGCAGTTTACAGCAACAACAGCAATGCCTCAGAGACCCAGGCCCAGCCCAGAGCAAAAACACCTAAAGTGAAGCTTAAGTGTGGGTGCACCTTCCACACCACCAAAAACTGGTTCACCAGATGAGATAGTCTAAGTGGAGAGTGGAAACTGACAGTAATTCTTGGTGATTAGAGCTAATAGCTTTTGGTAAGTAGTGTAATAATGTGAGTCAGCTAAATAGACAAAAGTAAAATGTATACAATATACCTCACCCTAATGTCTCAGGAAGGCTCAGTTAGCTGTTTGCAATCCAACTCAATGCCTCATGCCAGAAATTCAGTGTTAAGCTTATACTTTTGAATAAACAACTATATTATAAATCAAAAATTTCACCATATCCTTCTTTTGAATGCATTGTGGTATCCAGTGTCAATACACATACAACAAAAAGTGTACAGTGCTCCATTCCTCAAACATTTTGTCCTTCTGGGCCCAAAGCCAGCGTCCGATTCCCTTGCTGTCAAAAAAAAAAAAAAAAAAAAAAAAGGTAAAAATGCGGCTTGAACACAGATATTCAATTGTTTTTTTCCACTTTTGATTCTGACCTTCCTCAACACACAGACATGGACAGCCTACCAAAGGGTTTCTGGAAGTGCTTTCTGGAGCTTGGACTCCCTTGAAGGACTGTGGTAGCCAGGCCACGTAGTGCATCTGAACTGAGGAGAGAGGCAGGCTCACAAGTAGGTACCAGAGCCATGGGCACCAAATCAGCTGTACATTAAAGTGGTGGTAAATAAGTGGCCTGGGCAGCTCTGGACACTTTGTTGATGTTGTCCAATTATGTCTGAATCGATGGGCCGGCCACGGCACCCTGACAGGACAGCCTGCTTTCAATCAGGGAATGGAACAATGTGAGGTTGGGCTATTCATCACTAGCTGCTGGGGAGCTGAGGGTCGGATGGGAATAAGGAGGCAGCCACCATCCTGCCGACATTTAAGACACTCCTAATAGCATGCAAGATTGCCTTTCCTGCTCCTTGTGTGCAGTACAAAGCCAGGGTAAATAAATCAATTCAGGGTTGCACACCTCAACTCACTGCTACCAGCATGGATGATGTCGCCAACTGGCAGGATGGCAGCAAGGTGTTTCGTCTTACTGTCTATTATTTATTCATCAATCTTTCTTTGACACTCATTCCTGGGCATTGCGACCACCACCCTTGTTCGTATGGCGTTCACCTGCAAATGGCACATCTATGGGCACACACGGGTCTATAAGACTCTCTTAAATTTGGTGGAAGTGACATCTCAAAATTATGTAGTTACTTGATTTACACAGTTCTTGCAAAAAAGAATGGGCTTGATATTTAAAAACAACAACCAGCACCACTAACTGCAGGCCTTCCTCAGACTGCCTTGGCCATGCATATATGCAATGTTTCAGCCATCTATTAGGTTGTGTCCACCCTTACATCTAACAGTAAGAGATGAACAGAAGCACAACAAAGACAGCAGAAAGTAAAGACCAAAATGTCTTTCCAAATTTCAAGGATTTTTTTGCACTGTTACAATCAAAAAATGCATCCTGCAGCTATTCAAGGCATCACAGCAGCAACCCTTTGCCTATTTGTTAGACACACATAGCTCAACCTGCAGTAAATCACTGAATCCTGGGCCCCAGAGTTTTAAGGGTTTTTTTTTTAAAGCTTCTGTTGTGCTGCTATTGTTCTTACATGTGTTCACCATTCATGCTGAGGATTCCATGTGAAGTGGTGGTCAGCAGGCCACCTTCTGATCAACTGAAATAAGGATACTGCAGAATGAGGGAAAAAACATGAACATTTGCCTTGTAGTAAGCACTTGCACTCTCAAAATGGGAAATCCCTTGGATCTCACAGTCTTGCCCTTCAATGTTTCTCTTTCAGCAGACCAGTTCTCCTTGGGCTTTCCCCATAACGTCCTTCTTGGTTTAGTGAGTGCCCAAACCTTCTGGAGATAGACTTGTACCGTTTTGAATTTTTATGTTTGGTGATATTAGTTTTTCTGATGTACCAAACCATTTTTAAAAAAGGACAGGGAATGAAAGTGACCCTTTTTAAGTATTGAAACAACCATACATAAGCTAATAATTGTTTAATTCATGTCATGAGTACTGACAATTTATTGCAGGTGAGTCTAATTTCATAGCAATTTACTTGTAAATAAACAGAATTGAATTGCTCAAGAGGTTAGCAGTAACTGTGTCCTGGCCACTTTTCAGTTTTTATACCATTTTCACATCCTGTTTAATTGTCTTTTTTAATGCTATAAAGCTCTTTAACAAACAAATAGACCAATGCTATTTCACTGCCAACTTTTTTCAGCATATATACTGTACAGTATAGGCCTTCCCATTGAGAAAGGTATCTGCTAAATAAAGTCTTTTCCTTTTCCGGTTTGTCTGGGTATTTTCTCCATGACACACTCAGCTATGATACCCTATAGCCTACAAAAATGTCCCTCTCTGTTGCATTTGTGACCTCTACCTGAAGTGACTACAGTCAGGGAATTCTGGCACCAACTAGGAGGAGGAACAGAACAAAGAAGACGAAGAGCCTCTAGGTGGTCTCTCCTGATGGAGTTGACAGCATCTCATATAAATTACAAACAAGTTTCTATAAAAGTGTGATGAACAGAAGCACTTTACAATGATTAAAGCATATTTATTGTAATTTTATGAACAAACATTTTTATGCCCAGGTTCTTTTCAATGCGCTACTTAATTTTCAGTTAACACTTACACTTTTTTGTCTGCTGGTTCAGTATTTGGGCTTCCAATTTTTAAATGCCTGGGTTTCTAACAGTTGCAGTATTGCATGATGCTTGTCATTCCCCCAGATACAATGCCTCAACCTTGAACCAGCCTTGAACACATCTGGAATCCCCCATGATCCCACAATGCCACGTGAGCCAAAAGTAAAGCTGATCAAAGCTTGCTGTGATGTGAGAACAGCAGCTAGATAAGATGAAAGAAAGAAATTTAACCCACGGCCTGATCTTCATTCCCATTCTCCTATGAACACTGACCCACTGGCTCTTTCAGCACTGCCAAGCCCTTTCTCTGTTTTTTCAAGTCAGTTCTGACTTGTGTTCATTATGGCTCCTGTCACATGTTGTGTGTCAGAGAGTCAAACCTTTGCCAGTTGCTACCATGCCTCCTGGCAGATCCGCAGACCTCCAGTCATCTTTACTCATCAGAGCACCTTACATAGTTGCTATGCCATTTTGTTTTTTTAAGGATTGGGCAAGCTGCATTGAGCCAGGAGACAGCAGCTTCAGTGGTGAGGTGAAGAGCCTTAAGGTAGCCAGTAAACCTTGTCAGTAAACAGTCGTCCATAATGTGCAACATCATCTGTATTGAATCACACATGCACCAAGGGTTTACTGCTTGACTCAGTCTTGCCCTGTGTAAAATCTGTTCAGTTGGCACCAAAGGCTCCTAGGTAGATGGAAGCTGGGAAGATGCTTCAGTGGGTTGATATTTATGTGAGAGTTTGTGACTTGGGCACTACTCTGGCAATGGACCACCTTTTTGCTGGAAAGAGACATGTAGTCATTATCACACAACCAGTTCTGGGGAATATAACATGTACTCTAGGTCATTTGTGCTCGTCTTCTCTTACTTATAATGTATATATGAGTAACTATGTCACATTGGGTAACTAAATGTGCATACCACACAAGGTTAATATTCAGCAATACAGACATTGTAGTCAAGTGGTTTACCTTGATTCCTCCATCTCAAATATAAACTTTCATAAAACCTCATTCTGTCAACTGTAAATCAAGGACACTACTAAATGATAGTTTTTATACTTTTTGCTATGATGTTAAGACAGGATCACAAGCGTTATTAGCACTAACATAAAGTAGCTTGACCAAAAATGTAGCTATCGATAAAGGGCTTAATAACATGATGTGGAAATGACAGAAAGTGCACTGTTTCACTGAGCTGGTTACACTTGTGCCCAGCCTACTCCGTCCATAGAAAAAATCCTATTTCCTCCCCTGCAACTGTCACTGATCCCACAATAGCAAGGTCTCCATCGAATAACACGCCGCACCCCTGTGTGGGAATATTATCAGGAAATAAATATTGAATGAATGCATAAATAAATAATTGAGCTCAGCTCTGTGGAGAAGGGAGAAAAAAAAAAAACACTTGCACTACAGAAAACAAGGTGGAGTGGAAGAAAAACAAACACTTCCTGATTAAATTCCACAGTTACATGTGAGAGGGGACGTCTTTGAAATTTCTCCTTTCAGGTATCATGCTGTCATCCGTACCTCAAGGAGAACATGCATTTCATTCTGGGAAAACTGCAAATTAAAGTTTCTTTTGAAGGCTGTTGTTTGAAATGTGGAATTGCATACTTCAAAGTGTGAGGGAATAAAAATCAGAGAGGATGATGAGTAAGTTTTTCTGTGCAGAACTAAAATCAACAGGGATACAGAGTATTCCAGAAGTCTGAGCTCTACATGTATCATACCTAGATATTTTCTGATAATAATCTACACTTCTGACAAAAAGGTGTTTGTTGTAGGCACCTGTTGCACTCTTGAGTAATGCAGGATGAGTGAGAAGTCTAGAACCACCTGGATATTTTTAAGATACCTAGCATTAGATTCTACTAAGAATTGCCCAGTGCAGAACAGCCTTGAAGAGCCTGCACAAAAGTCTCAAGTGCAGGGATGTAACGCTGGGCACAAAGATCTTGGCCAACTTGCTGAAGATCGCATGCATTTCAGGACAACTATCCGTAGAGTTGCCACGAGACAACATCGACTTGAAGGCACTTAACAACAGCAGCATTAGATTGATCTAACAATGCCATTCTGTATTGGACCAATAGGTGTACCTGTGAGGTGAGTGTGAACACCCCTTGACCTTTTGTGAGGGGCAAAGGACTTGCACTACAAAAATATGTATTTTATGTTCACTAAATACACATGATATGAGACAAAAAGGCCAATGACCTAAGAGAGTAAAACTGCACTGATGTGTGAATAAGGTGGGAAATCCATACCAGTGTACATGGCAGCACAGGTAACCCCCTACTCCTGAGTGTGGAAATCAGTTTGTAAGGTGAAATCTTACTAAGTTGGAGATGTAATGTGAACATAAGAGAGTGGAGCATTGGGAACTGAGAATTGTCAGTCCCCTATTTTTGGTGTGTTACTTGAATGAAAGTCAAACTTCCTCCACACCCAGCTATTGCGACTCGGAAATGCAAAAAAATCATCCTCATATTTGATTGTAACTCAGAAAAAAGGTATTAAATAATCTCACTCCTATAAGCAAACACTTGTATGTCAAAAACTCGTATCTCTGGGAATACCTGTATATGGAAGACTGGTGTACACTGCAATATTTGGAGGACAAACTATATTAATAGGAACTGCAAAATAGGGAAGGAAAACCATCCCGGTGCACATGGTAATACACTATCTGAAGGTCAATAATACATATCAGTTACAATGAAGTCAAGCTTCAACAATAGGACAGTGCCTGCAAGAAAATGAGCCTCTGAAGACATACCAAAACAAGTCTTCTTCTTTATCTTTTGGCTGCTCCCGTTAGGGGTCGCCACAGCAGATCAACTGTTTCCATTTCTTCCTGTCCTCTGCATCTTTCGCCGTCACACCCACCACCTGCATGTCCTCTTTCACCGCATCCATAAATCAAAACATACCAAAACAACTATGTTTATAAAAATTAAAGCCTGAAATTATAGTTGGTTTCTATTTACAAGTTGCTAGATAATGTCTTTAAAATTAAATTAAGATAAAATGTCCATGTTCTTCACTAGAAAAGAGTTCACAAAACACAAGAAAGCCAAAAAAATCTATGTATGTCTAATTCCAGCAGAACTGAGGTATTATATTTATACTGTCAAGTATGCATGACTGAACCCTGAGTGAAGGATCTGTGTGTCTCACTTTCAGTAGTGAGAGAGAAGGTTGGAAAGAGGAGATCTATTACCTTCCAAAGGACATGTCATTTGGCAAAGACCCCCAAGTCTCAAGTTCAGACTCAAGATTCCCCCTAGAGAGGCCTAAAACAGATGATTAGTTCACAAGAAAGGAAGAAAAGCAAGGTCAGAACCCTTGAACAAAAACTGCCATTGTGTGAGGCAAAAGGAGGGCCTCTAGGAGAAACTGGGTACAAGGTGGGCTAGCTGAGGGGGATGTCACTTTGACTGCAGGTTTACAGAGACTTTATCACTATCTGGTATCCCCCTTCCAAAAGGTAGGAAAATCCTCAAAGCCCTGGTACAAAATATCCTGCCAGACATGGACTATAATCTAAAAATTCAGAGTATTTCTTAACATTCTGGGTAAATATGCTTTTATCTAAAAGATCTGTCTACTAGGCCACTGTAAAAACCAGTAAACATTGAGAAACAATACTGTAAACAGACCAGTCTCTGCTGGCTTCATATCTTTGACTTTGGTTATGATGTCAGTTCCCATACAGGCCTTGGTGTTCTGCAAAAACACACTGTGATAGTACTGAGAACTTTCCCTTCATTTGAAGTAAACTCACACACATATCATACATTATTCATTCTGGGGTACCCTGGAAACATTGGTTTAATGACAGATTTAACATTAGCATGACCTCAAGCAACCAAAACAAGCCAAAGGCCTGCTTCTGGATTCTCTGCTGTTTACAGCTCAAATACTACCAATTCTGGGATAATGCAACTCTTTGTTGTAAAAAAAAAAAAAAAAAAATCAAACAGACAGAATGTCAAAGATTAAATCTATTACTTAACGTACAGACAGCCGTTTTTTTTTTCCCATGGATGACGTTTTATACTAGAAAACAGCCATTTCCAAGTGAAAATATCAGCTGAAATGAAAAATTACTGTAACAACTTTAAGCTAAAGGTAAATTCCACTATAACCTAAAGGGCACTGTATGACAAGGACCAGCAGGGTGCTGCCTGTAACCCTCACCTCAAGCCACATGGCCAAAATTGTCTGCTGTCATTAAAGGGGGAGTCAGGTATTACTGCTGGCTACAACCCATTTGTACAATTTAAACGTGGGAGAAGCACTCTGATCAAGTGAGTCATGAACAGCTCTGGTAGCAATGGGAATGTAGGGGGAAAGAGAATGCACAACCACTTATGTATGACATGACAAGCAGATATGCCAGGAGATTAAATGACATCACATGACTGCTGATCCATCCATCCATCCATTATCCTTAAGCATTTGTTATGGCCAGGGTCAAAGCGGTTCAGAGCCTAACCTGGAATCACAGGGCACAAGGTTAGGAGAATATAATCTGAAGAGGACTCCAGCCCATTGTGGGGTAATGAATCAGTGAAGTGTGCCATGCCAGTAGGTACACACAGGTGATCACTCAGGCTGCAGTTTAAGCTCCACCCACATCTCTCTAACAGACACCCGTACCCATTAAAGACTCCTGTGTCCTGTCTTCATGGCTATTTGTCAGCTCTTTTTTCACCGGTGCCTATTTATGCCTTTGTTAACAATTCCCAGTCTACTGCGGGAATTACAAATTAACAATAAAACAGTACACAAGTAAAGACAAATTCTTTGACTAAAGTGGGGTATCAAGCTGTCAGTGTGACAACACTGGTTTAACACTATGAGTTACAGCTGTTTAATTGGCACTCTCTGACTCATTAAAGAATACAGGATGACTTAATGAGGAATGAAAGTATGACATTAATGAAGAAAAATGAATCAAATCACCATCTTTTCCAGATGTCTCAGCTCTGTCAAAAAAATACTTTTTTTATTATGTGGGTTTAATTGTTTATAATTATTAAAAGCCCACCTGGTGTGGTCTTCCTCATCATAATGATGTACTTTTTACAGACATGGATTGGACTGAAAATTCCAGAATTCCACAGGTTCAACAGTAATTATTATGACAAGCATGCAGGAGGAAACGAGTGCCAGTTCTCCCTTTTACTGCGAGTATCAGCTTCATTCAGACATGCCAGAAGCACAATAGACAATTGTATATGTATAGAGACACACACATTCCTTGAAAGTTCAGTCACAGACACCGGAGCATTCCTGAGCTGAGATAGAAGTAGCCTCACAAACAGTTTCATTTTAATGGTTGGCAATTTTTGCGGTCCCTCATCTGGACCAAATAATCTGCAGCCCGATGCTGCAACTTGCCAGGGTACCACCATAAAATCAAATCAATTACAATGGAACCTGAACTGCCATTTTCCAGTATGAAAACATTTTCTCTGGGTTACAGGTGTCACCAAGTGGAGGTGAAAAGCACATGGATGGACGCACGCAATACCCATTCACATCAGGCTGAGTCCAACAGAGAAGCTCCTGCTGCCAATGTTTCCCTTGAGAGTGCATGTCGCTCCACTCTTATCATTTGCCATCCAAGCTCAGAGCTATATTTGCCCCTGAATATTAACTACAATTGTGATCAATTTTCAGCGTGCTTCCATTCCTTGAACGCACCATGGACGATTGATTGAGGCATGCTCTAATGCCTCAGACTGGCGGCCTCAAATTACAGAGAGCACACAGCGAGGCCGAGAGGAAGGGAACAAGGGAGGGAGAAAAGCTACCGAAGCAAGGGCTCGATTATAGAGGGGTAGGCCTTGTCTCTTCTGTGGCACGGCAGTCTGGGCACCGTTGTACTGCAAAAGACACTGTGGTAGAGCTTCTGCTGTATGGGAAACAGACTTTTGTTTTACTGCTAACAAAGGACAGGAATGGGGACACAGGGTGAGCTTCAGTCCAAGCTGCATGAACTTACATCTTATATTCTTATCATTAAGCATGTCACAAAGAAGGAAACCTCACATTACTGACAGTTCTTGCTAACAGTCAGCAAGTGGCATGATGGGTAACAGCCTAGGCTAACGAACAACAGGATGTTGGTTTAAATCGTAGGTGACATTATGCTGCATCACATGCCCAAATTTCCAAATCTGTAAAATGTGCAGAAGTCAGTTGTAAAAAAAAAAAAAAAAAGGTATTACAGATGGTAGAACCTGAAAGACAGATTAGGCAGCGGTATAATCCTTCATCAGATGCTTTCAGTGCAATGTCTCAAGACCTGCTCACAACTATGACCTGGAGCTAATTCTGAGACCACTTGTCTCTTTATGCTAAGTGGAAATGTGAGGTGTTGGCACTGGGTGGCTGGCGGTCACATGGTAGTGAAACTCAGGTTCTGTCAGTTATGTTTCAGATACAATACATTTCCATTAAAATGTACACCTGCTGTCTGAAACCATTAATCCACCTACTACATACAGTTCTAAACCTGGCTGTTTTTTTTCTTTTACTTCCATATGCCTGTCAACTGATGACTGCTATAGATTCCCCGTAATAAGCCTTAGCCTCACATGCATCCTGTGCTCAGAAGAGAACCATCAAGCTATGTCCAATCCATCAATCCAACAGCCAAACTCAGCTCCCTCCTGTGCCTGCTGTAACAAGGGGTTCAAAGCTTAGATGATCAATCACCCATCTTCTCCAGATACAAGGGCTGGCTCTCAGTGAACCACTCCCTGGAGAGCTAAGTTAAGAAAAATGTACTGCTGGATCTACCATGTAACATTCATTAATTCATCCATTATCACTAACCACTTGTTCATTGCAGGACTGCAATGAAAGAGTCTATCCTGGAAGCACAAGGCCAAATCACACATGGCAATCACACACATACTTTCACTCACGCAAATGCACAACTTAAAACACAAACACAAAAACATGCCAACTGTACACGCATAATGTATTTTTATCTACGGTGAAAATTTTAAGGGTTTAAGTAAAACTTGACCCTCCCCCTGCAATTGTGCCATTGAAAGACAATTGTGTGATGAAGCATTGAAAATGAGAGGGGACACCAAAGAAATCTTCCCGGTCGGAATTTGTAGTGGTGTTCTGTGACAGCAGTGACTTTGACTGGAGAAAGGCCACATCCGTTGGTCACAAGTGACATTTCATGATCGTGTGCTCGACAGAGGGGGAATTCTACATCAAGGCTTCCCGCCTTATTCACATGAGTGTCCATCACCAGCGCTGTGTGACACACGGATGCTGAAGTGATCAAAGTATCTCCTTTTGAGAAACAAAATAAAACTAAAAAGAAGTGAGATGCCATTTCCTTTCTGTTGTCAAACAGGTGCTCAGTACATCAGTAAATCAACCTGGGATGTCATTTGTGTCAGTAACTTGCAAGTTCCATCTCCAGCTGTTAAAAATATACAGTATGTGTGGCGGTCACCGGGAATGTGGCAGCCATCACAAAGTTACCTTCTGCACCAAAAAGCGTTGGTTCCACAGATTTATGTGGTGGTATCACATAAACAAAAGGACACAGCATGCCGAGTGCACGGATCAATGGGTCTCATCTCTTCTCTCTTCTGCTTTCTGAAAAACATCACAGGGGAAATGTTTCTCTTCACAATTACATTAAAAGCTGTGACTATTGAAACAACTAATAGCTTTGCTGTTAACAAATAAACAGCTGGTGCCTCGCACCATCTCGGCTATGGGTATGGACACGGGTTCACATTTGGCTCAGTCTGTGTGAAGTTTAAATGCTCTCTCTGTGTTCCTCTTCCAGTTTCCTCTCAGTCCAACAACATTTCAGAGGAGCTGATGACTAAATTGCTCACTGTGTGTGAGAGTGAATAAGTGTGTACAAGAGGCCTGAGATGGACTGGTGCCCTGTCCAGGTTGTAGCCTGCACTGTGCTCTAGGCTTCCAGGATAAGTCCCCGACCCCTCTGCATTTAAAGTCTGCTCAGTCAAAGGGACATTCGACACATAAACTAATTTAGTTATACAAACTCGTAACTAAGTATAGTCTTAGCTGAGATGTTTTTCTTAGTTCCTCCATTTTTTTTTATTAATATTTGCATGACACTTTTCTCTAAAGCCACTTGTAATGTTTGTACACTAAATTTTTTTCATTACAATGATTTACCCATTTATGAATCTTGATAATTTTTACTAATTCTGTTCAGGGTAAGTACCTTGATGAGGACTATGACAGCAGGAGCAAGGATTCTAACCCAGGCTTGACAACTGGAAAGCAAACAATCTTAAGCAATATGGTACCTGCTGCCAGTGAACATCTTCAGGATTTGTGCTGTCACCCTGATCTATTCATGTGTGGTCAAATAGAGGTACATTATAATTCTGTGATCACTGGTCCCAGCCCCTGAAACTAACCACACAGAGCAGGGCTATTCAACATGTGGCCTGCCACTTCAAAGAACAAAGACCGCAAGAACATTTGTTACCCTGTTATCTCACCACCACCCCCCCTTATCTTGTCAACATGCTATGGCAGAACAGATTCCCCACAAAGTAATTTGCATCGAAAAGCTGCCGACCTTGGCTTTCGCCCTCGCCACATCTGTCAATGCCCATTAAGTCACCTCTGCAGTTCACCCCCGTTATGCCACCACTTGAAGCTCATGATTATGTCCTTTCTGTCAGACAGCCCATGGTTGACTGCTTAACCTTGCCCTGTACACAGGTCTATATTAATCAATTAACCGAAACAGTTTTGTTCACAGAGTAACTGGCATGTTGAGAGCCTTCACATCCCGCTTGGACAGTGGTGATGATGTCCTGGAGGCAAGCAGCTCCTCTGAACACACCAAATAAAAACAAAGCAGCATCAGTACAACTGGCAGTGACAAACTGTCCACTGTAAACCATTAGTCTCTTTTCAGACTTCTGTAGTCATACATAAAGGTTATTTTATTATTAACAAAATTGTATAACAAAGCAGTATAGTACAGAGCATATTTTAATGCCATTCATTAATTTATTAGGTGACACTGGAAGAGATTCCAGAAATATACAGTTAAAAGAAAACATTCACAGTGGACATCTTTTACCCAAGAGATGTCCAACATCAGCAGTAGGATGATTCATTTAAACTTTAATCAATAACTTCATCAGCATGCATGTCACAGGACACCACTGCTTTTACAGAAAAGCTATGTCAACAGAATGCAAGAAAGGTCCCAAATTAGGACCAAGACTCATCGTTTGCACCTGTCAGCCGGCCACCCCCAACCATCCCCCAGCATGATGGAAGCCTGGTAGGCTGAGAAGACCTGACTGCATTCCTTGTTGGTTTCTCTGTTCGCTCTCCTATGTGACCCAGAGAAGGACACCAAATGTCAGACCCCTGTAAGTCAGTGCAGCTGAGGTAGGAATATCTAACAAGAGAAACAAGTTGAAAAATCAGCAAGAGCAACACATACAGTATTTTCCAATGTTTCCCTCACAAGCCTGTTTCAATGTGACAGGGTAATCACCATTTTATTCTGGAATTTTCCTTGGAATTTGAGGTATTTTGTTACCTATCTGTGGTAAGGGCTGCCCATATCTACCACAGATGTGTTTGTGTGAGCAATTCTTCATGAATAATTTCTCAAGCAGTGTGTTAAATGTGAAAAAAGTATCACACTAAGTCAGATGTGTCTAGCTAATTACTTATTTATACATGCTGTAACTGCAACAACAGATACCTGTGTTCAACTTTGCGACATAATTAATGCAGAAAATCATTCATTTTTGCCATTAAGGCTCATCACCAGATTTAATCTGCTGCACTGTGTTTAAAGCCACCAAAATGTGGTTCTATCATTCATTGGGGAACCTGGTCTCTGCATAAGCAAGCAGCTCTATTGTACATTTTATATAAAAGATAGTTTTTCCATTGACATATGTCCACATTAGGCCATCATGATTACTATTACAACTTGAACTTGCGTAAGATGTCACTGTACATTGGACTCATCCATGCACAGTGCACTGTCAGCCATCTTTGACTTTGGAAGCCATAAACCTTTATTGCTGTGCAATTACCTTGCACAGAAAAACAGCAATTTACTCAGGCAGTAGAAACCCAGAAAGACAAGATGTTCCTTCCTCTAAAACATCTACACAAATTATAAATACAGTGCATTAAATGCCTGTGTGCCCAGGTAAAAAAAAAAAAAAAAAATTGGTGTTTTGTAGCAATCTCTTTTTCCACTGGTTAAAAAAGTAAAAATGCAGGGCAATTCCCACAGCTCCTCAGGGCACCCTAGGTGAATGGCACGCAAGAAGGTTTCAGGGCACTTGAGAAACACTCCAACTTTAGAACATGCCCTTTTGTCTAAAAGCAAATTTAGGTGGTTCAGTTTCTGTTCAAGAAGCACTCAAGATTCTGAAGATTGTTTTCATCCCTGGTCTTCAGTTGGCATCATTATGTTGCCATCAGCACATGACACTGCAATCAAGTCATCAGCTTGTTGTCAAAATTAATAGACAACTTAATAACTGGCACATAGCACTGAAATGAAAAAGGCTAACTTTTTTCCTACAACACATCCACTTATCAGAAAGGACTCTTCAGAAATATTCTCACTTATGCCAATTTCTGAAGGAACTCATTCATTTCTACACTTATTCTGCATTATTCATGTACTAAAGCAATTGAAAAAAGATTTTATAATTATTTGATAAAACTAAATAATGTAAGGATGTCACTACACTTACACCAGCATGTTTTCACTTAAATTTCTATTTCAAGAGCCACCCAGAGACAAAATGCATACGGAGGTTGACACTGCTAAAGCCCCCCCCCCCCCCTTTTATAACTCTTTTATATACCGGTAATTTTATGCACTGTATACAGGGCATGTGTACCTGGTTGAAATCCTTACTCTGACTTCTGTTACTGAAGTTTCCCCTTCGCACTTTTACAAACCTGACTGCTTACTGAGACCAACACTGCACCAACTTCAAAGATACAGGGGCTTTTGCTTACCAATAATTTAATACTGTTGCCCATCCTCAAGCTATTTTTTGGGAATGCTACTTTCTAGTTTCCAGTATCCAGCTCCTCAACCCAAAGTCTGGTTCATTTCAGATTTCATAGAATCATCAACACACTGTTAAGTGACTTTGCACATATAAGTCAGAAACTCATCTCACTCAAGTGCAGAATGTATCTTGGTGACCTGGATGACAGAGCTGGAGAGCACATCTCAATGTATCTGACCACTAAGGACATTTGGAGAACCTGCCATCAAGGGTTCAAGCAAAAAAGTATTAAACAATTCTCTTTAGACTTGGGTTCACTTTATCTTTACTTTCTCCTTTATTCATCTCACACATCTCTAAAAACCATTTAATAATGTTACACCTTAGTGAAATATCATACTTGACAGACCTGATATGTCAAGCATATAAGGTGTATGAGTGGAGCTTCACAACTTAGAATTACTTTGCCTCACAGTCCCCTGGTTTCAGTTGTAAAAGTACAGATTGCGCTCCCTGTTTCACTGGCACACAGATGCGCACTGAATATTCCCTTTTGTACAAAATTCTTTCAAGCCCAATTCTTTACAGTTAAGTGTCATAGTCATCCTTGGCTGAAAGAAGGACAAAAACTCTTGCCAAGTCTGCGTTGAACACAAGTAAATTCCTCCACTTGAATGTACATTTAACCATGTGATTTCTGGAGAAGACTGAGCTTAGAGTTTTAAATATTTACTTTTGGAATTAATGGCCTCTTCCACATAAATATTTAACTGAAAAAGAATCAAGACCTATGGTTGTCATTAGTACAAAGGCTACCCATGCAAGGAGAAAACTGTTTTCACAGTTCACTGTTCAGGTCTTTAGCGTTCATATAATGATGCCAAATTTTCAGAAATAAGCAGCCACTGAGTCTCTAAAAAGAATCAAAATGATAATTTTGCAAGTGAAGTAGCATCCAACACAAACAAAGATTATGATCACAGTTTGTTCTGTTTCTGTGTCTTGATATTTTAATTGCCTAGCCTTTGGTCTGAAAGCCTGTTAGCGTCCAAATAATTACTCTTGCGTGTATATTTTGGTTAATGAACAGGGTAATTTTAGCAATTACACTAGCAGAATACAAACAGCTTTATAGATTCCTAGCAATTATATGTCAAAAACTCATAACTCAACTAAATTAAAAGGCAACACATATCAGTACAAATGTTTATTTCGGTAATATTATTAGCAAAAAAAAAAAAAAAAAAAAAGGCTATTCAGCGCTTCGGCAGTGCACAAAATTTTGAAAATGCAAAAATTGTTTCTTTGGTCTAAAAAAAGTCGGACTGTTAATATGTGTGAGACTTGTTTGAAGGTTGCTTGGTGTCTTTTCATTCCACATCAGAACTCAGTTTAAAACCAAACCCATCCCTTCACATGCTTTCAGATAATGTATGACCTCAAGAAATTTGCACAAGGGTTCATTCAAACAAGATCATATTTGTTAGACACAAATATAGTAGAAAGGCATCTGTAATTTTGTGCATGTTTCTTGGCAACTTATTCTATCCAGTGTTTGGCCATATCATGAGGCTGAACCACCAGACGCAACATTTATACAACAATAAGTTTTTGGGCATCATGTGCCCAGTGAATGCTTAATACAGCCATTAAGTCATGTCTTTGTAGGCATTACATCAGCTCAATATATACATTTTTAATGGAGCAGCACTTAATATATAATACATCCAGAGTAGGCTGTCAATTACATTATATTTTACATTATTTAGTTGCTTGGGAGACCCTTTCAGTCAAAGTGGCTATTATAGCTTAAAATCCATTTAAACAGCTGGATATTTTACAGAGAAAATCATATTATGTGGCTTACACAGCTGGATACTTTACTGGGCAATTTATGTCATGGAAGTACAACAGCTGGATAATTTAAGATCACGTTGTCTGTCAAACAGCTGAGACAGTTAATATTATGTGAGTGAAACAGGTGGACACTTTACTGGGGCAGTTCATACTATGAATCTTTGCTGAGGGTTCAATCTCAGATACTAATCTGTCATTGCAACTTCTCTGTCACCAAGATGGCCTGCACATGTTAAGACACATGGAACAATGAAATGAATAAAATATTTTAAATAGTGGTCATTGTTGATGTTCCTTTCAAAATTCCATCTACCGCTACTAAAGGAATATAAGACAATTTTCTACTTTAAAAAAAAAAAAAAATATATATATATAAATAAATAACAGACCAACACTCTGATGTGACTGCTGTCACTTAAAGCTTTCTGCTGGGTGACAATTTACCATTTTGCAGAAGAAGACAAAGTTAAAATTGTGCCCCAAGATCCTGCACAGCTTGGACAACACGCAAAACACAAGACAATCCAGTGCACCCTTTAACATATGCTTGTCTGCTGCTCTTGGATCTGGATGGATGCACCAAGCAGCTACATGTACAAAATGGCCTGATCTGGTAGCAAATGATTCATCCCACAATGGCCAATAATCAATGGTCCTTTTTCTGGTGTCAGGAGTGGCGAGGGACACGTTTGATGTACAGACTAATTAAAGCACAGCACAGCCCTTACTTTTCCGTTACCTCGCTGTCGTCAATGTGCACGGCCAGGAGGAGTCCTCATTTAGCGTTTATCGATGCATCGTGCCAGCGTGCTCCGAGACTCTTCCGGTAAAATAAACAAAGAGCTTGCTAAATAGCCTCTCTGCATTCCAAGATTTAAGAATTAATGACTTTCACGTGAACCAGAGAGTGAAACACTGTCTCGCTTAAATTTTTCCATTGGTTAATTTAAAAAATAAAAGTGTTGAATGCCAGCCCATACCACCTCATTTTCACAGCAACAGGGGACAAATAGAGGTGCCTTAAAGGAAGAAAAAATAAATAAATAAAAATCACAGCAAATTGTTCCAGTCTAGTGCACCAGAAATGTTCCAGTCTATTTAACAGCAATGACAATGGTGAATTTCTGTAAAAACTCTATGTTTCCAGTCTTACAGTTTGCAACTACCGTGACTGTCACAATGGCTTGTTGTGCTCTGACAGGGAGGGCATCCTTTCCCAAGATGCTTTTTTTTTTTTTTTTAAAACTACCAAGAGCCCAACACTGAAAGCAGTGACTACCAGAAGGTAAGCTGGAAAACTGAGACTGGAGCTTTCAGCAGAAACACCCATGTACACACAAGAGAGGAAAAGTTTGCAAGTGCTTCCTTGTGATATGGGATTAAATACAGTGCAACTTTAGGTGACAATTTGAGCCCTGACTTCAAGTGTCATGTCTCATAACGTGTTCCGTACACAGCACACCTTTTCCAATCGATGGAAGCATGTGTCCTCCAATTTCAACCAACCATGATAAGCGAGGAACCATACTGACTGCACAGAATTAACTGGTAACAAAAAATTATCATCCCTACAACCATGCTACAGAAGTGCTTCCAGTGGAAAAATATGAGCCACTAAATCATATTCATATTCGCAAAGAGGATTACAAATGCAACCAAGTGTCCCTGCACCTGAAATGCGAAGCAGCATATCTTCCACGTTCAAAACATCAGCCAGAGTAACGTGAGTGGCCTCAGCTTCTGTCTGTTAGCTGCTGACAAACTCACCCCACTTGTTAGATGTCAAGGCTGCCTCAGCTTTTTAGCAGCAACGTTCAAAACAGAGATCTCCTGAGCATTGCAGCACACCCCTACCTGCCTTCTGAACAAAGGAACGTGATGGGACTTCGTAGCGGTAGTCTTATGACAGTGCGTTTCCATTTCCCCGACGCAGAAGTTCCGGTACGAACTGAATTTTACAGGAAGCAGACACACACTTTCGCTAACCTGTTGTTAATACAAAAGCCCTCGAAGCAGTAATTCTGTGCAAAACCTGTCTTTTATCTCGCAAGATTATAAATTAAGCCGCAAGAAACCATACTTGATTTAATATTTGAAAATTAGGGAAAAAATGCCTGCAACAAGCAAATTACTTTCTCCTATCTTGTTCTACATTTTTTTTCTCTCAGTAAAAGGTAGTGACTGTATAAATATATATCACAAATCCATGTCACAAGCCATTATGAAAAATGAACATGTGGGATAATTTTCACTGATGTTCAAAGCAATGAGCCAGCTACAAAAAGAAAGGAGGGAAAAAAAAGAGAAAAAAAAACACATCTGCCTTACTTTGAGTATTCTTCATTATCCTTGTCACACCTTGCGTCTTTATGCTTTTCCCAGTCCTTCCCATGCTTGCAGGTGGTAAGTAAAATGATATCTTCCCCATTGTGAACATGATATAAAGCATTTCTTGTTTCTGAACCAATACCAGTCAGGTATCGCTTGCCTTTGAACACCAGCAAGTACTTCCGTGAGGGGGGTACGTTGTTGAGTGTCAAATAACCCCTATCACCTCCTTTCTGGGGGTGATCTTTTGAAAACAAAGGAATGGACACATCAAAGTTGGGTCGGAAATTGTCCACGTCAATGCTAGCTTTGGCTAAGATAGCTTGTCCAATATCAAAGCCCAGCTCTTCCGTGTAATCAGGCCAAGTGCCCGAGTACAGGTTGAAAATAAGATGATTCTTCCCGTCATTCCACAAGGGGAGGCTTTGGATTCTGGCGTTGACATTGTGGACATACTGGCTGGAGAGCTGATCCCTGTCTAACGTGTCAATGCTCAGGACAAACAGGCATGCTTCGCTGGGGTCCGTTGTATAGAAACGTGACTCCTCGATGGCAGTTAGGATCTTCTGGTAACTCTCGGAGACCCTCTCACCTTTGGGCAAGGGGTAGACATAGACCTTGAAGGCATTCCGGCAGAGGCTAAAGTCAAAGCACGTGTCCATACGGCACCTCCGGCTCTTGTAGATGTGATTGCGAATCTCCCGCCTCTCCCGGGGTGACAGGTGCGACCGATGGCGGGGCGGAGGGCCTTCTTCGTGCACCCCGCCCCCATCCAGGTAGGTGCCTAGAGGGTGGGTCCACTCGGGCCAGCGCGGCCTCACAACACTTTGGCTCCGGGACACTTTGTCGAGGTGGTGATGCAGGCGGAGACGGTGCTGGTGTTGGACGCGACGGTACTGGTCGTGCTGGAACTCCTCAATCTGCAAACCCCACAAGTAGGCAAGCAGAAGAAGACAAGCTCCAAGAGACACAAGCAGGTACCTCTTCTTGGCCTGCATGTGGGCAGTGGGAGCTAATGATGATGGGAGGAGAGGCAGGAGAAGCAGATGGGCTGGGGGGTCCACCGTCAACCCGAATGGTCGACTCTCATCCCAAACACAGCATACCGGTGGCTGTCGCAGAGAGCACAAAACACAGCAAAAGGCTCACCTGGTCACAGCGGTTTTAGTCCTAATCGACTAAGACACCTCATCATTACGAGAGCGAAACCTCTCGAGAAATGTGCCTCACCGGTTGCTACTGAGATATTCATTTTAACTTACTTTTGCACAGTTCATTCGAAACAGCAACAGTAGGGCATGCATGCAATGTTTTCTAAGAATTCGATACACAATTTTTTTCCAAATAAAAAAAGACTCTTCGCTAGCATTAATATAGCGACAACGCAAACGTTAAGCTTTATCACATATTTATCACAGTTCTTTCCCGCTCAGTGCCCCCCTCCTACCTGTCCGTATGAGAAACACCTGCGCTGGGATTCCCGCCTTCAGCACGCGGACACTGCTTTTTTGGGGCAGCTCAACAGCTTTGGTCCTCTTAAGCCAATGTTCGCGTCATGATATCATTTTTAGAGAGAGTAACTAACAAAAAGGAGATAAAGGAAGAACAAACAACTTGCATTTAAAGTTCACTGTCGCGTCCGCCGAGTAGCGCAACAGTTTGTTTTGGCAGTAGAACGACAGCAAGAAGACTGTGTTCGTCATGTCAAAACGCGCGCACACACACGCACTCCGACAGCGGACGCGCGCGTGTCTTTTACCGAATTTTGTCAGTTTTATTTAAATAAAAATCCGAGTTAGTCGGTTTCCGGCGCGAGCCGGCGTCATCACGTCGCCTCGAGACGCCGCGCGCAGGATCCTTTCTGCGTGGTTCCCGCTCAGGCAGCCCCGAGGAGCGGATCCCACGACCGGCACGGCCCTCACGGTGACCGCCCTCCTCACGTTCGCTCAGGGTCGGTGGCGAAACGAGTTGAGCATTATTTTTCTTCACTCATCACGTTTATTTTTTTTTTTGCTTTGGGTCCTTACTTGCTTTGGGTCTTCATTATCCGGCGGGCGGACGAGAGCAGGTCATGCCTCTTTCGCGGTTAACATCCAACTTGGCACACAGACGCAGTTCAGTTCACTCTTCAGCGGGCAGCGAGCACGCCCTTTCCAGCGCTTGGCTGCGAGGACCGCCGTCGCTCCGCACCATCTTCGTTCACTCCTTCACGGTGTTTTCGGCGCGTCTCACCCCCCTCCCCCGTCGCGACGCACGGCGCGGGACGCACTCGTTTCCACGACCCACACTTCAGTGAACACCCGGCTCTGTCTTCGCGTTACAGACTACACAAAACAACAATAAAGAGGAGCGGCCATACCAACCGGCGTCCCGCAACTCCGCCGCGCCATCGTCCTTTCCCCCCCCCGTGAGGAGCACGTGCTGGCGGGAGCCTCGCGGAGCCCGCGCGCTTTCACGGCGGCGCGCTCATGTTTTGTTTCCAAGTCGACGGCGCCGATGCGATGTCAGCCGCACGTGACGACGTGAGCCGGACAGCAAGGCGATCGGGCGAATTCCTCACGGCTCCATCCCTGCGCGCCTTCGCGCGTCCCCGACTCAACCCGGGGACTTGGCACTGTCAGCCTCCGGCATCCTCCGCCTCGTCGACGGCTGTCGCGCAGCGCTCCGGCCGGGGCGCTCAGTTCGCCGGAGCCCGTGGAGAACAGGAGCGCCGTGCGGGGCGGAAAGTTTGTGTTGCGCGGAGTGACGTGGAGTGTGATACCTACCCCCCTCCTCCCTTTCCGTTGTAAAGATCCTTAACCGTTGGGAGCGCGAGGGCGGGCGGCTGCGCTGTCGGGATTTCTGGCCGGGCGTCGGTTGCAGCGGCAGCAACACCAGCATCACATTTGCAGCGCCGTAGTGGCCTGTAATCCCGTGGGTGCCAAGCAACTCTTTTCGTTCCGCTTACATTTCAGCTCGGTGCCTCTCGGTCACTCGCGTTTGTTGCTGCTCCATATCAACAGGATTGTGCGGGAAGATGAGCGGCTGCGATGTTTAGAGCCACACACAGGGGAGTCAAAGGAGCCGAATGGCTGACGAATTGACTGTGATTTTGTGGAGCATCACAAGGCGAAGGAGACGTTCTAACCACACCCCGCAATCGGTCATGAGTCCGATAAATTACATTTACATTTAAAAAAAAAAAAAGTTCTTATTATGGGAAATTTATACCCCTCCACCTCGCTCTGTGTGTGTGTGTGTGGGGGGGATATACCTTCAGGTGAGACGCCCTGCTTACTGTAGAATAGAGCCATTAGACGCACACACACATTTGAAACAGTTCACCAAGCTTTGGTCCATTTCCTCAGGCACGGTATGCAAAGCAGGCTAAAAAATGCTACAGAAGTTATGGTGGGTCTGGACCCTACAACCCCCTGGAGCCTCGAGTGCTGTGGCATTTCGGGCTGCAGGTTTTACTGTAAACATCTCACAGACACTCGCCCACAGCCTGCGTTTTCTCCCCAGGTGCACCGGTGGGCATCAGGTTCTGCCGCCAGTTCCTCAGGCCTTCTGGCTCTTACGCCTAAGCTGCTGAGCCGCTTGAGCGCCGAATAACAGCAGGATATGAATCAGTATTTCCAAATGATTTATTTCTTATGACTGCAGTGTTTTGCTATGCATGAAAATAAACTAATTGATCTAATTAATGCTTTGAACGAATGATTAATGAATAACCATCAGATGCTCTTAAAGGGACAGGCGGTGGAGACGCGTGTTTGCGCGCAGACCGGGTGCCGGGCACTGCATCGCACCGAAGACCCTGGACTGGGTGCTTCTGCTGGAGTTGACCTCTTCTTGAGGATGTTCGATTATCCATGCGGGGTCAAGGCCTCTCAGCAAGTTTTGTCTGAGATGAGCTGGCCTGAACCTTCACCATCCACGAGATCCTCCTGTGTCTGTTAGAGATTTAGTTTTCATTTTCATGTGCTTGTGGTTGCGCAGCATCGTGTCATTATTTATTCACGATTATTGTAGCTCGGAGATGTTTTCACATGAGCTCTTCAACTGACCATCTACAAGTTGATGATGGTGTGATAGAGGACGCCATCTGGTGGTCGGTGATGCAACGCATCGTAAGCGCCGTTGAACACTGGGGTTGGGCCTTTATGGTGATCGCCCTTTATTTTCCACGTTGTGAGATGTATGCAGCAAGAGTCAATATCCTTTTCAGTGCTGCATGAAATCCAGAGGAGCTCATCATTCCTCCCAGAAAGCCCATAACGCGCTCAAAGAAAAAGTCATCTGTTTAGCCAAGCAGATTCATGAACCACAAAACATCTCGTGCAGTTGCACGGGCTCGGCCCGGTTGGGTTTAAATTGACTTTTTTTTTATATATCTAGTAGAAGCTTTTCTCCACAGCGGCATGCAGAGTAAACAGCAGTGCACTCAAAACCAAACACCTTCACTCGCTAACACATGGCCGGATAGCACGTTTTCCTCGTGCGCATTACTTTTACATTTATTACCATTTAGCAGACACTTTACTGTAAAGTGACAAACAACTCGGAGCAGACAAAAGGACTTTTCACAGCACACGTTCAGACATGAGTACACTTTTAAAGTGGGTTTGTCCACAGGCTCTTTTTGTTGCTGCACATTACACCAATAGAATTGAGAGGAAAGACAAAGATGCTTGTGACAGATGAGGTGATGCCTCCTCACGGAGCAGTCAGGAGACCAGCAGAGAGGTGAGTCCAAAAGAGATGCCTTTGCTGAGAGGAATTCAGCCATTCTGAGGGACAGGGGGAGCTCGTTCCACCACATCAGGACCGAAACTGAGAAGAATTGGACTTTTGATGTCGGATCTTGTGCGAATGAGACAAACTGCTGGCCAGAGCTGGAGGACAGCAGCGCTTTTACTGGAGTGCAGGGACTCATCGGGTCCAATAGGTACCAGGGGGTCGTTCTCTGGCCATCTTATAGGCATCAACCAGCTTGTTCAACCAGATCTGGGTTTGATCGGCAGATGCAGTCGTGGCAGTCGTAACAGATGTTCACCAGAATTTTAGCAGGATGTTAAAATGTGCATTAAAATGTCTCTTTTTCTTCAGTCCAATATAAGTGCTTCATTTACACCGACATGCAAACAGGCAATGCTGGTAAACGGAAATCTAAACGTGGCTGCTGGCATCGAATGACTGAAAAAACAGGAGTAACAAAGGCAGTGCTGCTCGTAATGGCAGGGATGAAACTTGACGGATTTGATTACAGAGTTGCTGCACATTCTGCACACCTGGTTGAGGTGGAACGCATCTCTTCCAGCTGTTCCTCGGCTTTGGAGTCTGTCGGCCAGAGCTCATGGCAGACGAGAAAATGTGCCATCTAGATTTTTTTCAAATGGCTTCTTGTCCGAGTGCGGGAGGAAGTGCCACGTCTCAGTCCCCACCACTCGCCTCTCCTTCCTTAGACACAATTACACAGATTTTTCCTTTTTTCCTTACAGGCCAGATTCTGCTCACTTAGCTGTAGTGACTCAGAATCTGTTTCTCCAAACATCCTTCATCAATTACTTGTAATGTTGGGCTGTGCTGTTCCACTGGCTATCCTACAACCTGGCCACCGGGCAATGACACACACACGCACACTTTTTACATTTTAAAGTCACCGGTTTACTGCAAACACGTGTCTTTGGACTGTGGGACAAAAGCAGAGCACCTTGCAGAGGCCCACACCAACACAAGGGGCACATGTAAAGGCCACACACACTCAGCTGGACCTGAACCCACAAATCACTACCCGTGAGGCACCAGTGCTACTTTCTGTGCCATACAGAACCTGTCGGTACACCATGGTAAAAAATCAACTTTTTGGCATTGGAGCGCCGTTAAATTTGTCTGTGTTCCGAATAAGAGGTTTTTCAGCGGTGGCTCGGTTTATATATAGATGCGGGGTTTGGATTTTGAGTTTGTGTTGCTGTGTCAGCAATTTGGCATCTTAATGAGCAAGATGTTCTTTTCCTCCCCTACAGTTTTATTTGCTGCAGCCCAGGTGAAGTCCCACTACTGCAGTTACTTAATAACCTGTTTCTAGCAGCGGCGATGCCACAAAACTCGCTGAGGCATTGTGAGAATACAGCTCTTATAAGTCAACCAGTTGCGGTCCGTTTGAAACCATCTGGCCTGCTATTAAAGAGGCCCTTCCTGGAGAGCAGAACCAATGTCATGGTGCCGTGCAGCGTGGAGGGATGCTGAACCATGGGGGCGGAGCGGAGGAACGTTGCTTGAAAAATCAGCTGTTCACCCGCAATTTCACTCTGCATCCACTTCCAATAGAAACAAGAGGCCCTGGCAGGTCTCCGGCAGCTCTCCTGCAGCTCCTTATTTTTGGCCAGTGCTCGTTTTTCCAGTTTGTGTTGCGATGCCCGAGAAGCCAAACTTGGCATCTTTTTAAAACGCTCCGCCATGCTTGTTAGTGACGCATCCGGCAAAACCTGCGTCAAAAGCCTATTTTTACAGTAATACCACGGTTGTAGCTTCGGTGCATTACTTCCAGGCTCCTGAACCAAACCTCGTCTTTTCTCCGAGGCGCTAGGCAGTCTGATGGAAACGGAAGTTCTGACTGCTGTAACTCCCATTCGTACGGGGCCGCTGACCACTGTCCACGGTTAAATTAAAGCTGCATTGAGAGCCGCTTTCATTCACTGCCATTGGTTTCCTCACTTGACAGATCTTGGTGTGATGAAGTATTTTTATCCGAGAAATTCATTTGGACTGGAGATAGAGCGGCTTTGCCATGATGGAGGGAATGAATGAAGTAAGACTTCTGGTGACCGATTCCATTACCTCACTGCTGGCCAGCTCGCAGTTCGGCATGCTGCAACGATGACTTCACCCCCAAATGCAGCGCCAGGGGTTGATTTGTCCTCCTTTTTTTTACTCATAGCTGCTTTACAGCCCAGGAAGTTAACTGCCCCGAACTGAACTGTCGATACTGCTTGATTTTCAATGTTCTTGCATTGCTGTCAAGGGAATTCTCACAAATCAAAGACACGATTACTAAGATTCAAAGGCAGACATTTTTGCACATCCTTCAGCCCCAAAAATGACCAGTTTAGACTAAAGTATCACAATAATTCTATTGAAAGGAGACACTTGCTTCAGCAGTTAACTGGTTATTGCACAACCCCAAATCCCATTTTTGAGGATCCACCTCAAATGCACGAATGGATGTATGTTAAGAAATGAAAGTTAGTTGACCAGACAAAATATGAAATATCTTCGGTTTATACTGTCTTCGATTAAATAAAAGTAAATGTAAGAATCACTGTGTTTTTTTATCTGCATTTTCCACACTGTCCCAACTTTTTCGGATTTGGGGTTGTAACTCGTGCTAGCAAGTGTATTTCTACATTATTTACTATATAGCACTGTATGGGGGTCTCCCTGCACTTGGTTAGCTGATGCTACCGCGCACTGTACATGGTGGCGCACACACTCGCGGACAAAGCATCCACACACCTGAAACTCAGGGTTTCTGCATTATTTTGCTCTTTTAATTCAACTTGGGTGCACAGAGAAGCACTTCTAGAAGTCAGGAGCTGTGTAGCTCCCTAACACCACACTAGCATTTGTCATCTATAATATTTGTCTATTCGGTTGTCAAACTCGTCTTTCACGTGCAGTTGGGGTTTGTCTGTTGTTCATTATTTACTGGTTAGTTATTTATGCATTTTGCACCTTGTTATCCATTTTTTGTTTTATGTCTAATGTGTTCTGTTTGAAGCTTCTGTACTGGTGAATTTCCCTGTGGAGATTGTAAAGCTCCACGCTATCCTGTTCTATATCCTAATAAAAAGCAGAAAATAAACAAAAGAGTAAAAGAAACTAAATGAAAAAAATGCCAGTGAATTTGCATTTTCTGAACAAACCAGTGTTTGGACCAATGGGGGCTTTGATTTCCTAGATTATAACGGGTGAAACTGGCAAACAAGTGGTAATGGAGGTTGACAGCTTATCACAGCTGAAATATAACTGTGAAGAAGAGTGCATGGTAGCTGCTCAACTGCTGTGAGGTGCACAAAATCTGAAATCAGTGCATTTGAAGGAATGCCTTGCAGAGCAAAGTTACGGGGGTTAAATAAAATTGCAAACCGGAATTCTGGTATCACAGAGGGGCACATCACGTGATACGATTGTGTTTTATGGGGACACGGGGTCACAGCCTGGGCGGGTTGTCTTCTTCGTGCAGATGTGCTGGAGGGAAAGTCATAGAGTAGCTGTCCTACATACTTGCCTGGGGCTGGCTGTGGTCACCGAGAGATCTAGGGCGAGCGCAGCCATGCCATCCTGCAGCCGACCCTGGGGACACGGGCCGGCACTCAGTCCCGGGCTGCCATCTCTCTGCACGGAGTCTCAAGCCCCAAGTTTTACTCCATTTGTTTTTAGCCTGGAGCCCCTCTGGGGAGCAAGGAAGGTGGATCAGGGGAATGTTGCACCTCGGCGGCTGGTCACGCTAAGAGCAGCCGTGCATTTCGTGTCCTACATAAGCCCACACGGAGGAGACAGCCGGCGTCTGGATTTTAAGGTTTCTCTGAAGAGTCGCTCCACGCAGTTCCTTATTCCCCATAGACTGTCATTTAGCGCGACTGAACGCAGGCTTGGTTGTGCACCACTCCTGTAGGTGTGACACCTGCTGACTGCCGAGTGCGTCCTTCTCCTGCTCGGCGTGTCAAGCCCCTGGATCCATCTCACAGCCGATCTCACCGTTCCATATAATTAATGAGCTTCCAGTCTTGTAATTACCAGTTTCTGTCTCCGAGACAAGGAAGGAAATGGACCTAAAAGTCAGTTGTCAATACCCATCATTGTACCTGGCAGCCGGTCGCAGCTGGAGCAGGACTGAGAAATGAAGATGTCGATATCGGTTCATTTTCGGACATATTTTGCGCTGCTCAGCATTGCCGTCATCAGGCCCGTGATTTTCTGGTGTTTCTGCTCGCGCCACAGTAAGGCACCGCAAGTCAGCTCCCTCTCAGCTGGTTTGTCCTGCTTGGTTCTATACAATTTCATCTGATTTGTTGCGAGAACGTAGGTGGAATCTATAAAACTGCCGGAATCTACGCTTTGTAGCAGGAGTGAAAGAAAATGAATCAAAATAAACCGGGGAATTTAATTTATAACAAGGCCCTGTGTGCATTTTCTGTCTGCTTATTTAGATGCCCATTTCATACCTCCTTTAATTTGTATACTGCATCCCAAACGCTTCTTCTTGACTCTGCACTTTGTGGCTCCAAAACACAGACTGCTGTAGGGGGCAACCCAGCAGTACAATTATAGGCATTACTGTGCACTGCTGTATAATGTATAGCCAGGCAGCATGAAAGAATAACATTTAAATGTTTTAATATGTTCCTACTTTAAATGTAGTTAATAATTAAAACAGGGAGCAACTGGGAGCTTGCCAGGTTTGCAGATACACAAATAATGCAAAATAGCTACAAATCCAAAAATAAGCAAATGTATATTAAAATCCAGGCTTTGTTTCTGTTTTAAATGCTTTCCTTCTAGCACTGAGGAAATATGATAAAAGTGTAGAAAGTTACTGTAAAATACAGACAAATACAGAAGCGTGTGGGAACGTCTTTAATGCTGTGACCATAATGCTAAAAAATAGCAAAAAAAACAAGGACTTTTCATCACAGATTGTTCAAATATGGTTTGCTGAGAGAAGTTTAACAGGGAGACCCGTAGAACTGACAAGTGGTTCACAGGAGCAGAACTGAATTAAGACCGATTTACATATCTGGCTCCAGCCTGCCGAGATCCCATTCTGTCCCGCAGAGATGTGTGAGCGCTTTGGGAGGATCTGAGCAGCCGACCAGACCTTCTGGAGAGGCACTCGAGGACACAGGATGGATGGCTGTGATAGAGGCTGCGAGTGGGGTTCTTGAGCTGATTACACTTGAGCAGAAGGCTGAGCTGTAAGGGCGACACATCCTCAGCACACCGTCGCGGGACCCCGAGGCTTATTGAACATCACCTGGCGTGTGATTATTATTATCCTGCTTAGCAGATGCCATTGCCGCTATTTATTTATTCAGCGGAGACCTGTACTGGCCATGTTTACATACAGGTGAGTAATTTTGCTCAATTAATTCAGACTAAGTGTCTGAGCCAAGGGAACAGGAGCAGGGTCACCTGCTGCACCCGTGCTCAAAATGTCCAGGCCTCAACGTCTGCCCTTATGATGATGGTCCCTTTTTAAATGGGAATTTATCTTTTTGTTCAGATTTTAGCTTTAGCGCTGCATCCTTTGAGGGTGTTTAGTGTTGATGTTATTAATTTTTAGAGCAGAGTACAATTCTGTAGAATAGCAGAATACAGTTACGCTGTTTCTCAAGGTGGTACCGTGGTGCAGCGGGTAGTGCTTTCGGATGTGTGGTGGAATCTGGCTTGAATATGTGTGGGGTTTGCATCTTCATTTGTGGGTTTTCCTCCCACAGTCCAAAGATAAGTGTTTAAGGCAAATGGCTCACTTCTTAATGTGTCTGACTAAGTTGTAGTGGACCGGTGTTCCATTCAGGGTACCCAGTTTCATAGACCACCAGGTCCAGACAACCGTGTCTCTGTGTAAGAGGGGATGAAAGAAAAACAAAGAACGCTGAGCAACGACTTATTTATCCGACTCATTTGTCTGAGGTGACTTGCTGTGTTGGGCTACCGGCTTTGCGGTGATTTATCCACTTGTGAAGCCCGAGGGTTTAAATAAGGCTATTTCAGCAGGAGTGGGACTGTCAGACCACCACGCAATGACTGAAGTCACATACAGCGTTCTGACCCTTCTTCATACTCATTAGCTTCATGCAACTATCATTGTTTTATTTTCATTAAATTAATCGAGATTGTGTGTGGAAATGTTTAAATCTTTTTATAATAGAGCTAGCATGCATTAAAAATAAAGACACCTCCATGACAGCCACTTCCATGTTTTCAAGTTAAAATGCAATGAGACTGCAGAAGTAGTCATATGCACCTTAACAGAGATACAGTTAAGGACATTGTTTATGAATATTAGTTAAAAACTGTAATGTCCAAAAACAAAACATTAAGGTTTATGCAATACTGTGTAAAACTTGCAGCAACAACGGTGCGGGATGCGTCAGAGAGAAATTCCAGTAATATGAATTCACAGCGAAGGCGGTGTGAAAATTGGGCCCCGAGCCATAATAGATGAGGGAATTTAAAAGCCTGCTGGCCATTACTTACTGTTTAGGTACTGATGGAGAGAATATTAAAGCTGTCAACTCACTACATTTGGAAAATTTATGAAGATAAGAGTGTGCACGGCTCTCATCACGGCTTCCTCCTGTGCGGTCCAGCCTCAACATGTGTGTTTGGATCTGTCCATGACAAAAACAACAAAACAATTTGGTTCGAACAGCACAACCTCATGCTCCTCATTCCCGAGTCATTCGACTGCAGCGACAGGCTGGTACAGCGGGACAGTGTGGCGAAAGACCAGAGGAAGGGGTGTTGTCGGGGAGAATGGAGCCTTCTTTGCGTGTAAAGGTGCACAGATCACAAGGCGTTTCAGTTAAATTTGGATATTTGTGTTCATATGCTGACTTGTGAAATGAAATTCATCCATCCATCATCTTTAACCACTGCATGCTGGTCAGGGTCACAGCAGTCCACAGTCTATCCTGGAATCAACAGGCTATGAAACTGCACCCTACAAGGAGCTCCAATCCATCACAGTGGAATAAGATTTTGTGCAAAATATTTTGTTTTTATTATTTTAACATCCAAACTGCTTGGTTCCGGGTGACATACAACTTTAGGGCTGTGGTTTACAAATTCATACAGTTGGGTTTTATAGCTGCAAATTAATCTATAAAGTATTTTGGTCAAGGGAACGTCAGAAGGCGTGAGGGGTGAAACAGGACTTGAGACACCGAGCTGAGGGCTGCAACCCTGCACTGCCCACCTGCTGCTCTCTACCGAGGCTTTGCCTTTGCAGTGCCACCTCTGAGGGAAGCACATGGATTATCCAGTGGCTGAAGGTGATAGAAGACCAGGGCTTGTCCTCAGGTTTGACCCCTTGACTTTCTGGTTAAGAGACTAGTTAGCTGCCAACCGTATTACGTGGTGGCCTTGAAATGACCCACTGTGCCAAATGGACCTGGAAAAATCACTCAGCCAAATCCTCCAGGCTGCTATTTTTCCGTCATCTCGGCACTTAGCGAGAGAGGCAGAAATTCGTACTTATGAGACTTTTGTAAATGCAAGCTGCTCATGAACAGGTCACCTCCATATGAATGTATTCATTTCGAAAGGTCAGTCTCACAGAAAATGATCCTGGGCAACCCCTCAGGTCTTCATGCCCTGGCTTGTGCCTTGTGTTGCCGTGGTCGAGTGGTTATTAAAATAGATAAAATGGATAGGTGGCCGAATTTATTACTTTACAGTTCTATGTTGTCCTTGACTGTCCTTGACTGTCCAGACCTCCAGGGTATAGAACGCAAAATGCGTCAAATATTTATCAGTTTTATCTTAGCATTCCTTCATTTCATTGATCTCAGTGTGTTCTTTATAATTTTTTTTTTCCTTTACTCAGAGCTCTGGTAATGTTTTTTTTTTTGAGAAACTTTCTTAATATCAGCTTAGTACAAGCCTTCAGGTTAAGTTTTCTTACATTCCAGAGTTTCTTGCATCTGGACTATGTGATGAATCTGCTCAACTGTCTGGACTTAGCCTCCTCCAAATGTCACCTGTCCCTGTCTGGCATCCGCATGCACACGAAGGGGAAGATCAGGAGTGTCCCCAAGCGGGTTTCTGTCGACTGCTTGCTTCACCGTGCCTCCTAGCTATACCTGTCCACAACATGTCCTCCTTGGGTGCTGAGATGAAAGCAAAGAAGACCTTTCCCATGGTGAGAAGATGAAGATGGAGCAGGGCTTGCTGTGGCCCCCAGCAAACCTGATAAGGAGACAAGTGTGTTATTATGAGCTCTGTGTCTATGATCCAGCAATCAGTGCCTCATCCCCAGGCCCCTGTGTGGTAGGAGCTGTCACTGGAGGCAACATGCAGAGTCCATAAGAAAATGTGATTATTTTGCTATTCTGTTGTTCTCACATCCTGCTGGGAGCTTGAGGAGGGGTTTTCTAGGGTTGGCCATTAAAATGCCCTTAATGAGGGGGCCAGCTGTGATGGGACCCCCCCCTTATTAAAGGCTCTGTGTTCGGCGGGACCACTGTCCTTCGAGGATCCCCTGTTCACACCTTCAGTTTTCAGTACGCCAAACACAGTGGCACAGCCACCGGCCTAATGAACCTGCAGGAAACCACGAGGGAAGCGGAGCTCTCCAGAGGCGCAGAGATGCTCATGCCTTCGCTTCGCCTGCTGATCTTTGCTGATTGCTAACTGCACCTTCACTACAGGACAGCGAGAGTAACCTTCTCTGCTCATCTCCTGACTGGGCTCCCCACCGGTGCAGCACCTGCCTCTGGCACACCGGCACTGCAGCACAGTACAATCGTATTTATTCTTAAGACAGGTGGAGGTGATGCGCATCACGTTGTCAGCAGTGTGTTGCTTGCCAGCGGGGGCTGGATAATGGAAGCAGCTCATGAGATGTCTATTACAAAGCATTTGAAGCAAATCATTTTGTTTTATGAACATTTTAGAATAGCAAATTGTTTATTGTCAGACACTCATACACTTACATACATTGGAATTTCCCACTCCACTGTATAATTTTACACTGAATAATAATAATGGAAATTGTATTTCCTTATAAATATTCCCCTTTGCACAATTTGTACATTTTGCTGAAGCAGTTCGGTTTAGTTGCATTGTGCTTGAGTTTCAGTTGTATTGCATTGCTCAACGGTGCAACCATGCAACCTTTTTTACAGACAAAACACTTGAACTCCATCCATCCATCAATTCATCCATCCATCATTGTTAATTGATTTTCCTGGTCAGGGTGACAGTGGTCCAGAGCCAATCCCAGAATCACTGGGCACCAGGCTATGAAAACACGTGTTGGACTGGATGCCAGTCTATCGCAGGGTGGCCACACGTGCACACAGTTTGGGAAATTTAGTGACCAGTTAACCTGAAACACATCACTTTGGAGTGTGGGGGGAAACTGGGGCAAAATCATGCATGCAGGGTAACGCATGCACACCCCACACAGACTGAGTTGGATTCAAACCCACATCAAACAGCAGAGGCACTAGTGCTACCCACTGAGCCACCATGCTGCCCAACTTGAACTTCTGATGTCATTTACAGGTTATCTATTCAGCTGTTTTATGTTCTAAAGAAATTTAGTTAAAAAAAGACCCAGGACGTGCAGTTGACTAAAAATAATTTCTATACCTTGAGGCCATGTGCACCAGTGCTTTACTGAAAAATATGGCTTTGTTCAGGATTCACTTTTGTTTTGAATGCATCCGTAGTTGTGTGGAAAATTGTGAGGATGCAGTGCTTTTCAATGGTGCAGTACTTTTAACTCCATAGATCCATTGTGCCTTTGTGAGTTCATTTTCAAAGACACCCTCTCAGTTAAGAAGAGTTTGAGGTTAGCGTCCTTTTACTCATCACTTTTTACTTCTGGATTTTGTCTGCTTGGGCTGCCACTGTAAATATAATTGTTGCACTGCAGTAAATTGAGTCCAGGCTGGAGTCCAGCTTTAAACACAGGTGATGCACTCGTGCACACTTCATCAGTCCCAGGTGTGTAAAAACCCTCAGGTAGGGATCACCCTGGAGGTCAGCGCTGGAGCACAGCCAGTTTGCCAGTTTGAATCCTGCAATGGACTCCAGCCAGGTGTCAGCATACAGTTTACTGGGTGAGGATGCTCATTTTATTGACTTATACTGTGAGTGCATTGTACTGTTTAAAAATTTACTTCTGCATAGCAATACTATGACCACATATATTGCAGTATTGCCAAGCTTTAGGTGAAGTCATGATGTGTGTGGCTGGATGGTGAGGGGTCTCTACTCAACTGTGGCTTTTTTTAATGGTGCTGCCCCTTTAAGAGTGCGACTACAGTCCGTGAACCGGTCGGGCACAGACATTTTTCACTGTGGTAGTCATGACACAATAATTTACTTTTATATGGTAAAATGTTTGGAAATATTGAGTTTATACGATTAAGACAGAAGTATTTTTGTGGCTGTGTGTAGTTTTTAAGCTAGCTTGTGCTATTTGTAAAAAACTGCTCATTTGCGTGTCAGAATCGTGTCCTCTGTTACTGAGTAGCATCAGAATTAAGAACCCTTTTGTAGTTTGTGTTCTTTCTGGGTCTGATACAGCAGGCTCCACATATATAACAAATACAAAGAAAGCAAACAGTGAAACACAGGGGGTCATGATGGACACTTCTGGTATCTTCCTGAAAAATAGGAATTCCCTTTCTTCCCAGATAAATATGGTCTATAAGTGACTGCCAGAAGCGCTGTATTATTTATCTATTTAATTGCTTGATTTTGCTTGAAACTTGGTGCTATTTTTAAGCTGCATCAGAAGAAGTCAGAAAGAAAGAAGCATTTCAGTTGGGCTCTAAAACTCTGGGATGAATGAGATGCTGGGTCGGGTGCGGATGCAAAAGCTGCTTCGTACGATGGTCCTCTCAAAGATCGACTGAGTAGTGCACCTCAATCCAGCATGGCTCCCTGTCCCATATGGACAAAATCCTGACAGCTTTGCATGAATATTCAAGCAAGTCCTTAAGGATGCATGTGGCTGGGAGGGAGCTGCACGATCGGGCTCTCTGAGTGCAGGAGGACAAGGAGAAGAACCGTCAGAAACGTCCCACAGCCCCATATTTGCTCTAAGTGCGCTTTCACAGCACTGGCATGAGACTGAAAAGGTGAACATGGGCCCAGTCTACTGTGGAGATGCCTTCCTCTTTCCAGCGCTCCTTTGAAGAAGCAGCTCCTGAAGAAAAGATCACAGACGCTCTCCACAGAGCGATGCGTTTAAATTTCAGCACGCCTTCCCGTGTGCCATTTCTTTCTTTCAGATGTGCCAACACGGTTAGAGTTACATGATGTCGGAATAAAAAGCTCATCTTTGCTTTGTTGGCCTGCATTGCTGCGAGCTTTGCAACGTGTTTGTGTGCTGTGCTGTCAACTTTGGTGGTTAAAGCAGGGATTTTTTAAATGATTCTGCTCTTTAGAGGCAGAAAGTTGACATGAACGTGTACTGGCGGGGTCACGGCCGGCACCCTCTTATTTGGAACGCTTCCCGTTCACAGGCTACTGAAAATAAGAGGCCTTTTAGCTTCGGAACGGCCAATGAGACGCATGAACATCCGTCATAAAGTATTGATCTGCTCTTCTTTGGTGTCCGACCCACTTTCCAGTTGCTGCATGAGGACATTTTAAAAGCACAAGGTTATTGAAAACGGCCTTAAGGGTCAAAGTAAATTCCTGCTGCAGTGCCATTACGTTTCTGTGCTTGGAATACTGAAAACGCTCAGACTTCTTCCAGGAGCTTTGGTGGAGTTTCAGCAAACCCACGTTAGATTTCTTGCTCATCTTTAATTTTATATATGAAACCCTTTAAAAAACTGCTGTCTTCTTGCAGGGCTCCTAGAAATGTGCAGCTGACTTAAATTTCTCAACCTAAACAGCTGGGCTGGGAGTGAAGCACCCAGAGGTTTCAGGTTCTGTTGCACTCTTCTTGCCATCTGGGGGCTGTTGCTGTTCGGCATCACGCAGCTCAGGAACTCCTGTTCTTCCTGCGCTGAGGGAGCTGCAGCGCTGGTGTCTGACAGGAGGCTTTGGCTCCCAGCAGCCCGTTTAGCACAGTGACTCAGCATCGCCATGGGAACTGGGAAAAAGGACTCGTTCGCACCCAGATGAGGGATTCTGACTCACACGCAGAATGAACCGCCTTTGCTGGGGGCTATGAAATATTTCACCTGAACATTAGCAGCATTAGCATGCGAACATCATTTAAGCCACAGACAGGTCGGCATTTTGTATTCTCGTGCTTTCCCTTCACGCTGAGCAACGCAATAAAACCTTTTTCCACAGTTTGATCAGTTATGAATGTTGTTGTTCTTTTTTGTTTGTGTGGCTCTGGAGATGCCTAGTTGCTCGGGAGTTGAACTGGTTTAGGACTGACATAATGGTCACATACAGCACATCTACGCTATTCAAGGGTGGGAAGCCACGTGAGGGGAAACAGCAGCAGGTGTGGCCGTGTCCGACTCTGAATCACCCTTGGGGGAAGGAGCTTTGAAGCTGCCGGTGCAAACATACATTTGGAAGGGATCCCAGCTTTGTCGGAAGGCCATCTGAGGTGCTAAATGGAAATGGAAACATCCCATACATCTGCAATAGGGCTGCGAGCTGCCATGTTTGCAAAGGATCTCTGGGGGTGCAGCACTGACAACCAAACTTTAACAAATAATATTTTCTTCTCGTTGATCATCGCTACTTCCTTAAAAGGCCAGGAAAGAAAAAAGTTGACTTTTTTTAGAATTGCTGGAATGAGCTTTCTTCTTATTATTACTTCCCCAGTGTTAACATTGATTTTTTATGATTTACTTCTTACACTTTTGTTGCCATTGCTACTATTTAATTATCCAAATTATTTATAGTATTCACATATGGTGTTCGTTTTTATATCTGGTCTGTTGTGTTGCTAAGCAAAGCCAAGACGGTGACATCTCATGGTAACTAATGGATTGTTGGCCTGAACTGGGTTCGCTGTTTGGCCAGAAGTACAATCGCCGATAGAGGAGGGACTACCGCATTGCAGTCACTCCTCCTCTCTGTCGATTTTCCACCTTGCGAAGCATGATGTTCTCTTCCAGCAATCCCTTCTCCCTGCATGATGTTTCCCGTGTATGGAAGTGACAGCCTTGTCATTTGAGCTTCGGTTTGATCTCCTCCAGCACCTGTGCCTTTATTTCTTGGCCAACCCATGGCGTCATTCAAAGGCTCCAGTTTTCTTCTTGCCCCCTTATTAATTATCTAACTTTTGCATTCACACCACATTATTCAGAACACTGAGGCTGGATCAAGCAAATCTTTGTGCGCAGTTACAGCTCTGCATTTGAACGTCTTCTCTGGGTTCTTCATGGCTGCTCTGCCAGGAGCAATTTCTTGGCTGCTTCTCATCTCATTATTGGTCATTGATTCGAGTTGACTCAAGACAGACACAGGCTATTTTCTATTTCTTCTCCATCAAGAGTGAAATTATCGACTCGGCCGGGTGTCAGGATCTTTGTCTTCCTCCCGTTAAGGTGAAAGCCCATTTTTCCTTCTTTGATCCCAATAAGCAGATCTTTCATGTTGTCTTCGCTATTCAGCAAGCATTGAAGCATCATCACCACAGCGAAGGCGAGACTGAGTCTTCCACCAATTTTCACATCACTGTCACCTTCATACAGTTCCGTGTCTCTTATGATTTGCTCTATCTATGACCTGAACAGGTATGGAGAAAGCATGCAATCTTGTCATGCTCCTGGGCCAATTTCAAACATTCCTGTTTTCCTTACTCTGCTTCAACTCTTGCTTCTTCCTCAGGTGTAAAGGTAGTGCATGAAAACCATCAGGTGTTTCTTGCACATTCATAATTAATGCGATCCAGTGCTTCTCATTATATTTTCCTCGTACGGTTCTCCTCCTGCAACTGGTGTTCCGGATCCAGAGGCAGCCAGGACTAGACCCCCGACCACCCTGACTTTGCACAGGACAAGCAGTTTTTGAAAATGGATGGATGGAAGGGACGGTTCTGGTCTCCCTTGGTTCATACACCTGCCATGGAAGTTTCTAAAAAAAATAGCCTCTATTACTGGTAAACACTGCCTAACTGGACTGGATGAAAAAGAAAGCGTCTTTGTATTTGGTGCAATGAGAACCTTCTGTCAGGCGACCCCCTTGTCATCTGGCGGAGTTTTGTTTTCTCTCGCTACTTCACCTGAGTGATGTTCAGGCTTTTGTAGCAGCAGATTTAGTCACTGCCAGTCATTATAATTACTTGGCGTCTGGGGTGAGAGCGCAGCTGAAAATGCAGCACTTTCAAAGGTGGAGCTGCACGGCAAAAATTGCTGGGTAAACAGCAAAATAATAATAACTGCATCTTTCTTGAGCAAAATGCAAATCACGGCACCGACGTCAGAAGCGGAATCTCCATCAGATGCAAAGAGCGGTGAGTATGCATTGTTCTTCATGCAAAATAAATGTTTGGGAATTTCACTGCGTTTTGAGACTTTGCTGCAGGTTCTTCTATGTGGATAATCTTAAAAAATCAAGGGCTTCGGAAATGAATGACAAAGTGATAAAACAACATTTTCCTCTGTAAATATCTGCCGAGACAGACGCTGCCACATCTTCGAATGCAAGAGAGGATACAGAAAAGAAGGAAATGCATTTCGTGTCCCGGGCGGTGAAAGTGCAGGATTACATGGAGCCCAGCTGCTTCGCGCCTCCGTTGCGCATTACGTCCGGCTGCATTACGGCCTCGGTGTAAATTGATTTATCGTGTAGCCGCCGCTCCTGCCGGTGGGGGAGTGAAGGCACCGTGTCAAGCGCTTGCGAACGTTTTCGGGTCAATCAATATGGAGTCAAGAGCCCCGTTCAGAACGCCTTCCCGGGAGAGCTGTCCTTTAGTTTGGACCAGAAAATGTCAGAAAGGCCCGAGTCCTTTCAGCCAGGCAAGGGCAGGACATCCCTGTTGGCAGAGGGACAAAACCCTCGAAGCACCAAACCTTTGCGGTTCAGCGTAACAAAGTGTGCGTGTGTGGCTTCAGAAAGCCTTACAAGATAGAAAAAATATGTTTATTATTCATGGTGAACTTTCAATCCAGCTGACGTCTTTCTCCCAGGTGACCTACAATATCAGCAGAGCGACAGGGTACATTTGGCGGTTTACCCCTCTGTACGGCACTGTGCTCTAAATTCATGTCCAGAGGAAGAACGTTGACCAAGGAAACCGAAAGGAGAGTTGGATCTTAAAAGACCGGGACATCAGGATACAAAACCCACCTTACATTGCCGAAAGTGTTAACAATAAAATTGTCGCTCTCCTCTGCTGTGCAGTAAACGTGTGCATTTAATACACGTTTGAGCACCGGAAGCTGTACTTTAAAATGTATGAATTTTTCAGCAAATGTGCCCAGCAGCAATACATTTGAGTGCATCTCCGCACAGACCAGTGGTCAGCTTGAACGTAACACTTCCTGGGCCCGGAGTGCCTGTCCATTTCCTCACCCGTCTTCCCATGGTCCTCAGTTGCCCGGAGGACACCGGTGGTCATCAGCCAGGAGAATTTGCCCTTGCTGAGAGCAGCTGAAGTGTCGCCAGCACAGATGAGGTTTGTGGGAAGAAGCACAAAAACTCTGCGTGTGTGCGACAAAGGAAAAAGGCGGAATTGAAACAGTGCAGGTGTGACCGGCGGGGAGTCCCTTCACAAGCTGCTCCCGATTGCAAAGCCAGTGCCGGTGCGGGAGAAGGTCCTTTGGCCCAGAACGGCAGGTAACTGTTGAAAAGTTCCAGGTTCCGATGGAAGCGGCACCTTTCAATTTGCTGCACTGGAAATCAAAGCCGGGGAAGAGCATGAAGCAAAGCAGCGCCTTCCCTTTCTGCGCTGACAGAACAACAGGCTGTAATGTAGACACGCTGTGCACCGGGGTTACTCTCCGAGCGAGAACATCTCGGAGTGCTTAGCTTGGGCTGCTACGCTCTTCACTTTTATCTGACAAAGCCCCCCTCCATCACAGCGCTGAATATAACATGAAACATAACTGCAGAGCACAAGTGCTGTGCTTCGTGTTTCATTATTCCTTCTCACCCACGGCAGCCGTTCCCGACAGGTGGTTTTCCACTCGCGGGAATGCGATTCATCATCCATCACCCTTCAGCAGCAAACCTGCGCTTGTCTGAGGGTCACCCGTGAAGCTTACACTCATGAATAAAATTCTGAGCCCAGTCCATTCCCGGTTGGCTTCTTAATTTAGCCCAACGGGAGCTGAGCTGGACCGAGCTCTTTCAGGGGAGTCCACCGCACCTTGGACAAACCTGGCCTTTCTCACACAAGCCATCGCCATCAGAGTGGACCTGGTTGAGAACAGGCACGACGGGCTGAGTCTTTCCAGTGCGCAAAGTTAAAAATCTGCCCCACGTGGACAGATCCTTTCAGTTTTATCTAAGCTAGAAAATGTTCTCTTGGGTTGAATATTTCTGAACAATTTGTCTAAATGCAAGCGCAGGCAGTGCAGTGGTCGACAACGCTGCCTTGCAGCCAGAGCACCTGCAACTGCCTTACCGTGAACCCTTACCCTAAATCAAGACGGTAAACATTACCCCCTGCGTAAAGGCGCAGTTTAGTAATAAAATGCAATATTTAATGCTGCGCATGAATAAAAAAAGATAAAACTAAGCAGAGCAGTTGCATTTACAAAAGGTACACAGGTTTCATTTTTATATTTTGCACCTTTATATGCTTTCTCCCTATTGCTAAGCGATTCCCTCTTGTCAAATTGACCGGATTGGTTCGGTTACCCTGCAAAGAGGAAAAGATTCATCAGTTTGGGATCAGACGCAAATTCGGGCAACTGAAAATGCTGTGTGTTCTGTTAAATGAGTGTCGGTCACTCTTTCTGCCTTCCCATCTTTTTGCTGTTACCGCTCAATTAATTGACCAACAATACGGTCAACGGATGACAGAAGACGGTGCCCAGCCTCATAGAAATAAAAACGGGGAAGGCAACTCTTCACGAACGCAGCAGTTCAGGGTATTTTTAGATCCCAGGGAGTAAACAAATTCTTGCCGTGTTCCCGAGTTCCCTGCAGGGGTCCTGGTGCACTGAGCTGCTCTGATGTGGAGGGGAAGGGGGTTCTGATGAGCTGCCTGTAATCGGGATTTGGGGAGGAAGGAGATCTCAGCGGTGTCCTGGAGAGCTAATGGAGATCTAATGCATTAACTGCCGAAAACAAGGGAAGAGGAAACTCGGCCGCAACCCACTTTCAGGCAGGCAAGCGCTACGGCAGGAGGTTGCGGGACGGCGACACCCATTTATCAATCGTCGGTGAACGCTGTCCGGTGCGATACTTCAAACGTTTTCATTCTTCGGAATTCAGCTATGGAAAAACAATGTTCCACCATGACATGGAAATCAGCTCAATGAAATGCTCACAAGCACTGGCTCCTGCAAGTGAGCTGAGCTAAGGATGAGCATTTATTACCGAGTCACACAGTCGAGAAGCGCATTCATAACATCGTGAGGCGTTTGCAGTTCCGGCAGATGTCCAGGGGCCTGCTGACGCGACAAGAATCAGGCGCCCGCCGCACTATTTTAACTAAATCTTATCATTTGTATGATTAATTTTTATATTCGCCATGAGCAGACTCATGATGAGGAAGTCACATCTACGATGCCGATGCGGTCTAAGCAGAGACACCGACACGTCCATTCTCTACAGGCCTCCGCCAAGCGGGAGATCTTCAGGAGAACTCGTGCTAAATGTACAAAGGCATTGCGTTGCTGTGCTGCAGAAACGTGGTGAAAAAACGAGGATCCGGTGATGCCAGATTCTGGGTTTGCAGTTGTTCACAACAGAAGCAATGGATTAAGGAACTCTGCTCTGTTTTCAGCAGTCTCGCATAACCAATGCTGTCTCGTATTTAGTTGAAACGACACATGCGGTGGAAGAAACTCTGTCCACAGATTTATGACTTCAGATTAATTATAATAAATTTCAATTATAATCTAAAATCTTTTTCCTCATAAAACCCAATGAATATAAAACATTTTATTTGCATGGACCATGGCAGAAAAAAACTTACTTAATATCAATTTACTGACAATGTACTCCAAATGCCACCAAAATTTATTTCCAGATTTACGTTTTCTTGTATCAGCAAGTTATTGGGAATGAGTTGTCAGTTCCCTACTCAGCTTCATCTGAGAACAAGGACACGGATTTGCACCAGGTAAACCCCTGAGGTGTTGGGGCAGCAGGTGGCGCAGCAGCTACAGCTTTGCAAGTTTAAATCCCACCTCCTCTGGATCAGCATTCTTACCCTATGTTGCACCACGAAAATTTTTCCTTCAGTAGAACATTGGAATATTGTAAGTGGCTTTGGAGAAATAAACGAATTGCAAATATTTAGCTTATTGGTACAACTATAGCAGAACTGAAGTATCCGGATGACTGGCCCCCAGCCCTGCCAGGTGACTTGAGGTTCAAGTGCCTGACCCCTTTGTCAAAGTGGGGACAACACTGTCTCTTCATTATGAGGAGAAGTTGTGATGACTGCGATGTCTGCCGATTCCTCGGCCCGTACATCCATATTAAGCAGGAAGTGGCGAATGGGTAAAATCTCTCTGTGATTCCTACCCACAGTCCCACATTGCCCACACTGTTATGGCCAGATATTTCAGAAGAACCCAAATGCTTGGAACAAACAGGTCACTGTGCAAATGATGCTGCCACCACACCAGGCCCACAGTCTCGTGCTGAACTGGAAAGCAAGTAAATAAAAGAGAAATAGCTAAACATTTTGCTTTGGGCTGTGTTCAAACAAACATTACACTGTGAAAAAAAAGTGCAATAGAATATAAACATAGCATGAAATATCAAAAATATATTTTCATACTCAGTTAATTTGCTGTATCTTCAAAACAGTTCTATTAAAACAAACCCCACTCATGACATCACTTTGTGTTCTAAGGTCAACGGATGCATCAGTGGGGTTACCAATAGGGCATGAAGTTAAACATACTGTTCCTGGAAATACATTGTATGGCCAAAAGTGTGAGGACCCCCCCCCCCACCATTCTAATGACTGAACTGAGCTATTTGAGCCGCACCCACGCAGCATACACACACATTCTAGATAATTCTGTGCTTCCAGCTTTGTGGCTGCAGTTTGGGGAAGAAGAAGCTCCTTTCCTGCTCCAGCATAGCTGTGTTCCCCCAAAGCACAAAAGCAAGCTCCATAAGCCCAGGGTTTGTCCAGGCTAGTATGAAAGAACTTGTGGCTACAAAGAGCCCTGACTTCAACCCCACTGGTGCAAAGCCTTCCCAGAAGAGAGGGGGCTGTTATAGCAGCAAAGGTGGGGGGGGGGCAACTCTATCTTAATACCCATGGGTTTGGAATGGGATGCTCAGCAAGCACATATGGGGGTGATGCTCATGTATCTGCATACTTCTGGCCATACAGTGTATTCCCAGCTGGATGGGTTAGGGTTAGGGTTGAAATGAAATGTTTGAGGTTAAATAGATTTGCTAAGGGAACCACAACACTTCCCCTCCTGGGACTTGAGTCCATGACCTTCTGCATTCCTAAGGAAATTGCTCAGCGGCTACTATATTACACGTGATGCCTTTGTTTGCCTTTGATTTATTATCGGTTGAGCAATTAAAGCCTCTTCCCTCCCCGTTGAGACCCTGCGCCCTCTGCGTATAAACTGGATAATTATCTGGAGTTTCTGCGCTGCACAGAGAGGAGAGACAAACCGAAACCATTTCCCCCTTTTCACAAAAGAAAACATTGAACCAAACATTAAGCTCTCTGACAAATGATCTGAAGTGCCGGCCTCTCTACTGAGGACAAATGGAAGAACTGATATTACAGTAGCGTTTATGATATTCATTTTTCTCCTCAAAGCAGCGACATGTTTCTTTGTTATACATCCATCTCCACGGCAACTACAAATGCCCACAAAACAGCGTAGGCTACAATCTATTGACAAACGGTGTGATGGGCCCGATGGAACATTTCAGGGGAATTTGATAAAGATATAATTATGAATTAATCACAATTAGCTCACAGAAGAAAGGGTTATTTTTACCGTGTCCGTGCGGTGTGAGTGGCTCAAGGAAGACTTTTACTGCAGAAGGGTTTCAAAGCTACAGTTTCGGGGTTGCATGGTGATCTGGGGTAAGTGCTGTGCTGAACTACCCCTCCAGGCGAAAAGACAAAGTAAACACTCCTGACCTGTGTAGCAGTGCCCCCCCCCCCAACCTCCAGTACGACCATATGTTGAACTCCAGTGTCGGTGACCCAGTAACGCTTCGTGCTTTGTCACCGTGGCAACGCACATTTTATCACACAAAGTGCTTTTTTATCTTTCAAAATTTATACTAAATAAAATCTGGAGGTAAGATGTTCATGCAGATACATGCTAATATCATGCTGATGTTTATTTAAATTAGTCTCTCCTCCATAATCATGACAGGAAATTTCGGAAACAGCCATGGCAGAGATGGAAGGAAAATTTTTAAGGCAAGGTTCCTCAGTGAAGAAAGCAATATTGCTGTCATAGCCCAGACAGCAATATTTTCCACTAAAAATTGCTATCTCTTAGGCAAACATCTGGTAAAATATAGCACACCGCCGCAATAAAAAAATATTACATTTACACTTGGATATGAATAGCAACGAAGAAAAAAACAATAACAAAATAACAAGAGCAGGATATTAAAAAAAAAAAAAAAAAAAAAACGGTTCTAATAATCACCGAAGTCCAGGCCTTGGTGTTATTGTCTGACCTTTGGCTCCCCGACGGACGTGACCCTTTGAGTCTCAACTCCGGAGTCCGAGGACCTGCTGGAGATTTTCACACGGGCCGCCTCGCGCGCTCTGCCGTCAAAGGACGACGCGGAGGAATATTCCTCCGTCAGAACTCCACGACACATCGCAATCGACGAATCGCACGAACCAAGCGGAAAGGGGCAACTCTGCCCCGGAACCATTTCCCCCACAATGCAATGCGCTCACCTGCAAAGGCTCTTGTACACAGCAAAGATAAATCAGCTGCCTGGGTCCATTGATGCTGGTGAAATAAATAGCCTTTGCCGACGTTTTCAGGAGAAAACTAATTTTCCTCGCCCTGGTAATAAACTACACGATACTTTGGCCTGGCTGGAAGCTTGCCTATTAGCACCCGAACTCGGTTCTTCATTTGTCTCGACAAATGGATTTATTCAATAAACAGGCCTGCTCTTTAACCTGGAGACATTGTGCAGGCTTGGCTGTGCTGCTCCCTATGCTAATAAACACTGCAGCGTTGTGTGTGGTTGCTTCCTTCCATCATTAATTCTTGTTTTCCGCGTCTCTTCTCACCGGGAGTGAAGGTTTTACTTAATGCACGGACGGGCTTCCAATTAAGGCACATTAATCACGGCGGCACGGCGGTGAGCCCGCGTCTTGCCGGGCTGCGGGAGCCGCCCCAAGGAGCGCGGGACGTAACTCGATTCACATCCCAGGATAATTCAATGGCTGGGCGGCCTGGCCTCTCGACCCCGATGAGGACTTAAACACGGAGCGTGGGACGGGCCCGGATGCAATAAGCTATAGCGGGGGGTCTGCCGGCTGTCAGAGCACAGCGTTCGGCGGCTGAGTCCTACGTTTGATTCTTATTCATGCAACTGTAAAGTAAAGGCGGATGATTACATTCTAATGGCTTTCCAACAAGAGACGTTGAAAAAGCTGACTGTGAGCATGGGGTGAAACGATGTAATGAGTTCCGCGGGAGACTGGGGGTCCGGTTGTCGAGCGGATTAAACACAAAGGGTGTACGTACAGTATGTACAGTGTGAGTACTCTGCGCTCCTTTAGGACTGGAAGGCATGAGCAACGGTTATGGGTTCCTGTCGGACTCCCAGCTATTCAAGAGCTGGGGGATGCGAACAAAGCATGACCTTTAGAACAGAAGGTCGAACGGTCAGGGGTGGCAGCAGCCTCGATTTATGAAAAGTCACATGCTTTCGGAAACAGACACGGACCGGTATCTTCACTGAGGGTTGGAGCAGAGATAAGAGTTTTCATTTTACCTGTTGAACCAGTGGGAACCTTATTTAAAGGCAGGAGAAGGACAGCACAAGAAACAATGTCTTGAGACCCACGTGGGTGCCTGAAATGGGCATCAAAACTGGAAGCCACACAGAAGAAGATACTGATGTCCAGCTCTGCATGTCTGAAAATGAACCAATGGTGAAGTACAGATATAGGTTCTTCCAGTATGTGACCTTTAAATAAAAGATGTGGAGGACAAATGTTCAAGTTCAGTACAAAAACATAAAGTTAGAACACAAAATATGTCTGTCGTTCACTGAGTAACTCATGAAAATCGATGGACTGTTGCCTTGGTACCACAGTTGGTCACTGGGGGTTCAATGAAGTCCTTGCATTTCCTGCGTCCAGGGTGACATCTGTGCACAGAAATATGTCGAAAAACAACGTGATAACAAGAAGCAGCTCGGTGGCAACTATGACTTCAGATGTTGGTTTGAAGCTCAACCTTTGTGGAGTTTGCTGAACTCTGTGTTCATGTGGATTTTCTGCTCTGGTTTCCTCCCACAGTACAAAAGAAAGTGCTAACTGGTGAACAAATTGCCCTCAGTGTCTGCCCTTTGATGGGCTTGCAGGCTCTCTTTTGTGTACCTGCTTCATATCCTGGCCTTAGGCCTTTTTAATCCTGTTTTGGACAAGCAATTTCCAATAAGCAATGGATGGACATGGGAATGAACACACAGAGAATTGTGTACAGTCCCATTACTGAAGTCAACCCATGAAGCAGTGACTAACAGCGCACGACCACATTTAGTTATTTAACCACATTTATATAGGATAAATTCTCCGCATAAAGCGTATGTTAAAAATATTGCCTTGCTGTGTTTGTTTCTAACCTGCAACAGGTTCAAGCAGACAGCACTCATGTGCAGAAGCCTTCAGGTTGAGCACTCGGTTCGTATTTGTGCGGCCACACATTTACTACATCGGTGTCATTTCTAGGTGACAGATCGGCTTCTGTTCCACTGTTTTAACAGCCAAACTTTTGATCAGATGAAACTCTCCTGCATTATCCGTATTTTGGCATCCGTCTCCGCGCATCGCACTCGGCAAAAACATGAAGGTTAGAAGAGTGCAAACGGTGCTCTTTCTGCAGGGGGCAACGGATCCCACTGAGGAGAATATTTCAATGACCCCATTCTGCCACAAAGTCCCTTTTGAAGTACAGCGGAGCACAGCTTAGAGTTTCCAAAGTGCGGCAGCTGCCATGTCCTGCGATGTGTGAGCCCCACGTGGGAAAGAACAACCGCGTCCCTCTGGGGGAGTGCGCATCACTCTCACCATTAAACCCACAGCTACACACGTGGATGAAGATGAGTTAACAAAGGACAGAGGCAGCTGACCAGAAGCCATCATGGGATTCCTGCCCATCCAACATAAAATTCGCTCACATCATTTGCCTCTTATGTGCTTGTCCATCTGGCTTCTTAATGTCTGTCCTCTGAGCCACATTTAAATGGCTGGAAAATAAAGCACTCTATTTTTTACAAACGCAATGGCACGGTAGAGGATGAAAATAAAAAAAAAACATAAATCAAACAAATCCACCTTTTTCCCATCGAATGTCATTATGACTTCACATTGCTTTTTGCTATTGCTATTTAATCGCTTTGTTGATGCCTTTTACCAAATTTGCACTGGGGCCACCACACACCGCAGACTCGGATTTCTCGTCCCCTCAAACACATAAAACAGCAAACACCTAAAGGCCGTACGGTCATTTCTCAACAAATAAAATGTAGTCTTAATAGCAGCCGTTTCCTCGATCATTTCGAAACGGCGTTGGTGAACAAAGCAAAATCAAGGTGACGGTGAAGTAAAACCTCTTTTCTTAATCCCTTGCGTGCGCTGTTCGCACAAACCTGCTAGGCGGCCCACAAAACAGCCGTGCGCGCTTCTCCCTGCTTGCGTGTGCATTTGCCTCGCGCTGCATTTTGGCAAATCCCGAAAACCTTTAAACTTCTTTAAATTCCGCACGGACAATTTTGTCCTTTTCGTCATGTGCCGATTTTTTATTTGGCCGATTATAAAGGAATCAAATGCAATAATAAGTCTGTTGTGTGAAAAGAAAGGAGCGTGGCGGTCAGTGAAGTGGATTTTAAGACCAATGAGCGCTGTGCGCCCGAGCTTTGCTTTACGGTGCGGCTTCCTGCACAGTTGGCCATTTCCTTTGTTACTGTAATTCTGGGCTGGTACTGTAAGTGAAAAAAGCACCGCAGGTGGAGGGATGTGAACACAGGTCCTTCAAGTGTGAAGCAGCAGCTATAACTACTCTGCTGTCTGCTGCCACCACGGAACCACTTTGTTGCCCTGAAGTCACAACTGTGGATCAAAGCAGAGATCATTGACAGGATCTTGAGGCGTCTTCAGCAGCACCCTCAACAGTCCTGCATTGTATGCCGACTTACTGTACGTCATAGTGTCATTTCTGGTTGTTGGAACCGAATCTAAGCCCTGAACAGGGTACTTCAATAATTTAGCTCTGGATATGAGTTTGATATTATGGCGAATGCAAAAGTAGGAGAAGTAAACCTCACTGGAATTAAGGTGAACAGTCTATTAGAGCTGAAAAGGATGTGAAACTTGCAGCTTCGGTTGTAAAGCAGAACCCATACAGCAATAAAGCCAGCGTGAAGAGAAGAGGTTAAAAAACAAAATGCAACACTTCTCTTCCAGTTGCTATTAGGATAGTCATGAATAAATATCCTTTCGAACTTACATAACAAAAATAAGAATTATCCACGGTCAGCAGAAGGCCTGTGTGTCTGTAACGGCTATGAACTTTAAGAAGGATTTATCCTACGGTAAGTTCCTCTCCCGGGATGTTAACTCCAGACATTTGTGCATCCAGTCCCTTACCTACCACATCCCCTTCTTTTCAAAGCTCATAGGCTGCACTTGCTGAATGTGATGATCCAGGATGGACACCAAGATGTATGGTGGGCAGGAGAAACTAACTGGGTAAGCTGTGTTTGTGTGTGTGTGTGTGTGTATGTCTGAGGCTCAAAGCTGCCTCTCGGTCTGGCCTCTCCTGCCTCAATATCACTTCCACGACTGTTTCCACTGTTTACTCTTTCCCAGTCTGAAGATGGATGTACCTCATGGCCCTCACACTCACTCATTTCTCTGTCAGAACATATCGATCCTTTTCTTGCAGCCACGGCTATGAATAAATTACGAGACAGTGACAAACAGTCCGGTCCAGCGTTGGACGTGCCGTCGGCAAGAGAAGGGTGTGCGGCGCCATAATGCAAACACAGCAAACAAGAGACGTGTCAAATTTAGAGAAAGCGACGCTCAGTCTCGCAGCAAATTGAATTGTTGGGTGGGAAGGTCCAGTTGGCTGTCAGGAAGTTGCTGTGTGTTTCTCACAACTTTAGAAGTGGGGACTAGCAAGTTGTGTTTCTGGGTCCGGAGTCCATGAAGCCTTGGTGGGTGAGGTGGGAAGGGAGGGTCTGCAGGTTTTGAAGATGCACTGTGCAGGTTGTAATGCTTGTGTAAGTGCTTAGATTGTCCAACAGCACGAATGACCAAATGCTATCAGCGCTCGAATTATTCTGCAGCATATCATATCGATACCAGGGACATTAGGTTAACCACTGGGACATGGCTTTTAATTTAGCAAGCTTTACATAATTATATTCAAAGTAATATCTTTGCCACATGTATTTCAAACTCAAGTTATAACTGTACTTAGATTAAAGGGCCACCACTATGGAGCAGTATGTGTGGAGTTTGATTATCCTAATATGAAACTGCAGCGACTGGATTTGGTTAAATACATCTCAGATACAGCCAACTTCTCGTCAGAACCCTCCAGGGACCCAGCAAATGTTTTTTCGTGGTATGCGATATATTTTAAGGCATTTAGTGAGCCGAACCCTTAAGCAACAATACACATCCAAGAACGAACTTTTCGGTGAGTTGTGAGATGTTGAATGTGTTAACTTCCCGTCTTCCCAGCAGACAGAAGTGCTCCCTCAAACTCTAACCCTAAAGATCGGTGGTGCTCCATCCCAAAGATGTACAGCAGGTTCAAATCACAGCTTCTGCTGCAGTGAACTTGAGCCCAAGCTGATGCAATGAAAATGATCCTCCTTTATAAAAGGGTAAATACAGATGCAATGCAGTAAGCCTAACAATGTTTGTCACCTTTGTCAAAGGCACACAGTAGAAGACTGTTAATATTACATTCATCTTCAATATTCTATTTATGTCAGATATTTCCCCTAATTGTGTATCTGAAGACTAAGGTTGTCATTCTGACGGATTATTCTGGAATATGTAATGTCTGAAATATGCCCACTTTTGATTTGCTCAAACTAAATACAGATACAAGAGAAGCTGCAATTCATAACTCTACAACAAGCCTTTTATTTACTTGGCTATAAGACATTTTTAAACACAGAGGAATGTAAACTGATTAAAAACTTTAGCAGTGATTTGCTGAGATTGAATTTGGAGAGAGAGGAAAGCTGGGACTGCCATCTTCAAACATTCATTGACTTGACTGAAGAAGTAGTAATTTAATTCAGTGATGCTGACGTTTATTTTCCCTTTTGAGATACTCCAATAATTCTAACTGATAGCCTCAAAATGTGAATATTAATGAATGCATAGCGTTTGATGGCCACTGCAGGAAAACCATACTGGGGTCTAACGTGTCTGTTTAGTCATGTCCTCCCCTTGTCAGGTGCCAGCCTCTCAGGTACAAACAAATGTTCTGTTTCTGTGGATGGCAAAGATTATCATTCTGTGCCCTTCCCTTATTAGCCTCATAAATGGCAGAGCCCCGCAAGACGTTTAGTGCACTTGCTGGGGTCTCGCCCCCCACCATCTGTCCTGGCTCTCACGGCAGCATTTTAAAAAGGCACAAAGCAGTCCCTGGCAGCGCCGGTGTAGGAGTGCAGGAGGTCAATAAGTAGGGTAAACAGCAGCAAACGTGGGAAGGAACCTTCCATATTCGTCAAAGCCCAACTCAGTTGGTAGAAACAGGAAAATTCAAGAAGAAAAGCTGCTATGGGTCAAACCCTCCCAAAAGGGGACACGGCGCTCTGTTTTCTACCGGCACCTGATTTATTAGGGTTTATGACTGCAGTTCTATAACATCCTGCAAAAACCTGCTGTTGTGCCTTTGATAAAGGCAATAAATTTTAATTTTATTCATTATTATGTGTACATACAGTACCAGTACAAACTTGAGGACACTTGCAGGATATTGGTTTTTTCTTAACTGACAGCATTTTACACCCAGATCATTGCATTAAATTGTCCTTCACTCTCTGCCCTCTTAAGGTAGCTCTAGCCCAATTTTGAGGTACAATTTGGGTTGGTGTCTTGCCAAAGGGCTGCCCAGCTAAGCAGTAACCCAGATGAGGTCACGTCTCTGACGCATGCCGAGATGGCCATTCTGGTTGCATTGGCCGCGAACGTGGGGAAGATCACACGCTTCTGCGACCGCGATTCTGCCTCCTCTGTGCTGGAGAGGGCGAACCACACAGGCACGACTCACCTGCTCCCCTGACAGCATCAGAGCAGCTGAACACCTCGGACTACAAGACCGACTTCCAGTCCTCGAACGTTCAGTAAGTTCTGACAGGTATCGTACATGCGAACTTGTGCTGTGTTGCTGGGTAAAGCTACCAGAGCAAGGGGGGTCCATGTACACAGTGAAAGAGGCTAATAAAACAAGCGAACTTACTCTAAGTGCATTTATATTTATACGTTTTAAAGTTGGCTGGCTTGAGGCTACTGGCAAGATTTGTTACCCTTCTGGAGCTTTTCATGGGCCTCCCTCTGTCAGCAATGATTAAGTGGGCCTCCCTGAGGTGTATTTACATTTAATGCGAGTCAGCGCTTTCCCGACGCACCGTTGCCCTGGAAGGAGGAAATCAAATGCCATGCATCTCTGAAGAATGATATTAATCACGCTGTCCAATTTGGCCGCCCCCCCACCGACGGGACGGCGCGACTACCGGCTCTGCACTTACTGATGTCCGCAGGAGGTGTGAGAACGTACACGACCCTGGCGTGGCACTGCAGGGCGGTTGTGCTGCTTTTGAGGATCGTTTTTATCACCGATGTTCCTCCGATATCCTTATTTTTAATCGGACTTCTCCGTTCAGCATCCTCTTCTGAGCGTTTTGTATGTGGCTGCTTTGTTTGTCAGAGTTTTGCTGATGTCGTTTTAATAAAGTGCACATTTTTCTGAGGACAGATTGCCTTTCATCTGCAAAATTGCTTTATTTCTGAAACGCATCACGCCAGAAATCATGAAGAACCATTAATGTGTCATTCAGTGCAGAACACACATTTCCAGTAAGATTCTTGTTTCAATGCTTATTGAGTATCGGAAGAAAGTACAAATAATGTTTTAATCATCAAAACAATGTAAATCTAAAAACTAACATCTGACAAAGCAAAGACTGTTATAAGTCAACAAAATCTGCAGTTGGAAAAATGCAAAAAAAAAAGAAAAACTACGTGCAAGGAAAGACGAGAAAAACTCTACGTTGAGTTTTAATGCACTAAATGTTTTTGGACTAACAGTGACCACCTCACTCACCTAAAAGCTCAAATAATATTGATGGCAGCCTGTAAAGCACAAAACACAAATCTAGGTAAAAAAATAAAAAATAAAAAATAAAATAAAAGCAAAACATCAAAGCCAGGCAAGGCTGTGGAAAGGGGTAAACGCGTCCGTTTGTGGCTGAAACAGAAAGGACAGACCTTAAGGGCCATTTAGTTCCTGACAAAAACAACCCCCCCGTGAAATGACTTCTCCTCACGCTTCCCTGAACCAAACTGCTTACTAGGCACCACCGACATGCGGCTGTTATCCCCGCTACGTCCAGGAGCAGCCGTGCGGATGCTGGCGCTCGTGTGTGTCCCAGCTCTACCTCTGGATTCCTGGGTCTCGGGAGGGTCATCTAGAAGGTCATTAGTGTTATAAGAAAGAGCCGCTGTGGTCCAGTGAACCCTGGCAAGTTACACAAGATGTTTTCTTTCTAAACAGGGGGCTGAGCACCATGTTTACAAAAGAAAAACAACAGGAGCAGAGCGACGCAAGCGGCACCGACCAGCTGTCAGGCAGAGCAGCGCCACTGGAATTAATCCTGCCTCCATTCTTCAGGTCACCACCCCCTCGAGCTGATGTCTTCTTTTTCCCTCTGCTGACACACAACGCCAACAGCCTCTTGTCACAAGGAAAAACACTCTAGAAATGAGAAAAAAAAAACAGAAAACCGTTAACTACTTTTTTCACTTCTTGGTCCCAGTGGATTTCCGAAGTTTATGGTTTTTCCATGTTTCTATGAAAATGGCTCTGCTGCGCGCTGCCTTCACACATGCGTCAGCCTCACCTGCGCACAGATTTATGATTCCGGTGTCATTTCTGACAGATGCATGTAAGCTGCTCTGAAATTCGTGGCTCCCTTCCACTGGTACATCAAAAAAACACGATTTGCTCATTAATGTCAGATGCCAGTCCACTTCCTGCAGATTTTACGTCATATTTGCGCCACAGGCCCAGGGCCTTTTGGGAAGGAGTCCAGATCCCCTGACCACTCACATCACTGGCATCAGTGACGCAGAAGAAGGATTTTTTCCCCCTACCCGTTATTTTCATTTATTTACCAGATGCTTCCCTATCTTACAGTTTCAACTGCTTGTTGCAAATGAATAATCACCAAACTGAAAGGCTCCTTACTGAAGGGTGGCAACTTCCACAGGTTTCAGCTTTTCAACAAATTGAGTCTAGGAAAAGTTCTGACCTGAGAAGATATCGTTTATGTTCTCCAGCTCCTCCTGGACCTTGAGGAGCATGACACCCTGCAGGATCTCCTGCTGCTGCTTTGGTGCGATCCCCATCTTGTGAAGCTGCGGCTCACCCATCCTCAGCAGGGCCCGGCCTGTAACAGTCATTAATATCTTCAAGACGAAAAGCAAGAGAAAGGTGTTTTTGGCAGCAGAAAACGACACAAACATAGCACTAACAAACGATCCCAATTTCATGTGTTTATGCAGCTGTAGGAGGGGTCTAATGACACCACACTCAGAAACAATAGTTGCTTATATCTTAAAAACAAAAATGGCAGAAATTCTATTTTTTGCAACACAAAACAGCACAAACGTAGCACTAACAGAAAATTCTGTTTTTTTTTTTCCTTTCTCATTTGTGCTGCTTGTAGGGAGATGGCCGTGAGCCCTAGGTATGCAGACACCTCAACACTATTATTCACAAGCACCTTTTCACCTTTCCAGACACTGCTCAGCTGCAGTCTCCTGGTGTGACATCTGAAAAATTATTTATTTACTGTTAACTATTAGCAGAAATATACAGAAAATATCTAGTGGCATTACATTGCTATAGGAAAATGAGTTGAATTAGTTCTGCTCTTATTGGCTGACCTTTAGTGCCATGAGTTGGCTTTAAGCATGAACACAGATCTTGTGTTTATGCCACAGCATGCTTGATTTTACAGAAAATCGATGTGAAGAAACTGAAATTAAAAATAAACCAAAGAAGTTTTGCAGATTTGCCACTTGACTGTCAAAGGGGTCACAAGGAGCAGTTATACTCATTTAAAAGTTATGAACACGAGTCGCTTCAATGTGCACTATACACTGATTTTCTAGTTCACCCACATGGTGTCCTGAGGTGGGCTTCACTCCATTAGCAGGGAATTTCACCACATCAACTGCAGGCAATGATGCTGAAAACACCAACTATTGATGTTCACCTGATATTGAGTGACTTGCGACAGCCAGCAAGAAGGCAGCGTGTCCTGAAGGGTACTGCTGCTGGACCCATCGCTGCACTTCCTCCACTGTCCAATAGGAGACTCTCTTACACCTTTCCGTCATGGCGCTCAGTGTGGGGGTCCTACCTGTGCCAACACAGCAGTGAGACAGAGGAAGATAAGGCAACTAGCAAGGCAACGTGCAGCCTTTTTGTGTGGAGGAGCCGTTGCTAGAAGACCAAACCCTCTGACATGGGAAACCATGTGAGCCTAAAAAATGCACAGCAATTATGTGACTGCCAAGGTCTCGCTTGGTCAAAGGGAAGCTGCATGGAACAAAGCAACAACTCCAGCAAATAAATCCCATTTCTGCTACAAACAGGTGCCCATACAATGGGGCGTTTTATGATGAACAAGAGAAGCGACAAAACCTGCACGGGGTTTCCAAGACAACCGCTGAAAACACCCTTTCCACAAGGAGCACTGCAACAAAGCGGCGTTAAACAGAAAAGAAACTTTGCTACCTGATGTTCACAGTGTTGCACACAAAACCTCTTATTTACTTCTAAAAACATTTGTATGAATGCTGTAAACATTGGCAAAAGCATCTAGGTCATTCAATCTCAGCTGTGAACCCAGAGTATGGCTACGCTACAAATACGTGTGGCCAAGAGAATTCAAAAAAAGGTACATTTTAGCCCTTGTAATACAGGATCATGGCTAAGGTGCTAAACCATAAACAAATTCTCCATTCATCTTCAGAAGGTGACGTACAGCATCCTGGGAATTCCTTTTAGACTTTAGGAGCTGCAGTAGCTTTTGCTTTTAAATAAAGATCTTTTGTTGATCATGATTTTACTCCTAGCATCTAATTCCCTGATCAACAAGCTAAAGATTAATGTCAGACTTCCAGTGTCACAGACAGATGAAAGAAGGGAGCTCAGTTTGTCCAAAACAACAACAGAATGGCCTCTAAACAGTTTAAATTTAACCTGGTATCTTCTGGAAGTATGAATCCCCATCCTTACCAGGATGGACAAATCTACAGATGGTCACCGAGTTACGATGGTCTGACTTAACAATTTTTCGACTTAACGATGGTGCAATAGTGATGCGCACCATCTTATCTACGCTGTGTTTTGTGCATCCATCATGCGTACAAAAGTGGCATGAAAGCGGAAAGCCTGTCATGACTTTTAAGGTAGGCTATGATGTTTGCTAGGTGTTATGGGGTGGGTGGGTGGAAGTAATCGCGAGACAGCACAATAATAATTTCAAGTTCCGTTAAACTCTTTACTGAGCGTTTTTTCTGACAAAGAGCTTTGCTGTTAGCCAGAAGCTAGTGATAAACATTAGCGATCGGGAGCGTTATTGTTAGCCGTCCATGACTGGTTGGTTCCTACGCCAATCAATCAATCAGTCTGAAGACAGGGGTGGAGAGACCGCCTACGTTCCGTTGCTGAAGCGGCCACAGGTGCGACAGTAGGTTAGGTTATTAAATGCATTTTCGACTTAAGATGGGTTTACTGGAATGAAAACCCATCGTAAGTCAGGGACCATCTGTACTTCATATTTAGAAGAGGATTCCATGCCACGGTAACATGAAGAAGCAGAGATTAAACATGCGGGCATTCATGAGTCGAATGGAATATGATGTACAGCCCACAATGTGCTGGGTTTATCCGCTGCCAATAAAAATGCACAAATGTTCAGATTCTGTTATCTAGACAATAATTCTGCCGATGACAGATTAATAACACAGAGACATTTGGAAAGAAGACACACAGTACAATTTAATGCGGTGATATAAAAAGATAATTCTAAAATTATGTCCGATTATAAATTCTGACCGACAGCATCATTTTCTACAATGCTTCCTGAAGGCGGCATGTAAATTACACAGAAGCGTTTGTTTAACCTTTATTTAGCGTAAAAGTCCTCCTGTTTGGAGGTTTCTGAAGTGGTTCAAAGTAGGAAGCTCAACTTCTCATATAGACGGTCCTCAACTTTTGACTGGCTAGGGATCAATGGCCAGGTTTGTTGGCTTTAGACCTCTTTGTTTCATTTCTGGCCACAGTGTATCATAATATCCATGCCATTATTAAATTATTCACCACTGTATTCTTTTAAAAAAATACAATATGCTCATAACACTTCAGTGTTCTGTGCCACACGCCAGCAAGATGTGGTAAACAAGTGATGTTACTCTTTCGGTCACTGGTATGACTGGTGAAGGAGGTTGGAGGTGGTACTTTGTCAGGGTAATGGTGGTGGTTGTGGGAAAGTGTTTACTGCTTGGAAAAACCTCCAGCTATGTGAGATGCAAGAACATTGTTGCTGATTGTGCATAGGTGGGGCGCTGCCATTGTGTTGCAGCATACAATGTAATACCACCTTACAGTTATTATACCACAATGTGACACACGGGTACAGGGCAGATAGACATGTACAGTGTTCTGCTGCATTTCATTAACATTTTCATCAACAGTATAAATTGGTGCTCAACTGTGTCTCTATACGTTTTCACATGGCTGTGGTCAGATGCTACCATACAAGTACTGTATCCTGTGTACAGTACAGGATGTTCATGTGCACATGTTTGATTCATTTGCATACCAAAATTCCTGGAAATCATTCAAATATATATATATATATATATATATATATATATTACAATTTTCATCCAGTTAATCTTTTTAATTATTATTGCCATCATTAAATATTTATTACAGCTGACAGTCATAAGTGTGAGTCCACCATATTTATAGAGTATAAATAACATTGGGGATTTATGAAAGGCAGAAAGGCTTAGAACTTAATGACTGCAAATAAAATGCTTTCCTGTGTGAAAACTCCATTTTATTAAACTGCCAAATTAACCTTAGTGGAGACAAAATTGTGAGTTGTGGTTTATTATTGCAGCCTTAGGGCAGTTTTGGTCCTCATCCTCCTAACCACAAAGGTGCTGATAAATTTGGCACAGTGTTCCTCAAAATCACTGTTTCTGTGAGGAATTAGAAATCTTGCCCTTCTTAAACTTAACTACAAGCATACAAAATCAGTTCTGTCATCAGGCTCAGAGCCCAAAAACACTGTGGTTCAAAAGCTTGGGCAGCGCTGGATCCATCAGGCTTTTACCGTGTTTTACTTGCATCGGGAGAAGCTGCTTTCAGTAAATCTGAGCCTAACCAGCGGCAACCAAGGTCCTCCTGTGCTCTCATCAGCTCCATTTTATTGGGCAAATCTGTGTCTCAAGGCCAACTTCACTTGCACCCACCCCCACACACAGTGTCATTTTCCACTTAAAGAAGGTGCTTAGCTTAAACTGCCATACAATATAAACAGATCAATAAAATGACTAAAACACACGATAAGCATTTTCACTAATAACATTATCATCACCATCATTACTAATTTCTTCTTCATCTTTTGGCTGCTCCCGTTAGGGGTCGCCAGAGCGGATCAACTGTTTCCATTTCTTCCTGTCCTCTGCAACTTTCTCTGTCACACCCACCACCTGCATGTCCTCCTTCACCATATCCATAAATCTCCTCTTAGGCCTTCCTCTTGCCTGGCAGCTCCATCCCTAGCATCCTTCTCCCAATATATCCGGCATCTCTCCTCTGTACATGTCCAAACCAACGCAATCTCGCCTCTCTGACTTTGTCTCTAAACCGTCTAACCTGTGCTGACCCTCTAATATACTCATTCCTAATCCTGTCCCAATGCAAGTCTTAACATCATCACTACTAATAAATTATCAATATTTCTGTTCTGACAAAGAAAGTGACCCACGAGAACCCTCTGGACAATAAATCACATTCTGTCCACAGAAATACTGCAGACTAAAAAAAAAAAAAAAAAAAAAAATCACGTAATACAAACTTCGGCATTTTCTTCTCATGCGAACTTGAAAAGAAGCGTTTTAATAAAACGAACATTTCTACATTTCAATAAAAGGGACAGATTTATCAATCGAATTCTTACATTCTGACGCCAACGGAGAGAGCCTTGAGCAGGAATTAAACGGGAATGTCAAGAGATGAAGAAATAAACGGATTGTTTGCGGCGAGACAAACGCCACCACCGTCTGGCGCTTCACGTCGGCGTGCGTGCCTGTCAGCAAGTTGCTCCAAGGTGTGTTTGAAACGCACTGAGCTGACACTCACACACTTGGCGATCCAAGAAAAAGACAAAGTAAAAATAATGTTGCGCAATAAATTAAAGACTTTAAAACACAGTATTTTAAGAAAAAACCTTCGGTGCAGGGAACGAAGGCGGGGTGAAAACATCCAAATCGCTTTTTATTTTTAGTTCATGTAGAGTTTATGGCCAGTAAACGTGCATTTTTACGCGGTAATTCGGAGTAACGCGGCGGCAGAAAGACGTCTTACCTGCGCGGCTCCTCGTCCCGCGCCGGAAACCGGAAGTACCGCACCTGGAGGTCTCCTGCGGAACTGCGCCTGGCGGCCATTTGAGGTACTGCAGCTGGAGTGCTACAGACTGGGCGCCACACCTGGATGTCACCCGGACAGGTACTGCAACGATCCAGGGTCACTAGGTGGCGTAGTGATTAGAGTTTACCTTGAATTGATACAGCAAAAAAAAAAAAAAAAAAAAAAATGCTGTGCTGTGCAAAATCAGCGGACAAACCCCAACCCTGTAACTGAGCTCGGAAAAGAACTCCAGTTAAACGGATAAACGAGCAGGAAGAAGAGCTATCGGGCCATCAGACAGGTGAACTGATACGTGCGCTGATGCAAAGTGTCCGTTAGTTTTGTTGTAAAACAAACAATAAAATCCAAGTGAAATTACGTGCCAAAGTTCTGGACATTAAGTGAACGTTTGATTTTTTTTTTTTTTTTTTTTTTTAAGTTTCAAAGTAGAAACGGGTCAACGTAGTACAGCAGTAAGGTTGTTGGTTTGAGTCCCACTCCTAGGGTAACTACTACGAATTGCTGTAGTAAAAACAGGTACACAACTGGGGAATGTTTTGTAAGCCAGCTTGGCGGCCAGTTAGTGCAGTAAAACCAGGTTTTATTTTGTTGTGTTTGCGTGTTGAAACGCGACGGACACATTGTGGCCACCAGAGGGCGCGTTTGCAACTTAGAAGACGAAGCCATGAGGGCTGCTGTGTGCTTTAGCGGACTGCGCTCAAGCCCAGAAACTGGATACCACACAGCGCAGAGTATACTGGTGTAACTGGAGTCGCTTCAGCACCGCGGAGGGTCTTGACACCACATCCCTGCGGCTGCAGGACACAGTCAGAGGGGATCTGGAGCCCAGAGAGCTGCAGCGCTCAGCAGTGTCTCCTTTCATGCAACCTTGGTGGTTGAAATGAAAATCTGCAAACTGTCCAGCTGAAACATCTCACCCTGTGATATCTCATTTATCCACCAAGGGGGAAGCAACCTTGACTGCAGCCACGCTGAGGATCAGACAACATGAAGTGCTGATCTTCTCAGGAGGAACTTAGTCTCTGCTTACAGCGACTGCCAAGGTGAGTGCCGCTTTTGCAGAGGAAAGTTTATTAAAAGTTGCGGAAGAGTTTGCTGTTTACGAATTTCAAAGCGCCGACAGCTGGGAGAGCCAGCAGGTTAGGGGACACTGCGACTGCGCTCCGTCTTCCTCCTCCCTCCTCACCTCTCTGCAGCTTCTTTGCTCTCCATCCTCATTTTTCTCATCCTCATCATTCCTATCCTCATGTATTCCCACCATTCTCCATTTCCTTCATCCTTATCGTTTGCCCCATTCTCATACCTTGCCATCGCAATCTGTGTGTGTGTGTGTGTGTGTGTGTGTGTGTGTGTGTGTGTGCGTGTGCGCGTGCACGCACGCACGCACTGTGTACTGATGCCTTGGGCTCAAGTTCGCTGAAGTTCACTCCTTCCTGGTGCAACAGGGACTCTGACAGTGGTTGACTGTGAGTCTCCTCCAGACCTTCTACTGTAACCTTGTGAGAAGCAAGTCATGAAGGGCCTCTCTGTCCATTTAATGGGAATAAAACATCTTCAGCACTGTGACACACACCAGTCAGGGATTCTTCTCGTTCTGGAACTGAAAAGCCCCCTGTGTGCGTGTGATGGCATCACTTGATGTGCGTGCGTGCGTGCGTGCGTGCGTGCGTGCGTTGTGAGATGCCGTCTGGGGATTCACGCCAGACTCACCGACTCCCATGCCCAGCAAAAGTGGCCAGAATGGTCGTCTTCAATTTAAAAAGCAATTTGCAAGGAGGCCCCCCACAATTCGGGGTGTTTGTGAAAGGAGGCCGAGTGGCTCTCTGCTGGAGGTGTCTCTCGCACCCGGGTGAGGGCTGCCGACGATATGTGGTAGTCCCAGGTCTCCTAGCAGCCTGGCGTGTTAATGGCTGTGTTTCTTGGACCGACCCGCTTGGCAATGAAAGGCCCAGATTGAGTGCTCTTTAATGACTTTGCTCTTCAACAACAGCATCTGACTCTGTGTCCTCTGCTGAAGTTCTGGGTGGTGCTTGGACAAAATCCCACAGAGAGCTGAAGGTGATAGAACATCTCCATTGTTTGAGAACTTCAGCTTGTGAAAAACTGCTATGTGCTGGTATGTTTTTGTGACACACACAGCAGCACCATGCCCTGCTCTATGAACCATCTGAGCAGCAGGTGGCGTACTGCTCATGGGTGTTGACTTGCAGTCTGAAGGTTCCCGTTCAGATCCAAACTTCTGCTGTAGTTCCTTAGATTGAGGTGTGTTTCTGCTCTAACAGCAGAAAACTGCCCAGCGCTCATAACAATAACACCCTGCAAGTTGGCTCCCCATGTTTAATTGTGAGCCCTCTTTATCCCAGAAATATCCACTGTGACCATCAGAAGTTTCTCCTTGTGTCTTCCGTTCATTAAAAATTAAATTTTAATAATTTGCCGATATCCACAACAAAATGCAAACAGTGGCGGAACCAGAACTTGGAGCAGCAGTTAGGGTTTGAACCCAGAGCCTTTGACTTCAAGCTGATGGCTGTGATCACTAAACACCCCCCCCCCACTGCCCCAGGTGTTGTTTGAAGTTTCCGTCATTGTCCTGGCAGAGTCCAACCATCTCTTACTTGTCAGCATCCTCCATCCCCACCAACCCGCACCACCCCGACCCCAAGTGTTTCCTGTGTGATGGCTCTGGCAGGTTCACGGCACCAGAGGGCAGCACAGCGAAATCTGGACGCCCACAACACACCTCTTGCGCTTTGTTATTGCCAAGTGCATCTTCACTGTTTCTTCCTTTTGCTTCCTTCTTTTTTCGGACATTTGTGTTTGGTCAGGACTGGAAAGTGACCCTCCTGTGCTGCTGTTGGAATAACTTAGACAAATAAACGCTCCACTTTAAAAAGAGAAATAACTGACTTCATTGGGTCGTAAAAACACCACCGATTTGAAGTTTCCCCGCCACTGCCGTTTACGCAGTCTCCACTGCTGACTCTCCTTGCTGTGCCACCTGCAAGAAGGAAAGGCCTTCAGATGCTGCCATCTGGACTGTGAGGCTTTTCCAAGTGACAGTTGGCCTCAGTCCCCTGAAAGCCTTGGTCCCCAAGTGAACACCTTCCTTCCTGTGGGTGGAAATCGTGTACCTACTGCCCTGCTGCACTGTTTCTGTACGCTGCGTTATTTTATTTACAGCCGGTGTTTTGGTTGCTCACTCCTTTTTCTGTGCTAAATATTTATACGCTTCATTCAAGTGCAGAGCTCCAGGCTTTGAAGAAGCCTGACCCCTCTCTAGTACTGGGGCTTGAGGTTCTCCCTCGAGGTGTCTCTTCAAGGTGTTTCCCAGCCACAGCAGATATGCTTCTCTACAGCAGACAACAAGAAGTTTGAGCATCATTTCAATGTGCTGTAGCTGCACTTGTAGGAGTATAAAATTGATGAATCCCAAAAGTAGACTTTTCCCCTGCAGGCTGCATGTGATGATGTTTGTTGGCCAGATTTTTTCCACAGATGGTGAAGTAGTTAAGGAGCAGGATTTTTTGACAGAAGCAGGTTGAAATGCGTGGCTGCTGAAAAAGCCACGGTATCTGTTGCACCTGTGAACCTGCGCTCTGTTCAAGGTGGTGAGAGATTCTCTTTCTGCTCCGCAGCCCACCATGGAGAATAAAGCCATGTACCTGAACTCGTACGAGGAGCGAGATAGCGGGTCCTGTTATGAAGAGGGGTACGAGGGCATCAACGAGTGGAACCTCTCCAAGCTCAACCTGTGTGAAGAAGGTACAGACCGATTGTTTGTTTTGTTCCTGTGGGGCAGCGAGCAGAGGAAGCAGGACGAGGGCCTCTGGGAGTCTGTCTGTCTGAAGTTCTGGGGTTGCTGTTACCATCAGGCAATCCTGTTCTTGCCTCCCTCAGCTTGTCAGCCTTGCACAGTTCAGGCTTGAGCATCTTTGGCCCTGCACCGCAAATGCAGTAAAACCCCCATTAACCCTTCAGATGGGTTCAGATGGGTTCAGGAGAAGCGGAGTTCCTGATAAAGCAGCATCAGCAGAGGTTGTTCATACGGCTGAGTTGTACAAATGGAGGTTCAAAAGTTGGCATCCGCAAAACAATACAAAATAAATGAGTTATATGTTTAATAATAGTGAATATACAAAAAAAGCACTACTGTGTGCAGATTTTATTCACTATGCTGGCCTTTTCCACAAGCAACCACAAGGCCACTGCAGTTTTGCCTCCAGAGATGCTTTCGCTGCTCTTTACACCGTCGGTGGTGCGGCCTGCATTCCCGTCGTCAGCATTCGAACGAGGCGAGTTGGTGGAACCCCAAGGCTTTCGGCCGCATCCTGTCTGTTTCACTGAACTTGACAAACAGGGCCAAATGGTTTTTAACTTTCACCATAAATGGTCAGAAGAAGGTGGATGTGTTTGTACAGGTTGCTGTAGTTATGCAGCTGGATATTTAGCCTGATGAGAACCAGCATCCCCTTAGTTACCAAACCACATGAAGCCCGGCTTTAAGAATTGCAGAATTACCTGATGTCACCTGACAGAAACAGTTTAGTAACAGCATGAATGCATCTCATCTGGGTTCAGCTTCTTGCTGTTTTCATCTTTCTTGCAGTGGAATAGTGAACTTCTGTGGCCACACTTTCACAATGGGTTTCCCCAATGGAGAAGCGCAGGTGTAATGACGTGATTTAATACTTTGTGGCTTGCACCCCATAAGCTGTTTTCATTTTCGCTTTATTGTGGCTTTCCCATCGGGGGGGTGGTGGTTGCCTCAGAGATGGACACAGACCTTCGGGCCATGCAGCTATGTGTGTGAGACAGTTCTTTGCTCGGGTGTTTTCAGCTGAGAAAGTAAACAAACCGACTGGTTTGTCTGGGGGGGGCACATTTGGAGCAGGTGCACTTCCCACAGGAGCATGACTGCACAGCACAGTACCGTGTGAACTGGCCTCCAGCAAACTGTGATTTTCTCACAGCAGAACAACCTGGCCTCACTTAAGAAGCTCAGCGTGATTCTTCTACGGGGCTTCAGCTCTGAGGAAACCCGCACAGCCCTGGCAGAAGCCGTAGTCTAGAGATACCCAAAAACTGCGTGTTGAAACTCCAAGGGGTCTCATGGCAAAAACCTGCCCACTCATTGTGGGAAACCTAGGGATCAAACCCCATCCTGTTCCTTCATTCTTTCAAGCGGGTCTGCGCATTTTTCGCTCTTTAGTTCTGACCTGCAGGACATTCAGCTGACCTGGCCTGTGTAACATAGGATGCTTCAGTTGCAGTAAAGATCCACTATTTTTCCCCAGCTTCTAACTGATATGCAGCATTATTCTCAGTAAACACAACCAGGACCGTAAGTCCTCTTCTTAACTTGTTTTGACCATAAATCCGAAATCGCAGCCAATGAAAGCTCAGTGATGCAGACGTTTCGCTTTGTTCATTAAATTGGTGCTATAACATCTGGTAGAGCTGTAATAAATTTTAAGCAGTTTTCGTGTAAAAACTCTTTTAAGTTTGAATGAAAACAGAAGTATATCTTCTGCACAAATTCCTGTTCATCGGTAAGGGATTCATCCCGCGAACTCAAGTAACGTTAGCCATCGGGTTATTGATCTCCAGCACGAACCTCCTTCTGTGTGGCTGCTGCTTACCCTCATCCATCAGCTCCTTGGGGAACACAGGTCTCATTCACACTGCTGCAAAGTGAAATTTTCAGCAACAGAAAAAACTGGAGAAAAACCGGCGCCTGGAAAACGTGTGCGTGGCGCCACTTAATTCCACTCAGCGTGCTGCTCGCCAGTGACCATCGACCACAGTGTGGACTGGGGTTAAGTCCCACATCTAATGAGGTTCCACGGGGATCACATTCAAGCAGTACAGCTGGGTATATATTTAACACCTGAGAATATTTATAAAGCGTTTCTTCATTATTCACACTATATTTCATTAAAACAGCTGCATTCTCCTTCAGTTTTAGGAAAAAAAGATGCATTTTCTCTACATGGATTTAATTTTCTGGAAGAGCCTTGCTGTTTGAGTTAAAGCTCACAGTATTTTATACTTATTCTCCCTTTGGGGGGTGTCGTCATGGATACGTGTCCCATTTCCTGTGACATGACATCATCTGTCCCAGGAGAGTTGAGGCTACATTGTGGAAGGGTTGAGAGCCTTTATGGAAAAGCAGCCGCAGTTCTCTCCTCTGGAGTTCTCTCCAGTCGGGAGCTAAACGTTCGGCAGACTCCTGTGGGTGGGAAGGGGAAGTCTGCTTAACTGGGATTTGGAATTAAACAGAAGAGAATTTGCAGAGTTTAGCACTGCCATCACAGCAACTTGACTTGAGATTGGCAAAACTTTGTGAAGAAGTGAGGCCATTCGTGGCTTGGATGAGGGACCAAAGAGCTGCCGATGGGGCACAAATCTTCTCCTTGAGAACAGGCTTCATCAGCACGCCTCCCTTAAAGAAGAGTTAAGCTGGTTAGAGGGTGACAAAGAGACATTCATAGCAGAATTACTAAACACCTTTGTGCTTTCTTAAATGCAAGCGATTTCCCATTTGTGCTCAGGCTGGCTTCTTCTGAGCTGTGCTGCATATGGAATGATGGTGTGCGTGGGTGTCATTTGACCCTCAGGATGTTTTCAGAAGGCAGGTGTAGTGGAGAAGGACTGACTCACAGGCACAAAATGTGCAACCAGTCTCCCACTCGGGCGTCTCCAATTCCAGCATGAGGCAAAATAAGTTTCAGTGCATAGCTGGCCTTAGTGGTCAGAGGTTCTCTTAGCTTGGACGTTTGGGTTGCCCTTTGCGTTGTTGCTTTTCAACAGATTTAATGTCTTTAGGAAAAACTAAAATACAGCACAGCGATCTGGCTTTTCTCGCAGGGTTCTTGCAACTGCAAGTTGGAATCAAAGCGCCAAAGCAAATGTTAACCAATTATACAGACTTATTTTTCCTTATAAATGATGTTTTATGATTCTCCTGGCTCTTCAGTTTTGGGCCAAGAACCTACATTTTTACACCAGAGGAGAAGGCTGTGCTCTGTTTTTGTTTGCTGTCTGCAGACCTTTGCTTCCCTTGACCTTGTGCATTTCATTTCTTGACCTTAATAAGGCCAAAACTTGTTCACCGCCTTTTATTACGCTGTCCACATTTTCTAGCAAACTGCTGCCTTCGAACCTGTGTTTAATTCCTTAAAATTGCCTTAGCTGTGACCTCCTTGCGATGTGTTCTTGCAGCAAGTTCAGCCAAGAGGAGGAGGAAGCCTGAAAACTGCTGCGGCCACCTGGATTCGCTGCTGGCCATCAAATATGCCATCGTTTCCTTGTACATCCTGGTTCTGCTCAGCATCTTTGGCCTCTGCTTTGCAGGTATGGTGCCCCCTCCCCGCTCACATCAATATGCACCTTGGTTGTGCTGCACTCTATCATCTTTCTTATTCTCCCTCCCTCCTTCCATACCTTTTCTACGTATACTGGCAAAACAAATGGACTTCTCCTCCTTAACTGTGCAGGCAACAGTTAAAGTAAAACCTAAAACACCCTGAGGTGCATTTAGTCTTATTGGTCCCGAGGAAGAGGTCATAAATTGCCGGTCCATCTGGCTTTGCTTGACTGAGCAGAATCTCAGCTCAGCTCTGCAAGTGATGTCTTGTGTCCCTTCAGATGAAGGATTGATGGGAAACCCTGACCGTGTCAGGTTAACACAGAGCACCTCGGGCAGCGTAGTGAAGCCCCGACTGCAGCGCTGCTCCACCACTGAGTGATTTGAGCAGAAGATGAAGCCTTCAGCAAACAGCCTGGAGAATGCAGGCATGGTGTTGGGAGAGCATCCCAGTGCTGCATTTATAGGTGCTGGTGTCTCAGCCACGACCATAAGACCTCTGTCAATGAACAAACATCTTTACAACAAGGCTCTTTCCTTACTTGGCTTCTTCGTTTTTTATTTGCCTCTCAAATGAACAATTCTATGCAATAGGCTCCACCCCTAGCAGTTTCATTTTGCATTTAAATGAACAAACATCCATCTTTTATTTAAAGTACCGTGGCAAATGCAGGTAAATAAAATCAGCAGATCTCATCCCAGATAAAATTCTGATGAAAAACGATTCTGCTGCTACCATTCATTTCCACATTTTTCCTCCTCTCGTGCCATTGGCTTCCAATGAATCCAAGGAAAGTCAAGCATTTGCCCCCCCTCCATAGAGCAACACAGTTCTGTATACATTGACAGCTCCAATATACAAACTCTGTCCCGTAACACAGCCACACCTCCCACAATATTTGCTTTACTTTTACGCACGGTTGCACACAGTACGGCCTGAGCAGCGGTACCCTCGAGTGAGGGGTGCAGTAAAATGTACTGCATTCCCCCCTGGTGTGGAGTTGGCTCAGTTTACTGGACCTCCCGTAGTGACAAGCATCCTTTTCCCTTTTTTAAACCCAGTTCCTTTTTAACCGGGGACACAATGGCATGCTGGGAAACTGTCTCTGCATGCATGGCTCCTTCAGGCTGGTGGGGTGTAATGAGATCCCCTCAGCGGGCCATTATAGTGGACCTGGTGGAATTGTTAATCACCTGAGAGCTGCCATGAAGCTCCTGGCCACAATGCGATGGGAAATAAACTAACCCCCCCCCCCAGTCCCATGACCCTGTGTGAAATTGCAGGACTCCTGCATGGACAGTGGTGGTAGCAAGCATGCAAGTTCCCATCTTTGGTGAATGGTGAAAACCCATTTGTCATCCGCGGGGACTTTCACGTGAAGCCACGTTGTATTTTTTTCTCCACGTTCCTACGCGGTCGTGTCGTGCATAAATGGCAGAGCGTCCCCCTCAATTTGGCTGCAAATTTTTGCTCAAGTCCACAGTCTGCACTAATGTGTGAAGCACTGCACCTTAAGTCCACCTGCACTTACGCCTGCCAGCGCACCCAACCATTTCCCAACCTTAAATAAGGAGACATTTGAATAGTTAACAGTTCCATGGTCTCATTCCGAAATTTCTATCTTGAAGCTCCTGTTTCTGTGTTGATGGCTGCTCTGCTGCGCTTCGCTTGACTCCAAATGGTCTCAGAACATCGATGACTCGTAATTTCCAGTGAGAACAGAAGCGTTTTTGTGCAGCGAAGCTGATTTGAAATGGCTTGGAGCGGGAACCTAGTGTAAAACCACACGTTATGGTGCAGATGTTACCTTGTGTGTCACCCTCCATAACTGAGTAAAGTAGAGGCCTGAACTTTAAAAAGCCAAATGAAAAAATGATGATCTGTTAATGGTTTGGTCTCGTTGCTGCTAGCATCTTGGGAAGAGAAATGTCGGGCAGTTTTTCCAGAATTTAATCGGAGTTCTTGCACTACCAAGAGTTTTGTAAACACTTAAAATCTTGACACTTGTGCTTTACAGACATCCCAGGAAGGCAAGACAAGCAGATGAACTCCAGAAGTAACATCCAGTTTGTTTGGCCAAGTTTGTTAGTTTATGTGGTTAACAAACACTGATAAACCAGTTAGTTGCCAGAATAGTTGGACAAAAACCATAAACATTATTTCTTCCAGCGACCTACGTATTTTATATCTCTGCGCTTGCACTGCTCCAAGTCCTGTAAAAGTGTCTCTTTAAATTAAATGGATATTTATATGTTTATATAAAAACATAAACTTTTAGAGATTTATGGCTGGCAGGCTTGAGTTGGTTGTTTAATCCCCTCTACTGAATTAAACACACTTTCAGCTATTTATGTGCACACAGGTAAGCAACACAGATGTTCTTTGGAGCTTTGAATCATTTTTATCAGCAGTCCAGGCGAACCCAGGAGGTTTGTTCGTGCGTCCACACCGACGGTTTTTTGGTGTTTGGCCACTAAGTGATGATGGGATGTCACCGGTGACCAAGGAGGTTTTTCTGCTCAATGTCTATCAAGGCGCCACAGGGCCACTTTCTGGTTTTTCTTTGTCCCCAGAGAGCTGCTTCCACTTAAGTGCATAAAGTTTTCTGCTGTTCTGTCTTCCTCCTCGATGGAGTGGCATTCAGGTCCTGGGGACCCTTTTGTTTATGGCGGACGTTTGTACGGAGCAGTTTGGCTGCTTTTACACAAACTCGCTTCCATTTTTCTCGTCAAACATGGCTTCAGACAAATTACGCTTTTTATTCAAATACAAGAAATATGAACAGAATTTGTGGCAGCTGTCAAACTTTCAGCAACAAAATGGCAGACTGCCTGGGGCGAGGTGTCTGCAAATGCTTACATGGGAAAACAAATTATGTTGGTGTGAATTTTCATTGCCACGTGAGGTTTTGTACATGGACTTTATGAATAATAACCCTGTGACCGTGCCCAGTTTCACGGATTCTGGAATCCATTATGAGTCTCTGGGGTTGGGTCACATTTCAAAGCATCAGCATTCTGTGAAGAAAACCACCACACGTGTTTTTTTTCCTCATAGACAGATTTTATTGTTGCTGCCAGCATCTCTAGGTCAACTCAAGGGTTTTCTTATGCAGATCTCCATGGTACAGGATGCACGTGACCTGGGTGAAGACCCAGCACCTCAAAAACAGTTTGGAGAGGAATAATGTGGCCCACATGAGGTGACTGGCATGCATACACTAATGCTAACCTGCACCTTGAACTGTTATTATGGATGTATTGTATATTTCATGCAGTTATGAGCAAACACATCCACAAAAAAAAAGTCAAAATCCATCAGTAATTGTAGGCATTTTACTTGCAGAAAACTCTGAAGCAGTTTGACTTTCATTTGAAAATTTAGCAGGTTAACAGCAGACTTTTTGCCTTCCTTCTCAAGACACATTTTTTATGGCAGTATTTAGTTTACGAATAACAGTCATGTGGACTTGTATATTTAGCCCAAAATCTTTAGATTAGCAGTATGTTGTGTTCAAGCCCCAGTTTAACAGATGCTGCACTGCTCTGGTTCAGTTTAAGATTTGGGACGAGTGGAGCCAGGGGTGTCCGGACTGTCAGGTGTGTGAGGACCCCCGCTGGTCAGGTGGGGTCTTGCTCTCAGGGGTTGTGGCAATCACCCAGTAAGTCTTCCTTCCCAGAGTGACCCAGAAGGTGCCCAGTTCATTCATACTTAGTGCTAGCATTTTTCAGTTCATTCTGATCAGTGAAAAAAAAAAACAACATTTTATGGTCCTATTGAAGGTCAGGGCACTGTATGGAGATATGCATTTTCAAGGATATAAACCATTTTTTGTTGACAGATATCTGAAAAACTTTTCAGTTTTAGTTGATTGTGCTTTCCTGCCTAGCCGATGCAGCAGTAAGGTGCTCCTGTAGGGATGTGGAAACACCTCAGTTCAGCTCACCTCCACAGTGTTTATGGCATGTATATGGGGTGAAGCTGTCAGCAGTCAGCACTCAACAAGTTTAGGTGTTTGTATACATCTGGTCCCAGTTGTGCTTGTGAGCTGTGTTTGTAGCACATTTTCAGCTTTGACTCATGAAATCTCTGCCCTTCATACAGGATGTTTGTCGGTCTTTCCCATAGTGATTTGGTGTTAATCATATAGCTTTTTTTTGTCAAAGGCCGCTTGGTCATGTGCTCACCAGTGGAGATGAATATTTCCTTATTTCATTTTCGCAGAACTCATCATACATGATGATGAGCAGCGAGGGCCTCAGCCGTGACCTTAGCAGTCCCTCAGTCCCACACATGTTGCTCATAAGGTTAATGTAATGCTGAACACTTACAGCCCAAAGCACTGAAATGATGCACCGCTGCATTTCTACGATTTGTTGAAACAGAAATGGGATCTCGCCGCATGCTGTGATTTATTGTCCGGCTGCACGAGTGCAGTGAAATATATGCAGGTCAGATATGTTTTTAGGAGTTTATTGTTTTAATATCCATCCTGTGTCCAAGTCTGTAGATAGGAGCAGAAAATTTACATGGATCATCTAAAAAAATGGAAAATTCCTGTAAGCCATATGTAAGTATTTTTATATTTTTTGGAGATCTTTGGCAAAACACCACAAAGCCAATGTCCTGCGTAACACTGAAAATGTTTTGGTGTAACTGTTTTTTTAAATTTATTTTATTTTGTTTTTTAAATATCCTTTTGGGAAGAGCTACATTTCTCTTATCACACATTTCATGGACAACAAGCTTTTCTCAGTCACTTATGGGCAACCTTATGTCTAATGCACTGGAGGTGGTCTGGAACACATCCCTCAATCCCAGCACATAAGACACGATGACAAAATCCACCCCGACAGGGAGGCCCGTCCATCCCGCTGCGATCTCATGCACTCTCAGTCATACATCCAGCACCCACTTACCCTTCACCCCAGCCTAGGAGGGGTCGAGTTGAAACCGATCCAGACAAGGACACTGCTGCAATATTCACAAACAAAGTCATCACATTTGCCAAAAGCAGACATTTTAAGATCCCCAAGGTGACTCTGCTGGACAAGTTTACTTCCTGAACAACTGCCAAGTACATCCAATAAACCAGCTGGCTCCTTATCCTGTTGCATCCCATAATAAGCCCTTGGGTAAAATTACGAGCAATGCCTAAATGTATTTTGCTGTAGAAGCAAAAATAAGATGTGAATGGAAGATCTTTTACAACTTTAGATGTTCTCTCTCCACTGGCATCAGGTGACAGCAAAATACAGCATTAAGAAATGATAAATAGCATCAGGGAGCGACTTCAAGCCAGGTCTTGAGGTTACTGCTCTGCCATGTTTGCAAAGTGTTCCAAATAATTACATTTAAGGGTGATTTCTAGGAATATTTCATTGACTTAAAAGCTTGGCAGATAATGAAAGAATGCATTTAAATGTGGCCCTAAAGATCTTCTTAAACATGGCCCAGGATGGAAATCCTCAAGGGTTGTTGTCCTTGTGCATTACTGTGTTTATTGTGCTTTGTCATGTTTCTGTCATATCAAATCTTTTTTTAAGATGAATGTAAAAGAATAGATGGTTTAATGCCAAAAAATGGTTAAAAGCCCTAAATGGCCAAAGTAATAAATGTAGATTGGTTCCTGGTCTGGCTTCTGTATTGTATAAAATGTGGTTTCAGTTTACTTAGGTTTACATTCATTTGACAGACACTTCCCTCCAAAGTGAAGAGTAAAAAATCTGCATCAGGCAGAGAAGTGTAGACGTAGACATGCAGTTCTTAAGGTTCAGCAAGTATGTCTGTAAAATCAACTGCATTTGCCAGCATGCATTGCATGAGTGGCTACATGCAGAACTTTTTAAAATCCAGACCTACAGTGAAAAAAACTGTCCAGGTGATCACTTTGGGCAAAAGTAAACATAATCGGTTGTAGGCCGCACGTTCCATTGTTTCTTAGTTTTTGAGAGAAAAGGCAGCAGACGTGCTGGTCTGTAATTCGGAACTGAGTTTGGGTCCAGAGAGTTCTTTAATAGAAGTGAGCTGTGGGCTGGTTTGAAGGAAGATGGAAAGCAACCAGAAGAGTTTAAGGACTTTGTGAAAGAACAGGAAAAAGATTTGTTGCAGGGACCTGGCTTACAACAGAGGTGAAGGGATGAGATCAAGGGGGGGTTGAGTTGAAGTATGAAAAGCATGACATTCCCAGCACAGTTTTCCTTTTATGAGACACCAGAGCAGTTGTAAGGAACTCATTTTCCATTCACTATGCCCTGGTTTGCACTAATGTGCTCATCTTCTCATTGTGGTTTCTGTCTGCATTTCGCAGCTGATAAGACCCTGTGGACTTGCTGGGAGGTTACTGTACAGTATGTCAGTACTATAATTGTTTGGCAGCTTTCATGGAGATGAAAGGAAGCTGGACTATGACCCAACAACCCATAATTTGTTGTGTTATGTTGTACTGCAGGCTGTCAAGCTGGATGATGATCTGTGGACCTGCACCAAAGCTGTGCTATGCACCAATTCCAGATATGCAGACATGAAGGGGTCTCAGTCAATGTATCAGGGATGTGTTGCTCAGGCACGGCTGTCAGTTTTGTTCCAGACTGCAGTCTGGAGAAGAATCATGAATGGAATGTTTGTAGTTATTTTTATAGATTTATAGTTATTTCACCCCACATTTAGATGGCATTGTAAGAAGAACGACTTCCATATCGAGAGGATAAGCAGGTCATGTTTACACCATATATTTTGTGAAAAAAGTGATATCTTAGTAACCAAAAAGTCCCAAAGTACTTACAGTACCATTTCATTTACATAGAAAGTCCAACCAATGAAGGCTGCATGCATGACGACATCCATCGGTGCATTATTTTAATAAATAATGCGTGCTGTTTCTTTAGATCATTTGTAGCATTCTGTTCTGAATTTGTGGCACTGTGTTCATCCGTCCGTATGTCCGTCCATCCATCCATCCATTCATCCATCCATTTTGAGCAGCTGCTGATCCAGAGAGCTGGAAGATGAATGTAGCGGCTAAAAATCCTCAGATTTTACTTTCAGCGGCGGATATTTCTTTAAAGCATCAACATGTTTATTTACATATACAATTTTAATTGTCCTGTATTTAGACACGTGTCTGATTTTGTAGGAATGTTATGATACAACTGCTCCGAGGGTTGCAGCTCAGGTCGGTGTGCGTAGCTAAGCAGCAAGTCTGCAGCCTTTGGTCTGGACTTTGCGTCTACACTGCAGCTGCTCTGCTCTGAGAAACCCCTCTGCTTGGTTCCTCTGGTCAAAAGGGGCCTCCTTTGAAGCTCCTTCATTAAGACTTGGATGGGGCCCCAAGGTCCTCCATAGGGGCCTGCACAGCATCTGTAGGTTCACTGAGATGTCACAGCATGTATGTAAAAGCACCCATGCACTCACGCTGTGGGTTAAACGGAAACTTAATTAACTTTTCACATCTAGTTGGTTGGCTACTTGGAGAAGAACTTATTGTTGCACCCTGATAATGAATTGCTTTTGTGCTCTTTCATTGCATTGTACCAATGCTGGCTGTTTACTGAAGGCCTTTGGTGTAGCCCGGGGGGGACTAATTGGCTCATTCTGTAATAGACGTTTACAGAGCAGCCTGCAGGAATCCCACAATTCCCCTCTGACAGCCTCATTCTTCTGAGGTCAAAACCTGTTTTCTTCCAGCTCTTTGAGCACTTTGTATTCTCCTCCCCGTCTGCAGAGATGAAGGCCCCACGAGTCAAGTGGTTAAGGGGGCGGGACAAGACGTGAAGAACAGTGATCTCTCTGAAGTGAACTCTGTACTCGGTAAATCGAGCTCCATGTAGGATAAATTAGCTATAGCAAAACAAAATGACAAACCGAGTGAGTGGAAAAGCATAAACAGAACAAAAAAACAAAGTTCTTTTGTGTGGGGGGAGCGGCTGCAAATCCGCCACTTGAACATACCAACTCATATAAGAATATTGGCTTTGTTTTTATAAGGGACTGCTGGGTCTGTCCACATTAGGGCCACAGCATAGCAGAAATGTAGTGCCACACACCGAGGCTGCAGGGCTGCCAGCTGCGGGCGAAGCCTCCATGCTGGAAAAACTGTCATTGTCACTGCCTGTGTAGTACGATACTCTCATGATGCTGGCAGAAGCAGCGATCCACATCTCCCAGTCTGCCACCCAGTGACTAGTGTACACAACCAATATTCTACAGTGTTCTGTATTGTCAGCATTTTTTTGGATACCACCCCACCCTCATATCTACATTGTGTTTTGTGCATCCATCATGTCTATGAAATGCCCATCTGTATCTCCTGCTACTGGTGAGAAGAAGAGGAAAGCAATTACTGTTGAGGAGAAACTCAAGATACAGATGGTCTGCATGAAGGCAGCAAGCCTGTAATGGCCGTAATGACTTTTAAGGTGGCTAAGCAAGGCTAGGCTATGATATTTGCTAGGTGTTATGGCGTGGGTTGGTGGAAGCAATCGTGAGACATTGTGGTAACAAGTTTAAGTTCCATTAAACTGTTTACTGAGTTGTTTCCGACAAAGAGCGTTGGTGTTAGCTGGGAGCTAGTGCTAAACATTAGCAATTGGCAGTAAAAAAACAGAACACAATTGCCACAATTGAAAATAAACAAAATAAAAGGTCTTAGCAGACAGAGGTTGCAGGAAAGTTCACAAGAAGCAGAGGAAAACTGAGCACTGACAGGAAGTCCAGGTAGGAACTAAATTCTGACTGTCTCCTAAGCCAGTCAGTCAGCCAATCAATGCTCAGCCTGAAGACAGGGGTGGAGAGACCACCTATGTTCCATTACTGAAGCGGCCACACACATTACAGCTGGTTTGGTGTATTGAATGAATTTTCAACTTACGACTTCATTACAGTTCCTGGTAGACCGTAAGAGCTGAAATGGAGTTATTAGAGAGAAGCTGACATGGGGAACCCATAGTGAGCATCAGACTGGCTGCCTCCGAAGCTCATTTCTCACACACAACAGGAATTGGTGTGGGAGTCATAAAGGCAGTTTGAAGTCATGCAGGACAGACAGGAGGCCTCCAAGATCAGCCCTGAGGTGTCCTGTAAGCAACAGACAGGTGCATAACCCCCTGCAAACCCCACATGGTGAACATCACCTGTTTTGGGGAAAAAATGTCCCTCCAGAAAAAGCCTACTTTCCTCCCAGAGTGGGGCTGCTTCCAGCCTCATGCAGAAAGAAAGTAAAACAAAATCAAACTGAGTAAGAAGTTGGCTGCCTCTCCTTGAAAGCTGCCCCTATGTCACCCTGAGTTGTTCACATTCTATTGCAGCTCTCCTCACATGAACACATATTAAGAAGACACACTTTGCTCCATTTCCCATCCCAGTTCTCTAATTCCGTAAAAGGTATTTTTGGGGTATTTAATGCGAGATTCCATTCTGAAGCACTCCTTTGCTTTCTGCACTACATTCAAATGAAAGGGTCTCGTTCATGATAAGCTAAGATCTACCTTCTGTTTTTGGGCCTTGTAAAGTCGCTCTCAGTTTTCTAAATCACAGGAGGAGTGAAATGGGTTCACAGTAAAGCAGAGTGATTTATCCGTAGGGGAACCTTCTTGACCTTCAGTGTCAGAGCTCAGTGCTGTGTGTTAGACAATATATGAAGCTTTCAAGATTATACTTGTAGAAAAAGGCACAAACATGTTCTGTTTTGCTGGATATTCTTCATTTTGTTGACATTAGGGCCAGGGTGTTTGGGTTTGATTGTATAATGAGGGGCTGTACTATAAAACACAAATGTTTATTGTTGATAACAGTGGGCTGAGGACCAGCTTGGGGGCAGCAGGAGGTTACCACAGGAATGCAGAGTTAAAGCCAAGTTACCACTGATTGTTCTCCAGCCTTCATCTCAACAGGAGATGTTTCTCCACCGTTGCACCCTACACTTTCTTTAGTTCCATATCAAGTACAAGTAATGGGTTCAGAGTCCATGTTTTCTAAGGATGGGAGATAACAGCGACTCGTGTCGCGTGTCTGCACCATTATATGTGTTTTTATCTACAGAACCTCAACTCTGGATCAATATTTATTGGGGACGCAGAGGAATTAAGCTATGAACCAAAATGCAATGAACCAAAATACAAGTCCTCCTTAGCTGTCCAAGTGCTAACAACACGGTTCCAGCCATGCGGTATTTTCGGACACAAAGGAATGGCTGGTTGATGTGAAGTTTGATATTTATGTGCATCCTGAAATGCCAACTTAACACTCCATGTCGCACAAAGGTGCAAAGATGTGTGTGAAGCAGTGGTGTGCAAAGACCTTCATTTGTGTTTATGGGGAAGATGAGACTCTGGCCTTCTGGAAAACATTTGATTCTGTTGCTCATATCATTTGTTGAGCGCATGTGTAGCTTTGCCCTGTCCTCCACAGTAATGCAAGTCTCCCTAGATGTTACTGATGTCATTTTAATTTGAATGCTGCTCTCAGTTTCCCTTGGCTAGCCTTGTCCATGCAGGAATTTGTGGCATGTGTTGCATTTAGCCATGCTGGGTGGCTTTGTGGTCACTGGGTGCAGGATGGCCTTCTCAGGGCCTATTGTCCATTTATTTCGGAAAATTGGCCTCATTGTGGACTCTGGAGAAATGGCGCTTGATCTCAGTGCAATGTGGGCGCGTGGGAGCTGTGCTTCACATCATCAAGCTGCTGCACCTCTGTGCCACCTCTGCCACCGACATGGCTGAAGCACAGAGACGTTCTGATCTCTGTTGGAATGAAGGCTATAATGTAGGAATTTTCTAAAGCCTAGCAACCTCCTTGCTGAGTTTTTAATAATGTAAAGTCTCTGCCTCCCATAAAAAAAATCTTTTTTTTTGGATTGGTGTCTGTTGACCCAAGAAATGTGATGTTGATGAAAACCTGAGAGACTTTCGCTGCTTATGGGTTTGATGAGCTCCTCGGGTGCTGGAGCAAAGCTGAAGTTTGCTTCTTCTTGGGCCTTAACGATTGCTCATTTTCCCAAACTTTATCAGCAAACGTGAAAATATTCCAGCAGCCTTGTCTGTGTCCACAGGAATGCCAAAGGGATCTAGGGTGCCGGTGGCCTGAGTTTAGCTGTAGATCCCCTCTGCGGGGGCCGCTTAAGCAGCTAGTATGATACTCATAGAGAAAAATCAAGCATGACTTGGTGAAAGGCCTGCAGCTCTCTTCCCAGATAAGAAGTGAGTGAAGGAAACAGTTGAGGAACCATGTGCAGATGATGCTGTGAGCAGTTTAATACCCTGAGTTGCTGGAGGAAAAGCTCCATGATCGTATTTGGACATAGTAGTGCTCCTCCCCTTCTTATTGTCTTTTGGTGGTTTTTGAAGCCACAGTGCTGAAACAGACTTTGCTTTTCTCACTCTGATATCTGTTCCTATAGGATTCTCAGCATTACTTGTGCACTTGGAGAATTTTTAGATTTGTGTGTAAGCCTCCCACTCTGTATTTCTGGGATAGACTCCTGATCACCGCAGCCCTGCACTGGACAAGTGGTCATTCATCATGGCTCCATGTCACATTTAAACATCCAGGTTGGTGATGGAGGCATTTTTTTTAAAAGGATGTCAACGGATCCCGAGTTCACAACATTTTGAATGCTTTCTGCAACAGTGGATATTTTATTATTAATGTTTTATATTTCTAATATTTTTCTCTTCCCTTCTTGCCCCCACCCAGTTTTGTTTAAAGGGGCCTTTATACAGGCTTATTAACTAATGTTACAGAGAGCTTATTTTGAACAGGGATTGCTTTTCAAAATGGAGAGAGAGAAAGAAAGAGCAGCCCTGCTTCATGAACAACTGAGTCTCAGCAGGCTGCCCCTTGGTTATTGCATATTAAACGTGAGGGCCATTACACGAGGGGCTTGCTGCCACCAGAACACATGCTAGTCGGGGCCCTGGCCTGGGGTGCAACCATCACAGTACCCGGTTGGCAACGGTTCTCTTGTCTACCTCAAATGCTCTGCAGGAATGTTAGGCACAGTCGATTATCGGTGAATTGATGTTGGTGATGTCGGTGTGAAGTCACCGAACTGTGCAGCAAATGTAAAAAATAGACCTCACTAGTAAATTACGTTTAATTTTATAGGTTTTTTTTAACAGTTAAAGTGCCAAAAGTTTTGGTTCTGAACAGTTTTCAAATGTTTTTGACTTTTGTTGGTTTTTTATCTCATGAAAAGGCTAAAAGTGGATGAATTTCTCATATGCCAGCCAAGGCAACTTAAAATGTTAGATAAACAAGTTTACAGTGATTTACCCATTTATACAGCAGGGTATTCAGGGCATCAGCTGAGGGTGAGCACAATACTTTGCTCAGTGGTGCTACAGCATGAGTGGGGATTCGTACCAACACCTTCATATCGAAGCGTAACAACTCCACTACCTGTAGCCTGAAAGTATGGAAAATGCGATGTTTTGAAATGTTAAGCAAAAAAAAAAAAAAAAGTGAGCAAGATGGCCTGCATTTTAATCTCAGTTCCCAAATGCTGAGGAAGTGCACACAATGGGTGGCTGTGTGCTTAGATGGTTGCTTACAGCTGATGTGCACCTGGGCCAAGAGATCATCTTACACTGTGACATCCTGCACGTCCAAGTAATCCTGTTCTGAGGACACTGAAGAGGGGGGTTGGGAGTTAAAAATGCCTGTGACTGTTAAAAAAATAATAAAAAAAGCATTTCTGGCACACGGAGAACCCATCTGCTTCTAGCCCCACAGTTTAGACAACATAGTGGTTTAGGGCCTGGACTTGTCATCATGAAGTTATGGGTTCGGGTCTCAGAAAGGATCAGGATGTTCTGTTGCTCTGCAAGGAACTGATCTACTGTGTCAGTAAAGTATCCAAATTTATTAACAACAAAATATCAAATTAAATCCACATGTGAGTCACTCCCGATGAACGTGTGCATTTAAAGGGTTTGCTTGTGTGGTCTCTGTTTGCCTTTTTATGGCTTTGTTGCCGCAGATGCAGTGCCACTCTATGCTGTGACAGTGGCCAGGTTGAACAAAGAGAAATGTGGCCGCTGGTTCCTAATCTGCTCCAACGTTCTGCCAAGCAAACTGCAGGTCAAGAACAAGCAAGACAAATGAAGGAGGTCTGCTCTGGCAGAAATCCTGCTGAGATAGAGCAGCAGAGCTGGGCTGTGCAGATAACCCACCGCAGTAACTTATGACTGAGAGATAAAGCAAGATCAGGCTCATCTTTAGCTGCTCTGTCTTTGTTCTTGAGAATCATCCTGATGGAGCTTTCCGGAAACTGGCTCATCTGTTTCCTTTTTGTGGTTTTTGGCCCTGGCTGCAGGTCCTGCTCTCCTTCTCGGCATCATTCTCTGGCCATGAAGCTGATTAATGAATACTTCATCTTATCTGCATCCTTTCTTGCAGAAAACAGACTCCACAAAGGTTCATTTTCAAAATCAAAGCTGAATTCCAACGTTATTGGCATCTTATTTGTTGCTTATTTATTTACTTTTATGTAATTCCTTTTCAGTGTGAACAGGACAGCCTCAGAGAAGTCGCTGGCTCCATGTTGAAGTGATCTCAGTAGAAATCGGTTGCATGACAAACATCTTAACCGGCATGGACAGGCACGCTGGGAAGTTTGTTTTTGTGGTCAGAGCTGACAGCCTCCTTCCATTTCCCAGAGTCCATCTCACTGTAGTGTAACATCATGCCAGTTTTGTTCTACACACAACACTTCCTAAAAGCCTGATTTTGCACAGCACCGAGTGTCCAGTTGCAAGGGTCTGCTGACCAGTTTTGAAGGTTTCTGAAAAACCTTCTTGCAAATGAAGGCACTTCTCTGAAAGAGAAGTCACTCACACACTGGAGACAACCGCCCTGTTTTCCTGCCTGAGGGCTTCTTCATGGCTCAGCCACACCACCAAAGCCACACATTTTATGTCTTTGCTGCAGTGCACTGACATCATTAGCAGTCACTTGTGATTCAGAAAATTTGCCACATGCAAATCAATCAAGACAGCGGATGTAAAGCCCCAAACATCAGAGCTGAAAACATAAAATCTAAAATAAAAATGCTATTTGAATTTTGCTGTGCAATATACTGAGCAACTGCACCCCATATTTAGATAAATGTTCAGACAGACGTAGTGCAGAGTTATGGAGATGGATGAATCTGTTTTAGGTTTAGATTTATGTTTTTATTATTTCTGTCTAAAAAATGTTTCTTGTGTTTCATTGTGATAAATAGATGTGCAGTGAGCATTTATATATTCAGTTGCTGAATTACCTGGAACAGCCGGGGTGAGGAAAGGCAGAAAAGAAAGTAGAATTTACACAATGATGAAGATTAACTGGCGACTTTAATTTGCCCCTGTGTGTGTTTAGAGCATATGCAGTAGCCGTCTTTATGTGTGTATCTCTGGGTGTGTAGCATGTTTGTATATTTCTGTGTCTCAATGTTTGTGTATGTGTGTATAGAGAATGCGTGACAAATGTGCTCGTACAGGTACATTTGTGTGTGAAAAAGTGTATAGTGTCTGTGGGGGTGTATGCTCAGGATCGTGGGTGTTATGTGAGTGCTGTGTGTGACATTACTGTACAGTATGCTGTGAGTGAAGTCAGCAGTCATGCCCTTCCAAGCTCTGTCAGTTCAGTGAACTTGACTGTGCAAAAGCTTCACTGAGGGTGAGAAGTTCCTGTGCAAACAAAGCTGTGCATAAAGAACAAACAGACAAATAAACAGACTGAGCTTAGATACAGAGATAAACTTACATACTATTTTTAAATCCTCCTTAAATGTTCTAGCATAGCTGTACAGAGCAAGCTCCATGAACGCATGATTTTCCCAGGTTAAGGTGGAAGAACTTGAGTGGCTGCACAGAACCCTGACCTCAACCACACTGAATACCTTTGGGATGAACCAGAAGTCCAACTGCAGACCAGGCCTTCTTGCCTGACCTCACTGATGCTCTAGTGACAGAATGAGCACAAATTCCTAAAATCTCCTAAAATGTGGTGGAAAGCCTTCCCAGAATAGTGGGGGCTGTTATAGCATCAAGGGGGGGGGTGGCAACGGACTCCCTATTAACACCCATGGATTTGGAATGGGATGCTCAGCAAGCACACATGGGGGTGATGCTCAGGTGTCCGTATGGTTTTGGCAGTACAGTGTACTTAGCCACAGTGGAAATGGAATGTCTTATGCTGAACCTTCAATGAATCACTGTTCATATATTTACTACATTGCTCCTTTGGGCCCTACCTGAAATGAACTGGTTTCATATCCCAGTACAATAATTCTCTTAACGGAAACAAAACTGGAGCTTCACCATGTCTTTCTCACTGTTACTCCCAATCCCTTTTCTATGCCCGCAGTGTCCCGTTCTCAGGCATCTTCAGAGAAGCAGGAGATGCTGGTGGAGAATGTGACCCAGCTGGGGAACCAATACCAGAATCTGCAACAGTCCTTGGGCCTTCTTTCCACCCAGACGGATGTTCTGGAGAACATTTGGAAGCTGGAGAACCTCCTTCAAAACCACTCACAGTCACTGCTGCAGTTGGGCTTGGCTGTGCGTGAGCTGCAGGTGGACGTACAGGACCTGCGGGCACGGTCTGAAGAGATGGCCAACTCCATGGAACACCTGGGTGATCATGTCATGGGGCTGAGCCTCTCCAACTTGGGAAACATGAGCAGTCTGCGGGCCGACTTGGCAAGGACAGCTGCCTTGCTCCACACCCAGGATATACTGCTCAAGGACATGGCTGGCCAAGTAGACCTCTTCAGAGACAGGCTGGAGGAGATCACCTGGACCATGGGCTCGGTCAACCGGACCTTTTCAAATGACATTGGCGTTCACCACTTGAAGATCCAGGAGCTGCAGATACAGGTGGTCAACGTGACACAGGACACCAACATGATGAGGGTGCTGCAAATCAATATGGAGGAGCAGCTGAAGAGCGAAATAGAAATCTTGAACACAATAACTGAAGACCTGAGACTCAAAGACTGGGAACAATCGGTTGTACTGAAGAACCTCACACTCATAGAAGGTAATAAGCCTCATTAATCGCTAGAAACCAAGTCATCACACCAAAACCAGATTAAAACATCAAACTCAATAGTGCTGCTGATGCATTAGGCTTAGAAAAAGGGTATGAAATTCTTGAGCAAAGTAGCAGGCAAACAGCGTGATGATCTGACCCAAGAAGTCCAGCAAGAAGTCCACAATGTTCTGCATTTCACCATTCCACATTTGTTTGCCATTATATGCTGCTCTTGCCAGCAAACCTACATAGTTAACAGCTGCAATTAGCTCTTCTGGCCTTGTGCCCTCTTCCCCATACACATCTTTGCTTATATTTCATGCTTACCTAACAATTTGGCAACGGCAGGCTTGTATTTTCAATTAAAATGAAACATGTGCTCCGCAGGGCCTGCTTTGCTTCGGATGGCTCGTAATGAAAGCTTCTGGGTTTCAATCGTGAGCATCTGAGCATGGAAACATTACAATCACAAAGCTGTTTATCTTGATTAGGCGGAATAACATCCAAGGAGATGTTTGTTTGCACAAGACAGGCTTGGGCACAAATCCCCAAATGCTGTCACAGCACCATGTCAGATCATTTAAAGAAGGCTATTTTTAAACTTTACTGATTGGTTTGCTGTCAATTGACAGACGATCAGCGCAGCTCGTGAGGGTTGGATCGCGGAAAACCCGAGATGCGCTCATGCCTTTGATCAGTATCAATGGCGAAAAGAATCCCCATCTGACACCGAGAGGTTTTCATGGGGTTCCAGATGAATTTCAAGATAAGAGTCTGAGTGGAAAGTCCACCTGAATGCAAAGCTCACCTGTGCCAAAGAACCAGCAGTGATTTTGTGGAACGTCACCTGCAGGAGCTGTGGGTAAACACAGTCTCAGAACTTTTTATGCACCAGGTACTGTTCAGCTGAGATGTCAAGGACTGTCAGGATTATAATTCAACGGAGGCATTTGTGAACGTGACCTGATGAATTGGTGCAGCTGGCAACTCGGGTTTTCCGCAAGATTCCTGGGTGATTGATCAATGCCGTACATTCACGTAAAGTGCATTTCATGGTGTTTCCCTGGCAAGTAAGGCGCTCGGCATGAGCCAGTGCTGCAACTTTGTACAATTTGGCTGCCATTCCCAACTGAACTTTGTAATACATCAAGTCCAGACGTCTTTGTCTAATGGAGCTAGAGTACCTCAAAGATACATACCATGAACATAACAGTGTAAGATGTGGTTTGCTTTGAAATGTCATAGTCTGAAATATGAGAGTAGCCAACAGAATTCAGCCGTGACTGGCTGGGAGGCTGAGGGAGAACTGTACAAGTCAGCTCGGGGAAAAGAACCACAATCTAGAGAGCATGGGTGAGTTATCAAAAGTAGAGCATTTGAGTTGAAAATGTGAAGCACTCACAGCTGAAGACCTGACTGATTTCTGTCCTCTTACCAAAGTCCTGTTTTTCTGGAAAACGGGCTCTTTGCAAGACCAAGCAAGTGTTGAACACTCACTCTCAGATGATGCTAAGTTTGCACATCAGAGATGGACCTCAGCTTATGTTTTCAAGAATCTTCAGTTTCCGTAAAAGTTATTTTCATTAAACTTTTGTTGCAGGAATGATGACATAACACCCTTGGTAAAACTACGACAAACACTTTGTGTTAGGAGGCCCCCAAGTGAGTAAGAACCTTCTGGATCAAAGCTGTCAAAGTGATGTTTCCCCAAGCAGCCAAGTGAATGTTCAGGGGTGTCCTTGGAAATTTTACACAACCAGTTGGGAATGAGTTTTGGGGTCTGCTAGTTTCCAGTATGTCCTGGACTGTAGTGACACCCCCGCCCCCAAACTGAGATGACAACCTTCTAGCACCAGGAAGAGCAAAAATTCTGCAGTGTACAGACCAGATTAATGAATCACTTGGTAAAAACATACCAAGGTTGTCAAGACTGGCTGGAGCACATAAAACTATCAAGGATCCATCCTCCAGTTCAAGAATTGTCTTCAGCTTGACTTTGTTGGTCACTGATGTAGTTTGTTGTGTATGGCTGATTCATACATGCTCACACACACACAATGACTTTCCTTATTGCTTTATTTAATTAAGAATGTTTACAGAACAAACAATGCACTGTTCTTATGACTTCAAGAGAACTCAGAACTTTTGTGCTCTGTTTTCATTCTTAAAGGGCCCCCAGGACCAAAGGGAGACAAAGGAGATGTTGGACGCAGAGGAGCCTCAGGGCCGCCCGGCCTTATTGGTTTGAGAGGTAAAACTACTGCTTCTACTTATGCCTTCACTAAGACAATTGATGCTGCCCTGCTGAACTCAGTAAATTGTCACTACGATGAGTACTGCAGCTATTGTAAGAAAATATAATAATTCCTAAACCGTCATCTTTAAATTCCTCAGCAACTTTCAGACAAATGTGGCAAACTTCATTGTTTCCTTCAATCCAGCAGCCTTCTTCCTTAAATCAGTTTTTTGAAACCAAATCTTTTTTCTAGATTTTTAAGGTTAATTAACCACAACAAAAGAGTGACTTTAATTCAGGAAGTGAAAAGGGTCAAAATCACAGTGTCCCATAAGCAGTACTTCAGTTCAGAGCTGGTGTTTTGCTATATATCATGAGTTGCTAGTTTATTAGGTACACCCACCTAGTAGTGTGTTGCACTGCCTTTGGCCTTCAGAACAGTATGAACACCTCCGCATGGATTGGAGAAGATACTGAAAGATTTATCATGGGGAAATAATTGCGTTGCGTAGTTGCTGTAAATTGGACCACTGTACAGTCTTGCTGCAAACAGTCCTTTCCACCACATCCAAATGATGCTTCATAGGGTTGAGATCCTGGGGCTGTGCAGGAACTGAAAACTTTCTGTCTTCTTCCTGGAACCATTCAACGATGACATCTGCCTCATGACATGGTGCATCATCTTGCTGGAAACATCCACCTGAGTGGGATAAGCTACTCATAAAGAGATTAAATTGGCCAGCAATGATGTTCAGATCTTGTGGCATTTATATGTTCTTCAGTGAGCATCAGGTACCCTAATGTCTATCAGAAAAGCATTCCCCACACCATGATGCTGCCACCGCCTGCCTGTACTGTGAGCACCAAACTAATGATCCACTTTTAACTCTCCTGTTCCCCTGGAAATGGAGAAATTCTTTGCTTATGGCATTGGCTCCCAACACAATTTTGGATATTGTATCCAATTTCAGACAAAGTCTGATAAGTGGTGTGTTGTTAGATGACATTCTGCACACCAGTGTGGAATTCAGATGTGATTTGCCTAGCTGTGGCCCATCTGTTTGCTTGCAGTTCTTGCTATTCTCTTTTGACCCCTCTGTTCCACAAACTCTTTTAGCTTTTTCGCACCATTCTTGGTAAACCCTTCTGATGATTGTGCATGAAAAGTCCAGGATGACAGCTGTTTGGAAATTCTATAACTGGCGCTGTCAGGGTTTTCAGGTCAGGACTCAGTCGCAGATTTAAGGGAGTGAGAGAGATTTATTTCAGGGGAATCCAATTCGTCAGGCAAAAAAGGGGTCAAGAAAAGCAGGGACAACAAAAAAAAAAAAAAAAAACAGAGAAGCAATCAGCAAACAATCCAAATCAGCGGGCAAAAGCAGGTCAGGATAAACAGGGTCAAAACCGATGAGACAAAAAGAGAACACTATTGCAAAACAGGCACAGGAAAACATGGTCAAAGTCTGACAAGGAACTGGCACAAACACAGTACTTAAATACTTAACACAATAAATAACAGAGACAGCCATTGGAAGAACACAAGAGGTAACAATGAGAGTAATAATGAAGGCAATAATGGTGAAGTGGGGCAAGGAGTACACGGGAATAAACGAAAGAGCATGGCCTTGTACTACACACAATGGCCAATAGGCCGGCCAAAAATCCTAGTCCAGGCCTGAGTCCTGACCTCATGCAACACTCAGCTGAATGCTAACTGATGTTAGAAATGCTGGTGGATGATGTATCTAATAAAATGGCAACTAAGCGTAACTGCCATCAGAGCTCTCAGTGAGGTACAATGTTTACATCTTTTGTAGACAGTGATGCCCAATATTCTGCAGGAATACAGAAGAGTAACTCCAGTGCTTTCACATTTGTGTTTTTGTCAGGTATGAATGGGGAAAAAGGGGTCCAGGGGCCACAAGGACTGAAAGGCTCTGCTGGTTTGGATGGTCTTCCAGGCCCCAAGGGGGATGTTGGACCTCGAGGACTGAAAGGTTAGTTCCATGTTCCTGCTACTTGTGATGTTTTTTCATTAGCTACATGGGCAGCTGCACCTCTGTGGCCTTTATTGAGATGGGGACACTACACATTAGCCTTTGCCTGGTATGTCAGCAGGGACTTGTGGACCAGATGTCAGATATGTAACCCTGTAATGCAGAAGGTTTGGCCTTGGTCAAAACATCATTAACGTCCAACAGCAGGCTTTCTCTGTCCAAGTGGAGCTGTGGTTTTCACCTCGGCCTGCTAATCCCCTCATTGGGACGCCATGTTTTTAGGTGCAGTGGCATCCTCTTCCCAAAAAAATGCTATGAAGCTGTTTAAACACTTCAGCCATGGATGTGACTCAGTGTTTTGGGATCTCCAATGTTTTCATGGGCCTCAAGTGTGTTAAATAAGCAGCTGTTGTGGAATTGTTTGACTTGGCAGCTCCCAAAACCACTCATTGGCTAATAGTTATGAAACCAGAGAAGGGTGTACAGTGTTGTTGATCTGCATCATATATGAGGAGAACCAAGTTTGATCCTAGAGATTTAAAATGCTGCAAATAGGAGGTTAGATCAATAGGAGCTGAATCAACAGAACAGTGTTGCTTTTGCATTGAAGCCGTGTAAAATTCCCTGTTTGAAACTGGCCCAGAGATAATGTGCACCACCACATAGCCAGAACTGTTCCTTTTCCTATGTTATGTGTGGAATTGCTGTATGTGGTTCCACAGGCCAGAATGAATATTTATGACATATCCTCACCACAGAGAACATCAAGGTTGAGAGATGGTGAAACGTGTTTCCTTGACCCAGTGTTTGAGAGAGAACACAGAAACATCTACAGTAGCCCAATAGTCATCATGAAGGGAGTCTTTCATGTATCTTTAATAAAATGTATTTTGTGAGTGGACCTGTCAAAAAATGGATAAATGGACAATTTTAAGCCCTTTGGACAAGGTCTGCTTGGATGTTAACCCCTGTAAGCTGGTTTCTCCTGCGAATCGTCTTGCCACCAGACTTTTGAAAGTGATCTTCCTCAACTTGCCTTGATTTACACAGCTAGCTGGCTCTGTTTTTGTCTACAAGCAAAGGCCACTTTCTTCAGGTGAGGGAGAGACCAATAGATCCAAATATATTGGCAGTCCGCCGCGGTCGGCTTTACCGGACTGTCACACGTTTGCAAGTTACTGGTGGTCAGGTTGACCTTTTGAATGCATTGAGATTCCAGGAGAATAGAGCTGATGTGACATAGGGCCAGACATCAGCTGCCCTGTGGTTCACAGGGGCCAGAGAGCCATTGTACACAGCTGACGCCTACCCAAAACTGAAGTCTGCATGAAAAGAAGAGGGGAGAACAGAGAAACATATCAGTTCAGCAGTTGAGCTGAATAATTTTTCATGTCCTGCTAAATGTAGACACTAAACCAAGGACATGATTGCTGGAACCCAGGCCTTTGGCTCACTGAACATATTGCCCACAAAGTACAACTTTTGCACAGCACGACAGTGACTCAAGTGCATTTTAAGTAAACACTGGAAGCTGAGCTTCAAAAAGGCAAAATGAAGATTGGTGTTGGGCTCCATTTCCATCTTGCATCTGCGGAGGTGAAAACGCTCCGCAGAGACCTGGGGTTTTAGTGAAAAATGTTGCATCAATGTGGCTCTGATCTCAAGTTGAAGTTTTGCCACCTGGGGACTTGGTGCCATCAAAGCGAGCGTCTTGCTTATAATAACACTACGCAACACAGACATTTCTTTAGCGTCATGTACATGGCTTGCAGGAACGAAGTGCTCAGAATGTTCACCATGAATCATCCACTGCTCCGAATGTGCCCAACTGTAAACAACTGTGGACAAACTGCAAACAAATCTAGACAAACCTCATCGCCACTTTATGTTGTATCTGCTGAGCAAAGCATCTGTAAATTTACTGATCATGGGAGAATTAAGCACACTGAGGATGGTGCTTCAGATGCCACTTACAGACTTTTTTCAGCTACTAAAAACCTATAGAAAATGCGAGAGTTAGCAGCACTGCAACAGCTATGCGCACCAGTAAGTCATTCCTGTAATACATGTAAAATTTATGTTATAACATAGCAGTTATGCTATGTTATACACAATTTGTGTTATGCTAACGTGAGGTTTCCCCTTTTAAATGGTTTATCCCAAACAGCAGGGAAACTGCACTATCTGTTCCCCTTGGCAGGGCTGCAGTGGTTTTGTGGATCTGCACCACACTTTCGAAGGAAACTGGTTTAAGAGAAGCGTAACTATTCCACCTAATATTGGGCTTTACATTGGGGAAATGTGGCTTCCTCCTCTGAGCCATTTTTGCGCTCCTTATGTTACCGTGACTAAGACTCCCGTGAAGCAATTTGAATACCGCAAACCATATCCCTGGTTTAACCTCGATCCCAGAGCACCGCAAAACCAGTACTGTTTGACTTACAACAAGTCAGTTTGGCGACAGGAACCAGCATCGTCCTTCTGCGTGTGCAGAATTAAACCATCAGAGAGCATCTTACAGCTGATGTCCTTTGGCGATGGTCTGGAGGCTACGGCCTTTATTGCCAGTCATGACATCTCCAAAAATGCCTGTTTTTTGTTTCTTGTTTTAGGCGAACGAGGCGAAAAGGGAGAGAAGGGGGACAGAGGCGATAAGCCAGGTAACGATATTTTTGTTTGTCTAATATTTCACTCATTTTTCTAAATCTTCATAACCTCGGAGTGGGAACACACACAGTCCCACACTTGCGCTGTTTGCTTCTGACCTTCGGCGCGGTGGGTGCTTCAGGGACCCAGCATGCAGCAGGACACAACAGATGCTTTACGGTCAAGTGAGTTCACTACCTGTTTGTGTCAATGCCTGGAGACGCTCGCAAGGTTCAGACGTGTCTCAGGGTTGCAGCACACGCATGTTGACGACTGGCAGATACATTTTGTGAGGTGGCTGCAAGTCTGACCACAGATCAGTGCGCCGGCAAACCAGAAAGCAAGTTGTTTTGGATGTCGGTGGGTTTGCACAGCTGCATGGAGCATGAGTCAGTTTCCCGCTATGCCCTCTGCTTTGTCCACCACTTGTGTGGCACAACCACACCTGCGTCTTCTCTGTCAAGGTGAATTATTTTACCAAACCGAAGCTGTGTTTTCAGGGCATGGAAAGACAAAAAACAGCACTCATTTTTTCCTTACGCTGGACACATTATTATTCGTCTATGACCTCATTGGAACCATTTTAGCACAACGAGAGCTGGAGCTGTGCTCTGCGAACGTGTCCGATCCAAACATCTGAAACATATTTTGCTCTGTTAAGCTTGAGCAAATATCCGTGTGTGTCTGAGGGGATGCGGGGAGTTTTTCCCCCTGCCCTACTTCTCGGGCTTTCTGTTCCCAAAATTGGTTCCAGAAGTGTCAATGGGAAGGTAAATGAGTGACAAGGCACAGAGGAGCAACGGTCAGATGAGGCCTCCCAAACACCCCACCCCAGCTTGGGGGAAATCTGTAACTTTTTAGATGACACAGGGCCTCCTGCAGACTTCCCCAGACCCCCTCATCACACCTGATGCCGATAAACGTCAGCGTGATCAGCTTGCGTGGTCTGCAGAGATGGGCTGTCGAGTGCGTCAGGGTCAGCATTTGACCTCGGTAACTGCCACCACGTGGCCATCTAGTCTCGCACTTCTCTCTTCTGCGACATCCACACGAGGCTTTAATACGACACCCTGGTCTCACTCTCTGGGCGTAAGGGAATATTTCCTCCCAATTTTCTGTGCCTTTCCTTTGATGGAAGTGTCAACTTTACGTCATTCCCAAACTTCTCACAGGCTTTGGAGTCTCACGCCTGTTGAGAGATGAAAGGTCACAAGGAACCTGAAGGGGAAAAAAGGAATCACGTTTGAAAGATAAAGAAGTTCTCACTCCAAAATGAAACCTTTACTCCACAGCATGATCAATGGCACCTCAATACGTCCTTGTAAGCAGGTACTGGTCAAATTCGCAGCACATCGGACCATTCGTACACGTGAATTAGCGTGTGTTAAAGCTATTAAATATTGAGAAGAATTAAAACGTTTGAGCTGTCAGGGAAGACATTGTATTCCAAATACATGTTTTTATTGGTTTATGGCAATGTTTCACTAGCAAAGGTAAATACTGCCATGAAATCTGAGTAAAATGTGGCAGCAGTTGGTTTGCGGAGGGCAACCTGGTCTGTGTCTGTCTGTCTGCATCTTTTCCAAAATAGGACATTCATGGCTTTCCCAAAATGTACTAATATAAACGTTACCTCAGCTGAAATAAATGTCACTTTTCTGAAAATAAAGACTGCATTTACAAAATTTAGATGTGAACCAGGGTGACTGGAAAAGACAAAATCACCTTTTTTTAAAAGCATTGTCATAGATGTGGAAAAAGTGACTTTACCATTTGACTTTAATTTTGTTAATGGGAAAGAGTTTGATTGCTTTTAACATTCCTAAATATAACCTTTGTGAATGTACCTGTACAATACAGTTTTTGTCTTGGTGGGGTTAGTGGGACAAAGAGCTATGGCCCTGTAATGTAAAGATTTCGCCTTCATGCCCCACATCTCCTTAGATGGCCTTGATGAAGGTAACCACCATGAATTAATACAGTAAGAATACCGTGTTTTATAAACAGGCAAAACCGATTATGAGAAGTTATGTCACCTTGGAGGAAGGTGCCTAATGGATCTAATTTGCTGTGCGAAAGGCCCTGTTAGGTAGGGGTTGTTATACAGACGTCAAATGACCATTTTCCATTTTAGAAAAAGATGGACGAGTTCAGCGACAGGGACGGAACTAAAACGCTGCTGGAACACCAAGGCACTGTAGTCAACAAAATGATGATACTAGCACGTTTTTATCATATTTGGGATGATTTTACCACTAAACTGAATTGTTGCTCATGTTGTGGAAAAATGGCCCACAAAATTAGCAAAAATCTCACAGAACGAAGTAAAACTTATATATGCCGTTTTTTGTTTGTGGTCATTAGTGGAGTCCATAGAGTGACGTGAGCTGAAGCTCTACAAGAAAAACCAAGTTTATTTTTTGTTTAAGTGTGGTGCTAAATGTTCAGATTTTCATGTTATGCTGTCCTGTACAGCCAGCGCTGGCCTCCCGGCTCACCCACCCACCCCTCGCTGTTTGCTGTCCGCCATCCGGCGTCTTCTGAGGCAAAGTGCTGTTTTCTCAGAGAATTTGCAGAAACACACACATTGCAACATGGCAGTCGGCGTTCCAGACGTGAAAGAAAAGTCTGAAGAAATAAGCCAACATTTTGGGCTTTCGGAGATTAACATCTCCTGCTTGCATCCCCTACCCTTCAGAGCAAACAGGGTGTTAAGACCTAAATGATGAAGGCACTGTGAAAAATGAAGTGCAGATGCAGCCCCAGGGGGCTTACACCTGCTGAGCAGACCGCCCGCATCTTGCACACATGGGACTGCAGCTGGTCAGTACTTCACACCTCATAATAAGTAATATTTGCCCTCTTGAAGAGGCCTAGGATCTCTAGGAAAAACAAAGGCAGGAAAATAGACCCCTTGTAAAGACAAACATCTCTCATTCAATGAGTAAAGATTAGGATTATCTCTAACATCAAACATTTCTCATATCAAATGAAGATTTAATGTTTTTTTGCGCTTGTCCCAAATACACGTTTTCTCAGGCCTGTTCCCCGCCGTACGACAATGTCAAAAGCAAAAGCAACGATTCTACGATGCCGGTTATAAAACAGACTGTACAATTTTGGCTTGTTTAAATAAAAGGTGCACTGGCTCCTCTAGCAATGAACAGCTCAGTTGCACTTTTTTGAAGATAAGTTTCCCAAGTAAAGTATTTATTTTGGGTGATAATTTCTTCACTTGTGTACTTTTTAAAACTTTTGTCTGTCCCCAAAAGTCCCAAAATATAACCTGTGCTTACCTGCCTAGCCCACAGAGTTCAGCAAAAAGCAGCCAACCTGAAATGCCAGGTGGGACCACCTTAAGTCAAATCACATTCACAGTGTTTACAGCTCATGCATGGTGTTGGTGGCCAGGTAACAAAATTATGAATGTTGCAAATTGGGCGCTAATCGAGACTGAGAGGTTTTACTTTATATTTATGTTGAGCCATTTTAAATGATAGTAAAATTTAAGTTTTTCATTTTAATGCAGCTAATGAAGTTATTGAATCATCTTACAAATTATTTTCAGTTATTAAAGCTACAACAAAGGTTTTTGCAGAAGCAAACCTGTACACAAAGCAAGGGGCCTCATGTATTTAGTCTCTGTAGATTTTGACTTAGAGGTAAAAGTGACTGCGGTGCAGTGAAGAAACCAAACTCCGCACTGTGTTCATAGCTTTGTAAACTCAGGAACCCATGTGAGCATCTGTAGCCCTAGTCCCGCTGCTGTTCCTCCTGGGTCCTTGTTGTCAAGCTCGATTACACTTTGCCTATCCCATCCATTTCCTCAAGAGGCTGCAAAACCCTCAACGTCTTCCTCTGCAAGCAGGCAGAAAAACGTCCAAAGTCACTGCACCACAAAGAGTTAGGAAAGAAATGAGCGCTAGTGCTCTAGCTTAATGGCAGACATCTGCTTTGAATCAACCAGATTTGGCTGCATGCTCTACCTTAGGAGTGGAGCAGCATCTGCAACTCATTTGTGAGATGTTCCTGAGCTCTTCAAGGCCTCATCCTCCACATTCATGCTAATTTATTCCAAGGCTTATGTTATTAATTGTGTAATAAAGTAAATAAAGCTTCATATAGCCACATTGTTTTGCATCATCACTTTCGACACTCTGCTGCTATTAGTAGCCCGAAGGCAGATGTTCTAAGCTTTGCTGTAAGATCTCAACAATAATTTAAAAAGCTGCTAGACAGGACACTAATGAAGAACATCGCTTGCATCAAAGGCCCTTCCCTAATAATGGCTAATGGCTTTGTGTTTCTTTGTGAAAGTAAAAAATACCGCAGTACAGTAATAATTTCCATTTACAAGCTGCCATCTACTGATGGCATTCATTTTTGTTGGGTGCTTTAAGATTTATTCTGAGAAGAAAGCTTAAAAACTCTGTGTATGCGGTTATGTTTTCTTCAGCCTGCATAAAGGCACGTTACCCGATTTTATGTTCCGATTCTTTTACAGAGGTTTACACCATTTTTAACTGTTCTGATCACCTCCTCTCATCTGTACAGTTCCATTCCCCAAATATAGCAGCTGATTTGCTGAAGGTGCCATTTGCAGCCCCCCCCCCCCCCCACGATTGCACTGATCCCTTTCACACCCTTCTGCAGTTCAGTCTTTACTGTAATGTTTCACTGTGTCTTTGCAGCAGTGGATGACGTGCTGGTGAAGCTGATAAATGGGTCCGGCCCACATGAAGGACGGGTGGAGGTGTTCCACATGAATCGGTGGGGCACTGTGTGCGATGACATGTGGGACAAGAAGGATGGCGATGTGGTCTGCCGGATGCTCGGCTACAGTGGAGCAAAAGAAGTCCATAAAACGGGAAGATTTGGACAAGGTAAGGCCTTCTTGGGATGTTTTTCACTTCCAAAAAGTTTTAGATAGTCAATCCCTAACTATGAGCAATCATTTGTCCAGCACAGGGATGCAGTATTCCAGAGCTTTCCCAGATGCATAGGGGATGGGGGAGGGTAGGGGGTGACATGGGACTGTAAGCCAATTGCAGTCATTTAGAATGAGCGCTTCATCAAAAACACACATCTTTGGACTGCGGAGCAAAAGTCATGCAAAATAACGGCAAAGACAGAGACTACTCAGACCTTGAATCTGAACATCCAGGCACTTTGGGACACCACCACGCTGAAGTCCGAAGAAAAAAAATTGTGCCAAGAGGACAAGAATTCAGGAATTTGAGTTTAGTCTTGTTTTGGAGCTCAAACGTTGGAGAAATCATCTGGGAAAAGTGGACCAGGACACATTTCAGGTTCTCTTTCTCACTCCAGAGGATATTCTCCATGGAGAGAAGGAGCTTGTATATAAATAAGGGAATCATGGCAGCCAGTTGTCTGTGGTGTGCATTAGGTTCCATGAAGCGTCAAGAATCCAGTGTGTGGGGGTGTGTAAGGTAGAACTTAGGACTGCAAGACGTCCTGTGATGGACTTGCACCTGTGTGTGGGTCCTGTAGAATGCGAGTGTGTTGCGACTCTCCTGCAGGCCGCAGAATTGCCATTTTATTACTTTAAACGCTCCGGATTCACCCAGCATCTTTTCCAGCTTTCTAAATTTTATGTAACTGCAAACCACTCCAGACGTTGGGCTGTGGTGCTGAAATATGCAAACTTGCAATAGGAACAACTGCAATTATTACTATTTGTACAACAGGTTAATTTTTACTGGGGTAAATCAGGGTAAGTAACTTGATCAGCAAGAATGGTGATGCAAACCCAGCAGCTCTCACTTCTGCCCGTCTCGCTGCTCCAGATTACTGCTGCCTGAGACTGAAAGCTCTCGGATCGCACATTATGGTGTTCATATCTTTTTGGAAGCCCTAATAGTGAAGCCCTGGTGGTGAGTTTACTACGACTTCCAAAAAACACTGTGAATATAAGCAGGGTTACAAGGTGCTGGCACTCCCTCCCTTCTCCCTGCTTTCTTAATGTCTATGTGGTTAGTGGCAGAGGATCTTTAGTTTTCGTCAATCCATGAAATATCAGAACCTCTTGACTGGAAATAGTCCAGGCACAGCTCCCGCTGTGTTGTCATGTTGAGGCTAAGTCCCCCAGGTTTATTTAAAACTTTTTCAATCATCCCAGCCCCAAGAGAGGACTGTTTTTACAAAATGCTGCTGGAAAAAAGCATGTCAGCCTCACATTAGATAGATTTTGTGGTTAAAAGAAACAGGACTTTGTGACTCTTTGCCAAAGCAAACATTTCCCTGCATGCATTTGATGTCCTGGGAGGTGGAGCTCATTGTAGTGCGAGACCTAAGTTACCAAATAAATGAACAAGACTGAAAAACATGTGCGATCGCAGTCTTAGATGGACTTGTTTTGTGTTCTAAATAAACTGTGTAAGTGGTGTTCTTGTGTGAGTGATGCCACCTGCACAAACACAAATATTATTTTGAGTCTGGGTGAAAGATGCATGCCGTCGGTAAAGTTTGCGTAAGTGAACATGGCCCAGAAGCGGCATGGATGTAAAAGTGTGCTGTCCTTAAATGTGTACGGCACGAACCAGTCCATCCAATGGGGGCTGGGGAGAATGGGAGGGAGACGTGATATTCAGTAAAAATGTATTGGTTGAGCTGCCCTCAGTTATATCTTTTTTAATAAAGAAACTGATAAACAATGTAGAAATATACAGATAATTTGCTTTACTTGCACCACCATCACTTTTTGACTTCCCCAGGTAAGGGCCTCATCTGGATGGACGACGTAGCCTGCAATGGCACAGAGATCACCATCCACCAGTGCAAGTTCTCAGGCTGGGCCAACACCAACTGTGGTCATGTGGAGGATGCAGGGGTTACGTGTGTCACCTAAGGCCAATGAACTACACCAAACTTCTGTGAATCTGGAATCGAGCAGCGGAGGGAAGGAGCTCCCAGCAACTGTATCATAAATCCCCACTCTGTGCCAGACCACCCATCCCCTGTGGAGCATCACAGAGCTGCAGAGATGCTCTCGCTTTCAGTCTCCAATAGATCAGGTCATTTCTTCACTGCTGTTTCTGGCCTCACTTTCTTGGTCTAATCATCCCTAAACACAGGACCACAAATGATGATATTGGCTGAGACAATTACCAGAGGCACAGACAGATCATATAAAATACAGTACAACACAATACAACATCATACTGTATATTCTCCCCATTCCCTTCTGTATACACATACAGCAGCAGAGCCAGCTATGACTTATAGGACTTAGTCCTCACTAGGAGGTTCTGTTCCAGACTAATTCATTTGAAAGACGACCATTTCCTAGAAAAAACATTCACTTTGTTGTCAGCCTCCCGACCGATTTAAAAACCGTGACTTGCTTTAACTATGGAAACTGTGAGTCTGCCTGTGAATTGCGTAAACGACCATTCTGAGAAATGACATTGGTTGGAAAGAAACTAGTGTAGACTGGCAAATATGTGGCCGTGTGAAATAAGGCCACAAATTATTTTAGTTAAAAGGCTGGAAGCAAAAAGGCCAAAAATCAGTTTGACCTTTGGAATACTGGTACTGTGAATAGGCTAAGGTATGTACATTCTCTGCCAGTAATGGAGAAAAACACTTTGAACATTTAATGCAAAATAGACTGGACGGACCTCTCCTTCTAAGGTGACCGTGATCGTATGTAACTACACGGTGAGGAGAGTGTATAGGTGTGTGAAGACAAAATCACAAACACAGCCATTCCATCGTGCCATTGCTATTATTTGGTTAGATCTCCTGTTCTTGAACCTCTGGGCCACCCGACCTTTCCTGCCTGGCAGAATGATCCACCCACCATGCCGCATTGTTCATCTCTGACCCTTGTGGACCACGAAGAAGTTGGGCGACTCTCAGTCTCACGCCGACACACAGTGCTGCTCTCCAGCCTGCAAACAAAGCAGCCAAAGACATCAACCTCTGCTCATCTTGCACTTCCACTCCAAACGCTCGTGTTCAACCTTTGTACATGAATGAAAGCTACAAAAATGTAAATGTTGTTTCTGAATTTGTATGCTAAGAACAAATCTTGAGTATTTTGTTAGAAATGTTTACCCTGGTATTGTCACGGGACACGTTCCTGTGACTGGTATTACGCTACCTTGGTTAGCTTGAACCCTACGCCAATGCCCTGCACTTGAAATGATTGTTCTATTGGGTCAGACTTTTTCTGGCTGCTCAAAAACAAGGAGAATGTAAACTTCTTGTTGAGGCTGCCAGCCGTTGTTTATACTGTATTTCTGGGCAGACGACATTTGTGTGCTTTAGCTTACAGTAATTTACTTAGGGAACATCTGCCTGATGCAGCTCATAATTTCATTTTGGCACCATTAACCTGTGCATCAGGGCTTCCTCTACAAAAACTGGCCTCTGGAACACGAGGACCGCAAGACATGTTCATCGGAACGTCTCAGATGCCATTGTGCTTGATTAATGAACGATGCAAAATAATTCCAAATGAATCCGGCATTAATCGAAGGCAGATGGAGGCGATTGGGACCCAGACAGCGTGACTCTGCCGATGCTGGCAACCGCTTCACCAGGGGCGCGATGGGGCTTTGGGTCTCCTGCTAATCTGCCAGGAGGATGCAGCTATTTTTAAGTCACACGCCTGGCAACTTTGTTTGCAGTCTCTGTGGAAGTGCGCCCATCTCCAGTCACAGCGTGCAGAACACAAAAGGATGCTGGGGGGGTGGGTTTATGTGACAGACAAGCTATCCAAAAAGTCTTTTTTAATTCAAGAAAAAGAAACCTCTTAGCTGAACTTTTGAACTACAGTATCATAATATTATCCCAATTCCCTCATTCTGACCTTAATTCTGCTGTGGGGGGTTGTCACAATAATGGTATGTATAAATATATCACAAGAGAATATATTTAAAAAATATATTTTTGTTATATAATGCTATTAACTGATCAGTAATTCTTGCGATTTAATACTTTTCATATGTTGTGGAGAGACAAAAGAATAAAATATACATTTGTTTTACACGTGCTCTCGGCTATTTTATTTTTATTTTGGCAGCGCTGAGATGCCTCCAACACAACACCAGCACCAACATGAAGGGACCATGTGGAATAAAGACATCCATGTGGTTCCTTTTGGTCATTTAAAGAAGTATAACAGTTTTGCGTAAAGTGTCACTCCACAAAGAACGAGAAGAGCAGAGACTGGCGTGGATTTGACAAGAAAGGCCGTCAGCAGGTATAAAACAAACTACCTGACATGCGGCCATTACGTTACTGTCTCTCATTGACGTGGTTTCGAACCCTAAAAATCCTGATGCTGGAGTGATTCTCTTTCAACATACTGATGTGTACTGTAGGGCATTTATAAAAGTTAATATTTCCTCTTCGTGTGAAAGCAAGAATGAATTTTTTACATACTTTCCCAAGCAAAAAAATATGACTTGTTTGGGATTTTTTTCGCTTTGTGTGGTGGTGTTACAACAGCATACAGTCGCGATAATAGAAAAGATTAAAAAATAAAGACTGGTTTCTTCTCATTTGGTGTCTCAGTAAAGCAGGATCGAGGCTCGCGTAAAAATAACCTCGTAAACAAGGCAATGCTGCCCATTTCGAGCCACATAAGTGACTTGCTGTGTTTCGACGGACAACTGAGTTTTCCTCAGCAGCAACCAGACACCGCACTCCTTGGTTTGTAGGCAAGCGCTGACAACAATACATTTTTTGTGCTTCAGAAGAGATCGCACTTGGGCCTAGAATGGGGCTGCGGTGGGTTTGCAGAGTAGGCGGCTGCTGGTTAACTTTTATGTTTTATCTGCCTTTGTGGTGGAGAATCAGACACACAAAAAGGTCTTTTCTGGGAACAAAGCAGCCCTCTGTTTAATACATGATTTAAAAACTGGAGAACAGAAAGTCGGGAAGATTTTCAGATACTGAGTTGTAACTTAGCGCGTCAGAGTTGGCTGTTCTCTGGCACTGGGCTTCAGAACCTGGATTTTCTTGGCCGGATGTCAAACGCAATCCTCTGTATCCATCTGCAGCGACTGATCTAAGGGGCAAAGGTTTCAAAGGCATTTATCTGCTGGGCGGTGGACATGTTTGCCCTCTTGCTCAGTCTGCTAGGGTGAAAATGCTGGGCAATGTTCAGTGCACAGTCTGCAGCCACATGAAACAGCAGATAAACATTCCAGAACTTTCCCTTTTGTGTGTTCAAAACACCCATGTTAAGTACACAAAAGTAAAATATCTTGTTCTTTCACCATTCAACACTACAAATGTATAAACCCGTGAGAACTATAAAAACAACCAAAAGAAAGACACCTTTAAACACATTTTTGTTACTTTATGCATGCACATTTTGAAGTGTGCCGCTACTTCAGTATGGGAATCAATACTGCTATGAAATTTTAGTAAAAGAATGAGAGAAACCCATTCCTTGCCTCTTGGATTGGATGAAGATTCCTATAATGTTTACATACAATGACTTTGTCACTGGTTTTATCCACAGAACTTCATGTGCATCCACATAAAGTGCACTTTCGGCAAAACCAGCGATGAAACTCATTCATAACACAAACATTTCCCCCATATTTGGATTAAGACAGACCACATCATTTCATCCATGATTTTTCATAGGAAGACATCAGTTATCATGGATATACACTATATTGCCAAAAGAATGCAGAAACAGGAAAGGTATTCTTAGGAGCTGGATTTGAACCCAGGACCTTCAGTCCGCAATGCGAGCACCCCTTACTGTTCTGTCAATTGTTGTTAGATAGCAGCCATGTTTGAAGCTGCCAACTTTGTTCATTAAAAATGGAAAATGTGAGAAAATCCATCATACTTGCCTGTGTACAGTGTCCAGCAGCGCAGTTTGCCCAGAACGCCCTCTGTATGGGAACCTTTGCAGGAGAACCATGACTGCCAAACACGTGGCGCTTGGTGACCATATAGAGTAAATAAATGCTCATGTTACATTTTGAACTGTTTCGCTTCAGATGTAAACGAAAGGTGAGCAACAAAAGTGCTGCTGGAAATGCAGGGAAGGACACACGAGCGCATCAGACCATTTTTAACCGTGTTTCACAGCAGAAGGCCCGCTGAGCCCAGGCGCAGCCGAACAAACCGCCCAGTTGGGGATTAAGGGAGGATGTGGCTTGCGCGTTTGTGTTCATATGAGTGAGGACGGAGATGTTGGCACCAACAAGACGAGACAAAGCAACGAAATAAACAGCAGGCCGGTTTCACTGGGAAGGGCCAGGGGTGCAGAAGCTGATATTGTAGGTAAAGAAATTAATATAAAATCTGTCAAGTGACCCTGCGCCGTTTCAGGGATATTTTATGTTAGTTATTAAACGTGCAGTATAATAAATTCTATAGCTATCTTACTTAGCAGATATGCTAAATTAAAAGAGGCGGCAATGACAGTATGGTCACAGCTCGACAACTTTCTTACAAAAACAGATTTGAATATTGTGATAGATATTATCGCTGATCAAACTGGCATTGTTAATGCATTTAACCTCATGCTTTTCTACAGTTTAATACTGACTTTAATCGGTTTCCCTCTGTTTATTGCTTTAAATACGACTGAGAGGCCGTAGTCGATGGCATGCTGCTAAAAAAATTACAACTAAATTTTTTTAAAAAAACGGATTTTCTATTTCAAAGTCATTTCTGCCATCTGTTGGTAAAGTACCGGTAACACTTTTGAGAAGTGAAGCAAGAGAAAGAACAGCGCCCGCCTGCAGCGCCAATTCTCAGCAATACAAAAATGTCCGCTAAACGCAACGACCGCTTGTGTTTTGCGATTAAAAACAAAGGCAAATACATAGAATAAATTCTTCGTTGTTAAATGACAGACGCGCAGCGCAGCAGTTTTACTGACTTCGGTGCAGAAAACAACTGCAAGAGGAGTCGAAAGCGGTTTTTTTTTTTTTTAAAGAAACTCATTTCTACTTCCGGCTTCGGGGCCGCACTGTTTGTCCCTCGCGCGCCACCACGCTTGGCGCCGGGTGATTTTGAATGTTTGGCGCGTCCCATTTCGCGACCGCGAAGGAGCGGCTTTTGTGCAAAGGTCTGAAAATGGACGTTTAACTTGATTTAACACTTTTCAAGTCGTGTTAGTGAGACATTATAGACATATATAAACAGGTTTTCGACTTGTGGCCTGGCGCTGAATGAGTTTTCAACACCTGACGTGTATGAGGGGAACGGAGAGTCGTTGAAATTACGGTCATCGTTGTTATTATTATTATTATTATTATTATTATTATTATTGTTGTTATTATTATGTGTCTAGGTTGTAACACGAATACCTGCCAGTCCAAGTTCTGCAGTTGTATGTGTTTACGTGTGGCGTTTGTGAGTGTGTGTCATTTCTTGTTTCAGACTCAAATCTTAGCCATGGCGACTGAGACCCCCTTTAAGACACCTTGCAAAAAGGAAGGAGCCCAGCGCGGGCCTGGTGTGTATTTACTTATCCAGCTAATAACAACACCGGTGTTACAGTATTTGACCTTTGTTTTTTACCATAGTAATTCCTGGTAAGTACCTTGATTCAGGGTACTTCAGCATGAGGGGAGTGTGGGGCAAGATCCCACAAACATCAGGTGAGAAGTCTGTGTCCTGACACTGAGTTTCTTGTGTGTCTTTCAGTGGGGTCCTGTGGAACGCCGATGACCATTCCTGCTTCTCCTTTCATGCAGAAGCTGGGCTGTGGAACGGGGGTGAACGTGTACCTCATGAACCGGTTGGTGTACAGACACTTTGAGAATAAGCTTTCTCATCAGTAAAGATCTGCTGAGAATGAAGGTCCCTCGTGTGAAAGGCGATGAAATGGGGCGAATCGATACGCATGGCTGGGGCTGTTGTTGACCGTCCGCCATCTTTCTGCCCTGTTAGCGCCGGGAAGCGGACCTACTCACCCTGGGCCATTAAGAAGATCAGCAGCAGATGCGCCCAGGCGCAGAAGTCTGTTTACCAGAAGCGGCTTTGTGATGAGGCAAAGATTTTAAAAGGACTGGAGCACCCAAATATTGTTGGTAAATTCACGCATGTTTATACGTTTCATGCAAGCACAGCATAGGCTGCTTGCTGTTTTTAATATTGGACTGTAATGCAGTTGCTCACAGGTCACTTGTGCTGCTTTTGTCTGATAGCTGTAAGGAGACAGATGTGTTGGACAGAAGTGGGTTTGGAAGAACGTGATAAATGGGGTCCGAGACTCATTGTTGCCTGATTAGTGATAGTCTTCCTTTACTATGCAAACAGAAAAAGGAAAAATTTTTTTCTTCTCATTTATTAGACATTAGGAATTAGACTGATTATTACAAATAAAATGTGCAAAAGTTGATCCGCTGTGGCAACCCCTAATGGGAGCAGCCGAAAGAAAACGAAGAAGAAGATTACAAATAAAATGTGCAAAGAGCAAATATGCAGTAACATTAATACTAATAGAATAATAATAGTAATAGAAGCTTTTATTCAGTTATGATTTCTTAGGAAACAATAAATATCTTCCGTTTACGAATTGCGATTGCAAGTTGATTTATCCGTAGTTGTGTGCTTTAAAATTTTATTTATTGCATTAGTACTGTATTTTAAAAAGTGGAAATCATGAAATCACAGGGCATTACTGTACTGTGTAATTTTTTTTTTTTTTTTGTCGTCACAGTGCTGTAAACATTTCAAAGAACCTGTTGCATGCTTTTTTTTTTTTTTTTTTGTACCCCGTTTTTCTGTTTGACCCAGGATTCCGAGCTTTCACTAAGGCTAAAGATGGCTCGCAGTGTCTGGCCATGGAGTACGGTGGCGAGCAGTCGCTGAACGACTTGATCGAACGCAGGAGGGAGGATGGCTTACAGGCTTTCCCAGTGGCCACCATCGAAAAGGTGGCCCTGCACGTGGCTCGGGGTCTCCAGGTATCCTACGCTTAACTTTACACACAACAAAGTGCCTTCTGGAGGTGTGGATATTCAGTTATCCTCCCAGTGTTTACATGAGAGATGCATGTGTCAGTACTGTTGGAAAGTTAACCTTTTAAATGGTATTTGGAGGAAGAATTTGCATGTAAACTGATGAGCTGTAATGTATACGTTCATGATGGGAGTCTGCTTAGTGTGGTCCTCATCATGAATTTTTTAAAATTAATACAACAAAATTACACAATGGGATCACTGTGGCAAAGAGTGGCACAGAAGGTAGCACTGATACCTTAGCACCTACACTGTGCAGCTGGGAGTGACCTTGGTGGGTTTGCGTGACACCCCAGGTGCTCTCGTTTCTTTTCACAGTCCACAGATATGTGTCTCGTATGAACTGGTGACTAACTTGCCTGTCGTGCTTGATATATAAATCGGTGAATGTTGGTGTGAAGCAAGGAATTGAACATCTGATATGTTAAGTCACCATGGACAAAAGTGTTAGGATACTTCATTCATCCACAAGGTTTTGTTTTTGTAGTCATTTACTGTTTGCCAGGTGCCTGCTTAAAGGTGTCCAAGGGACACAGTGTTCTTTCCTATCAGCAAATTGCTAATGATACTCAACCCATTGTGTTTAATCCAGTATCTTCACAATGAGAAGCTTCTCCACGGAGACATTAAATCCTGTAATGTGGTCATCAAAGGGGACTTTGAAACCATTAAAATCTGTGATGTGGGAGTCTCTCTCCAGCTGGATGAAAACCTGAAAGGTAAACAGAAAGATTTCAGACTGAACTGCAGCTAGCTCACCTGTTGAAGCAGCAGTGTTTATGCAAGTGTGGTAAAATGCAGTGAAATGCCCCCACCATCCCTGCTTATCATGATGCTCTCACACACTTGAAGAAAGTGTGTTGTTTAGCTAAGTCTTTGTCATTTGCTTATTTTCAGTTGATTTATGATTAACTGTATCCATAAAAACGAAAAGGCATGAATACAGATGTGGCAGCTGCTGCTTGGCTGAGAGCCACACTTCCTCTAAATTAATAACCACGACAGTCCTTATACAGGGAATAGCTGCAGCACTTTGAATCTTTTGTGAAATGTTATATTTTTAGAGTAGATTCTGATGGATTTGTGGAAACATTCCAGCTTTGTTCTATTTTTATTCCTTTTTAATTAGTTAACTGCTCCATTGTATTGATTACGGTGGCACTGCAGCTAGCCTAGCATTCCAGGAAATGAACTGAGCTGTTTGACTTAGTAGATCAAAACCACGTGTAGCTCCGAAACTCATGCTTATCCTTCATTACTGTAGCAATCCACTTCCCCGAGGACCAGCAGTCCTGGCCGTCTCAAGTTCTCTCCCTTTTGTTGGGAGAAAAACTTTTTTTCAAATGAATAGACAGAATTAACTATAAGGATGCATTAAATCCTCCTTGTTTTTTTTGTAGGTCATAAAACGAGATCAATGAATGTTGGATTGTAAGCTGAAGTGATGCAAAAAAGCTTTGGTTTTTTTTTAATCAAAAGCTGTGGTTCCACTGTTATCTGGAGCCTGATCTAAGAACAGACAGATTCAGAGCACAGTTGCGAGCCAGCAGGACCCCGACACCTTTCTAATTAGAGAAGACGGCACAAAATCAGAGGCCGTGTCTGTGAAAGAAAGTGGAGTAATGAGCATTGTTATCTGCACAACTGATGGAGCCCTAATGTGGACCCCAGAGTATTTTGTAACAAAACTGAGTACAGCAGGGATCCTCTTAGAAAGTAGGGAAAAGGAGTGTGTACAGTTTTGCAAACTTTTACTGGCCTGACAAACACTCCTGTCATTTAAAATAAATTAAAAAAATAGTTTGTCTCTTCAGAGACCTTTTATAAGCTTGATTCTATTTTGGGTTAAAACCTGCCCTTTGTGGGTCCGGAGGCATTTTGTTATGGGGACTGTGTGATTCCTGAAGAACATGGTCACCTGGATGGAGTAAAAGAGTACAGTACTGTGTCACAGGGACATCTAAACTGCTCTAAACAGCCTGATGTGAACATCACCCAGCTATGCTGTCATTAGTGTGATTACAGTGGAAGTGAGTTGTCCCCTTGTCCTCCTGTGCAGCGTGTGATCCGGAAGCAGACTACATTGGAACTGAGCCCTGGAAACCCAAGGAAGCACTGATCGGTGGCATCATCACCGACAAGGCTGACATCTTTGCGTACGGCCTGACACTCTGGGAGATGATGACCCTGTCTGTGCCCCATATGGAGATGCTGGACCTGGAAGATGAAGGTAACCTGGACAATCTGTTTGATCCTGATAAACTCTTTTGCTCAACCACTGAATCTTATGAGCAATTAGCTTACAGGTCTGTCCTCAGCCACCGCATCACATGCCTCCTCTAACTATACTGCCCCCCCCCCCCCAGAGTCATCCTTCGATGAGGAGGACTTTGACGAGGACACCTATTATGAAAGGCTTGGGACTCGGCCCATGCTCGACGTGGACAGCCTGGGAGGAGAGTACCAGAGGATGGTGGAGCTCTTCTGCCTGTGCACCAGTGAAGACCCTGGCAGGCGGCCATCAGCTGCACAGATCGTACAGGTGTTGGAGTCCAACATGGTGGGTGGAGACTGATGTTGACTATCTTGATTCTTGCACTTCACTGTAATCTGTGGGACAGATGTTCTCCTTTTGTGCTTCTTATGTATGTTAGTGACATTTAAAGTTCTGTAAATGTATTTTTCCCCCAACTATTTTAGCATCTGTTGATGCCCTAAAACTGATTAAACACAATGGTTCCAGTCATGAACATTTATTTGAACTGCTTACAAACGAATAAAACAGATCTGAATTCTAAAATAGAAACATGAACAAAGTGATTTTCTACACAGCAGTTTATACAAATCAAGCCCATTTCTCTGATATGTACAATGTTAGAAGGGAAAATGGTGCATTTTAAATCCAGTAAAGGTTTGCAAACTAACAAAGGAAGTTATAAACCAGAAACTCTGGAGTTCCGCAGTACTTTGTGGCAAACAGTTTGCCGTCTGGCGTGGGATCTGAAAAGGCCACTTCCTCCTTGTCCAGGTGGCTGCCGTACATAAAGGAGCTCCTGCAGGAAAACGCACATCTGTAGTCATCTTCAATGTCTGACAACCGCTTTCATTCCCAACTCCGCATTTCCCATTATAACTTATCTAGTGGCTGAATGACGCTTGATGTGTTGGTATCCAAAACAGCAAATGCAGGCACAGTACCTGACTGTGTCCAGCAGTCGTGTAGCGATGCCTCGCCTCCTCATGAGGCTGAACACCCAGATGCGGCTCACACCACAGATGGCCGCCACAGGTGTGGTCGAGCAGCACCACGCTCTTTGGTGCTCCATAAAGTCGGCCTTTGCGTCCTGATCCGATCCCTTCTGGTCCAGAACCTTGAATGCCTTCAACAGCACAATGATCATCAGCCTATTGATACCACCTGAACACAAGCTTAACGCAGGTATTTATTTAAAAATCTCAGCTCTGTCTCAAGGCCACTGGTGCACACGTCCACATTTAAGCAATTTCTACAGCACTTTTTTTTTTTTTTAAACCAACATTCACCATCATTAACCACTCATTCAAGTCAGAGATCAAGAGCATGTTCTAGAACTGTGGGACAGTCTCTCATGCGCGTGCGCGCACACTTTAAGGTCACCAATTCACCTGAACCCACTTGAATACACAATAAGCTGCACCAGAACTGGCATCCAAACCTCAGCTCAGGAGCTCACCCACTAGTGCTACTCACTGTGCCGTCACGCTTAAGTGAACAGGTTACCAGCCACCCAAAGCTGCAGCAGAGTTCAGCTCACCTGTCTGATGCTCTCCACAACGACACAGCCGACAATCATCCGGTTCCGAGTCACATAAAGGTACGTCTTAGCTTTGTTGGGACAGCTAAGGGAAACTTGCTGAAATCCTAGTTCGCTGTCGGCCAGTTGTCTCACATCCTCTGCCTGAACGTCAGCAACAGTGGTGAGTCTTTACTTTGTTGAGGATATTGCATTCAAAGCAAAAGTAAAACTTGTAACTGACCTTTTTAATGGCATATTTTGGATCGTCAGGGAGAATCAGTATAATTTTTCCATCCCAGAATTCTGCAACCACTCGCTCCTTCTTCCAGCCCTGAAAAGGAAAGATAAAATACACATCAATTAACCCATAAGGCTACAAACTACACGCCACTGCAGCAGTCTTTTTGGCTCAATGGTAAAAGCATAAAGGAAGCAATAGTGAAATGGCAGCTGTGCCCACTGACCACAAACTTGATGCTGTCTAAAAGGCGCTGATGGAACTGTGTGTGCTGAAAATTGTCCTCCAAACTGTCTGCACTGTAAATCATTCCACACGATGGGCAAGTGGTGGCCCCAAACTGCTTCTGGCCAGCATCCTGTAAAAAGCATTTTGTCAAAAGTCTGTAGCACAGCCATTTATTTGGCCATTCAAAACTCCTGGTCCACATCTACAACAGAAGTGCCCTTAATGGTCATAAACTCTGTAACCCTTTCAAATGATACTGAAACTCCAGGAACCCAATCAGCTGGACAGTGAATGTATGAGATGCCATCTTTCAAAATGACTGAGAAACATGAACAAGGGTTCTGGGAACAACATGCAAAAATTTACACACAATAATGAGCTGGTCAGAGGACTGTCTTTCCAGTTCCTTCTTCATTGTGGTCCTCAGCCGCGAAGAGGCCGAAATGCTGGATGTGGTGCTGCAGTTCTTAGGGGAAGGTATGCTGGTTTTCTTCAGGTGTCTTTCAGTAAAAAAAAAAGAACAGCTTTGTCACACAATTTGAAAATATTATATGCATGTTTTTCACATTTAAAATAATAAAAAAAAAAAAACAGTACGAAAGCACTTCCCCCCCACATACCTCTTAGAACCAAAGATAGGGTACACAGTGGGAGAAACTGAAAAGAAACGAAAAAGTTAAACTAGGAAAAGATGAAAAACAGCAACCTCAAATTTTTTAAAATTAAGTACACAAGAATAAGCACAAATGACATTCTTTACCTGCTGAAACATTCTGTGAACCTGGTGATTCAATGTCACTGAGGCCAAACACTGTGTCAGATGCCATTTCTGTGGTGCTGTCCTGAAGAACACCACCAGCTTTCAGCAAAGTAATAAGGGCAAAGAAAACTGGACAGATGTGTAATAAGATGATAGCATTGATGGAAAACGTGAACTAACCATTTACCTGAGAGCCTGTGTCTGTAATGGAGGACTCTGAGTCCGGAGTGAATGGATTTGCAAGTTTCTTGAGATTAATCTTCATCTCCTTGGTCACCTTGTACTGCTGCAACAGCTGACATGGGTTAGGCACCCTCTCTTCCTCCTGCTTACTCTTCTCATTAACACTGGCCACATGCAAAGGCTCCTGATCTTTCTTCACTTGAGCAATATTTCGGACAGGAGTGAGTACACTCTTTGAAGGCTTTTGTCCTGACTCCTTTGTAGGTACAGGGGTGTGACATTTTTCAACGTCAGAGGGTGGCCTGGATTTGGAAGATTTTGCCACTGGTTTTTTGTACGTTAAAAGGGTTCTCTTCCCATTGCTAAAGAACGCTGCTCCCACAAGGAGCTTTGGTTTCACCTTAGCTTTCAGATTACCGAATGTTACAGAGGGCCCTTTAGGCTCAGTGATGCTGTTGGCCTTTCCTGCAGAATGATCTTCAGCATTTGAAGAAATTTTCCATATCCTTGGAGACTTCATGTAGCCTCTAATACCATTTTTCTGACCTTGAGCCACATTTCTTTTCTTGGCATTTGTTGCCCTTGGTTTCTTAGCAGGTCTGAGGGGCATCTGTGGGCTGACGTCTGTTTGGTTGCTGCAAGGTTTAGCGTCATTGACCAGCTTTCGTTCCAGAGGCGTCAGATAGAGTGCTTTCCTGCTGCTATAAAAGGACCCTGCTGCCATAGAAGGCTTGAATGGTGAAGCGGTCATAGGAGACCTCTTGAGTGGAGGATGCCCACACGGCTCTTGGGGGGCAAGGGCAGTACGGTCAGGTGAACCTGACCATCTCCTGGGTGAGGCAGTGTTTTGAGAAGACCATAGGTTCTCCTTCTCCTGGCCAGGACAGTCCAACGCCACCTTTCCTGTCGGGGACTTTTCTTTGGCAGAGCTGCATTCATCCAAAATTTGCCTCTTAACCGGACTACTGAAAAGTTGACATCAAGGAAGACTGTCATTAAGTGACAGATGACTAAATGGCATTTCTCACCAAAAAGTTCACTAGTGGAGACTTACCTCTGAGAGCCCACAGAGCTGCGCTTTCTCTTGCCATTCAAACTAAGTGGCAGCATTTTTAACTGCTGAAACAAGAAAGCAAAGACATACATAATGGTTCTCCATATTTAACTTCCGTATGGCAGAAAGTGCATCACTCCTCGCCAGAGGAACACCCAACAGCTTTAATACTGTTGTCACTACTATTATAGCAGGCATGAGGTGAAATCTAATCTGGAAACCTCCAGAAGTGAAGTAGACATAGCTAAATCTCGCTTAAGATCCAATATTTATACATCAGTATATCTCAGCATACACCAATACAGGACTATAAAGGAGTAGTTTCGCAAATTACGAAGTTGCAATGCGGCGATAAAGTTGAACAGCCTGAACCGTATACACAGTCCTGTCTAACACTGAGGTACTGTAAATGTGTAACTTCAAACCAATGACTGAGATATTAATGAGTCAAATTCGCATTCACAGCTAAGTTATGGTTTTTAATCTGCATCAATAACAATGACGTTCATCTATAAGGGCACAGAAAATTGGCGGGACATGGATAGACCACTTAACGGATATCCACAACCGGCCCATATGGCTAACTAGGTTTGTGGTTGTTCTGGCGGATTCATACATAAAAATGTTAAACTGCATCAATAACACAAGGTGATTGTACAACCCGTGCAAAAATGTCATTCATATTCCTCAGTTAAGTAAGCTACTTAAAACTTAACTACACCAACAATCGAGAGTAAAAAAATAAAATAAATAAAACGATAAATAAACGACACGATTCTGAAGAGTTCGAAAAAACAAGCATTAACAAATAATCCCCCAGAGAAAACCTTCTTTACTTCACTTACTCAACTGCTCATAAATTATCTCCATGAGGAGACGAAGGAAGTCACCAGAACAAAAATAAAACTCAGCCCGGAGAAAGTCAACTCCGTAGAAACAATAAAATTTGACTTTCTCGCCACTGTTATGTGATTTTTTTCGACAAATCTTCCTAAATCAACCCACCTGTCCGCTGCGCGCCGGCTTCCCCAACAAAACGTCTGCCTCTGGCTCGCGCGCGCGGTTCTCCAGAATCCCTTTCAAATAGCGCGCGCCTGCCGCTCGGTCAAACAAACTACCACCCAAAATGGCGGGGTTTCTACGCAGGCAGCACGGTTGGTTGTACGCGTTTCTTAAAGGGACACGGCCGTATAAGAGGTCTGGTTTGAGATCTGTCGAAACCTTAACATTTAAAGGCACTGAACGGACGTACTGATGACAGTAATAATAAAACAGCAACGCACAGTATTGATCACAAATATCAGGTGTCAGAAAACAGGTAAAACATGACTCAAGACCAACTAAACTCAAGTCTATTCTAGGTCCACTTTGCAGACTTTCAGCGATTATAGATAGATAGATAGATAGATAGACGTACATATGTACTATGAAGTGTTAATATACTCTGAAAAGCATTCTGTGATGCATGGTAGTGCATTAGTTAATTTGGTCTTTTTTCTTATTAACGGTTTAGTGACCCACTAGAAAATCTGAACTTGAATAATGCTGGTATGAGAAGATTTTTTTTGTAACATTCTTCTGCGTTTCAGGGTTTGGGAAACTACTTCCCCGGTCGGAGGAATATGGTAACGGACCAACCGGAAATTTGGAAGCGGAAATACTTCTTCATCGTATGGAAAAACTTCCTACTTGCAAATGTCCAGTCGTCATAGTTTATTTAGCTTGGCTTATTTTATTCCGCGGGGTGGTTAAAACACATTAAAGCATCGAATTTATTCACTGTCTTCTTCTTATTCTCAGGATGGTGTTTTATTTTACAAGTGCAGGTGAGTACGTAGAGAAATAGGAGACTACATGGAAAAATTAGCTAGTTGGCGATCATCAGAGCACAGCTGCTTTTTCAAAGGGGTAAATCTTTTAATGGGGTAGATTGTAAAAGTATCACTAGTTTGTCTGAACACGGTACTGGAATGTGGCTGGTTAGGTAAGGCTTTTTTAGCCGTCAAGTTGTTTGTTTTGACAGAGCAGTGTTTTATTTTGATGCCGTGTCCATGTGGCTCTTATTTGTGTTTGTTTCCATGAACAAATTTTCTGGGATTTCAAAAAAAAAAAAAGTCAAAAGAGAGTTTATTTGTTACGTACATGGTTACTGAGTATACCATGTAGTGAAATGTGCTCTGATTCAGGATAGGAGACTGTGCATAAAAATTTACAATGAGTAAAACAAACAAATAACCAAACACCAAGAAGAAAAGAAACAAACAGCAAATAGATAGATAGATAGATAGATAAATAAATAAATAAATAAAACAGTAAATAAACCTTAAGGTGCACTGGAAGGACAGTGACAGTGAGGGGAGCGGTCAGAGAATATTGTAGACCCTGGTTTGTGAGGATTGTGATGTCCGGGTTCAGAAGTCTTATGGCCTGTGGATAGAAGCTCCTCCTGAGCCTCTCCGTTCTGGTCATAATGCTTCTGAATTGTTTGCCTGATTTCAGCAAGATGAATAGATGGTTGCTGCGATGAGACAGGTTACCAATGATCCTAGTCGCTCTGGTCCTGCATCTCCTGGTGTAGATGTCCTGTAGGGATGGCAGATCAGATCTGGTGCAGCGTTCCGCTGCCCGGATCACTCTCTGCAGTGCCTTGATGTCGCGAGCACAGCTATTCCCAAACCAGGAGATGATGTTCTGAGTCAGAACAGTTTGTACAGCACCAGAGTAGAATGTTTTAAGGATTGCCGGAGAGACCTGTAGCTTCCTCAGCTGCCTGAGGTGGTAGAGCCGTTGCTTTGCTCTACTGGCCTGAGCTCGGATGTGTACAGTCCATGTCAAATCCTCAGTGACATGAACACCCAGGTATTTGAAGCTGCTCACCCTCTCTACTGCAGTCCCGTTGATTTTAAGGGGGGTGTAGGACCGTTTCATTCACCAGCTCCAAGTGTAGTGTCTTTGGTAGCTGTCATTCCTGGTTGCAAACCAAGGACTTAAATTTTTTTGTTTAAATATATTTATCGGTCACTTTTTCTCTAAAGTGACTTTAGAATTCATGAATAATACTGTCTTGGTGTCCTTTTCAACAGTTGTGAACCCCCCTTATATTATCTACATGGGCAAGGACAAATATGAAAGTAAGTAAAGTTTAATCTCCTTTCATTTGTACATACATTTAGAGATTTATTTAATAGTTGTTTGTGCCTGGAAAGGTTGCCAGTTCAAGGAACACACAAATAGGCACCTGCTGCTACTTACCCTAGATCTGGGCACATACAAGATTTTGGTGGATAGCAAGTCGATGGTTGCAGCATTCAGTGTTTGTCCCATTGATTTTTTTTAATAGTCATCACAAAACGTACAATGACAGAGGCTTGCAGACATTTAAATTTGGAAGGCGACTTTGTGGCATGAACACCAACTCTACAACATTTCAGAGTAAATATCTTGATCGGTTGAACTACAGTAGAAGATTCAAATGAAGGTTTTTCAGTTGGAAAGTGACAGCTTTATCCACTGCATTGCAAACACAAACATGCAGTGCCTTAACGAACAGCATCAGTCTTAGTATTTTAACTTTGTTTTTTCAATAGATGAAGATCTCATCAAATACGGATGGCCAGAAGATATATGGTGAGAGACCTGCTTATTTTATTACCATCTCCTCTGCTAAAACAAGGCATATTAACGCCTTCATTCTATGGGATCTACAGTGTTAAAAGAAATTAATGGATTCATTGAAATATAAAACTAAAATATCTGAGTCAGGTTTTTGCAGGGTGTTTCTTACCATTTATACCAATACTTTATGCTTATACAAAGTTCTAAAAAATATAATGCTGTCTTGCAATGTCCTGTTAGTCTAGTAGCACCTTTGTATACATCTGACATTTACACAAGAGGTTTCAGCTGTGCCATACTTTTCAGGAGATTATCTTGTAACGGATGGTACACAGTATATTTAGCAGAGACTTTCCTCTAAAGTGACAGACAAAAATGCATGATCAACAGATGAAAGGCTTTAGATGCATCCTGGATTTTTAATGTATGGTTAGATTGTCTGATACCATCATTTGCAATGAAAATTTATGGTTTATTAGTTTTGATAATATGGCAGATGATGTTAGCAGAACAATGGGATTGGACTTTTTCTTTTGGAATAGAAGTAAATTTTATTTGCCTAAAATTGTCTGTTTGTGTGAATGTTGATGCATTTATGCTTCCAGGTTTCATGTGGATAAGCTGTCCTCTGCTCATGTCTACCTGAGAATGCCTAAGGTAGAGAAAATCCTCACACCGTCTTGGCTAAGCCATTTATTGTTGACATTTATACCAATTTCATAAATATCTTTTGTATGTTTTTATTAGCTTGGCTTATCATTTTTCATAGGCAAGCTTACATTTTCTTAGTAATGCACCCTGAGTTCTTGTTGAGAGGTTTGTGGTGGAACATCTCTTGTTTCTGTTCTTCTCTTATATATTTTAGGGATTGACAATAGATGATATACCTAAAGAGGTTTTAATCGACTGTGCACAACTCGTGAAAAACAACAGCATCCAAGGTAATAAAGGCTGAAAAAGAATTTGTGTAGAATAAAATTTGCATACATGTCTTGCTTTCACAGAAAGGTAGCAGACTGGGCTGAGTATTGGAGGATGGTTAAATGTGGTACATGCAATTGAAGTCACAAGTTTTACATGCTAAACTAATTTAATTCATTTTTTTCTGTTACTTCTTGTGACAGGAGTGTTTACATTTTACACACTTTACATACTTGACAGGGTGTAAGATGAATAATATTAATGTTGTCTACACACCTTGGAGCAACCTGAAAAAAACCGGGGACATGGATGTGGGCCAGATCGGCTTTCATCGACAGAAGGATGTAAGTACTTGAACTTTTACTGATCCGGTTGTGTAATGATCATTTACGTGTTTTTTCTGTTATAAAGAACACATTTCGCGCTGTGATCTTTTTCTCCATTGTCATTCAGATCATGTTAATGTTTGAAACCTTAGATGAATAGCTTGAGTTCGTGTTGAAGGAAATACATACAACTGAGTCCACTTTAGCTAATTGTTTTGACACTGGACCTACAGTTTCCAGTTATTCAGAGTATTCCCCTAACCATAGTTGTGCTTTACATGCAATAAATTACCAGGTAAAACAAAGAACAATGTGTATACATATAGACATGTGAAGGCGTAAAGTATCATTTATTATGCACAGTACTATGTTTATGTATGTGTACAAATCCTCAAAAGTGTCAACAGTTGGCTATTTACAAAATAGTCCATTATGCACCACAGTGTAGCATTTATACATCTAAGTTCAGTTTGGCTAATGTACATTCACTAAAAAGACAAATGGTGCATATCCACTTTAACAATGTCATGAACATAAGAGTATGGACTGCAGGACTGGGAAATTTTATCCACTAAAGTGAGTTATCCTTCCAAACCTGGGTCCCTTTGAAGTGAAGCTATATTTTTTTTCTCTCTTGTACATCTGTATAAATGAAGATTGACCATAATGTGAACTTTGTTTCTTAGTGTTGCATACTGTCCTTGTTTACAGGTGAAGATTGTAGCAGTAGAGAAGAAAATAAACGAGATTGTGAATCGGCTAGAAAAAACAAAAGAGGAGCGATTCCCTGACCTTGCGGCCGAGAAGGAGTCTCGGGACAGACAAGAGAGGGCAGAGAAGAAAGCACAAATCCAGGACATTAAGAGGAAGGAGAAGGAAGAAATGAAGAAAAAGAAAGAAATGGAAGAGCTGAGGTAGGGAGATAGATAAAGCTTTATTAGTTTTAAGGAAGATACGCAAGACTGTAGCATTCATACAACAAATAGTGACAGGAGACTCTGGAGCAATATCACATTTGAACAACTATGTCAAATAAACTCAACTGTTGCTGTGTCATCTAAGAACTTCTGCAATTGACAAGAAGCAGAGCTGTGGCTAAATATGTACAGGGTAAACAGAAAGGGAGGCTGTTTTCCCTTATGCTACTCATGGCCATGTGACCCACAGCTCTGTAGCTTCACAGACTGTTTGCTGCCGGTGAGGTTGTGCGTTATCTGCAACACAACAGATGTGTCTGCCTGTACTGACCACGACTTTTCCGCAAACAACCCTGGCTTTGGTGCTGAATTCTTAGGAGAAATAAAAACATGATCCTCACAGTGCCGCAGCCTTGTCCAAAAAATAGGTCTGTTGGTTAACAGTTGCCTGAATTGTAAAGGTGAGCCAATTTGTGAAATTTCAGCTTCTGCTGTATTTGATTGAGGATATGTTTTTTCTTCAAAAAACTAAATTGTTGAAACATCAAGGGGAAAAAGTAATGAAAGTGAAATCAAATTTTTTATATACAAAATTGAGTTGTACATGCAAATGATACAATTTTTCCGTGCAGGAATTATTCATCCCTTATGAAACATGACAAGATGACAACCAACGAGGTGAGTTAGCCTGCACACCCACAGATATGTGCTCTTACATCACCTATCAAAAAGAAACTATACAAAAAATTAAAGATTTAAATTGTAGCCTCCATTTAAAGTTAAGGCCAATATGCAGTGATATAATAAAATGTAGTTCCTACAAAACTGAAAAATTGTGTGGGGGAATGTTGTGTAATTAATTCAACATTATAATGTTGTTTTTGTATTATTTAGGAAGGATACGACTCGGATGAGTTCATGTGAAGACAAAGCACAAAGAACGCTGAGGCTGTTGGGTTCCTGTCCAGTTCCTGCCTGTTCCCCAACTGTAAACCAAATTGCGCCGCCAATGTTCATGCAAGAGATTCACGTGCCAGTTAGGTGCCCTTGCCGTTTCCAGTGGAGACAACATGGCCTCTGTGTCCTCAACAGACTGTGGCACCTGGCATGTTGCTTCTTGTTCTCTGACATAGTGTGTCACATGGGCCACATTGCCTCCTGAATGGCATGGATGATGTTCCTCATTTCAGTGGCCAGAGGTGTGTCTGTGCTGGTGAAAACTGGGCACCGCTGTTGCAGAGACAGACCGACACTTGTGTGCACATGAGGCTGTGTGAATTGCCATACCTGTTTTTCTCACAACGGCACTTGTGTTTGTTTTTTGACTCTTATCCTGTTACGTGGTTTGAATGTAAGAAGTGCCATGGCCTGAGTTATCACTCAGTGGTGCTTCAGAAGGTGGCAGGATTGATGTACTGCAACATTCTTGTATTCAGTCTCAGTTAAATGTCTTCATATTTTGTCATTTTTAAAATGTAAAGTTGTTGGCAATATTAAAAGCCCTGCCAAAATACATACAAGAAGAAATCAGTTTTTTTTTTTTTTCCCCCCCTCTCTCTTTGTTGGGCAGGATGCTGTGTGTCCCAGATCAGCATCTGGCTAAATGGTTTGTCAGAACCAAACCCAGAACAAAAGCCTTTTGTTTTTTACCCAGCTGAGATTGTCAGCCTTGCAAACTCCCTTTGGCTGAGTGACGTGAGCAGTTGCTTATCATAGTATTCGGGTGATATTTCCAGAATGGCATCTGACTTGTGTTGGTAAATTTCAGCACAAAGAATTGATTTTAAAATAAGCATATTGTTTGTGCGTTGCATGTCGCATCATGCTGCAGAGTAACTGAGGTGCATTTCCAGTCAACCTTGCTTTGGGTGCTGTTGATGGTGAGGTTGCCTTATTAAACAGTGAGTTCACTTCAGAGGTCACAGCACGACACCAACGTTTATGGATGTGATATTGAGTCCAGTTTAAGAAAATCCCAGCCACAGCTTTCCTACAGTCATGGCCAAAAGTTTTGGCAGTGAGACAAATCTTGTGTTTTGCAATATTTGCGGCTTCAATTTTTGTAGTGGCGATTCACATTGTTTTTAGATTATTGTGCAGAGTGATCAGATGCATATTGCACCTGAAAGAACCATTTACCAGATCATGAAGAACTTCAAGGTGAGAGGTTCAATTATGGTGAAGAAGGCTTCAGGACATCCAAGAGTATCCAGCAAGCACCAGGACCATCTCCTGAGGAGTCAGCTACAGAATCGTATTGCCACCAGTGCAATACGATTCTGGGTGTGAGTGCATCTGCATGCACAGTGAGGCAAAGACTTTTGAACAACGGCCTTATGTCAAGAAGGGCAGCAAAGAAGCCACTTTTTTCCCCCAAGAAAAACATCAAGGACAGACTGAAATTCTGCAGGAGGTACAAGGATTGTACAGCGAAAGGCTGGTGCAAAGTTATTTTCTCAGATGAATCTTCCTTCCGACTGTTTGGGACACCTGGAAAATCGATTGTCCGGAGAAGAAAAGGTGAACGCTACCACGAGTCCTGTGTCATGCCAGCAGTGAAGCGTCCTGAGACAATCCATGTGTGGGGTTGCTTCTCATCCAAGGGAGTGGGATTACAATTCTGCCCAAGAACACTGCCATGAATAAAGAATGGTATCAAAACGTCCTCCAAGAGCAACTTCTCCTAACAATCCAGGCGCAAATTGGTGATGAGCTGTGTATTTTCCAGCATGATGGAGCACCATGTGAGAAGGCAAAAGTGATAAAGTGGCTCAGAGATCATAACATTGAAATTTTGGACTCGTGGCCGGGAAACTCCCCAGATCTTAATCCCACTGAGAACCTGTGGCCAATTCTCAAAAATTTGATGTATTTGCCAATAAAAGCCTTTGAAACTCATATACCATAGAAACATGTTTTAAAAAAAATCTAATAATGCTGAAACAGCAATGTTTGCAAAACACAACATTTGTGTCACTGCCAAAGCTTTTGGCCACAACTGTACAGTTCTCAGATTTTGCTCATATCAGCAGAATGATACTGGAAATTACACGCTGGTTCCTTCTTATTTAAATTAACCTTATTTATTTTCTTTTTTTATGCAGTATAATGAACACAGTCCTTGTTTCTGTGCAAAGCAGAAAGATGGCAGCGAAGAGCATCCAAACAGTCAACTCTGTTTGCATGAGGGTTGTGTTCCAGACAAGCGTGCATAACATAAAAATCAAGCATTCCCATAAGATGTAATGGCTACTGCCATAGATTTGTTCCAGGAATGCATAAGCAACCCTTTTGCGTGCTGAATTTATCACGTTTATACTGTCGCAATAATATGAATATAGTGAATAATAATAATATAGTACACTACCAGAGTTAAGAAGCAAAGGGAAATTGATGTTTCACATTTGATTTTCTTTTGTCCACATAATGACCAATTGTACCCAATCCCGTGTTTATGTGAGTTGTCAGTTGACCATGCTCATACCTCACTAACACGTCTAAATTTTGTTCTAAAGAAACTTGCATCCCTCATATATTTTCATGGACACTTGGAAAATATTTTGACACCTTAATTCACACAAATCAAGGGCACGCTGAAAACATGGCTCAGCTGTTGCTTCCGTCACTGCCATGCCAGCCACTGTGTGAACAAACATCGTAAACATCTGGGTTTGGGTAATTTTGAGAAATATGCTTAAACTAAAGCATTTTTTGTTAAATGTCATATGGGTTTCGAAATTGAGTGATACAAAAGTCTGTATAGCTCATGTCAGCGATCCGTGACTGTCTGATCACCAACAAAATGGCAAATGTTGAATGTCTTTATGGAAGAAATCAGTCTTCACCCAGCTTTGAGCAGGACAGGTTTTTTTTTTTTATTTGGAAGTGTTTTAAATATGAAAAAATGATTAAATATATGATAAAAATATGAAAATAATCTTACAAATCACTTTTTAAATTTATTACAGCTATATAATAAATTTGTGAGATTTTAATAAGTGAGATTTTAGCAGAATCCAACCAGCAATTAAATTGAGGGCCACCAGTATTACAGTTTTATTGAATTGTAACTTGGAGGTAAAAGTGACAATGGATTTACGGACTCACGTCTGGTTCAAATTATGGTCATAAATTGGGGAGCCAAACCATTTGGAAATGGTAGTGTTGAGAACAAAATTCTTGTAATGCATTGTTGTACCCCATTTAGGTGCAGATCTTCTGGGGTGTTGAGGAATAAATGCAGGTTTTACTGCCTTTACTTGGTTGTTTTCTTGTCTGCTTAGGATACAATGTTCATGTGCACTGTAACAGGAATTTGCTGGAGTCATCCAGAGTTCAGTGTTGTTATAATCCCCTTAGACCTGCAGGATTAACCAGGCTAATAAAAACTCACCCAGGTCCTGTAATGATCTTGTGTTTTGTACACTTGTAGAGGTTAAAAGTCCACGGTAAAAATTTTACAAAAAAAACATTTGAGCGTGTTCTGTAGTTAGCATTTTACGAAAGGGATTAATATGCTTCTGTAGCAGACCCAGTCCGTTTACTGTGTTCTTCCAGTTTGTTACCTCGTTTTGTTGCAAGTGTAAATTCACTGTTTCAGCTGCTGCAAACTGACTTGACCACTTAGAGTTAAACCAAAGCACTTGGACAGCTAACCCCACACAAAGCATCCGGACTGAATCGGGACAGGTGGCAGAGAGATAGGGGAGCACAGACATTTCCACATCTGTCCTCTGCTCTCTAAAGGTTTATTCAAGTCATGGAGCCGTGGGCTGAAGCACACTGCCGAGTGTAGTAAAATGAGAGTGAGAACAAAGGAAGACATCCTAAACCTGTACCCCCCTCCCCAGAGCCTTATCTTCAGTAAGGGACTTTCCTGTAAATCTTGTAGATTTGTCTTTTATTTGATGATTGGGATGTCTTGTTGGCTTACAGCCTCCTGTTTAGCTGCACGACCAGAAAACTGATGTTGAGATGATGATGAAAACAGAATCCCAACTGCTTCTTTGTACCAGCAGGGGGCGACAGAAAATTGGCTGCAAAAAGGGTCACATTTATTAATTTCAGACTATGATGAGATGTTTTGTAACCTGAAAAAGTTGGCAATGACGTTAAATGTATATATTTATCTATGACTGATCCGATGTTACAAATTTAACTCAAGAAGCATTAAAATAGGCTGAGCGTGAGATCAGTGTTTGCTTTTCCCATTGTAATTTTTTTCCAATTTTCCCTCATTGTTATGTTATTTGAGTTAATTTACTGTTGTCTGGGAGAGTTCTTAAGGCAAAAATAACTGGTTGTTTGAAGGGCTGTTGTGTTTTTAAATGAGTTGGGCAAGAATGAAGAGGTTAGAGGTCAGCCCCCCGAGAGCACTGACCTAAATGCAGAGCTTAACTACTGGACTGCCAAAAGCAGTGTTCTTTTTCTGCTGGTTTATATGTTAGCTGAGGATATGAAATATGAATCACGTCCTTGCATTCACAGCATTGGTTGTGATATTTATTTTTATTGTTTTGTCTATTCTAAAGTCTACAGTACCAGTGAACACTTTGGCTGTGCCTATGTGGGACAAACTGGACAAAAAATGAATGGAAGGCAAGTGTCCTTATTTTTCATGCGCTGCTGCAACTGGAAAACTGTCAGCTTCTGTCCTGCTTAAACTTTTTGACCAAATACTTTATGGAAAAACTCTTTTCCAGCAAGTGTACTTACACTTCGGACTGGTGCTGTAGAGACAGATGAGGCTTTATACTCAAAATATCAAAACTGCATTGGTCAAGTTTAGGTAGAGGAAGCTGTAATGGGTGCCCTACTACCAGAGGGGTGTGGGGTCACTGCATGGGTGGGGCTGGAAAATGTGACCTATGCCATCGCCTACATTGGCCCTCTTCCTGTAAAGGACTGTGCCTGTGTTTATAGGAAACACTGACTCATGGCTTTGTGTTGGACCCAGAGCAGAACCTCTGAGCTCAACTGCCCGTCTCACACAGACAAGAGAGGTGGAAACACTAGCGTAAAGGTATTTCTAACACATGTTAAGCGTTCGAATCTGTCTCATTACCCCTTCTAGGGGTTGTGACAACAGGGCGGTGCAAGAATCTGCTTTACTGCTGCGAAATGTCCTCGTCCTGCTGAGGGGATGATCTCCTACACTGTCCAGGGAGCAGTGGAGCCTTTCTGTAGCCCACAGTCTGCGGTTGCAAGCAGTCACGGTGATGACTACACAGCAGCCCTGTGGGCTTGGGGCCCCCCTGGGAGGCTGGACAGAGAAGACAAGGACCACCAACTGTTTAGTACTGACCCCAGCATCCATCAAAAAGCAAAGCAGCCAATAAGCCAGGGCTTCTTTTGTCTTCTTAGTTGTTTATTAGTTGAATATAACGTGTATGAAATATCTCATTAGTTTGTATTCCACTGCAGAACCTGTCAGGAGCAGATGTCTGTTTAGGAACAGGATTCAAGTTTTGTTCATTTGTCTGACTTAACAATGTTAAACTAATGTGAATTTCCCTATTTATACCGCTGGGTAATTTTTACTCTATCCACTCGCTAGGTAACTTGCTCAGTGGTCCTGTAGCAGCAGCGAGGCTCTGACTCCAGTCCTCTGATGAAAAGGCGATGGCTGTAACCACCTCGCCACCTGCTGGTGCAAATGGTGCATCACCAGGACATGTATTGCATTTGTAGAAACAAAACCGCGCCCCTGCCTCACTGAGTGGGATTCACAGACAGGGTTGAATGTCCACACTTGGCTTATATGACTGATGACTCAGCTCACAGGCAGGAACGACTGCATTCACCAGTCGTTCCTCTTTCTTCTGGTTCACTGCATCGACATATAGCGCCTTTCAAAGCACACAGGGCACACGCCTCCCAGGAGCTGCCCCCTGTGGTGCATTTTGCTCCTGCTGATTGGATAAATGCAGCCTCCAGTGGAAGGGGAGCAGTGGACAACTGCCAGCGGGCAACTCTGCCGCGCTCAGGTTTGCATAACCCCCTGAACGTTGTGCTGTAGCCCTGTTCTGTATGTCTGCATGGTGTTAAAAGGCCATTTCTGGCTCCTCGGCAACAGCAGCATCGCGGACCAGAGGCTGTCAGTTAAGCAGGAGGATGGACAGCAAATGCAAACCCACTGCTGTCTGCAGGAATCACACCTTTTAACAGCTTGACTACTGTATTTTACAGTTTACTTAATTGTGGTTGTTGGTATTAACCTCCAAACCACTGTGTTCTATGTGATTTCCACATCATCAGCTGTGTAAATGGACTAAGGGGTAAGTGAGCTGCGGATGTGAGTGCATCAGCTGAGTAACCGTGTCATGTGTGGTCGGTCACTGGTCCAGGTGACCTACAGCAATGCGAGACCTTCCCTCAGCATGGGAGTCACGCTGGTATCCCTCCGAATTTGAGAGATCAACACAGGAAGGAGGCTCGTGCCTCCGATACTCCGCTATTCCTCATGGGCAGAGTCATGTAGCACATGAACAGGACCCTGAGGACCCTGAATATCAATAAACCTGAAGCCTTTGCATCAGTGGTAAAATACTGGCAGTCTCTCTGATGCTGTCTAGAAACCATTCTCAGGAACAAAGAAGTGGGCCTTTGCTTGGTCTCTTTGTGTTAACACCCAGTGTTTATCTTTGGAGTTGCCTCTGGAGACCGCTGGCTCCTCATGTGGTAAACTGGCAATGTTGTACTTTTACTGAGGTCATAAATGTCTCCTGTAAAGCGACTGCGTTGACACACCGACAGAGCCCGAACCTTCTCTCTGTCAGCGAGTCCTGTGAAATTAAACAAAAAACCCAACATACGGCCTGAGAAACGCAGAAAACTTCTACCCCCAGGGGTGGCCTCGGTGTTATAACCACTGTGCACTGTAGACAATGACAGGAAAATAGCATTAAAAACATAAACAGGCAAGTGTCACACCCACTCAAAACTATTTTGTAAGGAGCTTAATTTCAGATCAGGCTGAGACTGTGTCTTCCACCAGGTCGGAGGAGCACACGTGGATGAGAAGAGCAAGAACCAACCAGGCCTGACCAGGTCCACCCAATGGCACTGCTGTTCATACAGGACACATCAACAGGAAGCAGGTTTAGTGTGATAAATGGTTTGTATGTATGCCTATCCATCATATGCTTCCCATCTGTATTTTCAGTTCTACAGCTTTCTCCAGGTTTTCCACTAAATACTGTGGAAAATTCCAGAGTGCAGCTTCACTTTCTTAAAGGGCCAAGCACCTGTCTGGGAGCTTCAGTCACCTGGACACGTGGCTAAAACACGGGCATCATCCCTGCAGCGGAGCAGCAGAGCTTCAGCCCACAGCTTCACCATTGCCTGGTGCCACAATTCCCAAATAACCCCCTCATGAGAGAAACCATCTTGAAGTCCACTTGAGCTTCAGCTTAAGTGTTACATGACATTTAACAGTTTGATTCCCTGTGGAAAAGCAGCTGCTCAAAGGAATGGGCCTGAACATAAAACTTCAACCCTTTGCTCGTGTTTTGCAGACCCTTTGCGCCTGGACCTTACATTACAGAGCCGCAAACAGGTGTTTCCTCGCTGCCTCATCAATCGCTCAAAAACCCTGTCACCGTAATAAATATCACATATTGTGAGTCGGGTTTTATACCTGCCTATGCAAAAAAGTTTTTAATAAGAATTTTCCTTCCTCGTACCCTCCTGTTTCTGTCATCAGACCCATTCCCTGGCCGAGTTCTGTGGGGTCGCACTTCTGCTTCATGTTTCCATCCTGCACAGCAGTCAGAGTTTTAAAGTGAATGTTGGGACAGTTGCAACAGGGTTATAATAATTATAAAATATTGCCTTTGGTGGTGGTGGTGGTGGGGTGGGGGGGGGGGGGGGGTTCCTGAGGCTGCAGACAATCTGGTAGTTAGCGCTGCCACCTTTCACTTGGATGACCCAGGTTTGACTCCTACCTCCTGCTGTCGTTCTCTTGAGCAAAGTACATATTCTGAGTTACTCCAGTAAATTTTTTCCTGCTGTATAAATAGATAAATCATTGCAATTGGCTTCTGAGCAAAAAAGTGCCCTTCCCAGTGGATCATTGACTCGGTTAACTGTCAACAGTAAGAATATAAATGCGAGTAGAATGACTAATGGACATGCAGCAGATTCACATGAGTAATAACTCCCAAGACTGTGACAGTTACAGGACAAGAAAGCATGCAAGGTCTCAGGATGACTGGCTGGCCACCCCTCCTGGCCAGGATAATCTTGTACAGTAACAGTATAAACATAGCTTGTGTAATAGTCAGTTGGTTGCCTGCTAAATCCATTTGGTCAGCAGGTAATCTGCACGAGAGGCAGTGGGAGTTGTGCTTCGAGCTGTGAGTGAAAGTCTTGAGAAGGGCCCATGAGGAAGGAGCCCTGTCATGTTATCTTCAAGATATCAGTAATTTCCCAACTCTTCTTCCTCTCCATCCAGCCCATTCACATTTTTGCTCAGGGTCTCTGTGACAGCGGTGTGTTTCCCGCACCCTTGTCATTCCCGAGGAGCCCGCAGCTGTGCTAACATTGCTGCTCCTCCCCACCCATCTGCTCCTTGTTAGCTTCCCTCACCGACTGTGTCCTTCGCTTCCCTCTGTTTGTCTTCAGAGGCCACCACAGATGAGCTCAGCAAAGGCCACTTGTTTATGTGTTTCTCCATAATTACTCGTGCTCCCAGGTGGGGTGGGTCTGGCACCCACATGCCCCACTGTGTCTCCTGGAGGCTGAGGACGTGTTTCTCCCGCAATTGTACATTGTTATATTTTGAAAAAGTACAAAGCAGTGTACTGTGTGTAGTCACTGCATTAAAGTCAGGGCTCTGGGCTTCATGGTTATTAGGCCAGTTTGAAGGACTCAGGTCTGAATCTTCACTTCTGCCCTTGATGAAGATACTTAACCTGAACTGATACTGGCATGATGTCCCAGCTGCAGAAACTGTTAAACCACTATAAGCAGCTCGGTGTACGAAGCTAGCCGACTTATTCGTTTGTTTATTTACATTTGCACCGAATATGAAAACAATTCTTGTAAATCATCTTGGACAATGAATTCAGCTCAAGCGATTATGAAAGGGTTATGATGAACGTGAATTCTTATAGACACTGTTGTGCAGTGGAGTCGCTTTTCAAACAGTGACCTGAAGAAAGATGCCCTGTAGCAGTAATTCAGACAGCCTGCAGTGGGTTTAGAGCTACTTTTACAGCAGATATATTAAGGTTTTGTACAAAAACATTTTTTGCGAGGGAGGAATTAAACCAAACCCCTGGCCACATCCTGCTGTCAGCCACACATATAAGTCCACCCTCCAGCTCCAGGTGCTGTTGTTTCATAAACCTGCCACCTCCCCACCTCCTCCATCCTGTTCCCTAAAGGGGGTCGACAACCTCGTTCTATGGTGGGTGTGACCCCTCAGGTGCAATCCAGCCTCCAATGGACTGTATACCAAACGCACAACCAGTCTAACACTTTAGCTGCTGAAATATCACTTGTTCATAAAAGTTTATACACTGCCCAGCCAAAAAAAAGTCACCACCTGGATTTAACTTAGTGTTTTGATCTGAGGTTGCTTCAGTTGGTCAGGTCTAGATTCAGCAATGTTATGTGCCCAAAAAATGAGGTGAGCTGACTACCTGAATATACTGAATGAGCAGGTTTTTCCATCAATGGATTTTTTCTTCCAAGATGACAATGCCAGGATTTATTGGGCTCAAACTGTGAAAGAGTGGTCCAGGGAGCATGAAAGAGACATCATTTTCACACATGGATTGGCCGCTACAGAGTCCAGACCTTAACCCCATTGATAATCTTTAGGATGTGCTGGAGAAGACTTTACGTGGCGGTCTGACTCGCCATGTTTAAGTCAAACATTTTTTAAAGTGAAAATGTGAATATTAATCTGCATTTTCTCCTGAGCTTGAACCCTGTTCAGTTTTGTTCACATCTCAGTCGGTCAGCATTTCGTCTGCCAGCTGCCAAACAGATGGCACAAGACAGCAAAGCAGAATGTTGGTTGGAGGTGGCTCCATTGACTGACAGGTGCTAGCTTCACCAGTGGGCGGTGTCTCAAACCAGCAGCCTTTTAAAGCTTTCGCCTGCAATGCTATCGCACCAACTTGTTCCATCTCCATGTCCCAGTTGTCATCAACTAAAGACATAAATTCAAATCTTAGATTCAAAACATATGGTTCACTCATCAATACCGATTATTAATAATAATAACTTAGTAATAATACAATACTGCAGAATCAATACTAAGAGGTCAGTTTAAATGGTCGACTGTCCCGATTTCGAGAGCCACATTTCTGAATGAACTTTCTGTTTGTAACCCTCAGAGCGTTTCAGAGTTTAGTTCGAGTTATTGCCATCTGTTCGGTTGTAAGTCACAGTTTTTTTGGAAAATCTCACGTCCTGAACAATCTGCACAGCAGTCTTTTTGAAAACAAATAAAAAGAGTCCATTTTACAGGGGCTTTGTTTTGAACATTCCATTTGTGCTTGTATTCTTGCCAGTTTAAATCAGAATTATAGCTGTGTTATGACAGCAATTTTTTAAATAATTTATATTACAATGTGAAAGATATGTAAACACTATTTCTTTGTAGTTCAAAAAATATGATTTTTCAACTAGGAAAATGAACTATAGGTTTCTGTGCGCAGTATCGCATGGGGTTAACTTGACCAAAGGCACTGTTTGTCTGGTCTTTAAGCACATGGTTGAAGACCAGACCAGACCACAGCTGCTAATTACAGGTTCATCCTCCTTTAACCACCTGTCTGCTGGAATGTCCCTCTCATTCTCCTCCGGATATTGTCAGGGAATCGGCATCTTCAAATGCTGCCATGTGGGAATGCAGGTTTTCAAAATGACACTCAACAGTCAAGCACAAAGTACACAATGAAAGAAAAATAAGCAGTGACCACAAGCACACTACAATTCAGGAAAATGACTTGCCAGTTTTCCACAAGGAAGCAAAATTGTTTAATGTCAGTTAAAATGTGTCCTCCATCACAGGCACATGGCTGTGGAGCCAGAATCTTTGCAATGCAAACTGCTGGTGATAAAAGTATGACCTTCACCTGACGGTTAATTCCTTGTTCAGATATTCTGGCGTGGCCAAGTTCAACTTGGTCACATTCTGGGCCTGAGCATCTTCAGCCCACAGGCAAACTAACAGACCTAGACCAACCCTTCAGCTGTGTGTGACTCACAGTCCCAACAAATCTCTGGTGCTCAACAATCCGCTAAAGGAGGTGACCCTAAAGACAATAACTTCCACCAATATTAAGAGAAGTGTACATAAACAGTTGAATTTCCCAGCCTGCACTGTGAGAGCTTGACTCCATTTGGAAGCAGGGTGTCTCTTCCCTTTCTTCACGAGTGTTATTGTTCAACTTGACAACAACTTTCCAAAGCTTTGCACACTGGATGGGCAGAGGCTTTATACCCTCTCAGTCTCCACGCCGCACGGCCATATTGGCTGTGAGTGACTCTTCAATCTATTCTCAAACCTCATGGTGACCATATCAGAGTTGGGCCTCTGAGACCAGGTTGACTCACACTGCAGCCTCTATTCCAAAGCCCCACATAGCCCTAAAGAAGAAGATGAGGAAAGAGTGCAAACCTCTGCAACAAAAATATCTTTCCATTTTAGTAAAGGGATCTGTATTTTTTACCAGCATATTTCAGTGTAAACCCGTCAGATGCGCTGGTTCAGGTTTTCTCATCAGCAATGACAACAACTAGTGTTGCTTTTACAGTAGCTGCCCAACATCTGGTGTTTCGTGCAGTAAATGTGGGAAATAGACAGGGGGAGGGCGATTGTATTTGATTCTGTAGTTTGTTGCTTTCTTTTTTGTGGCTTTTGACCCGATTGTCTTCAACTGCTGTGTGTTTCACGCTAAAATCACTTTTGCATTCAGTGACAGCAACCAAATCCTCAGAAAGAACAACATCTAGCAAGACAGAATTTAGCATGAAAAGCAGATAAAAGAACATCGCAGTTATTATTCATAATTATCTTTAGTCTTAGCTGCAATAATACTGCTCCTCCTTGCAAGGTTAATTTCAGTTTCCTTACATCACATATCATGCGTATACATTGTGTGTGTGTGTGTGTAGCTGTAGTTCATGAAAGAGCACATACACTGGTCCTCACAGCTATTGAATCCCTCCGAGCATTCACCAGGAGCATTGAAAGTAGTCTGTTTCAGATTCACCAGTGTCCTGACAGCTATTTGGATCACGTTGTCCCCTCCTACGATTATTTATGTGTTTGTTATTTCAATGTCTCTTCTCTTAGCAGCTACTTGCATGATGTTAACTGCAAACTGGTGGGGTCAGACAAACTAAATGTGTTTTGATGAACGATTGCCCGTGTCTAAAGCTCTTTGTTGCGAAACGCTATGAAGCTTTTTCACTCTGGGCCACATATTAGACTGGATCGCATCAAGTTAATGAATGTAAATCTTAATGAACACATAGGTTCTCAGACCTTGTGTGAATGTAAGAAGATCCTAGTAGATCCACACCAAACTGCAACCAGGCAGCAGCCCATCAAAACCTTCATCACAGTAGTTTGGTTTTCCCCCTGTTCTTGGCACCAAAGAGGGATGCTGGCGGTGCTTGGCCACGTATCTCCGCCACGTGTCTTCCATCAGCCTCTGGGTGTCTCTAGGGACCCTCTGGGATGCAGTGTTGCTGCACATTCCTCACATTCTCACTGACAGCAAAACAGCACTCATGGCCTTTTAAATCATAAATTCTACCAAATTCTATCATATTCAGTTCATACCCTAGTCTGTAGGACGTTTAATGATACTGAGCTTAGCAGAAGCTGGAACAGAATTGTCAAGGTCGTTCTAGTCAGATGTTCCAGTCACCGTTTCATAGCCGTCTCTGTTTCGAAAGCAGAAATTACCTTAGCACAGCTGTTTCCTTACCCACAGAAGTAAGAAAATAGGGGCGTGAATGTGTTCCACCTGAAGAAGGAGACTCTGGCCTTTTCTCTCCCGCAAACATCTGGCGTAATTTATTCTGGCAGGCACTGTGTTTTTGGCAAGAGCAGAAACAGAACGTCCCACTAACAGTTAAGATTTCTCATTTGAAACCTGAACAAAATCAAGTCAGAGCATTCATTTTCGGTGCTGTTTCTCTTACTTAAGCAAAGTGTTCCTTCCAGAATGCGCTGGAAATAACAGGGTGTCTGCAGCTTGGTGATCCTTGTAGCTGCCCATCAAGCACCTCAAAGAGCCATCTGCTCATAAGCACACCTGAGGGCAATGCTGAACACAAGTGTACTTTCATAAGGAATGATTTTTGGCTCCAGGCTGCTGGGTCAGCCTCCCTGACATGCTGAGGTGTGCAGAAAACACCCAGCTGTGGTTCCTGCTTCGGAAACGGAGCCCAGCTGTGTTTTCCTGTAAGACGGCAAAGGCTCCAGCTTGGCTGTCTGGCCTGTGACCTTCCAGAGAAATAAACGCAACCAAGTGTGCATTTCGGCTTTGCTCTCAACAACAGAGCCGTCTCCTTAAATCACATCGATTTTGTCTTCCCTGATGGTTGTTCAGGGCCACGATAAGCTACCAACGGCAACGTGGCCCTGAACAACCTGAGCAACACGGTGAAACTCCACCTTAGGAGTCAATGTTCTTGCAGCGTTCAGACCAAAATACTCCTTCCACAATTCACATGGAATTTGGGACGTAGGGAATGTAGCAGAGCCTCTGGGGTTTGACCGACGCTTACCTGCTTGTGTCTGCTTTTCCTGGCCAGGAGCAACATTCTCGAGCAGTCTTCACAGGCGTTTTTCATGACAAAGCGCACAAACACCCAGGGAGGGACTTGTTGCTCTGACCCAAAGATGTGTGAGCTAAGCTTGAAGTAAAACAGCAGTTGTGAGCACATGAACACCTGAAAAAAGCCGCGTGTTTGTTTTTACACCACCGCCTGTAATGAAGTCCAGGCAGCGAAAACAAATTTTGCCAAAGCCATTTGCACTCAGAGATGTTCAATCCCAGGATAATGCGTGACTCTAAAATGTTTGCAGGCTATGTACGTCTCCAAATGAAACTTTGTGTTGTATTTTCATTGTAATCTGTTAATGTTACTGGAGGCAGACATCATTCCTCCCAGTGGACCATGAAACTGCCTGCGTTAAATTCCTGCCGTACCTCAGCCTCCGCAGGTCCAGGCAGCACAAATCCATATTCTTTTGGGTGTATGAGATGGCTGGCGCTCTCTCCAAGTTGCTCCTATAAAGATACCAGTGGTCAGCTATGTGTCAGCAAGTTGGCAGGTGGATCTAGGTAAACTGTGTCAAGTGGATGTTGGAATGTCGGAGAAGGATGGTGCCCGCATTCACCCTGCCATGCTGGAGTCGAGCTCAGGCTTCCAAGATGAGGAAAACTGGCGTACAGATGTATGATGAACAAATAGATTCTGCAAAGTCCATTCTGTCTTGCAAAGACAACTCATGTAGTTTCCAATGAAAGGGTGTGAATTGGTTGTAAGTGGCTGCTGTAAACTGGGTTTAGCAGCTGTAGTCTAAAGCTGAAGTTAATGACAGTATGAACCTCTAGCACTTTGCACATGAAGATCCAGCTTCCATCTACTTGCACCTTTCATGGTAACCTGTGATGCAGTCTATTACTCCTGTTGCATTTATTTTCTGCTGAAGCAATGCTGTCTACACAATCTCTGTCAACCATTAGGACATCAGGACCATCAGAGCTTTTTGGCGTCTTGATTGTACCAAAGCGCTTACAATGAAAACCAGTGTAATTTGGCTGGCCGTTTACGTAGGAATTACTGGCAAAAATCCCAGTGTTTCTATAAATCTGGCCATAGCGAAAGTCACCATAGCCTTCTGCTATCATGTGTCGCATTGGGGGTTTGTGGATAAGATGACTTGCTGCATTTCAGATTATAGTTTCAAATTTTCTGCTGAGTTTGTAATCTTTACAGGCCTCTTGACTTTTTCCATTTTTTTGTCTTGAACTGAAAACTGTTCTTAGACCACTGGTCATGTAAATAGAGGCTGCATTCTCATTTTTCAAGTATAAAATGTAAAATGTGCTGAGTTGCAGGTCTCTTAGGTATACCGATCTAGTCATGTGCTGAGTCTCCTTTGGCCTTCAGAGCAGAAAGAATTTAGCTGAACCTAGATTATTGCTTTTTTGTAGTTACTGCAAACTGGACAGCTACAAAGGTTTGCTAAAAACAATTCTTTCCACCTCCTTCCTACGATGCACTGGCACCCAGCATGGTCTTCAGCTTTTGTAGTCCATCCAAGACAAAGTTTGGCAAGTGGAATTTTATGCTCTGGGATGACATCTTGCACATCACTGTTGCATTTGGATGTCATTTGTCCGGTTGCGACCCATCTGTTTGCTTGCATAATTCTCCTTATATTCTCCTTTGACTCTTCTGATCCCCAAAATGTTTCTGTATACAGGATTGGGGATTACTGGTACTTTTTTGCTTTTCGCTCCATTCTCGGCAAACCACTGAAATGCTTCTCTGGGAAAAGTCCAAGACGATCAAGAAGTCCAGCTGGGACACGACATACCTAGCGCCAACTATCATGCCATCTCTTACATCACTAAGGTCACTCTTTTCGCCCATTCCAGAACTCAGTTAAACACCGAGATTAGAAATGCTGCCCTGTCTGATTTACATCACGCACACCACAGTCACGTGCCATATGACTTGTTGGAATGTACAATTGACGTGAAGGTGGGTGGTGAACCTAAAAAACTGGAACACAGACTATGTTTAACATAACAGCAGTTTTTTTTTTTTTTTCTGTAGTCTTAATAACAGCTCAAATGTTAACCCATAAAACCCATTTGGTGTTTTTCCACTTCTATATTAGTCAAACTGGACTCGCTGCCCACCCATACGTTTGGTGTCTCCTGCCAAATTGATAGCTTTCTTTACACCCTATTGAGTGGGAAGTGGGCCCTTCCTACTGATACTGAGACACCCACGGGTGCCAAGATGTCCTTGTCCATGCTAGTGTTACGGTTCTTGTTTTTTTTTTCTGGTGGGGAATTGCCGTGTTCCTGTTCGCGCGGTCTCTCCATAGGGGTTCAGCGTTTGACCGGTCAGTCAGAGCCAGGATTGGTCCGTCGGCGGATGACTTCACCCCCGCCAGCGCTTATCTGTGCGGACCACCATGGAGGCGGCGGCAACAGCTCCATCTTGATCGTGCTTTCTGGCAATTTATGTCTAGCGGGGGATTTCGCTGTTTGCCCTTGTTTTGTACAGTGTTAGCACCGGGGAGTACACACCCCTTTTGTCGACCTGTTGCTAACCCGTAAGCAATCTGTTGTATTCTGGGCTCAAGTTTGTCATTTTTCTTTTCTTTCGTGGCCCAGGTCGGAATGTCTGTTTAGTCTTCTTGTTGTGTTTTGAGTTAGGAACCGCCTATGTTTTGTATAACTGTTTTGCGCCTGTTTTCTGGTTTTTGTTTAATTAAGTAACTGTATAGATGTGCATCACCATCCCACTGTAAATAAACGTCACTTGTTCACTGTATCGGGTTCATGGTCAAAGAAGGTTCTTCCCCTACCACCTACATTGTCTCCCGTTTCCCTTAAAATGCGACGATCCTTAAAATCGGTCCCCTAGCCGACGAGCCGGGTCGTAACACTAGTCCTTCCATACCTCTAAAAGTACCTTTCCTATTTATCTCTGTGATAGTCTTTCTCCCCTGGATTAAAAAATTCCGATATATGAAGTGGAGCCGACAGCGAACACCCTGTGTTTTGGCCAGAAATGCTTCTGAGCTGTACACTGCATAAGCATTTATCCAGCATCTTCAAGGCTCCATAGTCCATATCTCAGGTGTAAAATGTGGCTCAGAAGGTGATCCGAGCTACGTGTTGAAGTTAAAAATAAAAAGGTGCCATTTTTTCCTAGAAAGTATCCATGCAGATGGAAGGGGATGGTATTTATTCAACATTTCTGCAAGCCAGTTGCATTTGTACAGATACATTATACAGCATTGAAGTCATGGATTTGTTGTCCTTTGACCTTAGTCAATATTTCAAATCAATGCAAAGCTATAGTTTTTCTATAACATTGTTGCATAACAAAATCTTGATTATGTGCCAAGGGATTACATATTAATGATAATAATAGAAATTTTGCCATTGGTACCGGAGGAGGGTTTACATTGTGATTAAAACATGGCAAGATAGTGTGGAACAAGCTTTATAGATGTGAAAAATGTTATGTGGGACATTGGCTATATTTAAGGGATTTTAGCTTAGGACACTCGAAAGTAAGTCAGGAATAGCAAAATGTATCTGAGAAACTTTACAACAAACCTCGTGAAGGACGATGACTACTGTGGTTTTATTAAAAGCAATACCTCTGAAGTTTGCATGATACATAAAACTCGCTGTGTGGCTTTCAACCTGTATGTACAGTGTGTGTCAGGGTTACTGTGTGAAAAGGCAGACGAGCACTTTGGATGGTTTATTCATTCAGAGAACCTGCTCTGAAATGTCTAAATTTCCAAAGCCCATAAAAAGCAAATGGTGCACACACAGTAAACCCGGATGACTGGTAAACACTTCATCAAAAGCACGAAGGTGCCATGAGTCCAAATTCTGCATTAGAATCCGTCAAAGAATAACGTGGCACCTTTATTTTTTTAAAACTGCAGGGTGATTTAATGTAAACCCACACTACTACATTTCACCTGCCTGGATGCTCCGTGATATCTTTCGGCACAACAGCTGTGACTGTTTTGTCCCTGTAAGAGATTCAATGAATTTTGTTTCATTTAAATTTTCTGGTATTTTCATGACTAAGGCAAAGCTGCAAAATATTTTCTGTTTACCTTTCTGCTCAAGGCTGGAGTTTTACACTAAGCTTAGGAGCTCGAGTGCAAGGAGACGCTGACCAGCCCGTGCTGAGAAAAAGAGGCAACTGAAACACACTGTGGATCATCGGGACAATTTCGGACCCCCAGTGTAAACTTTGGGATGTATGTCAGCGCATAATATGAGCCTTCTCTCATTTTATTAGCAAATCAAAGCTGGAGCTGTCCCTTCAGGGTTTGGGCAGTGACTCTCCGGGAGGGCCAGGAGGACCACGGGGGCCAGGTGAGCCCGGAAGTCCTTGGTTCCCTTTGGGTCCAGGTACGCCACGTACACCTGGAAGACCCGGAGATCCCGTTTTGCCTATTGGTCCTTGGGCGCCTGGAAGTCCATCTTTGCCCATAGGTCCCACGTCACCTTTCTGACCTTTCTCCCCTCGAGGCCCTGGTTGACCTAGCGATCCTTTGGCTCCTTTAAGACCGGGGCTCCCTTTAACCCCGGGCAGTCCAGGTTCTCCCGGATCTCCCTTGAGGCCTATTAAACCCTTTTCTCCTTGGGCTCCACGGGTCCCTGCGAGCCCCCGGGCCCCTTTTGCCCCGGTCAAACCAACAGGTCCTTTACTTCCAACATCTCCTTTAAAGCCTTTTGGTCCTGGGGGCCCTGGTGCACCTATGAGGTAAATGAAAATATTTTTAAAAAAGCATCACTTCACAAAGGTTTAATAAACATTTTCTCTGCACTCTTGTCTAAAGCAAAGTATAACCTCTGTGTCATCGTAAGAAAGCTGCAAGAGTGCTGCATCAGAAACCTGCAAAGATTACCTCTGACAATGGTGAAATTCTTAATGAGCTGAGCATGCCGAGTGTCCACAAGTTTCAGTTCCTCCATGACCATGGACAGGTTCCTCACGTCAACATCCAGTCGGACGCTCAGCTGCATGTACTGCTGCCTGAGGGTGTCTGCAAGGTGCAGGAGAAGCAGGGCTGTATTGTTAAGGTTGTGCAGGTCTTCTGCATGGCTTCCAAGCCTGGACTGGCATGATGTGCTTTCTATGTTGATGTATTTGTACATGCTTTGCACGTGGCTCACTGTGGCGTTGATGCTGGAGGAGATGGTGTCGATCTCCATCTCAATCGAATTCATTCTGGCCTCCAGAGTCACAAACCTTTCGCTGGTCCTGTTTTCATAGTACTTTGAGTGATACTGGAGGTCATTTCTGTTCTCTGCATGCTCATCTATGAAGGATGTTACATTGTCCAGCTGCATTTGGAGGTTCATGACCTGCAGCGTGAGGTCGTGCACCATTTCTGAGCTCATACTGATCCGCTGGTGTGTGGCAGAAATGCCGGTTTGAACGCTTCTCACCGACTGGCTGATGCTGCTTGAGTTGGACTTTAAGGCCCCCAACGTCTTGCTGTAATTCTGCCAGTCCGTGATGAGCTTTTGCAGAACGATGTCTTCCTCGTCAGCCTTCCGTTGGATGGCATCAATCCGCAGTTTGCTGAGCTCCACCGTGCTGTTGACCTGTTGAACCGTCGCCTTTAAATCGTACTGATCCTGGACCAGCGACTTCACGGCTTCGTCCGTTTCGCTAATCACAACCTTCCAGCCGTTAACCTGGCCCACATAGCTCTGCAAGGACTGATTTACCAGCTTCAGTGCCATGGAGTAATTCTGCATGTCCCTTGTCATTCTGCTGCTGGACACTGTGAGAGTCTGCTGTGTCTGGGTGGCCTGAGCCAGCGTCTGCTCCTGACCCACGATCAGTTTTTGAATGTCCTCAAACTCCTTTTTGAGCTTGTTGATTTCCTCACCATAGCTGTCAGAGCAGTTGTTAGCAGAATCGAGGTCTACAGAAGGAAGAGCAGAACGTAACAATTATGGTGACAGAGAGACAGACGGACAGACAGGCAGGCAGGCAGGCAGGCAGGCGGGCGGGCGGGCAGATAGATAGATAGGGCAATGTGTACATCTCACCTTGTATACTTTCCTGCACTTTAACAATTTTCTTGCTGTAAAAGGATTCTTCTTCAGATAAATATTCAACCTTTCTGAAAACTTGCAAAAGAAAGTGAATGTTGTGAGAATTCATCAGTAGAACAAAGCCAAATCTCAGCAATGTAACCTGACAAATATTTACTCTGCGAGACGTGATAAATGGGCACTGGTGATACAGCCTGCAGTGGACAGATCCACTTTGTTCTTGTTGTTTGCTGTATTTCTGTGATCTGGCCCTCTGGATCTGTGGCGTGAGGCAAAGGCCTTACTTTCAAGCAATTTAAACAATGTGTTTCTCTTCTCTCCAAACCAGCCCAGTTGCAAACCCCACCCAAAACACACAGCTTCCACAGAAATTCCACAGCTGAGCCCCAAGTTATTAGGTGCAGCAGAGTTTTATAAAATATTTCATTGGTCCAGGTTGCAAATTCATTCCTGACTATGAGTTTTCATATCTGGATTTGTGCAGTTCTGCCCAAAAACAGGCCAGGTCTCCACGCGTCTCCATGTTTTGCACACCAGATACATCCTGTCTGCCTTGACAAGAATGGCTTTGTGAGTGACCATCGGTTTGCCATCGATGTGTAACATTTTAAGCAATTATTTACTGCAGCCTTTATATCTGGGTAGATTGTTAGATAATAAAAAACACTGGGAGTCTTGGAAAATGCAAAACAGATGTGTGGCAGGACATGGAAATTTCAACAAACCAAAAATGTTCTTTCTTTTTTAAAGGCTTGAAATACCTGTTTCACAGTTCATTGTTTGTGGATCTTCAGTTGTGTTCTATTTTTTCACTAGACTGCTGGGATTTATGTGGAACTCAAACTTAGGTGGCAGCCCCTGGACCTCACAAGCCACTCTGGTGAGTTTTCAATCCTCGGTTTGGCTCTTCTTCAGGGATTTCTCTTTAGTGATTTGGATTCTGTATCAGGGATCTTTAGGATCTTTCAGGGACATCTGCCAGACCTTGAGCTGCTCTGCAGACCCTCCATCCCCACCACTAAGTGTGACTTTTCTAAGGGGAGTCTGTGATCTGCTGAGTGCTACTCAGCCTCCCTGGAAAGAAACACCTGAATTCTACAGAGCATCGTCAAATGATACATGAAGGGTCACTGCCTCATTCTTCACTGCTCCCCAGCCTCTTGTTTACTCCCAAAAATGAATTCTGTTTTATTTCTATTTATTATTCTTTCTATATATTTATCTACTAAACTTGATGCAAAACTGGCTGGGTTTATAGCGCCCTGCATATTAAAATGCTTCTGCAACCCTTTTGATTGTCTTGTTTGCATCTTGTGTGGTTTTGCTCATAATGTGAGATCTTGAACCGGTTCAGCAGAAGCAATGTAAATCTCCTCTGGTCAATTTGGCAAATGGAGTTGAATTTGCAGCTCTGGCCAAGCAGCGTAATGGAGTGATGTGAGCGACGGTCGGGTGGCTGGCCTCCTCACCAAGCGACGCCAGGACGGCTACTGCTACGACGAGGAAGGCGAAGAAGCCGTAGAGCACCTTGATGGCCAACTGCAGTGACTGCGTCTGCTGGCACCTGACACAGCCCCCCCGCGTCCTTCCTGCAGGCACAGTACAGTCAGTCTTACATAATGCCGAAGACCCCGTATTTACTTAGCTGCTCCTTGGTGCTTAACCATCAACCATTCAGGCAAAACAAACAATGGGGTTTTTAAACATTTTTACAAGTCAAAAATCATATGTCAGCTTTTTGAAGAACCAGTGGAATCCAAAATTTTATACGTGTAGAATCTAAGTTTGGCTGCTGATGTGGCGGCCTGAGCTCCCTGTGTCCCTCAGAGCAACTGAATCCCTCCCAGCATTTAAAAAAAAATTTTCTCCTTCCAGCCTGTTTCTCTCCTGAGCTCCTGACAGCAGCATAAGTGAGTCCAATGCCTTTTGTTATGACAATGATCTATTTGCTGTTTGAATGTCACATTCATAGGCGGCTGCTTGAAGTATTCGCCAAATGTTAGTAACTGGCAAGCGAGCTTTCGTAAATGTGTCCGTTTTTTTATCAGCTTAAAACATGAACATACACATTAATTTTAATATCAATGCAATATGTTAATGCAGGACAACTAAGTTTATTATTTCTTCTGGGGTTTTATTGCATCTTTTAATTAAACCAATATTAATACTTTCAAAGTCTGAGGGGGTAAAGAAAAATGCCATTTGGTCAAAAGACAAAAAAAAAAAAAAAAACATAATGACAGCCTTTGTTATTTGGTGGATAACAAAATCAACATTTATGTCTCTGTGGGACTGCTGGGGTGGGATCCTGGGGGGGTGGGGGTGTTCATCCTGAATGGCCTCCCGCTCGCTTTATACCACACAACAGTCTCTGTGTTCTTATTCTGGCACCCTCTCCTCATTCCCATCCCTTTGTTTCTGCTGACCATGCCCAGTTCCCATGTATCCTGCTCACTGTAACCCACAAATATTTGAGGCCGCAGCCAATTGTGCCCCACAGATCCAGCGGAAAGAATGAGCTTCACCTCGAAATGAAGGCATCTCCTCCTCCTCTCCTGTCAATTCCTCCTCTGAAAGATGAGGAGACAACCAGCATAAATCCATGAGTCACTTGACAATTCCAGGTTTCAGACCCGGATTTCACTTTCACATTTACTTTTAATTAGACATAAAAATATATTTAATTGTGGTGAAGTTCTGCATAGCCTTTTTGGGACAGAAGGACATTTATGTGATCTCAGTCTATACTGATGTGACAGAAATCTTGCGCCGTTTCTTCATTTCACCGACGCAGAACTTTGGATGTGAACATATTTTTTGGAAAACGCTGCATAGCACTGAGCAGAACATGAAGAACACAGTCAGTTTTATAGGAGTGGAGGCCAAATGTGTATCAAGTGCACACTGTATGCACGGGCGGGCAGCATTTACACACCTTTAAACAGCTGATTTTCATACCCACTGTGGCTCTCTGAAAAGTAAACAAATCAGGTGAAATGTGAAAAATAAGTACGCGATCGTGCACAAAAGCAGGAAAAGATATAGTTTGGCACCAGCAAGCACATCTACATAACCTCTCCCATCATAAATCACCAGTGGCCCCAGTCCTAACACAAAAGTCATCCGAACCCGTTGGGCTCATTTTACACCTGAGGTCATTTTTGGCATGAGCGCAAGGTCGGCACAGTTACACATGTCTTGTCCTGAAGTACCGCGGTGCAAAGTGTTAGAAGGATGCATGGTGGGGTGGTTGCCTGGCTAGCGGCACTACACAACTTGAGCTCATATTTCTGTTGGCCAGCGTGGACAGAATTGAGCAGAATGCAGTTTGGCAGAAGGCCGATCAGCTCTAATTGTTTGTGAAATATGTTAATGCTTTCACATGAATTTGTTTCATTATTTTTTAGGAAATGTGGTGACATGGTAGCACATTGGGGAGTTCTCATGCCTCACAGCTCTTGGGTTGTGGGCTCAAAAGTGGGTTTAAATCCATCTCAGTCTGGGGGGAGCTTCCATGTTCTCTTTGTTGTTTGTGCATGTTTCCTCAGGGTGCACCAGGGTCCTCCCACAGTCCACAGATATGTGTTGCATGAATATAAGTGAACCAGAGCTCTGTGTGCATGTGCGCGTGTGTGTATGTCTTTTTACCCATTTTACTGTCCCTGCTGAGTACTCCCAGTACTGCTGTTAAAAAAAAATATATATAGAGTTCTTAACACTTTTTTGGAATTTGATATGCAAATCCATTTCCTCAGCCACTATGCTGTCCACTGCCTGATTCCAGAGAGGTCACTTCATCGCATTGCGGCTGCTGGATGGGTCAGAGCCACTTGGACAGCAGAGCTACTTTCCCACAACAATGGGCTTTTTTCAGCTTATCCACCGAGGCAAACCCACCAGGTTTTTGTGGACCACTGACTTCAAATAAGGACCACAGATCTCCAAACAAAATGCGTGGGTGGCCTTAAAAAAATTGAATCTGAACCTGAGCAGCAGATATGGGGGGCTGTAGGAATATATTTAGCTATAAATGGAGCAGGGTGTGTGTTGTCTTCTCCATATGCTTCTCTGTAGATGACCACCTATGAAAACACAAGCCGAATTCTTAGTGATCTTTGTAAACACTTTGTGGTGTGAAATTTTTTGTAATGATCTCCTGGGAATGTGGCGGATGGGGGAAACCACATCTAGAGATCTTCTCTGTGCAAATTGCAGACGTCTTCCCTTCAATGGTGCACAACAAGCTGTGAGATTCACAGCTGGAGTGGCCTCAGTTTGAGCATAAAAATGTTTACCTCCGAAGAGATTGAGCCCATTATGATTTTTAAACATTCGTATGTGGAGAAGTGAGGTGCGCAGCTGCAAAATACAATAAATGGACATGAAGTATTTGTGGAAGTAACCGCAGGTTGCCGGAAGGACGACCCTTTGTGATGTAACAGGAAACCTTCTGATTAATGTCGGGACCTTCATTGCACCGCCATGTGCAGCTCATTTTTGTTCTGGGCAGCTCTTCCTTCTTCCTTGCTTTATTTTGTTTTCTTTGAAGAAACAAGTTTGTTTTCATTTAGTCTACTTATAGAAATCATAGTCCACGTTGGCCAGCGGTCCATCATGCTGAATGCAGCTCTTTAAACTTCACGTACAGGACCACCTTCATTGTGGGACCTTTCAGATGTTCTTCACTCCCTGTGGGACTTTAGCCTGGCCCCAGTGATGTAATCTCTACAAATTATGCATGATCATGTTTAAAAATAATGATTTCGCTGCACTTGAGGTCACACGTTCACTGGTTTAAGTGAAGGGTTGTGTAACAGCAAAGGAGTTGAAAGAAAGTTTTGCTTCTCAGTTCTGATGGATGAGGTGGCCAGGTCCCAGCCTCTTAGATGAATCCTAGGTTTGCTGGTAAGGAATGATCAACAGTAGGAAGCAGAACATTCAGTTACATCTAAATGTTATCATAACGCCCGAGATGTTTCCATCTCTCATCTGCTGATCCAACTTGTCTTCCCATGTGCACGTGGATCTCTGGTTCTATGCCTGTGAGATTTTGCGTTGATTTGCCAAATGTGCCGCTTGCTCTGTGGTGGGGGAGAACACTGAGTGCACTTTGTCCCCCAGCAATTTTATAAAATGCAGTGTTCTGACATAAAAACGCCAGTTACATGCAGGAAGACAAAGGCAGGGCTTTCACATCTGATAGATGCAGAACTCAGTAAAACCAACCACATTCAGCAGAAAGCAGCATGGCTTTGGGTCCTCGTTGACAGAGAATTGCTTTACATCTGCTTGCCCTCTAATGTGTGGTTCCACACTCAGCAAAATGCCTGGAATGTGTAGATCAGGACTTTTGGGTGTAGAAAAAAGTGGTAGAATTAACAATGCCTGTAGCTGGTGATGCTCTGAGCAGTTCTTTGGCTTCTCCTTTCCCACATCTGAGGCACTTCAGCAACAGCAGAAGCTAAAGGCCACTATCCTTTTTGGACAAACACGGCCCTTCCAGTCTCCGTGACCATCTCTGATTTTCTCCAGCTCACGTGCAACCGTCTCAGGAGAACCAACCGCCATTGCGGTCTTGGGTCGGCCCCATTTTCCCCTTTTCTCCTCCACCTTCTGCACACAAGCTTGTTTTCCGCTGTCAGGGTGACTCCTTGTTTGTTTTGAAATGGCTTTTTGTGTCTTTGCAAACCTAAGACTTCCCTGTGAGCAGAGAGCTGAGGTCAGCAGGAGTATAAAAATGCCAAACCCACAAATGTCCCCCCTATTAATTCTTCTAAACTTTACAGCCCCCTTTGAACTGCATTTCCTGCCCCGCAGTTGTAGAGTCACTGCATTTCTGACCCTTTGAAGAGAAAGGCTCTTGTTTCCTGCAAAGTCGACAGAACTCAACACTTTTCCTTTCAGTGCAGTTCACATAAACGGCTCCTCGGTCCCGACCCCAAAGCAGCATCTGTCTGCTGGAGCTGGGAAGTTATTAAATGTGCGGCTTTCAAAGAAAGCTGGAGGACGTCTTACGTCCAAAGACAACAAACCAACGTTTTTCCTGGACTTGCAGAGTTGCAGTTTGAAAAAAAAAAAATCTGTCTGCAGGTTTTCATTTTATTTTTTTTTTTGGGTGAGTGAACTTTCAAGCTCTCTCCTGACCAACAGGTTCTGAGGAACAGAGTAGGGTTGAAGCATCACAGTGGTTTAAGCTCTTACCTTTCATGGTGCTTCCCAACCAGGACTAAGGAGTTTCCGTGGTAACTGGGTGAATTCTGCAAGTCGACTGTGCAGCAGTGGTACCTGCCACTGCGCGGAAGGAATGCCGTTTGTTCTTTTGCAGTGAGCTATGGTGTTCACACATCCATGAGTATCTCAGGTGTTCTTCCTCCTGCTGGTGGCGGGGGGCAAGTTAAAAAAAAGCCCAAAGTGTGGGGCTGTATTCAGCAGAGTTGCAAGGGAGCCCAGAACATCGCTCCTTGGTTGCTGCTGTTTTCTGCCTGTGAAGCTGAACAACCACCATCCCACTGAGACCCCCAGAAGGTCTCGCTATGAGGTCCACTTGCTTGAAGTGAGAAGCTCCACGTTCCCCTGGGCAGCGCAGGATTGTGGCAGCTGGGCTATATGCTGCAGTGAAGCTGGGTGAGGCTGAGCGACAGGAACACAGTTCCTCTCCTCAGTACTGCAGGAGGAAAATAGCAGTCTTGACAGTAACCATGTGCAACCAAAAGAAACTAGAGACAGAGACAGAGAGAGAGAGCGAGAGAGAGAGAGAGAGAGGGAGGGATGAACGGATGGCAAATGAGCAGGAGGGATGGAGAAGGAGTGACTGTGTGCTGTAGGCAGTCAGCTTTTTGCTTGTGGCTAATTGCTAACAAATGTGCAGAGGAAGGGCCACCTTTTCCCTCCGTGGAGGCTGAAGTTCAGAGCTTTCAATCGTTTTTCAAGGTCTGGGCTGCACCCCCAACACCCCCTAGGGTCAGAAAGACAACGGATGTGTGGCCACCAGCTCGCAGATGTCAGCGCTTGTAAGACAAAACAGTCTTTGACTATCAGACTCCCACAGTTAAAAATCCCAAAGTCGGGCTCCTGCTATTACACATAAGAGGCAGAAGATGCCAGAAACTCCGCTCACCTTCTCAGCGCCCAGAGATGTAGAATAACAAGCAAAAGCTTTGGTCTGCTGTTGCACTTTTACGTTTATTTTTTGGCACAGAATTTACCTACACATAAGATGCTTCACCACGAGGCACACCAGCCTGGCAGAGGGGAGATCTTCCAGATGGGATCTCCTCCTTTTGTGCTTCTTCCTGTCAAAATGTCAAAGATGCCTGCCTGGGAAAAACTGTACTGATGTGTGGAAGCAGAGCGGTAACCATTTCGCTCTTTCTCAGGCAGCTGCAGCAGAAGACCCGAGAACCAAAACCAACAAAATTCTTCGTGGAAAAAACCTCATTTTCAGCGGGAGCAGTGAAACCATCCATCCCACATTTCACAGGTTGAACGATCGCAAGTTTTCTGTTGATTTCAGCTTCGCGCCAGCCAGAGAGTCTGACGGGGGTTCGGGAGGTGCGGTCAGATGCAGGTTCTAATCTCCCTTTACAGATTTCTTTGCTCTCATACCGGCTTCTCTGGGTGCTCCTATTGCCTCCCACAGTGGTTGATGAACGTGGATGCAAAACAGCGACAAACATTACAGACAATTCTATAAACATGCGAATTACATATCTTTGCATTAAAAAGTGAAGCTGGATTCTGGCAGCCTCATTAATCCTGAATAGCTGAAGCTGAAGGCACGATTTAAGTTTTTAATGAAATACTTCTGTGCTCGCACTTCACAGCTGTAAATCCATGTTGAGATGAACCAGATGGGACCATCAGAACAAATCAGACTGCAGTGGTTTGTTGCGCAGCGGCTGCAGATGAGTTAATATTCCAGTTAATGCGTCGGTATTAAACGTATTCTGAATACGTGTGCAGCCTATGAACAAACCCACTCGCGACAGGAGGCATTTTTGCTGCATCAGCAACATTTTGTCTCCTTTTCCTTTGTAGAAGCGAAGCCACCGCATCCCACTGCATTACTTACCTGACACCAAAGCAGCTGACAGGGTTTGCCTTGTGCACCAGACTTCCACCGGTGTCAAGATTAATGCAGCGCCGGTGGAATTTGAACCAACAGCCTTCTGCCGTTGAGGCCACATGTCTGAGCACTACAAAACACACTGAAGAGGGCTGTGAGTTTAAACCAAAGAGGAGTTTCGTTTTAAGTTCTTATTTCTAACAGGGTTTGTAAAATCTGCTTCCTCTTCTCTACCTGAATTCTAAATCTCCAGCTTGGCTTGGGCTTCAGGTCCTTCTCCTCGTGCCACTGAAATACAAGCATTCCTGCGGCGTTTTCTAGCAAATGTTTCACATTATGGAAAGAAGAAGGATGTCCCGTATGACCTCCATAGGTATAGGTGTCACAACTCATTTGCTTCATCTTGGACCTCTGGGACTGTTGGGTTCTCCAACAAGGAGAGGAGCCTCTGCTCCCGTAAATCTCAGGTCGCATAAACACTGCAAGATGCTCCGGACCCTTCCGTCTGCTCACAGAGGAGCCTGAAATCAATTTGAGTTTGAAAAAACTGGACCCATCTTGATGTGATCTACGCGCGTCTTCAGAAAGTTGAAAGCAGGACACTGAAAGGCCCATCCAACAGCCCATGCGGGAAAAGAAAGCAATTTTTTCCCAACTGAAATACGGCTTCAGATATTTTTTCCATTTCAAAGTGGAAGCTGATCTGCTTCTGACTGGAGGAAAGTCAGCGTGACCCCAAGCAGATGCTGCCCTCGAGTGCAAACTCTTCCAACAGACTGGAGTCTCGGAGGGCTGCAGCCAGGCCCCTTGGACAGACTTCAGTGGCAGTTATTAATGGCGATTAATGAGCTGCTAATAATCGCACAACCGGCTCAGTTTTCACAGTGATCACCAGATTCTGTGTTCACATTCGTCTTCTGTGGGGGATGAAAGAGTTAAAGACAGTGCAGAGACTAACCTTTTAATAACACATTTTTCTCAAAATAATTTGAAATAGTTAGTCGCTGACCCTTTTTTAATCAATTTTAAAATTGTGTTTTTCTTCCCTGCAAACAGGGAAAAGTGCATCTCTGAATTGAATACTTTCTGAAATAAATGACCTGGAAACCATTAATGATTTTTTTTCACTTCTATATTTTTTCTCAAACATCTCTGCCATCGGAAATTGACCGTTTTCTCCTCTCAGTTTCATGTCCATGCGACTCAGAGGCGCAGGTGTCGGGTGCAAACGTCGATGAACAGGGCAGAAGCTGGACTTGCGCCCTGGATGGAGATAAGCAGAAGCGCAGCCCTGCTGCTCGGTCCCTGCGATGCCCCCTCCCTTCTCTGTAGCCGACAGGCATCGCTTTTCGTTCTCTACTCACCTCTGGAAAGATGCGGAGTGATGGGAAGAGTTTGGTTCTGATTTGAGCCCAGCTGGTGGCATCCGGACTCCTGAGGACGAATGAGGTGGGGAGTTTGGCCACCGTGTGGAATGTAATATTCACACACTGACAGCAGTTCCTATTTATACTCTATAACTAATTTCTAAAGCTGAATGCTGTACCACCGAAACGGGACAACAAGGAGAGCAGGAGTTTGGCTGTTTATCTAAAGAAGTGGGTCCAAATCCCTGCTTGTGCTGTAGCATCTCGGTCCACGCTGGTTCCCCTGAATCAATATGGTAAGCGTTCCCCAGCTGTAGAAATGGGAAATCACTGCAAATAACAGCACTGTAAGTCGCTCTGAAAAAGAGCATCAAGCAAATGTGTATAATGATTGAAAAAAATATACTGTATGTAATTATGTGTATAATATATATGAATGTACATCAGTCCTGAAAGATTTTGCATGCAGTTGTGTGGCTTTGTTGTCAGACCCCTGTGTTAGGGTATTTGATGTATTTTGTGTGAAATACGACGAGAACTAAAAAAAAATCCCCTCAAATCCTCGCCCAGTTGCCCCCAAGCCCTGGGACCCCAAGCACTGCCGATGGAAGCTCAGCAGCTCCTGGGACAGCACATGCAGACCTCTGGGCACAGCTGAATTAGGTTGGAACCAGGATGGAGGCATCCTTACATCCCTCAGGTTTTCTAATGGCGCAGAATTCGAACACGTGAAATAGGTGCGGGAGACGACTCTTACAGGCGGGTGGCAGCAAGCAAAGGATGGGAAGACTGCAGAGGAGACCGTGTGGAAACTTCACTGACCCTACAGATCAAATAAAACACAATTAAATCGAACCAAATTAAGTTCAGGACGAACCCGTTCGGTTGCCTGTCGGGCCACAGATGCACTCCTGACAAAGTGGGCCACGAATTTAATGGGGCGGCAGGAGGGGCTGAGCTGGCAAGACGGCCGCTGAGTAATTTAGCGCTCGGTTAATAAAAAACAGGATGTTAGTCACTGCAGCGAAAACACAAAGGCAAATAGAGCGCTCAATGTGCAAAATCCTGGAGCGCATCCAGCGCACTTTCAGCTGCACTCATTCTGAGGGCCATTCTGCAATTTCTTAACAGCTGACACAATCTGTAGGGAAAACAAACTCCGGCGGACATCAAAACTTTACGTCTTGGCTGTTGAATTTGACTAAACAAATGATAAACTCTGTTTAAAACTGTAAACATAAATCCTCTAATGTAAAGTTATCCTTTCCAAAGTGTTCTCAGTTCTGTAGAGGTTGCAGCTTAAATTTTAAGGCATTAAATTGGTGTTTGTCTTGTAAATCTAAATTTTAAAGTCCTCGGTGAAGTAGAAAAACTACCTCTACCGCCATCTGGTGGAAATTGCTTGTATTTTCATCTTAATTTTATTCGACGTTGAAATTCTTTCAGATGAAATATTCTATTTAATTGAAATAAAATATCTGTATTTCATTGAAAAGAGAAATAAAATATTTATGCATTTATTATTTCACTAGAATGATTGTGATGGCAGTGAGTTAAAATGCAGCAAAAATTGGAAAAATTAAATGTACTTTACATTTCTTTACATCTCGATGTGCAGACTGTGAATATTTTCATTTACTGCCACTCTTTTCCTGATTCTGTGTGATATGAGGAAAACAGAACCCAGAAGTCCACAGGTAAATTATGTAAAAAGTTGAACTACTTGCACGGCACCTTTACTTTGTTTTACTTCGTTTAACACTGTGATTTTTTTTTTTAACCACAACCAGACATTCTGTGCCTTTTCAGTTTGTTTGGGTCAAGTGATGTAGTACCAGTTTAATAGGCAGAACTTCCTGGTTCAAACTGCAACAAGTTCCACCTTTTGTGGGTAACAGTCAAGAACTTTCTGCCTCCCAAAGACAGGGTCTGTCTGGTGCATGTGCTTCCATCCTGGAGTCAGGAATACTACGGTAAATCTCATATCCGCAGGGCACGGTCAGCGTGTTGTGAGGGACCTGCGACTGAGCGCTGCACAGTTTGATGGTTGAGGGTTCTTCTTCTTTATGCAGGATCCAATTTGTCTTTCAGGAGATCTGCACTTATTAGTCTGACTCCTTTGTCCAAGGACATTTATACTTTGTGCAGTAAGGCAATAATTTGCCCATTTATACAGCAGGGAACCTTTTACTGCAGCAGTTCAGGATACATACCTGGATTAAGGGGGCTAGAGCAAAGCAGGGAATTGAACCTAAGACCTTCTGACTACAAGGTGACAGGTATAACCCCTCCACTACCGACGTCCACCCGACAGGCAGGAAAAGACTGCGATACTTTGCTCTCACTGAAAAATTTAAGAAATAAACGATTGATTAAATCTTTTCCAAAACTTGTAGATTCTTTTAAAAATGCTGCCACTAAGTTGAAACAGAGTGGCCCACAGAATGGCTTTAATGGCTCATCTACATTTCGAATGAAGAACGCTGTCCTGTCCCAAAGCGTGGTCCCGTCCACAGTGTGCGTTCACCCCTCCCTTGCCAGTGTCCTCACTAAAACAAACAGTGAAGCCACACAGCGCAAACAAGGGGGAAGGGGGCATCTTATCAGCTGTTTGGATTTAGTGGCCTTTTATCATCTCCTTGGCGACAGCAGATCTGCTAAGTCTGGAACTCTTCCTGCTCGTGTGGGTCCATCTGTCTCCATCCGGCCGCCTGACCTTGGCTGGGGGGTGGGCGGTCTGGCACACTTGTGCACCGCAGGCCTCCTGACAGCAGCGGGTGGTGTACCTGCCTCCTTTAAATGTTGTCGGTTGTGGGTCTGTCTGTAGCCGTCATCCCTTCTGAGGACAAAATCTGACAACATGTTTGCTCCTCTTTACATGACTCACTTGTGCTTATCCAGCACCTGCAGGGGGTAATTTGGGAGCGTCTGGCCAGGAGTGATGCTTGGTCCCTGGATTCCAAACAAGCCCATGGGTCCAAATTACGCACCTCCCGGCGGAGGCTGTGCTCCCTCCGGTTAGACCTCGTGTTACCCTGTTTTCCTCTCCCGGCTCTGGTGCCAAAAATGCATTTTCGCAATGATCTCAAGTCGCAGCTGGACCTTTACCTTAAACCCAGGCCTCGGCAGACTTTTTAGAGCCGCAGCACAACAAATGCTGTGGATCTTTCCATTTGTTTCTGCTTCCTCCTGCGTTTCATGCTGAAATCCCCCCACCGGCTTTTGCAGGGCATCGCCCGCAGCCCCGCATTTGCCTTTAAGCCTTTGCTTGCGGAAGAAGATGGACGGCCGATGAAGAGCTTTACTTTCAGCGCCAGATGATGGGATTGCAGTTTGTTTGCCTCGCACCACCATGTTGCTGGCTCACGGCCCTCGGCCGAGACGTCCCATATGAGATGTGGCCCAAAACATCCAGCTCATTCATCTGTGATCGGTCAGCAGCTGCCCTTGGCAGATTTTCTCTCCAGCCCCCCCCCCCGACTCCAGTGCTTCTGGCACGTCGAGCCCCGCTCCCCCCATCCTCTAATCCTCCCTCCTCCGGCGCTGCTCTTGGTCGCCAGGGCGACGCAGGAGAGGGAAGGGGGGGGGCGCCGTCTGACGGTAACAGCATTGCTCGCTTCTGATCGGAGGCAGGCTGAGCCGAGGGCTCCTGGCCGGGAATTGCACAACTTCTAGAAAAGTCTGAAACCGCAGGGCATTTTCTGGGAGTGTCAGCATCGCTCAGAGGTATAAATACCTTGGATCTGGCGGTGCGTCTGCACTTCCCGTCGCTGCGAGGAGGATCAGCAGCTGGAAGGTGAGTGCGCATCGGCGCATCGGCACGTCTGGGCCGCAGGGGCACACGCAGCGGCTGCGGTTGCGGTTGCGGCTGCGGCTGCTGCAGCCGGGGGGGCCGTCGGTCTCTGCGTGGACCCGCCGGGTTCGTTCCGCTCGACAGCCCGCAAAGCAAAGGGATGTTTCGGTGCAGAAAAAGCAGAAGCTGCGCAGATCTGGGTCAGCCTGCAGTGGGTGGGCGTGCGGCCGTTGCAGGGCGGGGTGCAGCGCCTAGAAGTTTCTACTCACTTCTCAGCGGACGAATTCTGATCTTTTTGCGTCCGCTCTTCGTGTCTGGATCAATTTCGTCTCGGCCGGTTTTAAAATAAAGCACAGTCCGCCGCATCTGACAGGTTGCGTTCCGTGCTGGGACCGAACGCTGCCAGGTGAGTTTTTCCCGGTGCTGTTTGCCTGCATCACAGCGGCAGCGCCGGCTCAGAGGCGACCCGAGGCGGAGGCTCTGAGGCGTCCAGACGGCTTGGCTCTTGACCTCCCAGCTCCGCTTTCACGGCTGTGCTGCCAGAGATTTGCTGCTTGGTTCAGAGCCCTGCTGAGCCCTGATGGTTTTAAGCCATCTGGTTTAGCGAAGGAACTCCATGCTTTGCGAGCCTCTCTCAGGAGTCCTCCTTTTCCCTCCTCACTTCATCTGTGACGCAGGAACAGCTGCCAGGCGTTCATGTCTTCTGCATCCCAGCTGTTCGCACCCTTTTTGCTGCTGTTTTCGCCGCATCGGCACCTTTATTTTCCCGAGTAAACATGCATATACACTGCCCGGCCAAAAAAGAAGTCACCACCTGGATTTAACTTAGTGTTTTGATCTGAGGTTGCTTCAGTTGGTCAGGTCTAGGTTCAGCAATGTTATGTGCCCAAAAAATGAGGTGAGCTGACTACCTGAATATACTGAATGAGCAGGTTTTTCCATCAATGGATTTTTTCGTCCAAGATGATAATGCCAGGATTCATGGGGCTCAAATAGTCAAAGAGTGCTTCAGGGAGCATGAAAGAGACATCATTTTCACACATGGATTGGCCACCAGAGTCCAGACCTTAACCCCATTGAGAATCTTTGGGATTTTGTGCTGGAGAAGACTTTACGCAGCGGTCCGACTCTCCCATGAGTACAAGATGTTGGTGAAAAATTAATGCAACTCTGGGTGGAAATAAATGTTGTGACATTGCAGAAGCTTATTGAACGCGAATGCATTCTGTAAGCAAAACTAAAGGTGGTCCAACAAAATATTAGAGTGTGCGACTTTTTTTTTTGGCCGGGCAGTGTATCGCATGGTATCGCACACACACACACACTCAGAGGCAGTGCAGCTGTCAGCATTGCGTGCCCAGTGCTGAAAGGGAATAGCAAGTGGCTCTCAACAAAGCGCTGACACTCCACATTTGTGTAAGGAATTGCAGAGATAAACACTTGTAATGCAGATGGGCTTCCTTCCTCAACTTGGCCAGGAGCTCCAAGGGGTTTCTATTCATACGAGAGCCACCCACTCCCCCCACACAGGCCCACCTCAGCCGGTGAAAGTGGCACCATTTTCCTTCCAGCTGACTGCCCTGGTAAACAACACCAGCACATGTGGGCCGAGCACCGCTGGGTTTCAGCCCGAGCAGCTGATGTGGCCACAGATTCCTTATTAAATGCTCACCAACACAGAGGGAGTTGATCATAAAGGACAGTGAAATGCATTTTTGTTGTGAAGGATTTCTGTGAGTAAATAGAAACACATGCGCGCTGCTTACGGTAACCTGCAGCCTCCTGCGGAGGCGCACATGTGTTTCTGTTTACTCACAGGAATCCATGACACAGTCCCAAGATGACGGAAAAGATTTCTCATTTATTTACGTGCCAAACTTCATTCCTGAGTTGTCATGTGGCGCTCAGGACCAGACTGCCCATTCGATCTCCACCCATAAATGACCGATACGTTTTCACAGACAGAAGATATAAAACTGTACATGTTTTGCGGGAGAAACAGCATAAATGAATGAATGAATAAATAGATAGAATAAATAATTTTTTTAAAAAAACCGCTGTGTGCACCACCTAGTGGTCACGTTTATCACTGCAAAAACAATGCAGCAAAGGGTCCAAACAACACAAAAAAGCTCATTCTGAAATGGCTAAAAATAGCAGCATCCTGTTGCATTTCCGCCCACAGAGATGGCAGTGATGGGCCTGTTTGTTGTTCTGTTTCTGTATGATAATAAGAGAAAATAATGACAGAGTCATGGGGTTTGTGAGCATAAACAACGCTGTGATGGCTTTTTGTAAACTGCACAGTCACTTGGGGAAGAGGGGTTTGTGACGCAGCTACAAGGTATTTGCACGGCAAAAAGGACTTCTTTTATTATTGCCGTGCTGTTCTTGGTTGCTCTGGCAGCGCCGTTGTCGCCGTCATCATCGTTGTCTCTGGTCTGGGAATGAAGGAGCCTCGAGCTGCTGGAAACAATGGCCTGAGAGGCGGATGTCAGATGATGTCATCGACAAAGAACCTACAAAGTGTTTTTCTCGTGCGCTTACTGCACGGTAAAAGTCCTTGCATGGCACACAGTAAAATGCAAGCGTATTACACTGCAAGCCACCGGATTTTAAATGAACCGAGTTTCTCAGGTTGCGATGATTGGGGAACCGGCATCTTCGTCTCTCACCTTGAGGTGAAAACTTCTTTTGTTGTTGTGTCTGAGACCCCATCTGAGTAATCTGTCCCGATCTGTAGGAGTCTGACCCAGCAACCTTCCTACCTTAAGACTACAAGCACATCTTTAACCACAATGTCTGCATATTCAGCGTTCTGTATATATATTGCACACTTCTGCTCATGGGTCCTTACAGTATGAGGTTTGTGCGCTGAACAACTTACACCGATTTACCAGTTGGATCATTTTTACTGTAACAGTTCAGTGTAAAAGACCTCGATGAAGGAGACTACAGCAGGAAGTTCATGTTTGAACCCACAACCTTCTGTTATAAAGCTATGGCTTGACCACCACGCTGTCCCCTATCTGCCATCCTGCTGTCTCAATTTGTCCACCCAGTGGACTCAAGTCCCTCTTCTTGCCCACACAGGCACCGGTTGCATCAGTAGCCCTGGTTTCATTAGCAGTGGTATGAAGATGCGTTCGTGGGGTCTTCTGGCACTTTGCCTGCTCTACTACTCGGTGGACTGTCTGCTTCCACCGTCCAAGGAGGACCTGAACCGTGAGTGTCCACCCTTACTACTCAAACACAGGTTGGGCTCTTTACTGCCATCTGTCAGTTCAGTGGGTAAACACAGGTCAGGCTGGCGTCACTGCCAAAATTGATTTTAGAAAAGAGGCATGAAAATGGGTAATTTTTTAAAGAAAAATAACCTCCCAAAAACAGTATTTGCAACTTTGTAACATGAGAATAAGTTTATATCTCTTAGTATGTACCTGGTAATTGATCAGTTTGATTCTCTTGGCTTTCTCTAACTCCAAAAAACAATGACACACAAAGAATGGGGCCAAAAGTATGAGATACAAACCAGTAACTAACAATGATCTGGGTCAGCAGAGAGAGTTTAGAGAAAACCATTTCAAACTATTGCTGTGGTGTCATTCTTCAGAAATTTCCCTCTATGGGGAGAAGTACCTTGACAAGCAGATCGAGAATGCCATCACTGGGGTGAAGGAAATGAAGTCCTTGATGGAGAAGTCAGAGGAAGAACATCAGAAGTTCCTGAAGGCCCTAGAGAAGACCAAGGAGCAGAAGGAGGTAGGGCCATAGAACCTGAACATCAAGGGGACACATCTTGGTAGATTTTCAGTATAAGTCTCTGTGACCAAGACTCAAAGTGGGAGGTGTTGTCACTTTGCTGACAAACTCAAAGATACTAAAGGACTTAAACAAGTCATACATGTGCACTTATATTTGGATCCCTTCTTCAAGGATTTTGACTTTGTTGCTGAGCATTTAAAAACTGCATCTTAGATGTGCAGAACATCCCCTTTGAGAGTCCTGATTCCATGATCAGATGTTTGCTTCTGACAGGAGGCCCTGCAGAAGGCCCAGGAGATGGAAGCAACACTGGAAGCAGAGCAGGAAGTGTGCAATGACACAATGCAGGCTCTGTGGGAAGAGTGCAAACCTTGCCTGAAGAACACCTGCGTGAAGTACTACTCAAGGATGTGCAGCAGCGGCTCTGGTCTGGTAGGCCGACAGGTGGGTTCCTGTCTCCCTCTTTTTGTCAACTTTTATCATTCTCTAAAATTTCTAAGTTTGGTGCAGAGCAAACACCATCTGTGCTTGTCTACCAAGCTGATAGGTAGCAGTTATAGACCCCCCCCCTGCAGAAGAGAACAGAACTGGAGGAGCATCTTAATTCTCTTCACTCACAGAGCATTTCCAGCTCATGTCTGGTGTTCCACAATGCTGATCACTTTTATTGGAAAAATGTATCAGCAATTCGCATTGAATAGGAGTTTTTATTGAGGAGCCATTGACCTTAACTGCCATTTAATGCTTAGTTTCTTTAGTGAATAGAGAGGGCCAAAGCTTATTTGGAATGGAGGATGGAACCTAATAGAGCTCAGTCCATTTCTTTCAGCTGGATGAGATGCTAAACCAGAGTTCCCCCATTTCAATCTGGATCAACGGAGAAAATGTGGACTTCCTGGAGAAGGAAAGCAAAGAGCAGAGCCAGCGGTTTCAGGAGTTGGAGGACCGCTACTCGGAGGTGGCTGATGGTGTCGACAGCATCTTCCTGGACAGCATGAAGGTGTTCGACCACATGCGTTCTGTCCAACCTCCTTTGTTCTCCGGCCCCTTCCGAATGCCAAGCATTTTTGGGCGCTCTAGGGTTTACCGCTCCCCGATGTTGGACCCAGATTTCCATGGCTTCCACAGCATATTCCAGCCCATGATGGACATGGCCCGCAACCTGCTTGGTTCACTGGGCCCCTACATGGGCAAAGATGCGGACATTGAGGGCGAACCCTCTGAAGGTAGGACTGATTCTCAGAGAGTTCATATTATGAGCAAGTATCCGAGTTAGTAGGTGTTGACCGGGTCAAAAAGGTGGAGCAACGAAAAGGTAAAAAGTAATAACACACTGTTCTTCACCAAACTGTTTTAAAGTGGCGAATTTAGAAAATTAGGATTGTTAGTGCTGTTGAATAGGCAAATGCCACCAAGAGTTGTGCGAGTGCTGCAGTAAGATGGGAAAAAAAAAAAAGACAGTAACATGCACGCTGGCCATAACAGTGTGATAAAATATACTGTGGCAAATTTTAAGTCTGTGGCTTGAAAAACAAAGTTGTAAACAAAGAGCAAACAAACAAACAGAGATTGAGCTTTGTAGAAAAACAAGATTCATTCATTGTCAGTAGCCATGTGTCTATTTCAGGGTCGTCGTGGTACGAAGCCTGTTCTGGAATCATAGCGCACAAGGCAGGGTACGCAGGGACGCCACGCCTGTCCGTCACAGACCAATCACACACACTAATTCAGTCAGACACGGCCCTCAGTTTATCTGAAACATCTTGGGACTATGGGAGGAAACCCCTGAAAACTGAGAACATGGCCAAAAAATGGGGAGAACTCCGCACAGGCTAAGTCACGTTCAAGCCCACTGCCAGTTCTGTCACATGCAAGCGCTTTCAGCTTCAGGACCCGTGTCTTTAGAAAGATGTCAAAATACAGTGTCACTCATAAATGGTCAACTTGTTTTTGAAGCTTGAGGCTTTTTGAGAATGAGCTTACAACTTAATAAAAATTTAGTAAAAAATTTCCCATAATAGCCTGTGCATTTGCCTTATTCTTTGCAAACAGATGGAAGTGTGAACGAGGATGTCATCATCACCAAGCCCTTTGGGAATAATCGCATGACCTGCAGGGAGATCCGACGCAACTCTGCTGGCTGCATCAAACTGCGAGAGGAGTGTGACAAATGCAAAGCCATCCAGTCTGTTGGTAAGGAGTGACTCAATTTGTTCTGGATTGTTCTAAGACAAAATCAGTGCTCCTGTCTGAGAAAATAAGAGGGCACTTTAAATGTGTCTTACAAACTGACATCCGAGATTCAGATTTACCTGAGAGCATTGTAAAATGCTGTTCTGTAGTTTCTTTAAGATTCATGCAGTGGCTGAGTAAGTCTGCACTAAAAAGCAGTAATAGGGTTGTTTTTTTAAACTGGTCATCTCACTCATTTGATCATCTATCCATCCATCCATCTAGTCTACCTTTCTTTCTTCAAACTACTGAACCTGGTCACCCTGAACCAAAAGACCAATAAAAGCAGACCATGCTTTCCTTTCCATGGCCATAGGGTACAACTGTGACCTCTAGGTTGTCCATATATTTCCAGGCCAGACTGAACAAATAGACTGTATGGCCAAAAGTGTGCACCCCCCCCCCCACCCTTCTAATGACTGAGCTATTTGAGTCGCACCCACGCAGCGTACAAACACATTCTAGACAACTGAACTCCATAAACACACAATTTGCCCAGGTTGGTGTGGAAAAACTTCAGTGGCTGCACAGAGGCCTGACTTCAACCCCACTGAACCCCTTTGGTATCAACTGGAACACCAACCACAAAGCCAGGCCTTCCTGGCAGACCTCACTGATGCTCTTGTGGGCCAAACGGGCAGAAATTCCCAAAATCTGGCGCAACGCCTTCCCAGAAGAGTGGGAGCTGTTATAGCAGCAAAGGGGGAACAACTCCATGTTAATGTCCATGGGATGCTCAGCAAGCACACGTGGGGTGGGGGGGTGGATGATGGTTAAGTATCCACACACTTTTGGCCACCTTGTGTATTTTATCCAGCATGCCATGGATCACAATGTAAACAGGAAGTGTTCCTATCTTATCCAGACTGTTCAGGCAAGAAGCCCTTGGAGAGCCCGCTGAAGAAAGAGTTGGAGAGAGCACTGGCCAGGGCTGAGAGATTCACACAGGAGTACAACAGGCTGCTCAGGAGGTTTGAGGAGCAGATGTTCAATACCTCCAGCCTGCTCGATATGTTTAACAAGCAGTTTGGCTGGGTGTCCACACTTGCTAACAACACCAAGGACCAAGATGGAATTTTCCAGATACAAACGGTTAGGTTCCATCCGAACTTCAGTCTCAGTTATTCGCAAACTGGTTTTTAGGAGCATTTACGGAAATGAGCCTTTTTAGGGGTGATTAAAATTTCCCCTTGAGAACGAGCACTTAATCATAACTTAATAGGTGAACAAAGTCACAAATTGATAAATGTTGGGCCTCCCAGGAAGGAGATTTCTCTAAAACTATAAATGGTTCTCATGAAGGTGATGTCTAGGACCACAGGTGACCTCAAGAAACCAGGGGACACTTCAGTGTCCGTCCAGCTCTTTGATGCTCCACCCATGTCCTTCACTGTGCCTGGAGACATCCCATGGAATGACCCCAAGTTCTCAGAGGTGGTAGCCCAAGAGGCACTGGACCGCTACAAGCAAAGCACTCTGTAAGTGTGGACTGATACCTTTGATGTTCCCCCATTTCTTGATGATAATGCTCAATATCATTTGAGAAATCCCCTCATACAAGGGGCTTATTTGAACAAATAATTCCTTGCTATGCTAGCACAATTGTGTGTTAAGATAGATGCTTTAGTCCCCTCAGAAATTAGAGAACTAGAAAGTTTTTCAGAAAGATATGGGAATGGAGCTATAAACAAGGAGAGGTTTGTGTGGACACTTCAGGTAATTTCAGATATGCTGGATCCTCAATTTACAAACTTTATCACAAAGTTAATCTTTTAATCTGATAGTACAGATGCTCACAGATTTGCTAAAAACATGCTATCTGGTGTTTGTCGTCTCCATAAACAACTGCACTGTCCCAATTGTTGACGGTGTAATTTTCAGCATCCATCCAATTTCGGTGCTCTTTACTGCCATCTATGGACTCAGCCAGATGCTATTTGAAGGCAAAACAATAACAGCAGTTTTTACAACATGAAAAACAACCTGTAAAGTCAGGTTTATATACTACTCATGGGTTTCATTACTCCTAGGCCTCCCCTGTCCAAGTGGATTTACAGTTGGCTCATGTCAGTGTTGCAGTGTTTTACCAAGTAAAAAATTTCCTTAGTTACTAAGCAGAATATGGTTACGAATGGGTAAAACACTACTTCTGAGCCAGTGAATCGTTTGTTTTTTGCTACCAGTCAAGGTGAAATTCCTCAGATTATATGAGTAGTTCACACTAACTTCTGACTACCACTGACATCTTCTTCCTCTTTACAGAACAGTGAAATAGACCTCCTGGCATCTTCTTCATTCTAAGTCTCACAGCATCAGGTCACAAGTCTTTCTTCCCGAATCCTTCATCATCAACGTTGTACACAAATCATATTGCCTGCTATAACTGCTCTTTGGCTAACACAGTAACATCAAAACTAGCTTTTAGCATTTCCAGATTTAGCACTGAGTGACATTTTTGTGGAGATGTTCCTTCTAGAAACTAAAATGTAAGCCAATACAAGTGGTTAAGAATCAAACTAAAATAGAAAACTGCAGCAGATTCCAGATGTTGCTACTTCAAGAATCCTATGTTCAGAAATGATCTTCTACTGTATACCTAAATAACAGCTGTGCACTAAGAACTGGGCGGGTTGTGTTTTAAACATTCCTTACTTTGTACATTTCATTCTGTTTATCCAGTCTGTCCTCATGTGAACATTAGTAAAGTGTGCAATATATCAATAACTTTACTGTTTGTTTCTCATTATTTCACAAGAAATTAGTAGCCATCCCTTGAAAACAGGGGCCTATACACCTACACAAAAATACTGTACAGCCCACCAAGGATTTCTTTGCGAGCTTTTCAACTTTCGTAGAAGCTTTAATTATTGTGGGGAAAACGATTACGGTAACGCACGATACTTTCAAACAATTCTATTGTGAGAACAGCAGAGATACAACTGCAGCACACTTGTTACCTTTTCTGGCTTGCTTCACGCCAGAGGGAAGTCCTAGAGTTTCATGCTGAAACGTCCAGGGCTGGAATTACTGCTCCCAAAGGTAACGGACCGAAGCTGGCATCCTTTGAGGCCATTTAGTTTGTCAACTTTATAACTGTCCACTTTTTGTCGAATACAAACAGAGCATCCATCCCCGTAACCTTTACCACTAACTGCTTCCCAGTTATCTAACAAACGCACCCAAAACAGACGACAGACACGTCTCTCGAATCGTGTTCATTTCATTAGGCTCCACTCTGTTAAAGAAACACTTTAAAATTATCCTTCAATATTTTGCCGGCACACTTCAAAATGCTTTGATGCTTTATAGCAAGTTTCTGCTGCGAACAGTGGATTTCTGAGCACAAACTTTGGCGATTCGTTATAGCAAATATTCCAAGAGTGAGAATTCGGATGGCGAGGGATACCTGTACAATCCCTCCCCTTTTCGCTTACTACTCTATTCATGGCTGTCACCAGTCTGAGTGATAACTGCAAGCAAATTTGTTCATTAAAACTGCAGGAGGTGTGCATGTTCAAGACGTAACTGTAACCTGTAACAAAGGCGGCTGCTTCAACTGATGCAAGTTTTGAAAGAGACTCTACACTTAAATCAAGCTCAGTGGCCAGGCAACGTGGGTTGACTATTTTATTATTACCATCAAGTATCAAAATGCTGGAAAATAATTTTAATAGCATGTCTGCTAATTCTTCATTATGACTGCTTGACAAACAGGCTGTTGGGAATTATGAAAGAGGCCATTAAAATATTGTGCTGTTTTTATTATTTTTGCGTAAAAATCACACAGCGGCTAGTTCATTCTGCAGAGACACATCCATGCAGTTAAACATCTATGATCCCACAGCCATAATATAAGCAATTAAATATATTTGCTGTTAGTCAGCAATTAATGCAAATTTACATACGAGATCAAAGGTGTGTATCATACAATATACAACATACCCCTTATACAGTACATCAACCTGAACAGCAGGAAAAAGATTTACCTTCCTTCAAAACAGGGAAAATATATTAATGTGAAAACCTGAATGCCAGGAATAAGGCTTAGACAGTGGACAGATAAAGGGGGGGGGGTTTCCAGGGAAAAAATAAACATTAATGCATGTTTAGTCTCCAACATAAATGAATTTATATTAGAATACACAAATACAATTAAGTGGTTTGTTTTTTTTTTATGACCTGTCACTATTTAGGAATATGAACAACATGCAGATTAAAATGGTGTCGAGTAAGAAGGTGTGGGGTGGTCAGGGAGAAAGTGCGCTAGTTCCGTTTCAGGTTTCACTTCTTACACAGTTACTGTGTGGAGGGAGGGAAGCTTTGGATCAGGACTGGTTCAGATCAAGCACTGTATGAGGGCCAGGCAGTGTGTGCATTAGAGAGGGATGTGTCTGTCTTGGGTCGTGCACTGTGCAGTGTTCACAACTCATCCTGTTAGCTTTAACTGGTGAGGAATAAAAGAACAAGGGAAAAAAGGAAAAACAAAAACACACAAAAGCTGAAGCTTGCTGCATGATGGCAGAGGTGGCTAAGGGACTTGTCCATATCGGATGCACGCTCAGATGAACCCTCCCCAGTTATCACGGCACATCTCCGAGGCTCCTCCTCCACCCTTATTGCAGTGGACTTCACCGACCACCACCAACTTAACACTCGCCACGGGAGATGAGGGGAGGCTAGGAAGTAGCTTGTGACACCACTTCCAGTTTGAGCTCTACATCACTTAAGGACTGTGCTACAAGGAGGTGCAAAAGGGAGGAGAGTGGCAGACAAACATCACGTGTTCCCACATGATATAAAAAGTGCCTCAATTTGTAACATTTCTACCGCAACCCCTCCTGGGGTAACAAGCTGTGAGCAGAAGGAGAGCAAAGGAGGAGGCAAAGGAACCCCAGTGGAGATGAGGGCCAACCCGGAAGTGGATTCAGATGGTTTGTCAGACAGCACGAGTTACAGGTGTGAAAATGGTCTCAGCTGCTCCAGTTGAACCTCCAATGATATCCTTTCTTCAAGCAAGTCCTGCAACAGTGAGTAAGGCCCTAAACCCTTTGCAGTCCTGCAAAACACACTGATTCACTGCAGTCACACAGGGACAATTACGAACTACATCTAAACCTATCCACTGCTCACGGTTTATTTACACTCAGAAAACAATCACGTATTTAACAGAAAATTGCAACAAGAACAAATGTTTCTTAAAAGGTGGTGGAATCCTTACCTTCAGCTGCTGTTGTAATTCACTATTAAGTCTGGCCAAAACTGTATTTGTTTCTTTGTTTCTTCTGATTGAAGCTTGAATGGCCTTCTTATCCTTTCCAACTGACCTGTTAAACAAATTGTAAAAGTTGAAGAAAATTTTTCAACCATATTAAAGTCAAAATATTTATCAAACTATTCCACAAATAAATTGCAGCATCAGCTCACCTCAGATGAGGAAAATGCAGACAAGGAACTTAAATTATAACAAGAACATGACCGCTTTCGATTCCAGTTGAGCACTGCTCTTACACCTGATATTTGGCTTTTTCCAGGGCAACTTAAGAGAATAAAAACTTGAAACCTTTTGCATTTTGCAAATTTGTAACTTGACCATGTTTACCATGAGGGACCGGTGTATTTAACCTCAATTTCAGCAGTATGTACTCTGCTGTAGACAATTTCATCAATAACTACTCTGCCATACAATACAGTACAGTGGTAAACTGCAAGGTCCTGAGCTCACTGTAAGACACTAAGCAAGGTGAGGACTCCACAGCAGGAGAAGTCTACCTGGGAATGGAGAGCTGCGTGGTGAGCACTGTGGCACCAATGCTAGGCTTCTGCACGTGCTCTTCCACCTCAGGCCGTAGTTCATCCTCAGACTTCAACCTCCGCCGGATAGGCTTCTTCGGTGGAGGGGCCAGGGGTGTAGCTCCTTTGGTCTGGTGGTAGAAGGGGGTTTGGAGCAGCTCTTATTCAGTCAATAATTACCAAACTGCAACCAGTCCTCACTGGGAATCAGGGAGCTTTTCGACCTACTTACACACATACCTCTGACCCCCTACAGGTAAAACCGGAGCAAATGACACCCTGCAGCTTTAAATCTACGCTATGCAGGCGTACTGACCGAGTTCACAGTGGCTACAGTCCTCTCCTCTGATTGGGGATCCACCTTTGGGGTCCTCAGTGCACATGCTGGATCGCCTGACTTCTCTGTCTGCACAAACAGAGGCACGAGAACCTTTAATTTTCTGATACCTTTGCCCAAGAAAACTTACACCATCACATAATAAAGATGACCACGATTTAGTCAACAGCTGAAAGGAAACAACTTAGTGCCCATGTATTCAAGTGGAAAATTTTTACGGGAATAAATTAGGGTTAGTACCTTGCTCAAAGGTACTAGAGCAGAGGAATTGAACCTTGGGGTCCTTTGAAAACAAAATGGTTAACCTTTAACCACTACGCCACCTGCTGCCCTGTACTGGCTGCTACCGCCTGTGTGCCATGTATACTTGACTGCTTAAAGGGACTTTCCATTTTAACAATTTGATCTTAATAACTGTGCATTTCACTAAATTTACTTGGGCCCAATAAGCTGCTCCAGATATAGAGGCTCTCTTGGACTAGACTGTGTATGTGTCCATTAGTAACCTTCAAACTGCTCCAGCTGTCAGTCATATGAATATTTGTATGGATTAAATGTGTCAACAGCTAGTATCCAAGGACATTTATGGAAATGATCTATTTTCCTTTGTTATATTGTCAGGGGAAAAAATGTAGAAAATATGATACATTAAAATCCTGGGGGATTCTATTTTACTTCTGAGCAAGAGACTGAACATGAAGTGCTCTGTTAAATATCCAGCTGTTTAAGGCATTCACGAAATTCAAAATATTTAGCTTGAAAAGGGACCATTAAAGGAATGGTTGACTAAACGGCCACCTGGGAAACCTCGGCATGCTTCTCCACATCATCAGGGGGCTGCTCGCTGGCAAACACCTGGAAGTGGCTGAAATCTGCGAAGTTGGGCTGTTCAGGGATCTGCTGGGGTGAAGTGCTTGCATGCGGGCCAAGAGCATCTCCATCCGTGGAGCGGTGACCATGGGACCCTGCTGCCTGAGTTTGGACAGCAGGTGGCGTTAGAGCCGTAACAGTGGTTAGAGGACAGCCTTGATGAAAAAGCTGCAGTATACAGGCTCCACCAGCAAAGCACTTAATATCACCCTTTACTGTACATCTCGCAAATCCCATAACCCAAGACAAAAAAAAAAAAAACAACGCATTTAAACTGACTTTTTAGAGGATCAGTGGAAAACAGTTGAGCTGGCAGTATTGGGTTACAACACTAAAGTACTGGGACACACCTGTGCAGGTTGAGGTCGGGGTGGCACGGCCGGGGCATAGGTTGCAACTCCAGCTTGCTGCTGTCCTGCAAAACGAAAGGACAAACACATCAGCTAAAATACCTACCAAAGGTCAAGCTGGACGGACAAAGGGGTGATTCTACCTGTGGGCACGGCCGCAAAGCTCCTGTTCATATCCAGGGAGGAAGAGCGCGAGTGTGAAGCCTGCGGCCTGGGTGGGGGCGGAGGCGGAGCAACTGTTTTTAGCCCTTCTGGAGATGTTCCGGAATGAGACCTGTCACACAGCAAAAAAACCACTGTGACTCCATCAAAACGTCACAATCAATGAAGAATCAACATTCACTTTCTGATGTTACACTAGACCTCTAACACCACCAGATGGCCTCATTCATATTTTTGAATCTGAAAAGAAACAGATGTACTGAAGGACAAATTTATTTCAACATAAGCAAGTTTTTCAGCTGTCTTTAAACCACTAAGAGCTCCCAAAAGTAGGATGATGGTTTGCCATCTCACAGCAGTCAAACGTTCCAGGGATGAACACTTCAGAAATGTGAGGTCAACATAAGCCACTAAAAACAGCTTAAGAGCCATTGCCACACCTGCCATCATCTACACGACACAATGTCAAACCTCTTTTAAAGAGAATATTCAGCCTATCATGTACAGTGCAATCACTACAGGATCTAAAGAGTTCACTGAACTACAGTATGTGTGAAAGTATGAATATATCCATGAATGAAAATACACTATAATTCTATAGTACTACACTGTGTTTGGCTCCTTCCGGCTATGTTTTGGTGGCAACTGATTCACTCCAACACAAAAACAAGGCCAACCTTTGGCGCGTCACAACACTTGGAATGGGTTCTTGATCTGACGTAAACGAATCAGAGCTACTGTAACCGTCACCTGTAAAATTCAACAAAAAGTTAGTGTGGTTTTTAACATCTGATTTTCAGCATTTAAGTTAGGCAACATAGGCTCATTTTAACTTCTGAACCATTATTTTTTAGTGCCTTGGAAGGCTGAATACTTTTCAGTAAAATGTGTCATATCCATTTCACTCATGAAATTGTTACAAATGACATGTTTGGATAAACTTAAAGCATTTTTTTTGCATTTGACACATTAAGATTATACATACAGCACAATATACATTTAACTAAATAGGTGGATTTTTTTTATTGTAAGAAAAAATAAAGACAAGTTAATGTATTGAAACTTTACACACTCTGCTACATCTGTTTTACATCCAGAGCCATTGTTCTGCATTAAGCGCCGCCGTTTATACATCTGTGCCATTGTCCTGCGTCTATGAGATATTTAACCCCTTTCTGTCCATGCATGACAGCAAATCAACATTATCTGGCTGTTAAACCAAAATACACAAATAAATTGACTCATACCAATGTTTAAAATTCATTAAAGCCCTCAATCCCTTATGTTAATTTTTGTTGACAATTGCCTAAAAAGAGTTAAACAGTAAAGAAGTCCAGACAAAAATGCAGTAAAACTTACCTACAGTATTACCAGCAACAAACTTCATGGAAGCAGGGAGCTTATTGTCTTCTGAAAGCTCAGGCGGTTTCACCATTAGTGGGCTTGTGGGATGTGTGTGGTCTTCACAAAGGAAAAAGCAGAAATTTGAAAACAAGGCATTCTGATGGTTTGCACCATAACAAAATTACCTTATTGCTGTTATTTAAAATATGTACATCAAGCTGCCAGTTTACTAGGTACCCCTATCTACTAGTGTTGAGCCTAATAAAGTTGCTACTCAGTGTGTATGGTGTAGTATCAACACAAAGTGTAAGGTATGGAGGACTTTTAAAACCTCTGCATGTACTGAATTACTCAGAGGACATTTCTCCTTTAAGTAATTCAGCTTGGTTCACTCATTTAAGAGCCTTTTTAATTGGCAAGAAAGATGAAAATGGGATGAGAGATGAGAAAATGTGAGGGGAATTTATTACCACTTCCAGTTCTTTTCAGCTCCATCTCCTGCATGTGGATCTTGCTGGGGGTCATGCGGATAGGAACTGGGTGCACAATCGCTGTGTCCTGAAGGGGAAATAGGTCAGAGTTGTTCCTTTGGTATCCATCTTGTATGCTTTTCCCTCACAAGGTCAGGGTTGTCAGAGGTTAAACTTATAGCTAAAAGGAAAGAGCTGATTGTTTTACAGCCACAATATCAAAAATGTAGCTTGAAGAAAACTTTAAAAACAGCCAAAACTATGATAAAAGCAAACAAACTTAGAAAGATCCCTTACTAAAACAAGCTTACCAAAGTTTGTTTTCACATGTTCTAAAACAATTTATAATGCATAGCTTTTCAAGTACGTAACAACACGGACCAATTAGAATCAACTGTACTATTTCAACGAAATCTTAAAATCTCACTGAACTTTCAAAAACTAAGACAATTTTAACCAAAACAGTATGAAAAACAGCTCTATATAAAACTGTCTCATAAAAATGTTTTTAATGTGTATAGAACCCATTTAGTAAATTAGTCATATGAAAGTATATCTTAACTTGGTGTGGTGAAAAAAATGGAATTCCGCCTGAATTTCTTACTTTCACAGCAGAGACTTCCAGAATCAATTATGGCTTAAATTTGAAAAAATGCATGCTTTAATTCATAAGCTGAGCGAGCAATGGCACACTGCCAATAGCATGGGAAACAGCATGGGTTAATAAAATAATTAATAATGAAAACGAGCAATTGCGGCTTCAGGTGATTGACTTACAGGGTCAGCTGGTGCAATGTTAGAATCAAACTGGGTCAAAGTTTGTGAGCTGGAAGAGCGTTCGCTAAACGTCTCCCACTGCTGGAGAGAAGCAGACACAAAATCAAATCTGTGGGGAACACTGGTTTGGGGGAGAAAATGAAGGCATTTTTCACAGATGTACAAATTAGTGACAGTGAGCAAGAGAAAGGTGGGCCTGGTTAGTCAAAACTTGATCATAAACAAGTAACTGCAGAGAATTAAAACAAGAAGAGTTTTGAGACCATTTTAACTTGTGAAAAAGTAACTAATCGATAAGGTTCTCTGTCTTAAAGGCCACAACAGTGCTAATGGAGCATATTGCTAAGATACAGACGAGTTATGTTTCAAAATGAACACACCTCGTTGCTCTGGTTCATTTCGGGCCAGTTCTGATTCAGCGATGGCATTGATGGAGACTTGTTTGAGGTCACCTCCACAGGAGAGCTGGGATAGCCGACCTCCTGGGCCTGGTCTGGGACTTCTGAAAATGTAACGCAAAAGTGCTGTCTACATGTTTCTGCCTAAAGGTCAGACATATCAGGATTTGATACTAGGGAAAACATCAGAAAAGGCAAAACTGAGGTGCATAATCAAACATGCTTGATTCCGAGTTGTAAAAAAGCAATTTCAGTTTGGACTTTACCTGCTGAGTCATCCAGATCAATGAGCTTGGGCATCAAGCTTTCTGGAAGCTTCTCTGGAAGGTCATAGCCATTTTTCCTTGCAACCACCAAGTGGAAGGCCGCACAGAACTCGTCCAACGTTAATGCACCGTCTTTGTCAAAATCCGACAGCTCCCTGAAATGCAAAGCATGTGAATAAATCGCCAAGCAGTTCTGGCCAACTGTGAGTGATGACTGCAGAGATGATGTTCAACAGAGGAGCCTCTATGCTTCTGTTTTTTACAGTAATTTCCTCTTCCGCTACAACACTGCCAGAGGTGCCAATGAATAATCCATTTGTGTTACATCATGCAAATCAAATGGGAAGTAACTTAAGTGGGATGTTACTCATAAAGGGGTCCTTTATGCTGCACCTACTGGCAACCATTTTACAGGTTACTTCAAAATGCATTTACATTCAGTAGAGGCATAACCGCAGGGGTCAATAAGCCCATCTTTCCATGATGAGTGCAAAAACCATACAAAATTGAATCCTGAAAGAACACGACTTACCAAATGTGTGACAGTTCAAGAATAGGCAGCTTGGACTTTGTAAAGAACTCTTTGGCTGCAGAGCCTGGAAGGGAGAATGGGACCGAATCAAAGCCAAGGATTAAAATGATAGGGAAGCAAATCAATAAAAAAGGGTGCAAAGGATACGGTGAAAACAATTCACTCACCAGGAATGAAGCCATTTAGATCAGGCTGAATGGTCTTGAACTGATTAATATAATACTGCCTTTGCTCATCAGTGATTTTCCAAGGGTCGTCATAGTTGCTGGATTGCCTTTGGATTTCATTTGACACGTTGGCAGAAGCCACAGTCCGTATCGTTGTGCTCTCCTAAAGTAAAGAGAAAAATGAAAGAACAGATTTTAAGAGCATCAACCAAGTCAGAAGTGTTTAGTAAGAAATAAGGCCAAATAAATATGAATCAACTATACAAATTAACAATATTTTGCGCAAAAAAAAAACAGAAGATGCTAAATGTCAAAGAAATTAAGTGCTAATGAATGCTGAAAACCAAATTCATATTAAACACCTATTACTTGCTACTACAAACAATAAATTAATTAAAAATAAATTTTATCACAAAATAAAATTACTGCAAGGTAAAATAGAAAAAAGTATCAACAATGTCACTGTGAACCAATCACAATCATACTGGTTTATGGATATGCAAGAGATATGAACACAAATCCGGCTGGCCAGAAATCCTCTATTTTACACTTCATGCCTCTTGCTGAGAGTTCTATCATCATCTTTCTTGGAGACTACACAATCAAGAAAGAAAAAAAGAAAAAAAAAAAGACCTGTACAAGGTTCAAGGTTGCGTGTGCTGGCCTACCTGAACTGAGGAGGGGTGCATTGTAGGAATTGTGCTAGCAGGAGGCGTGTCTGTGAAACTGACCCAACTCTCCTGTACTGGGGGAGACCACATGCCATCGCCTGTTACCGGTCCTTTCCAGACAGGAGAGTTGGGGTGGGGTGGGGGAAAGTAAAACCATCATTAAGAGTTACAACTGTGCTCATTTTCTCACCAGGCCATTCTGACCAAAGCATCCTTCTAGGTCACCATGTTAAACTGCACACATTGGCAATTTTTGTAGCTGAATATTTACTGCATCACCTTGGGCAAAGCGGCCCATTCTAGTCCCTTTTTGGATATGCAATACTTGACCGCTTTACCACTTAAAACACGTTAATGCATAAACTATATAAAAAGAGCTAAAAACTGAAGTAATGAAAAACCATCCAGTACCTGACTGTGCTTCCCCAAAGGGGGTCCAGACAGCACCAGCTACAACAGGCTGTCGCTCTGAGTTCCCACCACTGGGTTGTCGCTTGTGCTTTCTCCAAGCATGGGGAGAGGTGGGTGGGGACTGGCTGGGCGACACCACAGGGGATGTCGTATCAGGCTTGGGAATGGAGAGAGCAAAACACAGAGATGATCATTAAGAGAAGCCTTGTTCTTGGGCTCACCCTTGCTACGGTGGCATTCCATCTTACTGCACAAAAAGTATTTTGAAAATGCAGGACAAATTTGAACTTTAACCTCAGTAATACTCCAAGTCTAAAAAATGACTCATAAAAATTGATTACAAAATGTTATGGATGCATCTGTAAGCATTAAGCAAAAAAATTATTTAATGCAACTTTTTAACTCTAGCACTGTGTATAAAAAGTCACAACTGTTATAGCAACTACGGTGACACAATGCAAGTGTGTCCACCACTTTCTTTCTGATAAAGTTTTTTTTTTTTAACTCATTACACATAGCCTCATCAGTCCTGACAGACGCACTGAAAACACTGTGTTCAGCAGGTTTGGGCCATTGTTACCACCTTGGAAAGAAGAGGGTGGTGTTATAGCAACGAGGGACTGGGATGCAGTCGGAGAAGGTGTGGCCGTAACAATATGAGGTGAAGCAAAACCTGTGTCTCAGCTGGGGGCATACAAGACTGAACGGTCTCGAGTGCCGGTGGCTTCTTAACATAAGTCCTTCCCGGAGGGCGAGGGATGACTCCAGAATAAGGCCCCTGGTTCTCAGAGTCTGGGTAGACAGCTGCATGTCTTGCCTCCTGTTCGTTCTTACCCACCGTAAACCGAGGAAGAGGCAGGTCCTTAACTGTAGACAGAACATCAACAACAAATAACTGTCATTTTGCATGATTTACTGCACTAACAGACAAACAGTACCTACTACAACTCTTACTAGCATGTACAGAGCACAATTACTGGTATGAACTCAGATTAATGCTCTTCGTGTTTCTTCTGAATGCAAAATTTACTAAAAATGTAGAAATGGTCATGCTCTCTGAGCATGTGAAATTTAGTAGAGATCATTAAAAATACATAAGAAACGTAACAAAAGCTGAACTTATGCAGAAAACCACAATATCCAAGTTTAAGAACATTGCAACATGTACATTAAAAAAAAACATATACACTGTCATGATGACTTTCATTGATGTCAGCCCTGTAAAAGTCAAATCCCTTAGCTGAGGAAAAACTAACGAGGCCGTCCTGAGATCTCAGAGCTCCAGACTTCAGCTTAGCATTTTGCAATTTCCTGTTGACTCAGCTTATATGGCCATCCTGCACCACCAGTCCTACAGGGACACTTTGCCTGCTTACTCACGTATTGTTTCTACTTCTACTTTCCTTTGGCAGCACAGAGCTGCCATACAAACCAGACTAAGGCAGGTGGATCTCCCTGCCCATGCATGTTGGTACACAGCTTACACCTTGTTACACTCCTTACTTTCAAACAAAACTTTCTAACAGCATAAGCTCAAGGATTGATGGAGACATTTTGTACAATCCAGCCCAGATGAAGTAAATTTCCAAGGAAAATTAAACTCATAAAAATCAATCTCACATAAGTAAGGGAAAATAGTTGTTAGGAAACCCTAGCTTACCTGTGTTCAGGCTCTCCACACGCAAAGGCAGTCCAGACTGGGCTACAGCTATAAGCTTCAGGGCGATGTAGAACTGGCTCCGTCCAAAATGTCCCAACCGTGTGGCACCACAGAGTTCAGTGATCTGCCACACAAAGAGACAACCTTCACTGTGAACAAGGGTGTAGTCTTTATTTTCCCAGCATACAGCAGGCCCATATTTACACCAACAGTTTAACACACGCATCTGCATGAAGTCTTAATGGAAAATGTAACTCATTGATTACCCTTGGGTCTTAACTTGACACTGAAAGATGTGAAAGTCTCTCTGAAAAATTATTTTTAACCATTATTTTGCACAAATCTTTGTTCAAGATAACTTTTTACAATTATTTACCCATCAGCTGAGTTACCTGGTGCTGCCTGGGTCAAAAAGTGTAGCAGCAGAAAGGTAAAAAGAAATAACACAGTATAGAACCACAAAACTCTTTCACCATTTAGTGCATATAAATACTGTTAGTGTTGCATCATGTATGAGTTCTTTTTATTTGTTAAAATTTCATTTTGCTCATCTATAGCAGCTACTGGCTTGGCTCCTGCAGTTAAACATGTGCATGGCGCTGACAGCAACACACACCCCAGCTATAGTGACAAACACAGTATTAAATTATAAATTATATTACCAAAATGTATTACCTTTCAGCTTTTTAAATTTAGTACAATAGTGTGGATGGTGGTTACCATACACACCAGCCATTGTGTATGTGAGATCAGAAAATGAGCCATATTAAGAAAACTCTGTGAGTGACCATACTACATGCTGCTTGATGTCACCAGTCTCGCTTCTCCAAGCCTTGTCAGAGACTGAATTTTAAAATTTCAAAATAGTAAGTAGCCTTTCTGAAGATTAATGAATTTGAATAGTAAAAACCTCACTTAAGGTGAGAAGTACCTGCCTGCCAAATTTCCAGTCTGTGGTTTGAAAAACAAAACTGTGTATAAAGAAGAAACAGACAAAGAGAGTGTGCTTTATAGATAAAGTACCTTGATAAAAGGTGCAACAGCTGGAGCAGAGATTCACACAGATTCAGGGACCTCCAAAATTACAATTTAACAGTCTTTACCACTACAGCAAATGCTGTCCCAGAATGCTCTTCCTACTACATGCATTGCCAAAGACATTACAGTTAGTATTATACAGAGCAAAACACAAGATTCTGCACAGAGATGTGTGATTCATTTTAATGAGGGAGTTCTTTGAACTGTATTGCTATGTGTCAACTTTTTTGCCATCCATTTGTTTGTTGTATTGAGTGCCATGGTGTAAGAAAAACTATATTTTGTTCTCTCCTGTACATCAGTGACAACAAAGTGAATAAGACAAGTACTGTAAAACTGGAAACAAATAAACAGACTGCTGCTTTTATCAAACCACAAAACATACCCATAGTCTAAAATTATAATAAAGTCTATGAAAAGAGCATAATTTTGGAACAATTGCAACTTAAAAAGGATGTTGCAACATCACACTTTAACTTGAGATGATGAGGACACAAAGTAAAACCTGAACTATGATTAAGTTTTCAAATGGCTATATATTAACAAGTTCAGACATGACAATAGTATATTTATAAAATTTGGTCTGTTAATGGTTGACACAAGAACCTAAAACAATGAATTAATCTAGTAAAATATGCTGTGCACTGACAATATGGTTTGTTCAGCAATAAAAGCAGCACCCATGCTGAGAAAGACTAACAATACAAAATCTAGCACCATTATGACCAACTGTCACTGTAATCTGCTGATTCAACTTTCGAGGCAGGAAACGCCCACCCCAGCGTAAAGAATAACACACTTCGAGCAGGAACACAGTGATTACAAGCAGGTCCTTTCCACCTGTAGAAAGACAGCTTCTTGCTTACATGCTAGTCAATTTAACACTTGGTAACACTGTCACCTCAAGCAGTGAAAAATTCCACATCACCTGTCAGTTTGCAGCCATGCACTCAGGCATGCAAGAGTCTAGACGATTAACATAGAAATGGTCTGCATGTATTACTTTTTTTTTATTGTACTGGTGTTTGTATCAGTCTGTTTTTTCCCTTTACTACAGTCCTGCCAGTGTCCCAACAAATCACTGCAAGAATTTTTTTAAAAAAAGCAAAAAACTAGATTTCTTTTTGGAGTGCATCGAGAATTTAATACATTTACAGCAAACAAACACAGCTTACCTGATACTTCACTGTCATAAAATGCTTATGTACCATTTACATATTGAATCATAATAGTGGGCTGCAAAATATACACTGGAACCACAAAACTAAAGAACATGCTTACATGATTTGGAACATACATTTCCCTGAAGTAATATAAAATTCAGATAGGAACTTTAGGTATAAACACACCATTATCACATCAGTTTGTTTAAGATGCTTCCTGCAGAAATTACTTTGAAATAGAAAAGTTATAACAAATGCTGGTGGTGTAATTTATGTAGTTGTCATAAGAACATTAGCGAAATGGGTCAACACCAAGTGGCCAGAGGTAAACAACAGCTTCATCCAAGAAGGCCTTCTCATTTCAACCACAAAATACTGACAGGAAAGCAGACTGCTGGATGCAACTCAACTAGTATTTGTATATTATTATTATTTATTTGGTTGTCTACAGCTTTCTCTGCAACATTTTACAGCATACATTCATCTACCATAAAAAAATCCTATCATTTACATGACATGGTCATTTTTACCATATCATTTCAACAAATGTGCTTTGATCAAGGGTACTGCAACAGGAGTGGGGGCTGAGACCCAGCACGTTCTGAATGCTAGGCAACTGCTTTAACCACTATGTCACCTGCTGTCCTGTCTTGCTAACCAGTTAAGAGTGAGGCAACCATTAACTATTCAACTATTTTCACAGGCATACGTGACTATGAGTAACTACCTGTAGGAACACCATTCCACACAAGTATGTGAGATTGTACTCAAGTGCACGCAGGACCACTACACTAGACAGGTGTGTGACGCTAGGTAACTACCTATAGACTCACCTGTAGAATTACCTCTGCAGGTAACTGGGCCGCCCGGAAAAGGTCCCGAACTCGACAATTGGAGGCCACTTTCTTCGTGTTGTCCGTGTCGCAGTACACGAATAAATCCGAGTAGTATTTCTGCTCCACGTCGCTCAGGGTTAAAGTTTCCATTGTGGTATAAGAGCAGCTAGTGGCTAACGGGATAGCTTAGCGGCTATAACTAAAGCAACTGTGCTACTCAGCAATGGGCGAAACGGAGCACGCCGCTAACCGATGTTAGCTATCTCAACAGACTGATCTCCTACAAGGTTTCTTGTTATTTCCTCAAAACTTTAAGAGCTTGAAAAGGGATGAACCGCTGTGCAAGCCCTGCCTGACTAACCGTAGCTACCTAGCCGTAACCTGCTATATTAGCTAACCAGGCAGCGAAGCAAAAGCAGCACAAAGTGAGCAGCCCGACTCCTGACGCGCGCACCACACGCCTCCCAGGGCTCAGCTATGTTCCGCACGGCTCCTCTCCGTCGCTGCAGGGAGGATCGACTCCCTTTTTTGCTGACGAGTTTCTATAATCCCACAGACGACGTTAGCAATAAAGTTTTAAGCTCCTCGGGTTCCTTCCCCTAACGGACAGCGCCGCCATTCCTGCGCGCCGTGACGTCGCACGCAGACCCCCTACGTATCGACGCGTGAAAACGTCACGTCGTCGACTGGGCGACAAGGGCAACGAGAAGAGGGGTTGGCAAGAAATTGGCGCCATGAACTCAGTGCCAGTTTACTTTATGTGGCACCCCTGTTTCACTGCTTGCATTTTAATGTTTTATTAAGATGACAACATTTTCAAAGGTTACTTACAGTCAAAATATTTGCTGCTTATTTGTAAATACTATCAGTATACTTGCTTTATAACTACCCTGCATTTAACATCTTTGACCAGAAAAACTTGAAAAGTTGCACGTAAATGGACCGTTTTTATTATTTCTGCATGAGGTAACTTTCCCTGAGAATACTGTAGCAGGGGAGGGTGATTTGAACTAAGAACCTTCCAGTTGCACTGCTACAGCCCTAACCAGTACAACCCGATTTTACTACTTCCCACTATCCTGCCATTATTGCTAGTTTAAAGCAGTGCATTGAAATCGAAGTGTAGTTATATGAGAATTTTTTAAAAAATGCCGTTTAAAGTTCTTAAAAATGTCAAAAAGACAGTTCACAGCTTGAAGCCCTTTTTGTCTCTAAAGGGCAATAACTTGAAGTTCTAGGTGAACTAATGAATATTTCAGTTGTAATTTGTTGTAATAGCAGTGCTCTGTACAGCAAAGGAATGAGGGTGTGGTCATTTTGTTTGTACTTATTATTATAGTGTTTTCAGAAACACCTGTTCTATTTTTTGGATACTGTCTTACATCTGGGTTACCATTTGTTCCGAGCTGTTTATACTGTTCTCATCATGTGGGCTTTAAAAATACCATGAAGGTCAAATTAATAAAAAATGATTAGGGAAATTAAATGTAGGAGGGTCCTTAATCTGTTTTATTATTTAGTTATGAGCAGCCTGAATTGGAGCGCACAGTCATTATATTATTCAGCCACTCAGTGCCAGCAAAATTTATTTCAGGTTTTGTCTCAGAAAGTCATTTGCAGGTTGCAGGAATCTGTGCTAAACATCAGAGCTACTCATTATCATGGATAAAACTATCGCCTGATATAGTAAGTGATGTCTCAATGTCACATTTTTTTTTTTCTAATGAAGACTTGGATCCTAACTCTTGTTTGTAACCTGACATCTTCAGTCCTTTACTATTTCCAACCCCCTGCCAAGGTAATTACGGTGTTATGCAATCTACATTATGCCATTCACTAAGAATTTTATGGTGTATGTTTTTCTTGTATTCGATGTTCATGACAATGAGGGACCACCTTTATCTTTGACCATTTATGCAACTATTCAAAGAATTATAACTGTCCCATTTAATTCTTGTAAATACTGCATTTACTGTGGCATTTCAGTTGAATCATCTCTTGTCAATTCATCAATGGACCTAATACACCAACCATAACTGCTTGGTTCTCCTTCCTACATGTTTCAGCTTTTGGTAATAGAACATTCCAGTTACTGTTTTGTAAAGGATGTCTGACCAAATCTCATTAAAAAGAATTTGGAACTGATGTTCATTTGTTCCATGTTTAAATCTCCCTAAACTAGCTGATCCTGTGCTGTAAGCCTACAAACAAGCAAGAAAGCAAACAAACAAAATTAAAGACGGAACAAAAGTGTCACTTGTTAAATGAACAGTGACATTGTGCCAAACTTCAGAGCTTTGGCTTGTAAAAAAACAGACAGAGAAACAGATAGAGATTGAACTTTATACATATAGAAATAACTTATTCAGCTTTTGATACTTCTGAAAAAAGATAAGATAGGTGCTAAAAAAGCAGTGTTTTAAAGAAATTACTAAATGTGTTTGCGAACACTACATGCTGTAAGCTGGTCTGCTAAGGTCAGAAATTTCATAACCTTCACAATATTTCATAACCTTCCTGAAATGCATACTGAAACTGCAGTGCTGAATCTACTTTTTACATTTTTTTATCTGTTTGTTGGACACCAGAGATCTAAACACAGTACATTATAAATTAAATCTTTATAATCGTTTTTGACTATTAACTATGACGCAATAGGGCCGTGACGTCTAAACTCCTCTCCGCGTGCTGTTCAACACTTCCGGTGCACACTTCCTGGTCAGACAAAGTCCGCCTTACCGAACCGGCACGGATCTCTTTTTCAGCCAGGTAAGGGAAATAAACGTTTTAAACGGAATTTCAAGCGGGTTCATTGTGTGTTTTATTTACAGGAAGCTTTACAGCCTTTCGGAGAAAAACCGCTCACTTCCGTCCGTCTCGCGCCATGTAGGGATGGTCGGCAAAGCAAAGACGGGGCGGGGGGTTGTTGGAAAATATTTCTCGAGGGGATCTGGGATTGAATCAAGTTCAGGGTGTTTTTTTTTAAAAAATATTTTTGGCTTATATGTTACTATCATATTAAGGAACTGGTGCAAAAAAATAATGTTTGGAGTGGGTTCCATAGGGCTGTGTTTGTTTAAAGATGAGGACACACTAAAGACCATGCAGCTCACCCATGGTATGCACACCTAGACTTTGGCCACCTCCATCCCATTCACACCATATCTCCTGCGTACACCCCCCCCCCCCCCCCCCCCCCGTACTAGTACACCCCATGCTAGCAAGCCTGTTTGTCTGAGGATGTGGTGGAACTTCATTCAGTTTTTCATGCATTAATTCGGTCATCGTGTCTGTTGTTTGAGATGTTTCCAGACCTGTGAACTCCACCCTTGTGTTGAGAATGTAGAGGAAGGGATTTTCTGTGTGGCCCTCAGATGAATTCAGTCATCCTCATTCCAGAGAATCACAGTTAGGTTCTTTGTGTTTGATGCCCTTAGAAGAGCACTGGGTGGTACACTGTTGTAGTCTTGATCAAAGTGCTTACCCTGAATAAGTACAGTAAAGTATTTAAAGTAAATCTTTGTAAAGTTGGTTGTTTTCTAACATTGTAAGGTGTCTGATAAATTATGTAATTTGTCTCTCTTGCTTTGGCTCATGGGAGTCAAATGTGGAATTGTAATTCTCGTTCAGTAGGTACCTAATTGTATGTTTTGTTTTACGAAATAGTGTGTTTTTACCTGCTGTCACAATGAATGTGGATCATGAGGTGACTCTGCTAGCTGAAGAGATCCGCCGTCTTGGCAGTAAAAGTAAGTACAGCACACTTAAAGCGGGAGTGTAACAATTGAATTGATATAGAGCATGCAGCAGAATGGGACACATTTTAGCATCAATAATGGGCTTCCCTGATTGACTTCCCTTTAAAATTAGAAAATTAATTTTGTAATAACTGTCCATTTCAAATGCCAGACCCTGCATCCTGTTGCAAGTACTACTGTAGTTAAATACAAGAGTTCCAGAAGTTTACACAAATGTAACACCTCAAGGGTAATATCTTAAGGTTGAGATGAAAATATTTGCAGCTGTTATCCTTGTCATTAACAGGCTTTCACAGATCTGAGAATATTGCCCTGAAATTTTAAGAGTATTTTACCTTTATTTGTATGGACGTCATTCTTTTTATTGCACCATAACTTCCATAAGAGTGTTTTGTTTGCTCTGTGATGATGCATCAGAAGTGAAATTTCATTTTTTTAGTGCTCTTATTTTTTGTATAACAGGTTTCTGTACCGTGAGAAGCAACTACAACTAAGCAAAGAGTGCATTCAAAAAGCAGGTGTTTTATTTGGTACAATGGCATTTTTGCCAGTTACAGTCATTATGTTCAGGTGTTTTGTTCTGCACAGCAGTGTCAGGTGTAGCAGTACAGAGATACGTATGCACTTGACATCTCAAGCATATATTTTTTGTTCCTTGGATGGTGTCAATTTGGCTGCTTTCTGGCTAAATCTAGTGTGCTAACCTCTACATTATCTTTAAGAACAGCTGTAAAAGGAAAAGGTAAATTGATAAAATAAATAAAAGATAACCGAGATGATTTGGAATAAACTAAACCCATTATATCATGGATACGTGCATACATATTTTAGTTAAAAAGTGTGAGGATTGCATTATTATACTATCGACATGAGCAGAGTATGCTGTACGCTAAGGTTGATGGGTTTTGATGCTTGTCCTCATTTACAGATGCAGATGGCAAGACAAGCGTGAAGTTCGGGGTGCTCTTCAATGATGACAAGTGTGCCAACCTCTTTGAAGCTTTGGTGGGAACCCTGAAGGCGGCCAAACGGAAGAAGATCATTACCTTTGAAGGGGAGCTTCTCCTTCAGGGTGTCCATGACAACGTGGATGTCATCTTACTGCAGGAATGATGCTCAGGCGCACACTGTTCATAATAATTAGGTTTACCCTGGGTGCTCAACCATGCTTTGTCAAGTCACAAAAACATCGATTTGCATACATTTTTCAGGGCAATGAGAAACATGCACTTTCAACAACATTTTGTACAAAGAATCAATGTTTTTTTTGCATAAAATTGAAAAATATTATTAAGTACGTATATCAACGATAGCGTCTGTTCATCGAATAATCAACCAAAAACTCACAAACATCGTAAGACCCAGCAAGAAAAATTTTTTTAGCTGTATTTCTGTAATTTCTAAGAATCTGTCTAAGCCCCACTTCCAAGTACTGTATATGATATCTGAAAAGCATAGAATGTCCTTTATCTGTCTAATGCATTAGAACAGCATTGTAGCATGTCTACTTTGGGAGATACATCCTAAAACATGTCCTCTAGAATGGACAAAAATGCATGGCTGGGTCTCAGGAAGATATTTGCTGACATTTCAGAAAAAAACAATCCTTGTTTATTACTTACATGATCATATGGCTACCTCATGTGAACTTTTAAATTGAATTTTTGTTTTTATACTCTGGACCAAATCCCTGACTGAAATAAGTCTTGCAAAATTTGAAAAAGTGTATGAAAAGATTTTTGCCCAAACTACAATGAGAGAAATTCCTGGAAGTTAAAGTAAAAATGTTCTGTTTTTATATGTATTCAAACAGCACATGACAGACAGAATACGAAGAGGAATGCACGTGATTGAGCAGTGTATTACCTTGTTTTTGCAGTGGTTTTTCTCTCACCATTATTTGTGCCAAAATTCTGTTTAATTTTGTAATACTTCCTCAGGACTGAATCAACTTGAACATATTTTTAATTAGTATAAACTGGAATGAGTTACAGTTGAGAAAAGGTTATCAAGCAAAGAGTTTTTCCAAGTGATATTCGTAATTGTACGTCTTCCTTACTGCTCTGTCTACTATTACATTTCCAGGCTTTTATACTGAAGCTGCTGGGCTGCAGGATTTTTACATTCCAGGGGAAAAAAGACTTGAATATTTCACTAATTATTGGCATATAGATGTTAAAATATCAGTGAATAGGTGTAGACTTTTTGAGCCATGTAAGGTAATCTGAGAAAGGTGGTTTGTTTTTGTCTGCAAATGTAATCATGATGATTTCATATGACAGTAACTAAAATATCTATAAATGTATAGGACATTATGTTAATGACAGAATTGTTGCATTGGAATTGCACTGGAGCTGTATGCTGATGATGTGTGGGATTTCAGTGAACGCGTTTTAAAAGATGAATGCGGTCAAAGTGGGGTTTACTCATGCCAGGGTTTTCTATAAAGACAATAAAGTCTAAGCAACTAACAATGAGAACAAAAGCAGTGTGTGGATGCAATGGAAAGATTAAAATGAACATTGCACTAAAGCTGTGTCAACGTCTCTCTAACACATTTTACAACTCAAAATACTGAGGGAAAAGTTAACGTACCAGCAGGAACAGTCACGTGGCAAGTAGGGCCTGTAATCTGAAGGTTGTTGGTTTGAATCCCCACTTCTGCTGTGCTTATCAAGATTCTTAACTTAAACCGATAAAAGTAAGAAGACCCTGCTGTGGAAAAGGGTAAATCTACAGCTGAGTAACATCGTAAGTTACCTTGGAGAAAGGAGTCAGCTAAAGAAAAATAATGCAATCAAAACTGCAACAGTCAGTGCAGTGGTTAAGGACATTGTGTTGTAGCCCGAAGGCCCCGGGTTCAAACGTCCACTCCTGTAGGACCATGATGTGGACACTCAGACACCTGAATACAGTACATTTAAAAGTTGCTGTAAAAAAATTAGTCCGCAGCATTAACAGTTTGACTACCATGCTGTCCAGTTTTACCATTCAGTTTCAACTGTACAGGACAATTGTTTATATTCATACATCTGCAACATTTCTGTCACCAACATGCAGATGAAAGCAGTTGCAGGAGTGTTTTGTTTTATCTTATGCATGAGGGCAGGGAGCTGAGGCCCCCCACACACACACTTAAGCGTGCTTCCTGGTGGTGGTGGTGGGGGGGCCGAGACGTCGTGGTGGGGAGGCCGGGGGGGGGGGTCTCTCCATCGAGCTCTATTTATAGCAAAAGCTTGCGCTCACTGTAGAGGAGGAGGTGGCGGGGGGTCTGGTGACGTCACGGCACGGGGCGGGGGGGGTGCTCTCTGAACAGGAATCAAAACAAGGCGGGGCCACGCCCTCTCCGAGCTGCACCTCGCCTGACAGATCGGCGGACACAACGGCGGGAGAGACACGGAGCGAGCGGCGGTGGAGGCATGGAGCCGCGGGAGTGCGTCTGATCCAGGGGGGTCTGTCGCTGCGGGAGCGCGTGTCTCCGTGTGTTTATCAACCGCCATCCGGACCGCGGACCAGGCAGACGGGCCGCCGCCATGCCGAACCAGAAGAGCGGCAAGGGCCGCAGAAACAGGCGCACCAACAGCAGCGGCGACGAGCAGGAAAATGGAGCCACGGCAGCGGGGCCAAGTGCGCAGGGGGCTGGGGCTGGCGCTGGGGCTGGCGCTGGGGCCGGGGCCGTGGCCGGGGCCGGGGCCGCGCCGTACGGGGAGAACGGCACAGGTGAGACGCGCGTTCGCGGTGGGCGGGTGCGCCGGTGGGGAGCGCGGGGGCCGCCGTGCGTGCAGTCACGCGCTAAGAAAACACCGCGCATCGCCGTGCGTGGACGTGGCGTCGATGCGCCTAACTGTTTATTGTGTATTTTTGTTGTTTCGCTTTGCGGTTTTGCAGGGGGGCCTCTCGAGTGACACGAGCGGCTGTGGGGGGTGCGAGTGTGCGTGCGTGCGTGCGTGTGCGTGTGTGTTGTGTGCGGGGGGGTCCCTGTCGCACTCCAGTAAACAGACACTGCCAGTAAGTTTAAACGTGACGGTTCCGTCCTGTGAGTCACGTGACCGGCGGCAGCACTTTGACTTCCATGCAAGTGAACGTGTGCGGGCCGTGGGGGGTCAGATTGCTGCTGCACACTTCGTTGTGTCAGTTGTGTCACATACATACCGATGACATCGATTTACCCGTTTATACAGTAAATCTATCAGTTTGGATCACCCCAAATACCCTGCTTTAAGGTGCTACGGAGTAAATCTTAAGACTACAAGGGCACAGCCCTGACTCCTGTGCTGCCTCGTGGTTTTATACAGCTGAACCTCAGCGAAACCCACAAAATGACAGATAGTTGTGCTCGGCCTGGTCTCCTGGACGACACGAAGGAGAGGAGATGTTTTAAGAGGTGACTGTTAGAAGTGAAGTGAGCAGGAAGGAAGTCTTGTTGCGGGGGAGCCCCTACCAAGAAGATGGTATCACGTAGGGGAACAATGCGGGGACACCGCAGACGTTTTTGGTGGCTCCCAGGTGGCATGTGGCAAACTCATTACTCCACAGGAGGACATTGTCCATGATCTGCTTCTGTAGGAACCAGAGAGGTCACGCAGGTAGCCAGCCAACACATTGGGGGAAACATTGGGATTGGGGGATCATTTCAAATTTGTTCTTATTGCCAGTGGGCAATAGGTGGCGTAGTGGTTACTGTTGTTGCCTAACAGTGTGAATTTTGTTCATTAAAATCTCACTCCTGCAAGAGCTGATCAAGCTATTTCACTCGGTTTTAACACACAGGGGCCTCAGGTTACAAACATTTCAGTTACATATTTTCTAATATCTGTAATATTTAATTTAATATTTAATTTTTCTTTAAGATGTAATTAAAATATTTATATCTAATATTTTTAACTTTTTCTTTTTTTTGACTGTACTCTATCTTCAAAAAATTGTTTTTGTGTGAACTTCAGTTGCATGTTGGGTTACAGTAAGCTCTAGCCAGGCAGAGCAGCAATATGGGACTGACTTCACTCAAATAATTTCTATAGTGTTTACAGCTCCTGTCGGGTGTTCAGTAAATGTAGCTTCGTGCTAAGTCTTACACTATATTTTTAATTTATTACAGCTGTGTGTCAGACCTCTACAAACCCTAACCAGCAAACGAGTCGAGGTGCAGGTCTGTCACAGCTGCCTGGTACTTCTCACAAAGGGACACTGAGGCACGGTCTCCGAATTCCATAGAATTTCATGCTTAACTCGAGCTACAACATTCAAGATACATCAATGATGTTGAGGAGAACATTTAATACCTTTTTATATGTATCGATAGTTAGATAAAGTGAAAATGGTCAGATGCTGATAAATGTTTCTGATGCTATATGGTGAGTGAGTCAGGAGGTTGTGTAGATGATGTACCTTTACTTTCGCTCCTTCAAGGTAATAAAACTTAAATTTAATGTTGCTTTGGCTTAATAAAAATAATAAAAGTCCTTTTTTTCTCCTCTTCTTCTTTCCGTTCTACCCAGAAGCCCCCTGTGCTACGCCGTTGGTGTGCAGCCTGGGGAGGCCCATCGACCTAGAGAAGGATGACTATCAGAGGGTGGTGTGCAACAATGAGCTCTGCCCGTATGGCAACTGGATGCACCTCCAGTGTTTCTATGAGTGGGAAAGCAGCATCTTGGCACAGTTCAACTGCATTGGCCGCGCACGCAGCTGGAACGAGAAGCAGTGTCGCCAGAACATGTGGACGAAGAAGGGCTACGACCTGGCCTTCCGCTTCTGCTCGTGTCGCTGCGGCCAGGGCCACCTGAAGAAAGACACGGACTGGTACCAGGTGAAGCGCATGCAGGACGAGCGCAAGAAAAAAGCAGTGTCCGAGAAGGGGCTGGGCAGGTCCTGCAGCGGGGCAGGGGCCGAGTCTGGGGAAGACCCCAAAAAAGGGCGGCATTTGGGGGCAAATAAACTGGCCCATCGCACCCCCAGCCAGGAGCAACCACGCCGGCAATCCATAGACCGGCAGAACTCTCAGGAGAGGGGCGCCACCGGGCTTTGTGGAGGCAACAGCCTGGGCCTGCGTTCCCCGTGTGACTCTCCAGGCCAGTCGCCTCCGTCAGGGTTCTCCTTCTTCTCCCCGCCATCGTTCAGCGGGCCTCGTGGCTCCCGCAACCTGGGAGAGTTCCTGAAGAACGCCGTCCACATGGATAGTCATCGTCGGCATCTGCTGGGCGGGGCGGGGCCGGGGCAGGGCTCAGGGCTTGGGTCGGTCAGGAACGTCCACCTGGACCACGGCGCGGGGCTGACCTTGTCCCTGAACCCACGATTGGCCCCGGCGGAGCATCCTGTGCAGTTCCTACGGAGGCTGGACCTCTCGGAGCTGTTGGCGCACATCCCGCGGCACAAGCTGAACACGTACCATGTGCGCATGGAGGACGATGCCCACGCCGGACAGGGCGAGGACTTGCGCAAGTTTATCCTGTCGGCGCTCAGCGCCAGCCACCGCAACATCGTGAACTGTGCCCTGTGCCACCGAGCCCTGCCGGTGTTTGAGCAGTTTCCCCTTGTGGATGGGACCCTCTTCCTCAGTCCGTCTCGTCACGAGGAGATCGAGTATGATGTGCCCTGCCATTTACAGGGTAATACCGCTTCCTCCTCTGTCCTCTGTGAGTGTCCTTCAGCAAAAATAGCCAGAGGGAACCAAAAGGTGTCTGACTCCATGGTCCGTTGCTCCTGAAGTTATCAGTGGCTGACTTAAAAATTTCAAAGATTCAAACATTTTTGCATTGTTTTTAGTTATTTATTTTGTGAAATAGCATTTTCTTCACAATTATTTCCTAAAATTTTCATTTTTTTGCAGTTGTGTTTATAAGATGAGGAGCCAGTGTAGACGGGGAGGTGGACAATCCAGGTTGGTTAGTTTTTCCACAAATAAGTTTCACAGTTAGTCGGTGCCATAAAGAAAGGTCAGAACATCGGTCCACGTGCGTAGCTGTGGAGTCCTGTAGAGCTGCAGTAGGCACAGGGAACAGCTCCTAAAACCACATAAAGGCCATGTGATAAAACACCGTGATATACAAAATAACACCTATAATACAACAAAAGTTACTGAGAAATACATCGTAATTACTAATAAAAATAATTGAGCATCTGTAAAATATAAAACAGACATCAATATATTGTTGGTATGTTTTAGTGGCACGTACACCCTTGTTCATGTTCACTCTTCCTGTCATTGTCACCTGGGAGAGGCTTCATATGGGATCTCTAGAAAGTACAGTGATGCCTGTGATGTGTTTGTGTGTGCAAATCCATTTTTTGCATATTATTCCCAAAAAGCAAATGTGTGTATGTAAGATGCGAGTCCACTGTATGCATTTTAGAGCCCAGCTGCCTTGGATAACAACTTCAGCATATATGTTTTGGCCTGAACCAAACCTTTTGTACAGAAGGATAAAAGATTTTTATGGGAAAGAGTGACTAAGGTGGTAGAAATAGCTGGAAGGTTTTGGACCCCTTAATGTGCTCCTAATGTATTTTCACCTCTGCATGAGTTTCTTCGAAGGACTGATGATTGTGTTTTGTTTTTCCATTGTGGTTCCAGGTGCTGATTTTTTTTCTTTCAGATGCATGTCTGCAGGGTCTTGCACAGTCAGACCTGATACCATTATTTGTTTCTTGTGGTGGGAATATCGATGGACATGTCAAAAGAGCCAAATTTCATACATGTGTTTGTCTTTGGGTTCCAAAAGTGCATCGTCTCTCGTGTTGATAACTGGAGTTTGTGCATGGGGTTTTTGAAACCAGTGTTTTTTTTTTTTGCAACATAAAGAAACCAGGATGGCTGTAATGTGATCGAAAATTGCAGGCCTTAAGCCTAAATTTATGCAAGTTCAGTGAGCAACAGAACAGGTAGTGGTGGTACCAGCGACTGGGTCAGGGTATGAGTTTGTAGTGGACATGAAAGATGTGTTCACAAACCTGCTGATAGCGGTGCATGAAAAGCAGTCATGTCCAAAATACCACAGCCTCAGCCTTATCTTTCATGTTCAGTTATATTTGACCGAAACATCCATCTGCTTAATTTCCTGACTGTCCGTGATGCCCACAAAAGGCTCCTACATCTCCACAGTCTATGCTTTTTGCAAATTGCTTCTTTACTCCAGCATTTGCACCCCTAAAGTGTTATTTTAGACATGATTGACTGCACAGTTCTTATGGAAACACCAGCACATTTGAGGATATTTCCCACATCTTTCACTGCACTCATGACCCAGCTGCAACCTCGAGGCCCTTCTAAAGGTACCTCCATTGTTCAGGAGCTACAGGGTTACTGCTTTCCACTCCAGCTTGGCTCCTAATTGTTGCTCTGATGGAATTAGCAGCTGCATCTCACCTGGAGTTTCAGGTACAAATCGGGTGCCGATGAGAATGCATTCTGAGACCTGCGGGCCTCCTGTGTCATAGGCTGGGTGTAATGGACTAACTAGGCCTTCTGCTCTCTGAAGGGAGGCTGATGCACCTGTATGCTGTCTGTGTCGACTGCCTGGAGGGCGTCCACAAGATCATCTGCGTCAAGTGCAAGTCCCAGTGGGATGGCAGCTGGCACCAGCTGGGCACCATGTACACCTATGACATCCTGGCTGCGTCACCGTGCTGCCAGGTGAGTGTGTTTATGGTGCCCCATGGTGATACAGGCATACGTGAAACAGACATGAGCCATGCAGCCTCTGCAGCCCGATTGAGGAACAAGACTCAAGATTTTTTCATCTGTGAGCAAGAGGGTGAGGGCTGTCCTGCTGACGGCTTGAAAATGATATGTAACCTTTATTCTTTTTATAAAACGCTGTACATCGTTACCTAATATATGCAAAAATGTAAAAATGAATGTTGTCTAAAATTTCAGCTGCTAAAAATAACATGGTTGTGTGCTGGGAAAGGACTTGAGGAAATGAAATCACAAAATGGTAAAATTTGTTGAAGGGAAACTTCTGAGCTTTCCTGCAGTTGGTTGTGCAATGACTGAAAGTGAAAGACATTGAAACCAGTGTTTTTATATGCATATAATTTTCATAACCCTCATTTCATGGAGCTCCGTACAGTGAAAGATGGCTGCAGCAGTTTATGAGGATTTACTCTTAGGGTTAGGGTCTTGCCAGGTCGCACATTGTCGTCCTTTTAATTCCAGAACTGTTACATTATTCACTGCCTGCTGTCTTTTATTCTGGAGCGCGTACAGACGCTGTGCTGCTTCTACAGCAAAACCAGCTACTGTACCTACTGTACTCCCCAGTATCTGTCAGTGTCAACTAATCATAATCCAGGGTACAGTGGTGCTAGAAAGTTGGCGAACCTTTTACAATTTTCTGAATTTGTGCATTAATTTGACCTAAGAAGTGATAAAATAAGAACCCAGTAAAACAGTTATCATACAATATCACATTTTCATTCATTTATTGATCAAAATAGTCCAACATTAAACATCTGTTGGAAAAAGCATGTGAACCAGTGCTTTCAGTAACTGGTACGACACCCTTTAAGTAGCCGTGGCTTCAGCCTAGCAATCGTGGTGACTTCCAGTCAGTCCCCAGCATCGTCTTTTGTCCGATTCCACCGTACAGAACCGCTCCAACTTGGTCATGTTGGCGTATTTTCCTGCTTGAACTCCCTGCTTTTTTCTGTCTCAGCCTTCTTTGATAAACTTCCTTGTGTTTTATTGGGTTCTCTGTATCTGTTTTGTATAACCTGATTAAGATCTGATCACATTTTAGACAAAACTCAAGTAGACATTCAGAAACTTGTAAAAGTTTCAGAAATTTTCTAGCACCACTGTGCATATAAAAATCACAGCTGAAACAGCAGATTTAATTTAATTTTTCCAATGTGAATTAAGCATCTTTATTATTCGTTTATACAAAGGTGCCATTTTTGCCATAAATACAGGACTTTGCAGAAGGGTAACTGCAGGAGCAGCAGTCAAACATTTGTTTAGAAACACTGCACAGCTCCATGCCTCTGTGCTTTTGAGGAGTGAAAGACTAAGGCGGTGGTGTTGTGGTCTTTTTTTGTCTCCTTATAAAGACCTGCAAGCCTGGAGTCTCCCTCCAGGGTTGCTGTCTGTCTCATGCTTCAAGCTTCCAGGTTACTCAGGACCTCCACAGTCCTGCTTTCGACAAACATACATTAATAAAGAATGAGTGAAAAAAAGTACAATATTAAAAGTCAAGCTGGAAATAATAATTATTAAATAGTACATGTTGGTCTTATTTTCTTACATAAAATACTTTTTATTTTAGTGAATTACTTCATTTTAGGTGCAATATTTTTCTGCAGGGAACAAATTATACATTTTTTTCCCCATTAGAAATGAGAGGTAATTCAACCTCCTTGCGGCAATGCTTTGCCTGAAGGGGTCAGGCTGGACTCTGGGTCCAGTAGTTCAGAGGAGATCAAAACAAACTCCTGGTCATGGTCAGCGAGTCTCACCCTGGATGAGCAGGAGCACCTGAAGCCGCAGACTGAGGTCACTTCTGCCAGGTGCCACAGTATAAAGGGTCCTGTTGCTGCTGGGGTGGTGCTGAGCTGACACAAGTACTTGTTTGTTTTGCACACTTTTTGCTCTTCAAAGTGTTACATTTATTCATTCCTCTGTTATTCTGATGTCTTCTGTCACTACTTTGTTGCATGTATGGTGCTTTAGCATCATGAAATTTTTTTTATTTTAAAAAAAAAAGAAAAAAGCAATAATGGTCTAACTAGCTAGTCTGGCCATTTGATTGAAAGAATTTACATCATTATGTGAAGAACCAGTGTATATGGGACAGTAGGATGGAACTTGAAATCCATCCATCCATAATCATTAACTGTTGGTCAGGGTTTTGGAGGTCCAGAGCTGATCCCAGAATCACTGAGCACCAGCCTCACTGTTAGATTCATCTGTACAGAAATTCATAACATATTTATTCAGGACCTTCAGTCTGTATTAACGTGTTTCTTGTTCCAGACGGTTCTCAACTTACGACCATTGCAACTGTACGTGTTTGTCTTTTCATAACTTTTTCATAACTTTTCCACCTAAATTATAAGCTAATAAGTGCTCCATTGTGTTACAGCCCGTTGCATGTTCTCTTAAGGCTGTTGGCTGCCGCTTTCACTGCAATATGATGTTGTACATTTACTGTACAGGCGCTGCACGTTGTATATGTACACAGTGTTTTCATCAGCTATAAGATGTTCAATTGCTATCCCGAATTCTGGAAGTTAAAAAAAAAAAAAAAAAAAAAAAAAAAAGGACAATTGGCAGTCACAACATTTTTATTTTTTTAAGTATAACATTTATTGCTTAATATTTATCAACTGTTGTAAGTCCATTGTACCTCAAGAACATGGTAAGTCTAGAACAGCCTGCTTTAGAAAGTGCAATTTTTGGTTATTAAAAATCTCACAGCAGTGCAAACAGATACCGAAGCAGAGAGAAATTTTTTAAGGCATTTACATATTCTGAATGTCAGACTCTTCTCACTGTTGTCTAGTTGCTGTGCTGCAGATCATCATGAGTGTCTGTCTCCTCAGTCAAAGCCACACTCTGCCCCCCCACGAGACTTTCGGTTAACAAATTTATCCAGGAAACCAGCTGATCCATCTTCCCAGCTCCCCTTTTGCAAATCCCAGAGATGTCAGACACTTGTGGGTTGCTCTGCTTTGACTCTTCTGTCCAGGTTGCCAAGAACAAGTGTTTTGGACCAATTTGAAAACTTTGGACCAATGCACAAATAAATTAGTGTTTTATTTTAGCATTTCACACCTTCTCTTGCTCTCCCTTGTTGCTTCAAGGCCCGGCTGAACTGCAAGCACTGCGGCAAACCGGTTATAGACGTGCGAGTGGGGATGCAGTACTTCTCTGAGTACAGCAACGTCCAGCAGTGTCCCCACTGTGGCAACCTCGACTACCACTTCATCAAGCCCTTCTCCTCTTATAAAGTCTTGGAGGCCTATTGACGAATGCAGCACTTATTTTTCCTTTCTCTAGGTACCATTCTTCTATTCATAATAAAAAGTAATGAAAAGGAAAAAAAAAACTTTTTTTTCTTACAGGGAAAAATTATATGTCATACCAAGAAAGTATCTTTTGTAATGAAAGCCAAAAAACGAAAAAATAAATAAAACACCTCTGGTTATGTACATGGAAACTTTAAATGGGTGTTTAAAAAGGACTGCAGCAAAAACTGTGACAAGTGAATGTATCGGTACACCAAATTCAATTTTTGGACAGAATAAAGAAAACAGAACAATAAACTGGGTGAAAAGATGTTTTATGGCCTTTGTTTCCAGGTGTCCTGTTTTTTACTTTGTACTCAATCTGGGTTATGAATCTGAATGATGTCTGGCCCCGTGTGGTGCTTTATTGGCACAGACTATCCTGCTTGGGTGAGGCAGCAGTACACTGGTGACAAACAGCAGATGGCGTAGTGGTTAGTGGTGCCACCTCAAAGGCATCGGGTCAGAATCCCCACTCTTGATCCTAATACCCTTCATCAAGGTAGCATGAATTGATAAAGTAAGTACTCTGCTGAGGAAGTGGGGAAGTCAGCATATACAGCAAACCTAACACTGTAAGTCACTTCGGACAAAGGTGTCAGAAGAAAATCGCCTGCCAACAAGTCGAAATAATGCAGACACCTTTAACTCCACCATGTTGACACCTGTATCCCACTGATCCATTTTACCGATTTCTTCAATTTTTATTCTTAGTTCCTTCCTGCTTTGGGTGAACCGCACCTGGGCACGTATTACGGCGCATGGCTATTAACAGTGAATTAAAGGTTTGTTTGTCTTGTGTCTTATACGGGACTGGACTGAGGCTTGAGGCTGAGTCCCACGGCAACGTGGAAACAATGGGAATTGCTCTGCTGGGTTGGAGGGGCAGTTTGGACTGTTCTTACAACCCGCTGCCACTTCCTCCGGTAGAAACCCATCAGCAACCTCTGAGATGGTCAGGAGAACGATGAGAGCAACACTCCCTCCAGCAGGTGCAAAACCCCTACTGCATCTAACCAACATGGTGACAGAGCAAATAGCAAGTGTGTTGGAGAAGCGCCTTCCCTTCGCACATCTGCCTCAATTCTTGTCTCGATGACCCTGTGTTCAAACTAACCTTGCAATTAAAAGGCTTTCATTGTGCTTTTTGTTCATTTAAATCTTGCTGAATGAGAAATGTTATCGAGGAACTGCTATTAAGCCGCAGAACTCCCAAAGCTCTGCAGAGTGAATAAATCACAATTGAATATTTTACCCGCTCTTAGAGCAAGAACGCACTTCTCAAATTTTCATCACCACGTACTTTTCACAGAATTTTGTTCTATAAATCCTTCATTTACGCTTCAGAAACGATGAGAAAGAGCGTAGTTTGGTGCAAATTCTTTGGTTTGCTGAGGGTAAGGGGTGCATCTCAGCAACTATTACTTTTAAGATGATTGCAAATTTCAGAAAAATGTACGGTTGCTTTTGCACAATAAGAAACGTGTCATTTATCTGGATTACTCAGCGCAACTTCACAGCTCAAGCAGAACAAACAGCTGTGTGCCGAGGGGCCGGCTGGGACCCGGGAGCGAGAGCCGCTGCCACATAAACTATTGCGGCCACTGATTAATACAATAATTCTGCAAAATGGCTCTCGGCAGGCGCCTGATGTTTGGGTTCATAGACAAAGCCTACTGGACTGTGCAGCTGACACACTGGATGCGCTATTTGCCTTGTAGTTTGAAGAGTGCTGTGAAACAGTCAGTGTTTGGCTTTGCTGCATGTTCTGCTCACACTGAGGGAAAGCCACCAGCTACTGGGCCTTCTCCCCATGTAGATGTGCAACTCATGCGCATCATTTTTCACTCCGTACTGGGCTTCACTGGGTTCTAAGAAGTCAAAAAGCTTCAGTCGTACCTGGGGATTATTTGATTTCCTGGCTTGACCGATAGTCCATATAGTATTTGTGACATTCAAGCAATTCAGATGTCGACGGTGCTCAAAGATCTGGGGGTCTGGGTTATGTCTGATGGGGTGCATCGGCATTGAGCATCTCTGGCTGCCTTGGTCAGTTGTCTGGTAGCTGAGAAATTGTTGTTAATTTATACCCTGATTTTTTTGACTTAGAGAAACTATTGAATATAGAGGTCTGCATTTGGAGTGAGAATTTACTAAACCATGTTTGAATGCTGCATGTTTTGTATTTATGCGGTAGATAAATTAGATTGTATGATATGGGCTACCAAACAATTCAGTCGAGTTCTCTCTCCATTCTGCTTTTCATAGCATTTATTTGGGAATACGATTCATTACAAGCATCAGTAACAGGTGTGGCAGGTAAGCAAATACAGACACAGGTGGCCCTACAACCTTCGGGACCAACCGAACTGAACTCTGAATGGATTCACATGGCTCTGATGAGTGTGGAGAAGGCAGATATTCTGTAATAAAGTGAAGTGCTGAATTATTCTGGTAGTTTCTAAATCTGTATGTGCTGTTCTTGCTCCTCTTATACAACGCTGCCATTTCTGTCTCCTTATTGTTCCGGCAGTGGACAAGGGCCTTGGACAGAAATTGCATATTCATACCTTTCTCCACTCATGGATCTATTTTTTCTCAAGTGGCTCTGCATCAGCCGTCTTACGTAACCCTGTGATGCATTAGCAGCAGAGGTGTATAATTTTTCACCTTTGCTTTATGTAATTCATTTTGTTGTTTTCACTGTGTTCTGAAGTTCACTCTCGAGTTGTTTGGGAGGGAAGAGAGATGCTAATGCTAATGCTTAGGTTTCAGCCATTGCTAATGTTTAGGAGCAGCATTATAATGTGCTGAAAATAGATATAATACTGTATGTGCAAATTTAAATATGTAGTGCAGAGCAGAATCTGTTGTACAGCATTTTCCCCTGTTTCTGCAAAGTGGAGGAGTGGTGTGGTACCTCATACCTCTCCAGTTCTGCCGTATTTTCATTCTGCTACTTTTGTCATTCAAAACTTGCAGTATCCATCATCCTCCTCATTACCCAAACGTGTTTCCATCCTGGAGTTCATTATTGAGACGAAACGTGCAGCGCTGGCAGATAACTGTGTATGACTGCTCCTCTATATCATTTCTTCTTTGCTCCACCTCAGCAGCCTGAGGTCTTCCTGAGATGCGCTGATTTCGGCTGAGGGAAAAGGCACCAGCAAGGGCAAGCATTTGCTGGACAGAGTCCTCCACAGCCATCTTCTGAAAGCTCTTGAATCTGTTCTGAGGATGTACATGGCAGAAGGGTGTAAACCCCACATTTATACCCGCATTTCTACCAGTAGTCATCCCAGTATTTAAATACCAGCTGATTGACATCTGATCCAATGAATCCCTTTCTTTTTCATTTACACACATAACTGGATGAAAAATTCCCAGTAAAGGACGGCAAACTCGTATTTGTGGAATATTTATGGATGTAAAAGGAATCTTTAATTGTTCCCCTTATCTTCCATCATGGTTCGCCTGTGAATTTCTAGCAATTGAATGCCGACCTGTCTGTCAGCCGAGAGAGTTTAACGCCGTCATCGCGTTCGCCGTGTTTGCTCCACTGAGCGCTGAAACAGGGATGCGCTCAGCAAACTCTGCAGCGCTGCTAGCCTGCAGCAAAGCACACACCCAGAGGGTCTTTTTATTGTCACTGGTGACTCTAATTGGGCCAATGTCTGGAAAGTTCCTCCTAAATTATACCCACATGTCCATTGTTCTACCGCGGTGAAAACACACTGCACCTTGTTGCACAAATGTGTATCTGTGTTGTCTTGTTCCGCTGTTTAGCGCTGTTTGTTTAGTGCATCGTGCACCGTGGTCTAGGAGAAAATTTGCATGAAAAGTTATTTTATTTGGCAAAATTCACACCATCACATCTTACATGTTCTAATTCCTTACACTGTCATAACCTACTGTAGTTTGGCATCATCAGAATCCCTCAGGCAGGAGCTGCATGTAAGCAAATAAAATGTATGAACGAGTGGAATGTCTGCATTTCTGTACCGTATGCAGTGGGCTCCACTGTAGCTGGTATGGATCCTGGAGGGGTTTGCATCTTTGTGCCCGTCGCTCCAGGACTCTCCTTTCAGAATGCACTTTTTGGGGTTCAAGCTGCTGTTTTAGGCCCAGGCTTCTCAGGACCAGACTAAGCCTCTCCTCTGATTTGACTTCCCATTCACGTGTGCTTTACATGTGACCAGCAAATCTGGGTCAGGCCACCTCCTTCCTCCAAGCAGAAGGTCAGGATGTGAATAATAATTAATGGTTTCTTATGAGCCAATGAAACTGATGCCTATGCACCCAAACTGCAGCCAGTAGATTCTTGGTTAATTTCACACCTCCTTTCTTACTGCTTTCTGACAGAGGCAAGTTCAGGCTTGGTTTCTTTTCCAGCACAGGCTTGGCAGAGCAACAAACCAGAGCTTACAGCAAAGTTTCTTTCCCCTGCATTCTTCATGAATGTTGTTCCTCTGCGTAGAAAATGGACACTTTTCATGGGCACCTGTAATCTATAGAAAGTGCCAGGGTCAACCTACAAAATTCACAAAATCACACACAGCGGCTTCATTTCAGGTGCGTTTAGCCCGAGTTACAAACACGTTGCTCTTTCGGTCTTCCTATGCCACCGCCGACACTGCCTCCTTCGCGTGATTTGGCACTTTGTTTCTGGCAGATTGTTTAAGGAAGTGAAAAGGTGCTAGAAACATCCACGTTCCTTTTCCACATTCTGGCTTTAGAGCAGTTGTGTTCCTTTTCAACAAGAATCAAATATCAAAACTCCACAAATTAATACAAGCAACATGATTTATAGCTAAGAAAGCTGTGCTAAGCTAGTCAACACAGGCTGCGGGTTCTTCAGGTATGCATCCTTGGAACTCCAGGTCCACGTCACCTCTCTGGTTGTGCCCCAGTATCACCTTCTCAACACCTTCTGGTCAACACCTGGTTCAGGAGAGTGCTATTTACACTGTGCAGAAGTTTTATAAATATTTATTCACTATTTTGTAATACACATGCTCCCTGGAGTGCTTTTGTGTGGCAGGACCATTAAGCAGAAAATGACTGATGTGTCCTGAAGCCAGGCTGTCGCTAGCTCCACACGGGAGACAAAAATCCTGGTAAAATGAAATGATTGTGCTGAATGCCAGACCTGACACTCTTTTCCATCCAGACCCTTTGAGGTTTCCGGGAAATGGCGCTTTGTGAGAAATGATGTTGGTGTAATTTGCCAAAAAGCTCCTTTCTGAATGCTTTTATTTTTCACCAGTAGCTTCCGCAGGTTTGTGGTGAGAATTACGAAGCTAAAACAACAAATGTAAGCATAAAAATGTGTACGCCGCTTTGAAAAGCAGTAGAAGTGAGGTGGGAACGATCAGTCGGACGATTAGGAAAACTCTCTCGGTGGGAGTTTAAGTCTGCAGGCCCCATCTGGTGGCTACGACTGTACAGTGAAATTGGCCTCCAAAGGTGATTTTTCATCGTAAAACTGTAAGTTACACGGATAACAAACGAAGCAAAAAACTGAAAATCGAATCAAATGTTTGTATGCTGAGCTCTCCCAGGCTGTGCCAGCTGGGTTTATTATTTTTCCACCTGACATTTATTGGCCCAGTGATGGCTAAGCTAGCAATTTAGATGCTTTCATTTCTTAGATATGGAGGAACAAATAAGAACATGCACTGAAGGAAGAAATGGCTGTAGACAAAAGTGCAAATATATTGTAGTGGAACTTGTAAATAGTTCAAATTTAGGTTTAACTGCAGCAAATATGTTGCATTATAGCCCACTAAAAGCACACATAATAATTCTATTTCTGCGTTTACATTGTATGGTTGGGCTGGCCTTGTTATTATACAGTATGCGCACTTTATTTTTCTATTATTTGTGCGTACATGTGCGCTCTACCTGTGAGCCTTGGCTTGATTATTTGTTTGCGTTGTGATGTCAGGCAACCCAAACTGCTGATGTCCAGGATGGAGGAGCAGTGAGAGTTGCCATGGCAATTGGGAGCCCCTGATGTCCGATGTGTTTCTGGTGCCCTTGATGAAGGATAGGATTCAAGTCAACATAATGCTGTTATTTTCCCAGAAAGGCACCATCATCTGCAACTCCTGTAACCCTCCTGCACTCCTGGGACGCTGGCTGCCAGACACAGATTGCCCTCCAAGAGAGGCCAGGGTTTTCTTTTTTAGATGTGTGTTACCATGGTAACCACAGTTTCGAGAAAGGTTTCCAAACCAGAGTAAGAGGGAAAAACGATGTGTCCCTCAAAGTAGCGTCGTGGGACTCATAAGTAAACCCTGAAATAACTGTGAAGACAGATCTCTCTGTGACTGCTTAGAAGAACGTTGGCCAAGTATTTCTCGGCACTCGGTTGTCCCACATCTTTGAACAACAAACGCTACGCGCTTGTAGGTGCTGTTTGAGGAAAACCACGACTGTGTGCGGTGCTCCAGGGCCACACTGCTGCTGGAGAGCTTTATTTGGGTAAATGCACGATCAGGATTTTTATACGAAAACAGCAACTGGCTTGGGTAAATCCAGTTCAGATATGGTGCGCAGTGTCATATTGATTTTCTTCTTGAAGGCCTGTAGCCTTGAAACTTATTTGTCACACTTATGCAAGTGTAGGCTGCAAAACTGGAATACCTTGCTTAGGGCAGCGGTAATGCATGTAACCAAAGTTAAGGGACAAAAAACAAAAAATCACGTGATGCTGTGATTGAACCCTAAAACGCGTTGAGGCAACGGGGATTTTAGCATCTGTGGATGTCATTCCTGTTCTCTGCTTTCGTTGTCACCTTGCGCATTTCCAGGGCTTTTCTCCTCGGCGAGGGCTAACTGTGAGACTTCTACTGGGGGTGGGCAAACTGGACTGTTGTTGAAAACGGTTGTTCCTGCCCCTGCCTCAGGGCTCTGCTGGACCTCTGCACTGGGGCACGGCTCCTCGTCGCTGTCCGTCTCTTCGCCTGAATCCTCTTGCGGGTTCTGAAGGGCGGCGGCAAACTCCTGCAGGCGCTCCTGCTCCACCTTCAGGCGAGCCATCTCCACGGTCAAGGGCAATTCCACTGGGATGGAGGTGGGGATGGGGTTGGGGTCAGATGTGGAGCCCGAGACAGAGTCAGACTCTGTGGCTGGTGGTGGATCAGAGGCTGCAGGTGGGATGTTGACAGAGGTCTCCTTGGGGGCCACTTCTTCTACCTGGATATCCACCTCCACAGCTTTCACATTCACTTTCTCACCAGGTCTGCGTATTTCTTGGATCTTCTTGTACAGACCCTGCCTCTCTTCCTGCAGAGCCCGACACAACCGCTCCAATTTGTCAATCTTCAGGGTGAACATCTCAAACTCTTTGTCCTTAATTGACCTCTGCGGGACAAAAAGGGTGAAAATGTTAACATCAACTATCTTTGATATTTCTAAAATCCACAGCACACCAATGTTCTTACAGTAGCAGATGATCAAAGACCTAGACATTTGATCAGGATTTTCTCCAGGGGTCTCTGTTACTGCACCAGTGGGATTTACTGGCAGTTTTTTACACACCAAAATATTCAGCTTTATAAATGACTGAAAGGTGTAAAACCGTTACGCAAGCTTTGGATTCAGTCATCTGCTCACTCAACTATTAAAGCTCATTGATTCATCAGTTGCTGCCACTGATAGCTACAGAATCCCATCTTTTGCCCCCATCTGACTGCTCTAGGACTTCCAGCAGGTGAATCGGATCCTGCTGGTGTTCAGGAAGATGATCAGTGAAAGGATGTGAATCAAACCACCGTACATCCGCCACCATGTCCATCAGGGCTTTGTTGCAGTTCTCAAAGCGCGTCTTCCAGGTGTTGCACTCGTTTTCCAGCTTTTTCATCTTGTTTGACATCTACAAACAACATCATTGTGAACAGATATTTTATCTGTATTTTATCCATAAATTTTTTCCATCATTTGCATCTGTAAGTGCACAGATCATTTCACTGATAAAAGCACAAGTTCATTTTTAATGTATCCAATTCAGAGCCACCACGGCAAAAGGGAGCCTTGCGACTGGGTGAATTTGAAGTAAATGGAGCAAGGACTGGAACAAAAGCTTTTTCTAGTCATGAGCTGGTGAGGCGAGACCAGGCTGACAGTAAGATATGACAAATGGCATCGCTGAAAAGATGCCACTGACCTTGTCCATCTCCTTCTTGAAGTTGGCATAAACATCATTGCTCTTGGCCAGCGTAGTCTGGAACTCATCAAACTTCTCTGAATACAGAACGAGCTGTCAACACAAGGGAGGACAAAATGGCACACGAGGACACTGAGATTTGGGAAATTCAACCAATAGATTTCTTGTATTTTGGTCAGACTGAGATCAGAACTCAGCAAGTGAGGCATCGCACTGCTTGCCTGTTTTGTACTTGCATTAAACTAACATCAGGGTTTGAGGGACACACATATTTCAACAAGAATTACTCAGTACTTGTAATATTATTATTATTATTATTATTATTATTATTATTATTATTATTATTATAAACATTTCTTCAGCTGACACATTTCTCCAATAGACATGTTTTTTTTTATACTAAGCTGCTTACCATTTCTTTTTTCTTCATTTATATAGCAAATTACTATATCACATCAAAGCACCTTGACCAAGGGTGCTAGAGTGATTGTTAAATTGCAAGGCAATGGCTGTCAGCATTATAAAACCTCCTGACCCACAGAGGTGCGCTTTTCAATTAGTATGTTTAACAGTGACCTCCAGAATCGGAATTTGCACCGATCATGTTCAGCTCATCTGAGCAGTTCATCTCATTTGCTGCAAAAAGCATTGCTCCCATTGGGTAAATTATAATTTTTAACGGAAGGGTGTCCCTCCCTCTGTTGTCAGAAAACGCAGAATCCCGGTCAGGGCTTGGCACCACGGGGCACTGGGCAATGGCACAACCCCTAGATTGGGTGCCAGGCCATAGCAGGGTGACCACACCCTCGGACTGACCAGTTAACCGGAAGCACACATTTTGGACACATGTTGGGGACATTGGAGCACCCGGAGGAAACTCACACAAGCACAAACCGAGCCACGGTGGAACCCACCCAAAGGGCCGAGGTGCTGGGAACTAGCACACGACAGAAAAATATTGCAGCCGGAATTCATGCAGACGGACATCCATCAAGTCACCTGATCCTAAGTCACTGCTATCTGGAGACTGAAATAAAGACTGAATGCCGTTTTCAACGTTCTTTATGCTTTCTTATTACTTCATCATTTACGTCAATTGAAGACTCCAGTTAATAGTCCTGCTGAAAAACACAAGGCGGTAAATGATGGTATCGTTGCTCTGTAATTCATTAAATCCACAAAAAGTGTCACCAGTAATGTATGAGCATGGCAAATGTTCATTTGTCCTTGTAGGATTAGACATTCAGGATGGTGGAGCCATTTAACCTTCCTAATTAACCTCAGTTTTGTTGGCGCCGAGTTGCACACAAAAAAATACCAAACCTATTCTTTCATTTGTGTGTTGTTCCGAGCTGCGCTGTTTTACATGTTGCTCTTATATGCATATCAACCCCATGCAGTGATCTGATATGTAAGCGTCTACTTGATGCACAAAATACCTGACGGGGGACAGAAGGGACCACAGAGGTAAAAACATCACTTTGCATCGACAAGGGGCCACGTTAAAACCCCACGCATGCCCCACAACCGTTGAAAAAGGTGTTTTCCTTGAGCTTAAACAGTAAGAACACCCCATAAAAACAGGAAAATTGTTGTAAGAACAATAGAAAATGCTGCCAATGCAATATTTTAAGCTGCCCGATGTTGATGCTCCTTTGTCCTGTTTTACTTCCTGAGGTCACAACGCCTTATGACTGAGAATGTGCCGGAAAGAAATTAGTTTTATACAAACAATTGTTATGCAAGAGATTTAGTAAAACACGGTGTCTTCTTAACACAACTACTTGCAAACAGGAACTGCTGTCAGGTAGCGGTGAAAGATGTACAGTGCATCAGATACGATGACCAACAGATGAAAATGACACTTTTAGGATTTTATGTGAGGAGATCCAAAATTTGCCTTCAGTCACTCAGTTCAATGGCTGAATCGGTCATGATTTTTAAACAACTGTATGGTCAGCCCACAGTGTGTCATCTCGGAGGATCTGCAGGGCACCTCACAGTGACCTTTAACCTTAGTTTGACATTTGACCTCTAGGGGAACGTTGTATGAAAGCATGGGGGTTCTACTGGGTGGGTGTGGATATTCACCTGTGCCCGCATCACAGTCTCCTGCTCTTTCAGAAGCCTAGCCTGCAGCTTCCACTCAGCGGCCTGTGTCAGTAACTGTGGTTAGACAGACACAAAACACGCAAGATGGGTGGTCACACTGCACGTTTTTACCTGTTTCTTCAACTGCAACTCCTGCTCCTTCATTGTGAAGCATTTCTTTGTTTTGTCAATTGCCTCTTTAAGCAACTATTAATGGAAACAGCGAATGGTTAATCTTGGCCTCCATGACTAGCACCTCATGAGCATCATCCTATTTGTTTCATGCTACCTTCTACAGTCTGTATATCATACATGGGCATCAAGCAGGAGCATCATGCAGGGCCATCATGCAGAGTCATCATAGTGGGGCATCATGCAGGTCCTGTTAAAGATAACACTCTGGGGAAACTGCACTACCTCTAAATCACATCTTTACAAAAAACAGTGGAAGCCTAATACATCAACACAAGCAACATGTTGCTAGAGAAGTTAACATCATTATGAGATTTTAGGGAAAAAGAGAGATTCATGTATTTTCGCAACCATCTGAACAGCATCTTAGTTAAACTAGACAGGTTCCCATTCCTCCTAACCTGAAAGTCATGTTTTAGTCACATTCAGTACAGTGAAATAATGATGTCACACAATTTATTCACAGCAAAGCTTCTGTGAAAATCTCAGATGCAGCTAAATTTTAAAAAAAAAAAAAAAACTATTTTAATATTTAAAAAAGAGTAATATAAAAGATTATTTTTTACAAACTTATATAAGCTATGAACTTATTTTAATTAAAATAAAAACATATTGTATATTGACTACACAAATTCCTGTGTGAACCATTGACTGATTTTTCTGACAAATATGTATCACTTCTCATCTTGTGGATGACCATGGCAGTCAGGAACTCAAGAGCTGAGCTGTAAACACGTTGGAAATGAGTTGAATTAAGTCAATCTCACGCTACAACTTGTTTGTTGTGCACTTTACTGCCACCTAATGGCCAGGTAGGTAAACACATGCTGCATTCTTTCGGAGACTATAAAATTTTAGGAAGTGAGGAAAGTGAAATTGGAAGTAAATTAACTGGAAATGTATCTTCTGAAATCTATAACTCCGCTGTCAGTGAGACATGGATTTTGTGCTCTAGCATATGGAGGGTATGAGTGTAAAATTGTGACCCAATTACTTTTTGTCTGTCTGGGAAGTGCACGCATTTTAAAAACATGCTGTTCTGTTCCGTTCCGTTCCCACAGAAGTGGCACAGACTCACGTATTCCTTCTCACGCTTGTGCTTCTCCTCGGCTTCCCTCAGCAGGGTGTTGGCCTGCTCCAGCTTTGCGTCGGCCAGCTTCTGCTGGAGATCATGGTGCTTGAAGATTTTCTCGAGGTTCTTGAGAGGAACAGAGAACGGGGAAAAATGCAGACAAGGTAAATTTCTATGTAAATGCTCATTCTCAGCTTTGATTTCCCTTTTCAAAACTGTAGCTGGAAACCAGTTTGCAGCTGCTTCTGAAATTAGGCACCCAGTTGTTGAACCCGAAGAGAAAAAGGTCAGAAAATACAGTGGTGCCTTTGCCTGTTGTTTTGGCTTTGTTTAAATTTAATACGGAGCAGAGCTGGGTCAGCAACATAGATAAAATCAGTGGCCTTAGGAATCCACCTAATGGAAGAAACTTTTTAATTACAATTCCATTGCCATTATATTCAGCACGATGGACAAATGCCAACCAACAAAACACATGCACATATCACATTCAGCGCTTATTTACTGACTTTGGATCTTTGAGGATCTTTGGACTTTATGCTTTATTTACAGAGCAGTAAAGACAAAAGAAATCCATGTAAAGGCTATAGATGTTCTGAGAGCTGATGCTGAGCAAATATCACTGAGGTTATACTGGGTGAAACTAGCAAGCGGGGGTAATGGAGGTCCAGAAGTTAATCCGGGCCAAGCCGAGCTATAACTGCTAATAAGGCCACGTGGGGCTCCAGTCTTGTGTCGATCGGCTGTCAGGATTGCAGGCATCCAGGCTCAGTCCTGGCAAATGTGAAAAGGTGCCTCCTGAGCCGCAGCAGAGGTTTCGGATAAAACTCTCGGGAAAGTTGATAACCCGGATGGTCATGTCTCCAGGTATGACCGCAAGCAAATCGAGAATGCAAATGCATGCAGACGCAAGTAAATACAAGACAGGCACTAAAGGTTGCAGTATTTAGCAGCAGCAGCCATGTCACAGCATCCCAGAAGCATGATGGAGGAGAAATGTTGACTCTTCTAGTGGGAATAAGTTAAATGCGAGTGAAACACCCTTGGGGAAGCAAGTGCTGGGATAAACCGTTGCAATAAAACACATTTGCTAATCAGATTTGTAAGAAGAGTCACTCTGATGGCTTTCTAGGACAAATCTGAGCAGCTCTCTAACACAGGCAGAGGACCCCACAGCACTAAATGGATGTGGACGTGACGCCTGCTGCATTATGCATTCAGCGCAGTGAGCAGCGCTTTCTCACTCCTCTGCTTGGTGTGATTTTTATTCCCTCTGCCAAACACACTTCCAGCCAGCGGTCTCCTTGAAAACAAGCGACTGTAGGGTGGAACATCTCCGAATGACAGGCACAGGTTTGAATTATTTGGTGTCTGTCCTATCTGGGGGCTGTGTCTTTTTTAAGCAGTGGGAAAATGGGGGTTGGCAACTATAAGCAGTTGTCATATTGTCTCTGTGAAGTAAGTTTTAATGTTGCGCAAAATATTTTGGGAAGTTACAGGAGAAAATGCAGCCAGCTTCATGACACAGATTCAGCAAGCGCATATTTTAATTCTGTAATGTGAAGTAGGAAATGTACCCCTGTGCTTGAAATGAAGTGGAGAGACCAGATGGACATCAGGACACAGCAGGTGAACAACGCTGGAAAAGCAGCTTTAAGGCAAATCAGTTCTACATTTTTAGAATCTATTATTTTCATATTAATATTTTGAGCTATCCTTTTTTATGAACTCATGTACTTTTTGCATCTTACTGCTCCTAACCTCTAAAACTGGTCCAAGGCTCAGCTAAAGCCTTAAACACCTAACAGCTCCAGCTTTGAAATCCCATGACAAACTCCTTCCTGTGCTTTTATGCAAAATTGCACATGGAGCTCCAGTGAGCGACTGCTTCCTGACCATCTTTACAGAACCATGAGCCATGTTCAGAATGCAGGTTTGCACCTGTTATGTTTAGCTGAATGCCCATATTTCTTGGCTGAAATCATACCTTGTGGACCGCTGGTCGGCTAAGGTAAGCAAGACAACAAATGGAGTCGCATTTGATGTGACGCGGAGGTTCTGGTGGGGAGCGCTGGATTTGGAAAGTCTACTTAAAACCCAGGCCTAAAACGAACAGAACCAATGGCCTCCACATGAAACACATGGCTGCTCCCTGCTCCGTTCACCTCTCTGGTCTAAAATTTTAAGACATGCTTTTGCCTCTAAATTCCTTGCTTTATAAGTAAGTCATTATATTTTTGCAGTTTAGTCATATTGGACCGATGCAACAAAGAACTGTGTTAGCAGCAGCAAAACACCTTCTTCCCTCAGCAAAAGGGACTTTTAAAAAAGTAAATTCTCAGTTATGGAGCTTTTAAATCACTTTCTGATTTTTTTTTCTCTCTCTCATGTCAGCCATCTTTGTGAGACCCACCACCATTATTATTATTATTATTATTATTATTATTATTATTATTATTATTATTATTATTATTATTCATTAATTCATTAATTCATTAATTCATGTAGTTAACACATTCTTCTATGGCTTCTTACAGAGCTATCCAGTATAATAAGCTTCTTACAATGTTTTTACTCGTGGAATGGAAGCATACACAGTCTCTTGTTGAATCAGGGCACATTTCACTACATGGTATACTCGGCAACCATGCGTGTGATAAATAAATTCTTTTGATCTTTGATGAATGATTTACTTATTAGTATCATTCAGCATATAGTAAGCACCTTGATCAAGGGCTGGACAGCAGGAGCAGGGACTCGAACCTCAAACCTATAACATCTGCTGAGTTATTGAGCTGCTGTTCAAACACTATCTATATTCCAAGCCATGTTTTGGTCCCATGCAAATGTTGTCAAGGGCTTCCGCTGTGCTCTTGGCTGCTCCTCATCCTCTCTATTGCTCTGCTATCTACGTTTCTGCTGTGTGACCAGTTGATGGCACTGGAGACAGCTCTTTCCCCCCAGTGACATGGAGACTACAAATGAGGCAAGCGAACATGCTGTGTTCAGTGTTCTCCTCCCAGCTATTAGTGTGCATGAGCTGGAAGGGTCACCCTGTGCAGCCTAGGGAGATTAAACAGTATGGGCCGCTGTGGCTCTTTGACAAGCTGTATGCTGTTCTTCATACAGGACAAATGTGGATCAAAGCTCACAGTGAGGCACGAAGCTGAGGACGCTCTTCCTTAAGTGGACCTCAGTCAGCCTATCAGTCATCACCGCTTTGTAGGTGCAGTGTTTTTTTTATTATTAATGTTTTATTTACGAATAGACATAAACACCAAATGTACTGCGCATTAGTCAGAACATTTTGGATTCCTTGCTATTCAGACATGGATGCAGCTGCACTACTTCTGGGTTAGTCAGGATACTTCTGTTTAACCATCCCTAACCCTAACCCTTACCCTAACTTCTTACCCTGATCTACTCATACAGAGTTCTTTCCTGTATTTGTGTTCCATTTCTTGTCAACCAACCCTCCAGGTCTCAGGCTGTCACTCTTGTTCCCCCACACTGAGCACTGAGCCGTCCTGAGATGTGATGTCTCCCTCACTTGGTTTCCTATTGGTGAACATCCTTTGGTGTGTGGAGATGCGCTGATGTTGAAGCGGTGAGCTGTACCTCCTCTCGCTGTTCATACTGCTGAATGATCCCCTTGAGCTTCTCCGCCAGGTCAGTGTTCTCCTGGCAGAGCTTGGTGTTGCGGTTACTTTGCTGCTCAATCTGTGCCTGGATATCAGTCAGCGTGTTCTGGAAATGGCCTGTGATCTCCTCACGCTTCAGCTCCTCTTCCCGACATCGCTGAACCGACTCCTCCTGGTGGCCGGGGCACAGGGGCGGAAGACAGCAGTTACACGTTTGCCCTTTTCCCTTCTTGAAAGCAGCGGATGGCACTCAAACATTCACACTTCCATGCATGCACTCACACCTCTGAAAAGAAGCGTCTCCGTCTGCTAATTGAGGGTAAACCAGGCACGGTTGGATCTTCCCTCCTGGGTTTTACCTGTTTGCTTTCATATGCTTGCTAATGGCACAAACACACGCACCAACCTGGAGGAGGGGAATCAATTAAACCCACCACTTGCACTTCGGAGGCCTGGAGGCTCATGGGAGTCACCCAGCTCTGGTGCTTAAATTAAATCTAAGTCCACATATGGACAGGTGGGTCTCAGAGCTGCGTTCAGGTAGAACACAGCATGCGACCATGGCAACTGGCTGGGTGATCTTTATCCATCAGGGTCCACCCCTACTGTTATCATCCATCCATCCATCCATCCATCCATCCATCATCAATTATGAGTTGTCCAAAGCTGTTTCATATTTCTTGCTTTTCAGTTCATCTCAGATGAAACCATTGTCTTTTGTCAGGAGGGCAGTTACTGGTTTAGATGAAGAAGCATCTCCTGGTCCTATGTGTTGATGTATATGCACATCTTCATTATACTTAAGCACTCCGATGCTCGATTAATTCTCCTAATTAAATTATTTTTCTTTTTTAGTGCTAAGGCTGTTAGCTGTTTAAAGGGACTTAAAAATGTGTCTACAGGGATGAGGACCTGCAGACCTCCAGCTTATGAAGTCACTGTTTTAAATGGATGGACAGAAAAATGAGCCTCCCTCTTGGTTCTGCGCCTGGTAGTGAAAGTCACACATTTGCAATGGCCAGAAATCAGGTGTTGCACAGGGCATTGGTGCTGGATGTAGGAATTTCCTGGTCAATCTGCAGCCATTAGCAAAGAGCTAAATTAATGGGAAAGTGTCTGTTTCTGTTAGCATCTCTTAATGCTCATGAAAGCATGAACAAAACTGCCAAAAAGTCTGAAAGGTACACTGTGTTAAATAAATGTAAAGAATATACAAAGAATAACAAAACTATATCCAAATGGAAGAAAAGCTTTGGTAAACATCTGGAATCCTTTAGTTACATTTCATTTCATTTTAAATTCTTTTCAGTTCAACTAAATGACTGAGTTTGGTTAAGTATGCACAATGACACAGCACACTGGACAAAAGAGTCAAAAAGATCTGGCAGATAAAATGGCTGTAAAGTGAAGTGAGCGGCAGCTTAGGAGAGGAAAACAAAAAAAACTCCCAGACAGAAAAACTCATGGGGGTCCACTTCCACTGGTGGAAACCCCACCTGGGTGCTACAGCTCAAAGGAAAGAGACAGTGCTGCAAAATTTTTAGGAAATGACAGGCGCTGCCTGACAGCAGACACCTCTGATGCGTCGGCTGTCAAACGGAAACGTTACTCATTTGGAAAACATCGCAGCGGCACCGCGCGAAAATAGGACAGGCGGATTGTCACTCCTCCCAGGGCAGGAGGGCAGGACAAACTGCGAGCGGCAACGAGGCACAGGCACAGTGCCTGTCTGTGCCTCAGTGTCTCAGCGCCTACAGATACCCCGGGTTTCCAGGTTCGGTCCAGCCTGTACGGTCAGCGACGGTCGTGTCTATCGCGCCTGCGGCAGCCGACTGCCTAACACGAGCCCAGTGCCTGTAAAAACGCTCAGAAGAAGAGTGAGGATAATTGCAGCCATATCAGCAGACGCCGGGAGATAAATTTAAACCGTGATGTAGAAGGTGGGCTGAGGAGTTGCTCAGCAGCCTGTGGGTGGGAGATTAAAATGCAGTTGAGAAAATCAGGATGAAAAGAACCACTGCTTCTCTTTAACCTCTGCTAATAGGAGGAAGTAGGAGACACATTAGGCCTCCAGGACGCACGTCGCAGCGTGGGTGTGGCCCAGCTCCTCATTTCCACAATGAGCTGACATGCATTCACCTTTTCTGTGAGGACTCTGCGGTTCAGGTGGCAGATGGAGCAAACAGGGACCCGAGCACCAAATCACCGGCATTACGCAATTGCTCCGCAGGGACAAAAGTATTTGCATATTTGGACATTTTTCCGTTTGTGCAGATGTGCACTTCTCTATAGCTGCAATGTGCGCTAAGGACCTTTGTTTGAATCCAACTTGTGATTTAGATCAATGACCTAGTGGTGGTAGGGGTGGCGGTTTTTACCCATAATCCTTAATTTCCTCCTCCGACATACAGTGTGTGTGTACAATTATTATTTATACATCCCCTCCTACCTGAAAAGTTGCTCCACTGCAGCTTTACTTTTACTTTTAAAGTACATTTCTGTACCTTTCGCCCCTTTGTATGGTTTGCTGTAAAAGTTCAGTTTTCAACAGTAAAACTCTGCTGTGTACAACACACAGCCTAGAGCTGTGCAGTCCAACGCGTTAACCACCGCACAGCCTGATGCTCCTGACACGAAGATGGCCAAACAGAGCTGTGATTTGAAAATGGAAAGATCAGGTCAAGCTGTCAGGCTCAAGTATGTCAGGAGGACATGAGTGCATCTCCTGGCTTTCTGCTCCAAGGATTTCGTTCCACACTTTGATTTATAGTCAAAGGGCAGGTGGTTTGAATCCTGAGTGAAGGAGAAAGTAGTACAAGTGCACAAAATGGGACAGCGTCCCTCGCAGCCTCGGGAAGGCGGGTCACTGTAAGGTCTCAACAGGGGGGCAGCTACAGGGTCACCTAAGGTCAGTTAGAAGGAGAAGGGAAGGAAAACGGCATCAGCAGAAAACAGAGCATAACCAGCTCAACCTAAGCATGGCAGACAGAAGTTTGGTCTCTTCTCCAGAGAAATAAAATGTTTCTATATGGATGCAAACTCGGTGGTTAAGACAACACGGGAGAAATACACCTAGTTATGGACTATTTTGCAACGTGGATTCCGGATCTGTGCTGTTTTGAGAGAAACGTGTTACGAGCTGAGCTGCATTTACACCCCTATTGCCTTTCTAGATGTGGTCTTGAGAAGCGGAGGCTTAAGGAAATCCTCGGTTTATCTCGGTGTTGCATGAGAAGCAGCTTTGGAAGTGCAAACTTGTAAGACTACTCAGGGACTCCTGTTTGCGTTTTCTAAGGCAACCGGCCAGTGTGTTTGCAAACTCATTGAGCTGAGATAACAGTTGCGTCCGACAAAGTGCGGTCCAAAATCCAACAAAATGAAATAAAATAACAGGTATTTGATGGGTGTCATTCACACCCGGCTGATTTCAGGTGCTGGGTGGAAGGCGCGTGCATCCCCAATGTGCTTGATTATAATTGCAGATTTATTAATAGAACCACCGGCACTGCTCCATCTGCAGCCATTGCCACCTCTCACCCAAGCACCGGTACCGGCGTCAGCATCACTACCAGTATGAGTATGAGTATCATCAGTATCAGCGTGGGTTTATCTACCTACAATTTTTATTGCATCCACTTGGCATTAAGCCCAGTTTGACAAAAAACATCAAAACATCATCACCACCGCAACCACCACCACCACCACCATCATCATCAATTGAACACCTGGTTTTGCTGTTTGCCTTCAACATTTTGAGAGCTTATGGACTTGTGAACAGAGCCGAACGTTTATGCTGGGATGTTGTTCTGATGCCTCCTAGCCCCCAGCATCTTCCTGCGTCAGGACTCTCACTGACGGACCAGTGGCTCCTGTACCAGCTATGCTGAGGACATCAGAACTAAACTAACTTTGAAACTGGGGGATGATGGAAACTCTGACATCACTGTGAGCCTTCGAGTTTTTGTTTCAGTTACAAGCAGGAAGTTTTAATTCTTTCAAGGAAAAACAAGAAAGCTTTCACTGCTGAGAAGCAATAACTCATCGAGGGGGAGAAACGGGAGAAACTGCTCACCTTGAGGGCCTTGCTGTGCCTCTGCAGCTCTCTGCACAGCCCCTCCAGCTTGCTGCGGGCCAGAATGGCCCGGCTGTGCTCAGCCTGGAGCCGTTCATTCTCCTTCAGTGTCTGGACCTGCTTCTTCTGCAGGGCACCCAGCTGCTGCTGCTCTGCCCGCCGCTCCTCCACCTGTTGGTAGGACACACACACAAAGCTTTACTTGGGCCACCGTCGCTGGCATCATGGTGACCCTGGGATTCTGGGAAAGCCCCAGAGACAGATGTGTGTAGGCAGCAACATTTGCACAGGTTGACATTCAGTGAGTAAAGTTTATTCACCTGAACCCTTCTGAAATCCACCTACAGATGGTTTGGATTTTACTTTCCCCTTCAGTGGACACTTTTGTCCACAGGCTCCACCATTGTTGCGTTTCACATTTAGACACTGATTTTCTTCAGAGTGACTAACACTTGCTTATCTGTTTATACTGCAGTGCAAAATTTACTGGAGTGAGAGAGGATGTACGATCGGAGAAAGGATGTAAGATCGGAATCTGAACTGTTGGGTCTAAAGGCAGCAGTTTTGCCCACTACAGAAGCTAATGTTCCTGGTCTACTCTGAATTTACAGTTATTTACCCATTTGCAATGGTAGGTAGCCACGTGGGCTGTGTGTGTGTGTGTGTGTGTGTGTGTATGCTTGAATCTGAGTCAGTATGTGTGGGTTCCTTCTGGATGCTCCAGTTTCCTCCCACAGTCCAAAGATGTGTGTTTTAGGTGGAGAGGTGACTCTGAACTGTTTGTTGTGAGTGACAGTGTGGACGGCTGCCCTTCAGTGACTGCGTTCAGGCTGTAATGCTCAGTGTCTCCGGGGTGAACTCCAGACCACTGTGACCCTGACCAGAACTGCGGGTAAATGATAATGAGTCATAGTACTGGCAGAACCTGTTCATTCATTCATTCTGTGCATAGCTGCTTGCCCAGTGCTTGGGGGGTAGCAGTGCCACCCCTGTCGTTGCCGATCCCCTTTCTAAAGCCTGGTAATTTTTTACTGTGTCACTTCCGAGAGCTGAAACCCAGGCCTCTCTGCCACATGACACTCCTGGTTTCACCTTCGCTGAAGCCCCCTGCGGCCCTGTGTTGACATCATCACTGCCACTCGGTTGTGTCACTCTGTTTTTCCTGCAGGTCCCTATGTTGTCCTCCTTCCCTTTGCAAGTCCTTCACCCTGAGCTCAGTGTTCAGGTCATCCCGGTTCGAGCTGTACCACTTTGAACAAGTCCACCAGGCCCCTTTGTCAGTGTTTTTTCAAATTTTTTGTGCTTGTTTTTTTTCTCCTTCCCTGCATATTTTGATACTGGTGGTTAATTCATCTGTTGTACAAACCCCGGACCCGGCAGGGGACCACGGATCGAGTGGGGGGGTTGGGGCTGGGGCACTCACCAGTTCCACGTATTTCTTGAACAGCATCTCCAGTTTCTCCTCTGGAGTGGAGAGTTTGTTCAAGCTTTGCATGAGCAGCGTGGCCTCTTTTCCTGCATGGGGTGGAAAAACATCACACAGAGTTGTGAAAAAATAAAATAAAAAGTGAAAGAGAGAAAAACACCTGGGATTTTTCCACAAGTCAGCTTGGAAATACATCAACCTCACAATGAGGCTCCTCAGCATGAGAGAGTTTCATGTCCTGACACCCATGGTGACAAAAAGCAAACTATTGAGAAATATAAATATATAAAAATATAAACATATAATCTAGGATTTTTTTATAATCATGGTCCAGCCGGGTTGCCAGATTCCAGTCTTCAACGGCCTTTCGGCTTTCTGAAGCCGTTTTGTGGACCTGAAGATGCAAGGAAGCTTTGATGAATGAAACTCAGGCACAGCTTTGGGATGAAAACTGCCACCAACATCATATTTTGGAACAAATTTATGCTGTTTTGCAGAATAAGCTGATATCATGAAAACAACAAATTGTGTTTCATGTCTATGGGACACGAAAAATGTGTCCTGTTGTGCGCACTTGCAGTGATGTTAGCCTTATGCTAAGGAGGAGGATTGTTTTTGTGCTGACGAAGCAATGAGTACCCTGTTGTTATTATTATTATTATTATTATTATTATTATTATTATTATATGATGATTTGTGATAGAAGGGTACCAGCAAGAGTGAAAGGGAAGGTCTACAAGATGGTAGTGAGACCAGCTATGCTATACGGGTTGGAGACGGTGGCGCTGACCAAAAGACAGGAGACAGAGCTAGAGGTGCCAGAGTTAAAGATGTTAAGATTTGCATTGGAACAGGATTAGGAATGAGTATATTAGAGGGTCAGCACAGGTTAGACGGTTTGGAGACAAAGTCAGAGAGGCGAGATTGCGTTGGTTTGGACATGTACAGAGGAGAGATGCCGGATATATTGGGAGAAGGATGCTAGGGATGGAGCTGCCAGGCAAGAGGAAAAGAGGAAGGCCTAAGAGGAGATTTATGGATGTGGTGAAAGAGGACATGCAAGTGGTGGGTGTGATGGAGAAAGATGCAGAGGACAGGAAGAATTGGAAACAGTTGATCCGCTGTGGCGACCCCTAATGGGAGCAGCCGAAAGAAGAAGAAGATTATTATTATATGATATCAGTGTTTTTATTAGCGTTTTGCAGTTATTCCCTAAATAGAAGCCCAGTGTTCAGTGAAGAGGGTTTCACCTTAAGCCAAATTATGCTTTTTTTAAACATTTTTACTTTTAGAATTTTAGTGTTAATTACATTTTTTCACTCAGTTCAGTTCACTTCCAGTTCCTTCCTGCTTCTTCTGGGGAGGGCTGTTGGGGTAAAGCAGGATGAGAAGGTGGCTCCAGACCCTATTTCTCCATGCCAGGTCTCCAGCTCCTCCTAGGGAATTCCCAGACATTCCCAGGCCAGCTGAGATTTAATCTCCTCACCATGCCCTGGGTTTGCCCAGGGGTCTCCTTCCAGAAGGCCATGCCTGATTTAGCTCCCGAGTGACTCAAACGGGGGGTGGAACCCTACAATATGCCTGAGCCACCTCCCCCATGTGCATAAAATCCAACTCACCACCAAGTGCTGATCAGCAGACAGCTCAGCCCAATGCATCACATGAATATCCAGACCAGGCATCAGGTTTACAACCACAAAGTCAGTCGCTGACTTTTGGCCCAAGGAATTCTGATGCCAAGTACACTTATGCATCTCCATATGCTTGTTATGGAGAATCTGTGGCTAGCACTGAAGTCCAATACCAATTTATCAGTTGAGTTAAGGCCATTCCTCCCAGTCACACCCTTACAGGTATCCCTGTTCTTCCCAACATGAGAACTAAAGTTCCCCCACTTTGTGGATGAGACCTTCTTGAGTATCTCACCTACCTTCTCCTTGAAGCCTGAAAACTCAGAACAGCTGTTTGTTGCATCTGCACAAACAACAGAGTTTTCCTCTCTGTAACCTGCAGCTGCATGGAGGCAACCCTCTCATCTACTGGGGAGAACTCCAGCCGCATGGCCCTCAGCTGTGGACTTGTGAGAATTCCCACATCTGCCTTTGCCCTTCATGAAGAAGAATTCCAGTAAAGGAGCGGGACTACCTCTCACCGAGGAGTCAAGCTCCAGATCCCAAGCTATGCATGTGAGATGTGACCAACCATATCTAGCTGGTACTTTTCCACCTCCAGTACCCACATGAGTTCCTTCCTCACCAGGTAGGTGATGTTCTTTGTTCACAGAGCTGATTGCCACCACTAGAGTCCATACCCTCTAAGTCCACCTCACTCCTGCCTGCCTCTCAGCTGGCATTACACCCAACCCCCATGCTTCCCCTGGTGTGTAATGAGCCCAAAAGATGGCTCCGCATTGCCATTCTGCACTACGCACGACCGGGTTAGTTGGGTTTCCTGACCACCACATGCTTTGTGCTGACCACCGATGAACACCTCAGTGGGTCCCAGAAACCCTGACCTGGACACAGTACCCTTCATTCTTTTTGGTCCGCTTGGGGCGGTCTGTGTGGACCATTTTTTGTCTCGACTCTCCCCCCTGACCTGTTCGTAAAGGGAGGACCTGCCAGGAACTCCAGACACAACATTCAGTAGCTGTGAGGTTCATAGAGACACGCAAGTCCCACCACCACGGCAGGGTGATGGTCCATCAGTGGGGTTTTCTGACTAATAGATAAAACATTTTGTCCAATATGGAAAGGTTGCATCAGGAGTGACCGACTGACAGCTGTTCCCCTTCCCTTAAAGTGCACGACTATGTTGTAAATTGAAAAGTATCTGTCATTAAAAAGCATCTCATAAGAGCATCATTTCACAGCCAAACAGGAGCAATAAACACAGTTAACTGTTTCTCACGATAAAACAAACAAGCTTCCTTGCTTGTATGATTTTTATAAAAATCTGAGTGAGTTGAGCTCACATGGGAGCCGTGCGCTGGGTGCTCATGGGTAATTCTGACAAATGTCCTGTCAGTTGATTAGCGTTTGAATTGTAATTTGAGTGCTGGGCTCCCTCTTGGGCCGCGGTGACAAACAGCCTCCTCCTGCTCCCCACTGGCAGCGGCGTTCCAGCAACAACAGATTAGTTACAGCTGAACAGAGCAGAATAAATACACCTGACAGAAATACAGGTGTAGAGAAGGGGATGACTGCAAACCGCAGCTGGGAGGAGGACGCGTGTCACTGGGCTGTGCTTTGCAACAGGAACCTCACTGTGAACCAAGAAGATTGAGTGTGGTCAGAGGAACAGACGATCCTTCACACAGTCATCCGGATGCTGATGCTAATGGCTCGTAGCTGCTCTATAATGACAGACACCCTGTTCACGCTGATAACAAAATGAGATGGAGATGCCGGGACCCCCACCTAAGCCTTTCCGCAGCTTCTTCTCCAACCTCTGCTGCTTGCAGCCATCGGTGTCTGAAGCAGCTGAGACGTCTTCGTCCTGCTCCCGGCTGAGGTCCTCTTCTTCCTCCGGCGTCTTGTCCATGCCCGGCCCTGGTGTAAGGTCTTGCTGCTCTGGTGGGCTGACCGCTGACCCATAGGTGCTAATAATGTCCTCCAGTTGCCTGCTGAAGTCCTCGGTCGGGTCGTCCTGAGCCTTGTCGGTCCCGTTGACGTGGACCTGGGGAGTCGGCTCAGCGCTGACCTCTATGTTGTTCTCCATTATAGAAGATGAGCCTGAAGTGAAAGGCCTGCAGATTACTCAGCTGTTACTTGTACTTTGCTCACAAGACATTTTCTTGCTATTTCTTAGTAGGTGGACTTCTTTAAAACACTTTATGCATCATACTAACAGCTAAATGTAGGTAGCATAGATCTTCAGCAGTTGAAGGATCCAGGTTTGAATCCTGAACTGAAACAGTTAGAAGGTCTCACTGTTTACATGGATAATTCACTGTAAAGTTGCTATGTACGTACACAGCTGTATAAATTGCCTTTGAACAAGATATGAACAAAAATCACAAAAATAATACAAATTCTCCCTCCCTCAAGGACACAACATAATGGTCCTTCCTGGGACTCAGCCCAGCAACCTCCTGGTCCCAAGTCCTGCTCACAGCTGCTGTCTGTGGATCTGCAAAGCACATTGCTCTGATATCCAGAGGCCAAAATTCATATTTACAGCAGAAAACGAACACCGTGTCAACCAAACAAGACGGAAAAACCAAGAAGTTGTGAATTTTTCTCAGGTCAGATGCTACCGCAGTTTGGGTTCTAAAGAGACTTTACCGTGAAAATGACCACCATGGTCTTTTCTGTTGATGAGATATGGACCAAGCAGCTCCAGAAGTTAAACTTCATGTTGCAGTGATATGAACGCATAATATAGCAAATTGTATTTACATGTAAACAAAGGGGTGGATCAGCTTTACTCTTTCTAGGAAACACAGAAACGTGCCGCCGTCCTCAAAAATATGTCCAAACAAACTCAATTATTACCCTCATACACTGACAGGGTGAATTTATCCCAGTTTTGCTGCTTACATGATGTTTTTTCAAGTCAATTTTACCGCCCTTTACTGCCAGTTAAGCTCAGCCCTCGAGAGTACAGGTGCAGGGCACCGGCAGGGATTCGAACCTCCTCAGCTGACCTTGTTAACCTCTACTCAACCTTTTCCCCCTCAGTGGTCTGGTGTGTTAAATGTGTTAAAAAAGTTGTAAAAATACTTTAGTGAATGTCAAATATTTCTATATGCGGGAATTATACACTCGTTCTCATGAAATCCCACTGAACAAGACATAACCGTAGTCCCACATCAAATGTTTCCTGACCCTGTAGAAAGGAAGAAATATGTATTCCTCCAGCATACAGTATATATCCAGTATCCAGTATAGTGCAATATATAAACATATTCATGCAAAAGCTCATTTGTCAGCTGTTTCTGCTCCTCTGAAGCAAAGTGGCACAGAGTGGCAGGGAACCGTGCGAAACCCTGAGGTCCTTCAAAGAAGCCACCCCCCTCCACCCACAGTCAGTGCGTCCCTCTCACGCCCTGAATTTGTTAAGTGCCGGATCTGCATGATCTCACGGCGTAACCAGCCCTACGCCAGCAGAGCTGTAAATGCCCCGGGGGTTGTTTACCCTCCAGCTCAGCTACCCGATGATGGCGTCTGCTCGGTGGAGTAAAATTAGCCCGCCCGTTCTCCCAGCCCGCTGTGCTGCCACCGGCGGGCACACAGCACCTGTTCCACAGCCACCGTCTATTTTTGGATCTTCTAAATATGGTCAAGCTGCTTCTCATTCCAAGCACGTCTCCCCTGATGTCAATGATGGCCCTGCTGTACACAGGCGGAAAGGCAGACAAGGAAGCCATTGACATGAGCATTAATTCCCAATTACTTGCCAGTATACCTGGGGCTGCCATTTATTTGCTAAATGCAACACGTTAGCCTGCTCTAACCTACACTGCAAGCGGCCAATATAAATAAAGGCTGCGGCCTTAATGCTTCTGAATGGAACTGTTCCGAAAAATAAGCCAAACAGTGATTTTTTTCACACCATTATTACTGGAGTAAGAGTTACCACAACACACGAGCTGGTAAACACTCATTCATCACTGATAAAAGAAACCAAATGCAGGTGTATTTCTGACTTTTTTGTATGTTGTGTTAGTGTTTCTGTGCTGGGTTAATAACATCTCTCAGGCATTTTTGGATGAAAATTTAAAAAAATATTTTCAGTTTGATGGTCCATATTAAACAGCCCACTAAAATGCTTCATTCATTAGCGTCCGAATGGGCAATTCAAATTCACTGACTTATATAGAAGACTTGGATGACACAGCTTTTGTAAGGCTGGCAAACTGGAAATGAGGCCATTCAAGGTCAGAATGCTACAAGGACGATAAGCAAAGCCTCAAACTATGGCCATAAATTGAAAGAATGAAAGAATGAAATAATTAATGAAGGAAGCATAAATCAGTTCTTAGGGAAAATATTCATCCAGAAAAGAGCAGAAAGGAAAGAAGCTGGTACTTACCACGGTACTGGGGTAGAAGAGAGAGGCTAAAAGAGGCCAGGAGCCAGATGAGTGAGACAACAGCTGTGATAGACAACACCACAGCGGGGACACACACACACACACACACACACACACACACACACACGCGCGCGCGCGCACACAAAACACTCACACATATCCTCAGCCCCTAAAAATAACCCTGTTAAACCAAAGCCTTACCAATACAAGCCTTGTGAGGCCAGATGATAAACTCTGTGCATATGAGATCTCGGTTCCCCTAAGTTAACCCTCAGTGCCAAACTGCCCATTGAGCCCATCTTTGGTAAAGTGGGTTAACTGCTGGTGGCACACAACAAAAACAAATAATCTGATGGAAACAAACGCACGCCAAAATTGCACATCAACATCAAAATGCTAACATTTTTCCTTTTGCTGCTGTGGCTTTAATTCTGTTGGGCCCTTATCAGCCCCTTCTCCCGCCCCCCACATGTCCTCCAAAGAGGGACACATGGAGGGAGGCAGTCTGTAGTGACCGGTTCCCATCATGCTGCTTTGGTGGTGGTGGAGGTCATCTGAAGTGTCCTTCCGCGTCTCCTGCTTCCACTTGGCCACCTCTCCTCTCTTCTTTTCTGTGAGAGCTGAGCCGGAGCTCCTGCTGTCAAAAGGGACCAAAGCAGGGACTTCTCATGCGTATTTGTAGAGCGAACCGTTCAAGACGCATAAACACCTTAACCATCCTGTTTGTGGGGAAACTGCGCTTGTATGCGTTAGCTATCAAGTGGCCCACAGAACGGTCATACGAAGAGTTAGAACTGTTCAGAGCATTAAAATGGCACAGCTCACAGTCTCTCTCTGTAGCTGTGCCCTTGATTCATTTTTGTCCCTTTAGAAACCATGTTTTTTTCTGAAATCGATATTTTGGATGCGCTGTACCATGTGGCTCTGAACTAACTTACCCGTCGCCTTGGCAGCGAGACACAATATCTGTGATGTGTTTCAGCAGGAAGGTGGAGGACGCTGCCGTGGTTTCGGGCAGCTGTCATATCGATCAGTCCACGTTTCTCCAGCCACAGGAAAGCAGAGCAAATTAATTATCAGGAAACCCTTCAAGGACCGAGAATGCTGGCAGCCACGGAGCAGGAAAGGACCGTTTGTTGACCTCAAACGTAGCCATTCATGTTGCTTTCCACGACGTTCAATTGATGGTTGTTCAGTGTGTTCACGGTTACCTCTGCTTTCAATTAACCACCCGACTGCCGGTTTTTTCTCCCACGCTGGCGACGTCAGGAATCCGAATTGCCTCATTTCGTGCCCACAGCCGGTAATGCCGGTGCGGAAATCATTGGCCAGGCCATTTGCTTCAAATTGTCCCCCATTAAAAGCGGTATTCAGCCCTGAAACACTTTTCCCCACCACTGACAACATACACCCACATCACCCAGATCGTTCCTCGTTTCTCAACGACAAACTCATGACTCACGCCAGATTTTGTGATCATGCACGAGATAAATCAGTGTTACTAAGCATTATTGATCCGGTTTTGTCCCACAGTCCAAAGATGTGTGTTTTGGGTTAACTGGCCATTCTGCATTGTTCATAGTGTGACTGTGTGTGTGTGTGTGTGTGTGTGTGTGTGTGTGGCTACCCTGTGATGGATTAACGTTACATAAAGAATTTATTAATCCTAGTGTAGCACCCAGTGATTCTGGGCTCTGGACTCCCTCTCACCCTGAGAAGGACGTGTGGTTAAGAAGATGTGGGATTCACATGAGCCACAGTTTATTTTGGAAGTGACATGAGCTTCTGGTGGACAAATGTAACTTCGGCTGGGGGGAGAGACTGGAATCGATGCGGTGCCTATTATCCTGTTCCTTGTAAATCTACTTTTGTGAGTAGCTTTTTTGCAGATTTTTTGCAGAAAACTCACCAAAAAGCACAGCAGGCAGCATGGACTTCTACAGCTGGGAGCTGTTTGTGTGACTGCATCTGCAGGTAGCAAGAGAAGTGTATCTGGACGACTGGCTCGGCCGACAAGGTTTGAGAGTGCGGGTCCAGGGTGTGGAAAGGAGACGTGGGGTAGAGGTGAGGTTTGGGTGTGGCATGCTGCAGGCCTCCACCCTTCAGAATGATAGCAGGATCGCTGGCAGCTCGAACTGGACACGGTTTAAGGTCACAAATGATTACATGGCCTGACATGGCGGGGTTTCCACAATGAGAGCTCCTGGTGTTCATCTCCTTCAGTGGCTTTTACCTCCATTTATTTCTGTGCAAGAAGTGATTTGAATATCATAGTGCATGCACTTAACATGGCTTTGAGGTTTCCTGAAAACATCATGCACAATGCAAATGGACAGCCAGTATTTTGCAGAGCTTTTGCTCATCAGGTGTCAGACCAGGTTTCAGCCACTTGTTATAGTAAAAAGTCATCAGTTTTAACTCCCGCCTCAGTACCTTTTACTATGGTACAGTACAAGCATTGACACTGTAAATCTTAGCTGTATACATGGGTAAAGCACTCTAAGTATCTTAGTATTCAAGCCAACACTGTAAGCCAGCAGTGTGGACAACCATGGTACTGAGGGTTAACAGGCACCCCCAGTGCACAGGACAGAGGACCGAGTGTTTTTCTGGGTCCTGCAGCTGTTCAGCCATTTTCCTCCTGATGGATTTGACATTTGAGTTAAATGCTTTATTGTTAGTTTGGCAGCAACATGGGTTTCAGGTCCACTTTCGGGTGTAATACAACGGATAAACAGAGGAACGCTGCTTGCGTGGTTCATCAAATGGCAAAAAGGGTGTAAATTTGGACGTGCCCTACGTTTTCTCTGGGTAACTATTGCTGTTTTTAATGATCTCTGTCCCAGCCCAAACTTTTGCCACTGAAATACTTTTCAATACACACAAATTAGCATAATTTTATATTTCATCACAACCATCCCATTGAGCAGAAGTGACTACACAATAGTAATAATTCCATAGTAAATAATCCAATATTTAAGGCAACAATGATCTTCTGTTATTATTGCTATTTGCCTGCATTTTATTCTTTATTTTTTTGCCTCGAATAGCCAACAATTTGACTCTGTACTTTTATACTCACTACCCATTTAGGCACACAAACTCATCCTGGTCTGAGCCAGGTTCCTCACGTAGAAGAGCAGAACCAACTCCTGAGATGTGAACCTTTATGTGCCAAGTACGCGGCACTGTTCACGGCACTCCCTGCTGGTCAGCTCAAGCAGGAAAGCCTATAGTTTTCATTAATACTATTTATTGTGAACTTTTATTCATTTCTTTCTGCAAATTAAGCCCTGATATTTGTTTTATGATTTGCCCATTTGTGCAGCTCAATGATTTTTTTACTGCTGCCTTTCAGAAATTTTACCCCAGGACCTACTGACTATACAGCAACATTGCGGACCGCTACATAGTCTGCCAGTTTGTTTTACAGCTGCAGTAAAACAGCTCCCTGGTGCATTTGAATAATGACTGTATTTCTGAATACAAAATTTAACTGTTAAGATCTTTATTGAACAATAAACTTCAGCAATGAATATCATGGATTTGAATGTACATATATGAGTTCCCCTGAGTTAAATTTTATGAACTCAGAGATCTTGCCAAATGTTTTTTTCTGGAACAATCTCAAGATTTTCCTTTCATTAGCTCTGCCTTATGTGAACCATCCTGGCCTGACAGGTGTACAGACCTGAGGTTCCTGCCAGAGCAAAATAAACCAGAGGCTCATTGAAATATGTCCATCCCCCAGCCCTGCTAACCACCGCGATGATGCAGGGCAGTCTTGTAACCAGGCTTGGTGATTCACAGTCACCTGTCTCACTGCTTCTACCTCAACCCCACAGTCCCACCCTGCATCCACCTGCAGGAACCAAACCGTCTGACACTGAGGCTGATTCAAAACCAGCAGCTGACAATAACAGTGGGAAGAGGACCAAACCTCCAGCTCCTGGTTATTCATGCTGGCGTTTATAATACCCAGTTGAGACAGTGAACTTAAAACATAAGTCATCTCTGGAGGAAAGAAAAGAAAACAGTAAAAAGGTTTTAAAAAATATGAGCAGTAGCTGTATTCCAGCTTCAGACAAAGGCAATGAAACCCTTTGTCCTTCGATCGGCACGGAGCCACCTGTGCGAGTCTTATAAATGTGGCTGTAATGTCTTTTGCTGTTGCTGTTATTGCCTTTGTTTTTGAAAAAGAATCATGAGCTGCAATAAAACATACAGACATGACCCAAGACAAAGAGCCTCCCTTATCGCATCAGATGACATATCTAATAGTGTCTGTGACACAACTCTGATGGAATGACAATTGCGAATGGCTCCCATGCTGCAGAGATGCGGGCCTAATTTACCGCAAGACAAATGACAAATCATCCCCCCAGCATCTGATCCACAGATAAACTGGCCAGGGCACGATAATAGCACTCATTCTAGAGCACCTGAACTTTATGAGCTTGCGTTTATTACGGCACACCTATGAGCAGGCTGCCCATTCTCATAAACAAATGCTGTGTTTAAGCTATTTTTTGCTATCCATCAGAGTAAAACATGCAGATTTTATATTAAAGCTTCTTAAACTTTTTAATCCGAGGACCCACATAAGAAAATTGATACTGCACTGGGACCCAAGAAGAGAAGTATTACCACAATGTCAGCAAAGTTATACAAAGACAAACATTAATGACCCTACAATAAAATAGTTGTGAATGTTTTTTCTTCCATTCAACCACAGTTCTCAAATGAACGTTAATCAAACAGAAAAGGGAAAATCAGACTGCTAAAAAAACAATAACTATAATTTGAAACAGGGAATAGATCCCCGAGCTGCTCTTTTCCAAATGAAAAATAAAAGAAGGAAAAAAGTTGAGCAAATTAAACAGTGAGATCAGTTAAAGGTAAAAGTCACTGCTGATTCTGAAACCTGCAGCCACAGGGGGCCCCAGGGCTCAACCCGAGAACCGCTGCTCTACAGAGCCACGTTAGCTATAAATGGAATGCTGGTTGCTATACTCAACTTCTGCTGTAACTGTAACTGCCTTACAAATGGATCAGCTGCCTCAGTCCTCTTCCTTTCTACTGTCCAAATGCTGTTTTTTCAGCTTTTCTGCCCTGCACTTGAACAATTCCCTGGGTTTGTTTTCATGCTGTGGATGTTTTGTTAAAAAATGCCTTTCTAGTGGTTAAATTTAAGTCTTTCATTCCTGAGAACTTCCCCACACACAACACATTGTGGGTGTTCTTCACCATTTCTGCAAGCTTTAGTAAAACCGAGAGAAATAAATTCATCATTATACTTTCTTTTTGACATTTCAAACCAGCGCTGGATCCCCCACCTCACAGCCTTGTCTGTGCAGTTCTCTTCACCCTCAGCCTCGCCAGCGCTTGTCCCCCATATGGAAAGGTGGGTGGGAATGTTTATTATGATTTCTCCAATAGAAACAAAAACTCTCTGTGATACACCAGCTGCATTGTTTATAGGAATCCACCTCAGATCATTACACAATCGTATGTGGTTTGGAACAGAGCCAAATGGGGGGCAAATCGCTCACCCCTGAATTTTCGCTTGCACAAACAAGGCTAGATTTTTACTACGCAATCATGTGGCGACCTATCACAAACATGGCCACAACTGATAGTTTAAGAAACGCTCTTTATTCAATCGATGGAGAAGTGCTGACTTCTCTGACCTCTTTGTTAATATCCATTCTGAAAACACTGTTTCCAAACTGCTTTTTGCAGCGACATCCTGTTAGTTTTTTTATCACTGGGGACACAATTTCATTGTTTCACCTGGCTGAAGTTCCTAAGTTGCAACATAGAGATGCGCCACCCATTCATTAATTCATTCATTATCACTCAAGCATGATGCCATGCACTTATTATTAATGCATTCAGGCAGCAGCAGTTGCTCAGTGCTGTAAGGGACTGTAGATGCCCATGGCCACTATTAGCCGTTATAACTACAGGTGTTTAATGTTATTGCCATCATCTTTTTTGATTCTACTGAAACCACTCAGTAACTCTAATTGTCATTTTGATTTGCACATTTTATTCCATTTCTGTGCACAACAGCCTGTTTGATCCTCTCCTCTGCTTAGGGCTCCACCAAATGCTCTTTGGTAATCATATCGCTGAAAGGCTGAATCCCTGCCATTTGCTGCTGCCGCTGCCTTTCATCCTCTCTGTTCCTCTTTAATATGTGATCTGTACAGTTATGTGTTTGGTTTTCATCTTCAGTTTCATCTTTTTATATTTTGTCTTAACTTTTAAGTTCGCGTTGTGTGATGCTTTTATTTCATCGCTGCGATTTGTGTGAAAATATGTGCGCCGCAAGTAGTTCAGCGGTTAAGCATCTGTAACCTTATGCTTTCTGGTTCAAGCCCTTCCTGTTCCTGCTGTTGTACTTTTATGCAATGTACTTGACCCCAGTATGAATGAATAAATCACTCTAAATAGTTTATCATTCTAAGCTGCTTTAGAAAAATGCATCAGTAAAATAAATAACCATAAATTACTTTTTTGGAAAGGACACAAGTAAACATTTTTGTTGACCAGAAGAAGAGGGTGTAACTTTTGAGAAAAGAGAACAAATTCTGCCCCTTCACCGAGGGGAGCCCGTTGCAGCTGTAAATGCTGTCGGCTGCCAGCCTCCAAAGCATAGCCTCTATCAACTCTTTTGTTCTGTCGATTGTCCATTTCATTTCAGATTTTGCCTTCAAGTTTTCCAAACACAGTTTTGAAGAAAACAGAAATGGAGTCCTCAGCTCAAAGCCTTTGCTAAGTGCTAAAACCATATTTCAATATTCAAGCGGGCATTTATACATTTTTTAGAAATGAGACTAAATTATTAAAGCCTCATCTTCTTTTAAATATATATCTGCTTAATTTTTCACAAATTTTGACAGGGCATTCTGTCGGCAAGGACATTCCTTTTATTCTTTATCATAAAGAACACAAAAGAACTCGACTTAAATTATTCTCAGATTTTACAAGTGAAACCTGTTAATAGGAAATAATGAGAAAAAGACTGCTTGCTGGTCATTTCTGAAGACACTTATCACACATTTTTATTCAGTGATACAAATCTCTGTCTGATAATATATATATATATATATATATATATAAAATATCATGGTGTGATAAAAGACAGCGAACTGATGTGTATGAGAATGATTTTTTGAATGTTACTTGGATCTCAGTGCCTACGGGATGACACAAGCTGTGCACTGTCCTGCTTATTACATCCAAATTTTTTTCATCTTGACCCAAAATTCATTCAAAATGTATTAATAATTACTTGTAATTACACTTTTATTACTTTTATTCAGACCCCAGCTGGTGTCCCACAGAACATTGTGCAGGACTCCTTACTGCTTCCCTTAACTCTGCCATTGCCACTGCCACACATGAGCCTCCAGCTCCTATGCCGATGACTCTCAGGGCTCCTCAAAGTCAAAGTCAAAAGAGTTTATTTGTTACGTACATGGTTGTATACCATGTAGTGAAATGTGCTCTGATCCAGGATAGACTGTGCATGAAAATTTACAATGAAAAATAAAACAAACAACCAACCGAACACCAAGAAGAAAAGAAACAAACAGAAAATAGATAAATAAGTAAAAATAAATTTTAAAAATAAATAAATAAATAAATAAATAAATAAATAAATAAATAAAACAGTAAAGAAACCTTAAGGTGCACTCGAAGGACAGTGACAGTGAGGGGAGTGGTCACAGAATATTGAAGACCCTGGTCTGTGAGGATTGTGATAGCATGTCCGGGTTCAGAAGTCTTATGGCCTGTGGGTAGAAGCTCCTCCTGAGCCTCTCTGTTCTGGCCATAATGCTTCTGAAGCATTTGCCTGATTTCAGCAAGATGAATAGATGGTTGCTGGGATGAGACAGGTCACCGACGATCCTAGTCGCTCTGGTCCTGCATCTCCTGGTGCAGGGGGGTGCAGGACCGCTGCTGTCGCCTACCTAAGTCCACCACCATCTCTTTGGTTTTGCTGACGTTCAGTTGGAGGCAGTTCTCCTGGCACCATGATGCCAGGTTATCCACCTCCTCCATGTATGCTGTCTCATCGTTGTTGGAGATGAGGCCCAACACCACCGTGTCGTCAGCAAATTTGATGATGGAGTTGGAGGCGTGTGTGGCCACACAGTCGTGAGTGTAGAGGGCATAGAGCAGAGGGCTAAGTACACAACCTTGCGGAGCTCCTGTGTTGAGTGTGATGATGCCTGAGGTGCAACTACCGACTCTTACCACCTGTGGTCTGCCTGTGAGGAAACTGAGAACCCAGGCACACAGGTGGCAGTTCAAACCCAAGTCACTCAGTTTAGTGAACAGTCTGTGGGGGACAATGGTGTTGAAAGCTGAACTATAATCAATGAACAGCAGTCTCACATAGTTCCCCCGTTTCCTGTCCACATGACTGAGGGTGGTGTGCAGGACGTGGGATATGGCATCATCTGTGGATCTATCGGGGCGGTAGGTGAACTGAGGTGGGTCTACAAGGCTGGAGATGGATGATGGCTTTGATGAATCTCTCAAAGACCTTCATGACTACCGAGGTTAGCGCAACGGGCCGGTAGTCATTTGGGCATGAGGGCTTATTGTTCTTTGGGACCGGGACAATGGTGGATGTTTTAAAGCACCTAGGGACTGTGGACTGAGCCAGAGACTCGTTGAAGATGGTTGTGAGAACTCCAGCTAGCTGGTCGGCGCAGCAGCGCAGCAGCCGCCCGGAGATGCCGTCCGGCCCCGGCGCTTTCCTGATGTTGACGCACTTCAGCTCCCTCCGCACATCGGACTCAGCGACGGTGATGACGTCACCACATTCCGTCGACCGGCTGCGGGCCTCGCTGCTGTTGCTGCTATCGCGGGTGACTTTCGCGCAATCGGGCTCGGAGCGGGCATAGAACGCGTTGAGTTCATTAGCGAACCCAGAATCGGCACTCACAGCCGCACTAGATTTCCTTCCGAAATCTGTGATGGTGCGCAGTCCTTGCCACAATTTGCGCGCGTCACCCTGGTGGAAAAGCGACTCGACCCGCTCCCGGTACCGGCGCTTCGCGTCCTTCACTGCACATCCTCCTTTCCCCCAATAGCACAGATCTATAGAATCTGCTCATATCTCACCAAATCACTGATGGATCTGAGCAACTGTTTGCTTCTGCATCAACAGCGTTAACCTGTGCAAAACACAGCTGAGCACAGTTTGACAGAGAAGCTCTTAGCCTGGCAGCAGTGGGCACCCTCTTTGGGTGCTTGTGACCACCCGGATGAGTTTAAGACCACAACACAGAAACGCAGATGGACTCTTATGTTTGCCCTGCGAGTCAAAGGAAATGAGGACATCAGCAAATCCTGTTCAAATGATCTGTCTGCCACAGGTGTGACCATCACCTATCAACCGTTTTCAAATTCAAAAGGAGAAAAACTGAGCTCCAACTATGAGCAAGTGTTTCAGCTGAGAGATGGCCCACCAAGGTGATCAAGATCTTCCTGAGTATTCAAACATTTCTGTGTACCAAGGCTGTATTATGTGCTGCGCAAGAATGATTGTACCGTCAATCTTCTGCCCAAGAGTACTTAATGCACTTCATGAAGGACACCTTGGTGTTGTAAAAATAAAAATAAAAAACTTTGGCAGAAGCTATGCATGGTGGCCTGGAAGTGACCACGAGATTGAAGACTTAGCCAAGACAACAAGAGCCTCAGATGGCTACTAGTGCCACCAGGTAATGAGTTCAAGTGCAGGACATTTCTTTGAGCGAACATTTTTTTGCATTGATTAATTCACTTTGTAATAGCCAGAAGTTTAGAAGGTTTAAACTCAGTTTACTTTAGAGGAGTTTGCTTCCTTTGTCACTCAGAATGGTAATAACTCTTTCATCCGACCTTTGAAAACCATCGAAAGAGAGTGTCTGCAAAACAAAATTGTGAGCGTCCTTCTTGCTTACAGAAACATTGCTTTTTCCACTGCTGGCCAAATTCCAGCAATGCTCTGCATGGGAAGAATCCCAAGGTCATGTTTAGACCTAATGAATCCTGACTTGTGTCAACCTGCACTGCACACAAAGTCGAACACTAGCTCAACTCAGAACATTTGAGACGAGACAGAAATTGCTTCCCAGAGACTGCAGAGAAACACATCAGACATGGAAGCTCAGTGAGCTTGTGTCACAGATGGATCCCCGGAATAAACCATGAAAGCTGAATCTGACTTGATCTGACTCACATGTAGACCGGATCCTGGATGCAGGAGCTGAACTTGAACTCTCCACACAAACACTTAGGGGTTCCTCCACCGATAACTCTCTTGACACGAAATGTTTCTCATGCTGCTGGTGGCAGAAGCTGCCCGGTCACCCAAGTCCCACCACTCAGTTTGACCCCAAAAAAGGCCTTGTGATCAGCAGGCTCAAAACAACCTTGAAGACCCAACTTATAGTCAATCTATCAAGATTTTGGTATAAGTGTCACATGTAAATTTTTGTATACAGTACAGTTTATGTAGTCAAGGGTGCTGGTATGCCTTGAACTGTAAAAATGTTCTGCTTACTGGGTTGTTGTCTTACCAGTAAATGCTGCACACAAAGGCAGGAAGGGAGGAAATGGTATCTTAAAAAAGTAATAATAATAATAATAATAATAATAATAATAATAATAATAATAATAATAATAATAATAATACTGTATTTTCTGCACCATAAGGCGCACCGGATTATAAGGCGCAGTCTCAATTACGGGGTCTATTTCTGTACTTAACCCATACATAAGGCGCACCGGATTATAAGGCGCATGCTAAAACATACGGTCTACAAAAAAAAGGTAACGGAAGCACAACAGTGAGTTTAGTTGAACTTTATTCTACTATTTAACAATACACACATTATTTTTTATCATATTTTTTATCATGCGCGGATGGAGAGATGACGCCTTTTCATAAAATGAAAGCACCAAGACGGACCTCCTTGAAAGTTTTCGATCTTCATGTCTTGTGCTATCGTTGTTGCCTTCAGTCGAATGGTGACTGTAGAGACGCTTCTCCCGGCTGTTGTTTTGCAGCATACCGGTAGTATACCTACCGGAGGCGTGGCGGAGGTAAGCTTACGCATCACGTCCTGTTCTCTGATTGGTTTATCGCTGCCAGTGTACGTATTACATCCCTGTGTCAGCGGGAAATGGTCCGACAGTCAGTCAAGCGGAGCGCTTATCGAAGTCGCACAACAACATTTTGACAGATTTTGGAACTCAGTGCACACATAAGGTGCACCGGATTATAAGGCGCACGGCTGATTTTTGAGAAAATTTAAGGCTCTTAGGTGCACCTTATAGTGCGGAAAATACGGTAATAATAATAATAATAATAATAATAATAATAATAATAATAATAATAATAATAATAATAATAAAGATAAAGATGTTATTTTGTATTCCTGCATCTTTTAATCAGTTGTTCACCACCAGTTAGGTGGCATGCGTGGGTATGCGCTGGAGCACAGTATTGTGCGGGCTGCTGGATCTCAGTAAGTGAAGATGCAGTTGATTTGCACTTCAGTGTTTCTTTGTTTTATTTTTTATTTTGTAGTCAGAGGAAATGATGACTCAGCAAGTAGCAGTGTGACCTCTCTGTATCTGAGCTGGTCTGGCATGAAACTGAGTGGAGTTTTCATGTTCTCGCCGTGTCTGCATGGATTTCCTCCAGGTACTCAGATTTCTGTCCGAAAACATGTGTTTCACATTAACTGGTCACTCTAATTTACCCATCATGTGTATGTGTGTGTGTGGCCACCCGGCGCTGGTTTCATAGCCAAGTGACCTGTAATTCTGGAATACTCTGGGCTGCAGCAGTTCTGATCAGGACCAAGCAGTTAATGATAACAGGTGGATGTTTTACGGCTGTTTTAAATATAAAACACAACACTGTGTCTCTGTTAACAAGTTCAGGAAAATGCTTCTCTGGTGCTGACATCTCCTCAAACTGTGCAGACGTAAAGAACGAAGCTTTCCCATCTCATTTAACAACATTGGCTTCAGTAGCAACAGCAGCAACCCCAACAGTGGCTATGAAGCTTTAAACAATAGATAAGAACACGTGGTGAATACAGAAACAGCCACAGAACTACAGCAAACAGTGCACACTTTGTGGAAAGGCATACACAACTCAGTCGCAATGGATTATGGTAAGACAACAGCTTTGCTTCACCGCTACACAACATCTTGCTGAAGAGCACAGGAAAGCAGATATGAGGTGGATGTTAAACTTTCCAGACTGAGACTGAATTCCAGGAAAGTTAACTTGCCTGTCCTCTCCCATCCTATCAGCATATCTTGAAGGACACAGATATACTGCAATATGCATTACTTTCATTAATTTTTATTGATGTCTGGTCTACTTGCATACTTGATGAAGACATGTAAGCACCGATTTAGGATCAGACTTTTCCCTCAGGTTGAAGACAGTACGAGTCCGATTTGAGCCCTCAATTTAAAGTTGGCCAACTCTAGCTTTTCTCCTAGAATAAAATATCCATTTATTGTTCACCCTTACACTCTGCTAATAGCATATGATCAGAAGTTCAAGTCAGCAGGGATCCAAACTCCCTAGAGCATTGCTGGCATCCTGACCCTTTGAGTGTGAATTATACAAACACGTGACATCATGACCTTGCATGCAGTTTGCCTTGTACAGCTGGGAGTTCTTGGTGACCCAAAGTCTCTCTTTTCTTACCTGCACCGGAGTCAAACGATTTGATGATGAATGAATGGTGATGAATGTGTAATTCATCTCATTTAAACTGATGTGAGCCTCACTCAGCCAATGTAAAATTGAGATTGAGGGTTGACCATTTGATCTGGATCTGGGTTTGCTGCAAGCTTGTTCAAAAAGACTGTGCAATACTTTCCTGTCCAAGGAGGCAGACCTTTCCAAGCTGCATCTAAGTCCAACCGGACAAAAAAATGCATACAGTCATTCTGTTAATGGAAAAAATCTGACCACAACGTTTCTGTGTGAATTTTAAAAGTAGGCAGTTTAACAGACAACAGGGATAATGTACATTGTACAGAGCAGGTTGAAAATTTATAAATAAAGCTGTGTTTTTGTTTTGCTGCTACAAAGTTGTAACAAAACAGTCAGGTTGTTGGTTAGGTTTATCTTCATATCACATCCTGACAGGACCTTGGCAGCCTCTGAAATGTGTGTTGCTTCTTGCTTGTGTGCACGTGAATCACTTTGCTGCTTGGCAGGAAACTTAATGCTGACCAAATAAGCGGTGCCTTAACCGGCAATCTGATGTGGCAATGAACACCTTGCTTAGAGGTGAACTCCAATGCAGCGCAAAGGGTCTTGTGGTTAGAAACAGCAAACACTGCAGCCAAGTGATGTCTGAGCTGAGGCACGGAAGCCATCTTAAGCCACTCAAGGAAAACAATTTTACCTGTGTGAGATGTTCATTTTTGTGATAGTCTATAACTTTTACATACTGTTGGCTGGTTTAGACATTCAGTGGTCATATCCTTGCCTTAGTGTCTTAAAGTCTTAAGAAACACAAACCAAGATATGCTGGTCTTCAACCATATTCAAGGGTTTATGAGGTGCACCAGGAAACACTCTGCTTTGTAGATAAGAAGATCCAGCTGAATGTCGCCTCTGATGGCATCTCTCCAGCTTCCTCTTCCTCAGTGACACCTACAGAGCCTCCTGGGTGCTGAAGCAGAAAATGCCGTGTGGTGCACTAAGGACAGAGGCTCAGAGCCGCATCCCGGGAGGGACCTGGTGAGAACAAAGTGAGAGCGGTGAGCTCTGTGTTTGCGTGTGTATGTGTGCCCGTGCACGCACTCTTAATCCCCCTGAGACATCTCTATTAAATACACAGCCTGAATGGCTAAGATGACTGTGGCGACCACAAGGAGATTTTGCAGGTAAATAAAGAAAAACAGCAGATAAACAAATAAATGTTCACAAACTAAATAAATCTCAAGGCATGCAGTCCAGCTGTATAAACTGCTAAACTTTAAAAATAAGGATCATTTATAAACTATAACAATATTAATTTATCCTCAGTTGCGGCTTGTCCTACAACAGGGTCACTGTAGTCTGGAGCCCATCCTGCGAGGACAGAGTGAGTGGACATGCAGTCGTACCAGGAGACAAACCAATTCAGATGATGACTTGACTTTACAAGGAATTCGATTTGGATTTCACACATTTGGGATAAGAGTCATCATGCGGTCTTCTTCACCGCTATGCTAAGTTCTCAACCTCCAATGCGCCTTGCTTACCCCTTGCTTATGCCCTGGTTACCCCTTGTTTACCTGCTGCAGTGTCAGTGATCATAAACCCCATCCAGATTATTAAAATCACAACTATTTGTTTGGTGAGCGCCTCTTGGTTTAATGTCTTCGACGATTCCTTTAGTCTCTCCTGTTCTGTTTTTTGCATTAAAGCTGAATTAATACAAAGTGAGCAACACACGGATGTTTGTTACATCTGTGAATATTTGTTAAGTGGGCTGTGTGTAACAGTCAAAGGGTCTAAATGAGAGCAGGCAGATGCACAGCACCACAGTGTCAACAACGGGAAACTGCCTTTTCCTGCATTGTTATGATAGCCAGAGTTCACTACTGAAGTAATTGTGTCCATTTTAAAGGGATTTAATGATATTTTAGCATCACGAGTATTAACTTTGGTGCTCCTCACATTTTTATCACTGATTTAACTGTTGGAAACTAAGCGGGCCTTCAACTTGCAAGGGGTTTTTGTGGATCGGCTTTGTAAGGCAGAGCAAAGCTGCATTCATGATAGCAATAATTGAAATATAAATCAAACAATCGATGTCACATGTGTCACCTCAGCGGGCAATCGCTGGACGTCAGTGTTCCTATAAATCAAAACAGGGCTGGGTAAAAAATGCATAAAGGGAAAATAATGCAAGCTGTCTAGAATAAAATGAGAGTAGAGTGGAATATCGCAGATGTGCGGTTAAAATGAGTTATTGCATCCATTTGCTGTATATAAGGACACCGATCAAGAGAGGCCACTTACAGCAACGGCACATGGCATCTGCAGGACACGCAGTGACCATCACGCTGCCGCACTGTCCTGATTAAATTAGGAGCCGTGGTTCAGGGAAAAGGCCCATTTCTGCGATGATATCACTGCTGGTCAAGAGATACAATCCTTCTCCCTGTGGCTTGGTGGGAGCCGTGGCCAAGCCACACGAAGGTGATCTTGTTTAAGTTAAGTTTGCTGCCACTCTATGTTGCCCAAAGCTGGTGGTGCTAAAATACTCAAACACCAGGACTTGACCCTGACAGATCTTTTCATGGCAGGTTGACGACGAACAGGGTCAGACAAGTGTGAAACACGCATCCGCAGTATTACCCACTACCTGCTGCTGAGATGGTGTGAGATGTTTCCTGGCAGCCTGATTGCTGCTAATTCCATAGCTGAAGGCTGCATAGCCTTCAGCCATTCATACCAGTTTAGATCAAACATTTTGCCACCAACTCTTTCTTAAAAGCCTTTAGATTGGGTGCACTTCACTGTGCCCTTTACCCCATGGCCCACGGTAACTTGTAGCTCTCAGCAACAGAGCAAATATAATGAAATACACATGTATATACTGTAAAGGGAATTCAAATCAGCAAAAAGGCATTTGTTTTAGTGAAGAAATCTGGTTTAATAATTAAATAATTGTAATCTGCTTGCCTAACCCATTTATACATGATTCTTTACAAAAGCATTTCATGGTACTTTACACCTCATTTAAAGGCACTTCAGCAGCAGCAGCAGCAGCAGCAGAAAAGTGAGCTTGAACCAGCGACCGTTATGTTACAGGTACAGCTTACCCGGCGCGGGGGTAGGGGGTGTCTGGACGAGGCAAAATTCTGGAAAATCAAAAGTGTAAATTTCAGCGTAGTATTTTTTTTTTTTACTATGGCACCTTACACTGCACTCTTACATCCTTTACTGTGTTACATGTATGTACTATAACATGTAATGTAACTAACAAAACGAAATTGCAGCCCTGACCAGGAAAAAGCAGCTACTGATAATGGATGGCTGGAATATTTTTATGACCGCAAACTATTCTTTGCAACAAATATGAAATCTGTAAAATTGTGGATAGACTGTACGTACAGCAAACTGAACCACTTATTTACATATTATTGTGAGCCCCATGAGAGCAGGACCATGGGCCTACAGCCTTCTCGTCAGTTTCTTAACCTTCATTGTACACAAAGTCATCAGAATTATGCTGCTTTCACAAAAATATCAGGGGAAAAATCACAGACAAAATAACACGGTTTGCACAGATATTATGGTCATAAGTCTATAGTCATCTCAGGAGAAAACACACAACATGAAGGCTGGTAGGGCTCACTTAGTGGTTTCAGAGCACATTTGAGAGTTTTGGTTTTGTTTCTTGATGCAAAAGCTAATGCTTAGCTCAGCATTCATTGAAATTAATTCTCCCTTTCCCTTGCAACTAAAGCATAATGTTTCTCACAACAAACAGCTATGTTAAATGTCTCTTCATTTTAATTGTACCTCTGGATATCTGTTTTTGTCTTTTTTTCTGACAAGGATAGTAATTTAGACATACAGTATAAAAAATCCCATGGTCAATGGTGTGCGCAGGCCCACTGCTTAATTTCACAAGTGTTAATATACCTTAAAAAAAACTTAATATTGCCCCTTTTTTCATTCTCTTCATTTATTGATTTTGTGTAAAAGTAATGAAAAACACCATTCTCTGAAGGATATGGAATATTTCCCTATAAACCATGAGCTGATAGCAGGCTTCATAAAAGCAGCTGTGATCATTTGGAAGTTCAGGCTTTTGCAGCAGTTTGTTCTCGCCTCTCAGATGCTGGCACTGAAAAATAACCCCCTTGTCCACCCACAGGTGCCTGCGGTCCCACAGTGAATCCCACTGGAGCGGCACGGAACAAATTGCTTGGGGAAGGTGAACTGTCACTGCTCTTGTACCCTGAACACTACAGGAAAGTGACTGAGTGGATGGAGATATTCAGGCTGTTATGGCCTATTTAGGGTGGAAACAAGAAGCCTGAACAGTTATTGACTGTGCACAGAATAAGAGCACATTAGTCACCTGAAGGTTACTGGATCGGTTCCCACAGGGAGTCCAGCTGTGATACCCTTGTGAAAGGCAGTTAAAATATGAGCAGTCAAAATATACAGCATATAGAAACACAGATAGATATCTACTGTATATAAAAGTATACACTGCCATGTGCTCATTTGTATGACTACTTTATATGCTGTGCAACATACTGAAATACACTTCTGTTGAAAATAATCACTGGCTCCCATATTAGACCCCAAAACAGATGATGTTAAGCAGTCTGACAGGAACATCAAGACTTTCCACAGATTACAATTTTCCTAAAGACGCTTCACCGCGTTTGAAAAGTCGGACACACACGTACACTTGAGTCATGTCGTAATTATTTAGCCGACACCTTCACTCATCAACATTCTGCATCACCGAGCAACCCCGCTATCCCGGGAACTGCTGCAGGAAGGGGATTCGACCCAGTAACTTTCCAGCTCCAAAGGAGGATCTCTGACTACTGCACCCCCTGCTGCTGATCAGCTGGTATTTTACCGGATCTGAAGAAAAATTCTCATTATAACAACTGCTGAATGCTAACATTTAAGGAGAGTCTTTTCCCCATTGCTTAAAACTTTGGTGCTGCAAAAACTGCACCGCTAGTCAGCCTGGCAACTTGGCACAAAACACTGCAAATGGCTCCAAACTTTAACATAATAAGGACAAAGGACTAAATCTGGCCTTATGACCAAAAACCAAAAAACAAACAAAGCTACATTTTCTGCGCAGAACAAAATGCAGCGATGGCAATGTTGGCTTTGCAAGTGTGAGAGGAATCAGCAGGACAGAACAACTCAGCACCACCCAGCCAATGTGGAGACAACCACCACCTCAGCCTTGAGCCACCGTGCTTCCGCGCATCACACCTACTGGAACCCCACGGGTCGCCATAGCTGCCGGAGAAGGAGCAAGCAAAATGGGCCGACGCTCTGCGTCCCGCATCAGCACCGAAACGCTGCAAACTGCCAATCAAAGTTCTCTAATTAACAGCAAAGGGACAAAATTTAAGAAAAACACAGGGCCTCAAATAAATTTGAATTTAGCTGCTTTGAAACCGAAAGCAGACGGCTAGCGTAGTTAACAAGGCCTCTGTAGCCAAGGAAATAAGTTAATAAGTCGATCACAGTTGGTATGGCGCCAAGAAAAACATCTCCATTTCCCTCGACAAAAACCAGGGCTATAATAACACAAGATGCTCTGAATCGGCCATGCATAAATACTGTGTGCAAACAATCATAAATTCCATTTATTCCATTCACAAGAGATCAAAGTAAGACTTGAAGTTACAAAATCGTCCTCAAAATTAGGAATGATTACATTAAAAAAAGTTTAAAGGAGGACAGCCCTGTGCTTTTCACGGCCCATCGGTTTGCATTAGGGAGTTTGGACATGCAGATGGAAGAGGGGGGTGACGGGAACTGAAAGAGCACCACCAGCACACGTGGACAGAGGTTTGCACCTTGGCTGAGAGAAGCTCACGTGTCACCACAGCGCAAAAGTGAGAATTGCAGCAGGGAATCCTGGGTGCACTAGGAGGCAAGGTGAAACCAAGTGGGGAAGGAGACACGGGGGCTTTGTGGGTGAGCTGCGATCCAACACACACCCCTCCCGAACACATCACGCTCCCTTGGCCCCCCCAAACACGAAGAAAAAAAGCTTCTGAAAAGCTCCACCAGCTTCTCAGGCCCCATGGAGAGGTGCGAATGAAAAAGGATGTCACATACCTGATCCCAGATGCATTTTAGCAGCCTTTATTCATGTTTGCAAATTAAAATATAATAAATTAACATTTTCTTCTAAAAATGTACAAAAATACTGTTGAAACTTTCCCAGAAAGCCTAAGCACAGTAGTATTGCCATGTATCGCATCGACTAAATAAGCACAGTGGTGTAAAAAATCTGAGAACCTAAAAAGGAAGAAAATCCAGTGGAATGGCCTTCCTCCAACCCGTGGGCATCCCGCACCACCCAAGGATGAGGTCAGATCTCCAGGAAAGAGTGCCCCTTTCCCATGGGATCCAGTCCCTTTTTCTCAGACTCGATCAAGGCAGGAGGTCGATGGTTCGAGATGCCTGAAGACGTCCGAGTCCCAAATCTCACTTCTGTACCGACGTATGGATTTCTGCTTTTAGAACCGACACAACCAATATTACTGAACACCATGGACATTTCAAAAGGGAGAACAAAGAATAATAACCGACATTTCTTCCCCGGTAATCAGACAAATCATTTTAACAGCACAGATATCTGGCAAATATATGGTCACTAAATTGTACAGTATATCATTATCTGGAACAATTACACAGTACTTGCCTACAAGCATGTTTAATATCCATTTACAAAAAAAATCAGAATAATGCATTCCTTAATATTAATTTAACACCTCCGATCCAAAGTGTTGAATGATGCAGTAAAATAAATATCTGAGTACAGCAGTTGTACCGATTCCCAGTTGTGTTGCACAATTACCTTGTGCTTTATTATTATTATTATTATTATTATTATTATTATTATTATTATTATTATTATTAATAATAAATTTTTCTCCTCTTTCCAGGGACCTCCAATGAAATTTCTTCATTCTCCCAGGTTTAGTTTGAGTCAAGCCTCGATGCATAGCATGGACTTGGACACTTTTGAAGACAACAACAAAACAAGTCCTCGAAGCGGCAGGACACCTGTAGAGGTCAGAGCAGAGGTCCACAGGCGACAAGGGGCCCCTAAATCTTAGAGGCCTCCGTGAGCGGGACTCCGAGCCCAGGGTTGGACACCGATGAAAATGGACCATTCTATCAAAAAGAGTGTTCCTTGTTGTTTCGTCCTAAGGTGCGCCGAAGGATCAGCAGCTCACTCTGCTCGGCTGCTGCTTGCACACCAGGTCCGTGACCAAGTCGAACTCGTTCTGGCCCAGCCACAGCTCGGGCAGCTCCTGGATGCGGTCCAGGCCCATTTCCACCACCAGGGACGTGAGCGCCTCCTCGTCCAGAAAGTCCGTGTCGATGACGTTAGGGGGCAGCATTGCTGCGGGCACGTGGTGGGCGTGCGCCGGCGCGGGCGCGGGCAGCTTCGGGGCGCAGTCCCGGGCGAACTGCGCTGCGGGGTGCAGCTCGGACACGTAGGGGGGCAGGTGGTGCGGGTGGTGCGGGGGCTGCTGGTGGGCGTGGTGCTGATGCGAGTGGTGGTGCGGCGGCGGCGGCGGCGCGTGGTGCCCGTAGTACTGCGTGTTGAGCTTCTGCAGCTGCATACTGGCCGCCAGCTGCCCCTGCGCGCCCCCGCCGGGGCTCCCGTACTGCGAAGCGTAGCGCACACCACCGCCGCCGCCGCCTCCTCCACCGCCGCCACCGCCACCGCCACCACCTCCTACTCCGCCGCCACCGGAGCTCGCAGAAAGCCGGATCCCGTGGCTCGAGGTTACGTTCACGGTGCCGCCGCCGACGTAGTGCACGGGGTCCCCCATCAAGGCGCCGTAGCCGTGCTGCTGCTGCTGCTGCTGCTGATGCTGCGGATGCGGGCTGGAGAACTGGCCCATGCTCATCCTGCGCGCGGGGTGATGGTGGTGCAGCCCGTTCACTCCGTCCGGGAACCGTCCGTGGTTCATGGCCATCATGCGGTCAGCCATCCTGCGGCGCGCCGCTGCAAGTCAAACGGCAGTGGGTCAGCGGTGAGCACAGCGGCGGCACCCGCGTCCAGCAGCCAAGCCTGGGTGGCCAGAGAGGAGCGCGGACGCGCGCACGACGGATTCGGCGCCAAGTTCGCAGTCCCGAGATGAACACGGGGGGTGCAGGAAGCGAGCATGCAGGCGCACAAGGCACAACAGGCGACAATAAAGGCATGCGGGAAGGAGGGCGCACGGAAGAGCGCTGTGTGGAGTTGCACACAACAACAACAATAATAATAATAATAATAATAATAATAACAAGAACTACCAGACACTCCGAACACAAGCAAAATTCAATGTACAGCCTTTACCTCGTTGCTCGAGCCTCCCTGCCGGCGGAAATGGACCACTTTCGGTTCGGCAAAAAATGACAGCGGCAGTAACAATAAGAGCGGCGAGAGAGTCCGGCGGTTGAGCGCAGAGTGCGATCCGCAGTGCGCGCGCACAAATACACAGACACGCGCGCGCTGACGACCGGGCTCGAGGACCGCCTCGCGCTAACACGTAAAAAACAGGGGAAAAAAAAAAGAAAAAAAAAAAGCGCTCCCGGCGCTTTTGGCCGCCGCTCATATACGGTCGTCGGTGGGCGGGGCGAGCGGTGTCCGCTCAGCGAACCACAGTGCGCGTCCGACCCGCACGAGGACTGTGCAAAACGCGGAGCGGACTCAGCGCGCGTGCGCGACAGAGAGAGCGAGAGAGCGGGAGAGAGAACAAAGCTGCGCGTGCCACAGACAAAAGTCGCAAACTGTGCGACCCCTGACGCGGTCGTGGCGCTGAATGCGTTATATAAACGTGGCCAGTAAATGTTGTTTAAGGCAGCGGCGTTCCTCGAACTTGCACACTCACGTACTTGGGGAAATTTAGAACGAGCAATTAATCTGAAACACCTGTTTTGGGACTGTGGGAGGAAACCGGAGCCCGGGCGGAAGCATCATACACCTTTAGCCGGATTCGAACCCACACCCGCACTTTGCCGCTCTGCAGCAACCACCAGACAACAAGGAAATCGGTGGGCTGTTTTACCGGGAATTTGTTCAGAAACTTTTTAACCCCTTTTGTGCAAGCGATCCCTCTGCTGAGATTTTTCTTTACCTTTTTACTGACTCGTGTTAAACTTCACACCGGGTGACCTGAGTTGATACCCAGTAGGTAACATCCCTGAGCACCACTTTAAACAAGTTGAGAGGTGGTTATGGTTATGGTTATGGTTAGTCTCATTAAGTGAGATGGATACACTGGACAGAGGTTCAAAAGAGCTTCCACCATTGATGAACCTCTCCCCTGTATTACAAACCTCTCTCCTCAGTTTCCAAACCCTAACCCCTGTAAAGCTGTTCATTCTGGAATAGAGATGCTGACTGGAGGGTGACCGGCAACCACCTCACTGCCCCAGGGCTCCTATTCTCTACCATCCGCCTCCACCCTAAGACACGTTGACCCCTCAGGATGAGCTGAGCTCTGAGGTCGTGATGTCAGAGCCATGCAGGTCTTTGCGCAGTGGCTACGTTTGCCGTAGGTGTGACTGCGGGGCTGCCGTAGTGTTAACAGGTCAGGGAAGAATGAACGTCAGGGTGATGGATCCATTGCTATTAGCACTTTGTGTTTGTTATGAATTTGGAAATAAATCAGCAATGATTGAATAAAAAAGTGATTTTTTTGCAGTGGGGGGGCAGGGGCAATTTGAGCATATTTGGTCATGAGCTGACTGACTTCAGAACACTTGCAGCATACTTGAGCTTGCTATAAATATTTTGAATATTGCTTTAATCGGTCTACTCTGAACTATTTTTTCAAAGAGATTCTTAAGCTACATGAACCACACTGACTTTTATTCCTCAGTTGTAGCTCATGTCATCACTTTTTTGGTTAAAATCATTTTAAGATTACTCGTACATACAACAAGCAGGCTGAGAATTAAAAGGATATATTATTTCTTATATAAAGTTGGCCATATTTCTTAGAATCAGCATACACTGACAACAGATTTTTATCCTTGGTTACCAGCAGTACAGCAGCACGGCTGAAACTCACGTTGCTGTTTTGAAAGATAGCAATTTGTCCTTTCAATTAACTCCTTTATTAAATAATCTTATTTATGTACAGATTCAAAACATGGAATGATTTCGGATAAGGAGAATACTTCCCCAGGCAAATGGAATGTAATTACATGTTTTTACAATCTTATTGTTTCAGATGACAAGACCCGCTCGCTCTCTGACGGGAACAAACCAAATGGTGAGGAACGGATTCATTTTTAAGCTGTGAGAATTTTATTTAGGAAGTAACCATATTCAAAATATCGGTCCTGCTGTTATATGGCATGACTTTGCAGAGTCGGGTTTTGGCAAAGCACTACAGTGTCTGTGTGAAGCGTCCGTTTGTTGACCGAGTGCGGGGTGGCGGGGGGTGTGAAGCCCTCAGCTGATCCCACCAAAGTGAGCAGAACCACACTGCACTCACCATCCCCTGAGAGCGCCGTGTGCTTAGCGGCCCCTGGGATCACTGGGGACGTTGAGAGGGGGATGGGGGATGCTGGTGGGGAAATCTCCTTCCATGGTGGTGTCAGCCTGAAAAGAGGTCTGAGGACATGAAGGCGAGCCCTAGCGCGGCAAGGTGAAATTAGGACTTGTTTACAAGCTGGAGCTGAAAGGGTGATTGTTCTACAGAGCAGCTGACATCAAGGCTTCCAGGGGCCCCCATGGCCCTTCTGACTTTTACTGCACCTTTATTGCTGGGGGAGGGGGTGTTCTTAATTATGGTGTGAATGCAGACGTCTGTATCTGCTTGTCAGTTTTTGGTCTCGTAGGCTGAAGGTTATTGAAGAGGAACTGAACAAAAGGTTCCAGGTGTTAATGCAGCGGATCGTATAAACGGAACCTAAAAACTGTGCGTGTGCAACACAATGCAAACAAAGCAGATTTTGCATTGCCTTTAACAAAGAAGCATTTAAAATAGTCCGTTTTATTAATAACAAACAAACAAACAAACAAACAAAAAAAAACTCTGCCAAAAATTGTTTCAAGACAGGATGGTATAGGATAGGGCTTTATGGAAATTTACGGCAGCAGCTGGATACATAGGATACGTAACATAACACACTCATAACTCACATAACAATAAACAAATCACAAAAACAAAGAACAAAATAAATTAATAAATAACCAATAAATAACAGAACAAATACAGTCAATTGTTGATGGCTCCTTGCGTCACATTAGAGAAGAGGGGCTGCTTGGAAGAAGGACCCCCAGAAGTGCTTGTTATGTGCTAAATTATTATGACAAATTACTGTAAGGGCTAAAATTAGAATTAGTTCAAAATAGCACAATAGGAGGTAGCGCTAATCATGGTGTTGCTATATTTCATGGTAAATTAATGTTTTCAAATATGATTTTATTATATGTGATTTCAGTTTTGTGCTATGATTGTGATTTCTGCTCCACCGAATCAGTAATATCTCATCACTGAGCTCTCAGGTGACCTGGTCAGTTGGTCGAGACCCCGGGGTGCAGGCCTGCCCCAGCTGTAGTGCTCTTCATTATGGCACTTAGTCTGAGTTACGCTAATCAGAATTATTAAGCTGTACAAATGGCTCATGATCCATAAGGAGGTGAGATGGCTGGGGCGTTGGACTCCTTACTTCCATTCACAGAGGTACCCAGGTACCAGTTTGAGTAGGGAACATCACCCAATGAACCCTGCATGTCTGTGCTTCCCCTCCTGTGGCGGCCAGGGTGTCATTCTGATGGGTCACACAAGTGGGGTAACTGGCAATGGCTAAATCGGGAGAGAAGAATGCAAACAATAAATGAAAGATTAGGGTTATGACTGGGGGTCATAATAAAACTGCGCAGAACCCGATGTGATAAGAAAAGGAAAACAGGCTTCTTCCAGAAAGAAGGCTGTGAGGTGTTGATGTCCTCCTTAGCCAAGCATAATTTACACCAATAAAGGGGCATTTACTGACAGCGAACACTGCTTTAAATGTGGCTTCGTGTGCGAAAAATGTGCACTTTCTTCACTGTTTGTGTGGGTTTCCTCTCGGTTCTCTGGTTTCCTTCCACAGTCCCAAGGCATCCATTTCAGACCAGTCGCTGCTCTCGCTGTGCGTATGTGAGAGTGACTGAGTGTGTGTGATGGCTCGTGTCCTGTCCTGGACGTACGGTACTTAGCATCCTACGCCTCCAGGGTTGGCTCTGGACCTCCATGACCCTGAACTGGACAAGGGTTTCTTGATGATGGATAAACGGATATTTGTGGGACGCAGCTAATATGGACAATCCTGGCTCCTCAGGTCTTTCCACTTTTCAGTTCCGCTGCAGCCAGTTATGAGCTTGTGCCGGTTAGTCAGCTGACAGCGTGCTCAGCTCAGATAATATCCCTAACCAACGGTTTCAATAGGAGGTGCTTTCTTCATTAAAGCTGCCGTGCCCGCGGCTGGAAGCATGCCAGCTCCCTGAGAGGCCCTTTTCAAAATTTAATTTGAATCACCGTGTTCGCAAGATCGCTTTGCCCGCCGTTGTGATCATTATTTTGTGTCGTGGTTTGGGTCTGGCCGAGCAGCTCTGCGTACCCGTGAACAGAAGCGGCTGAAAGGCCCGTGGATTCCACAGCGGCGCCTGTTTAAAAGCCGACGGCATGTTTTTTTTAGCCATTCATACCCCCTTTTGTCCATGAATGGATCAAAACAATAAAAGCAAATACCGATACAACAGAAAACGCCCTAGACAGTGGCATCGGCAAAATAATGAAATAATATAACCAACGCACATCATGAATTCATGGCGACATATCGTACGTAAGCAACTTTTGCAAAACTAACCAGTTCAAGAACGTAAAGCCGCGCGACAGTCAGAACCGCATGTATTTTTTTTTTAAATTTATGGCTGTGTTGGGAATAACTCCGTTGGTATCCCTAGGTTAAGCAAAGTTTTGAAAGCAGCTTTGTTAAAATCGTTGGTTCACTTGTTTCTAAGCCGTTTATTTATACCAGTTTGTTAACAGGTGTTTGTCTGAAGTGACACAAATTGCTTCGGTAAACAAGGGGGTGGTAGATTTAAAAGGCAAAGCTCCTCTTGATCCCATTACTATGAAGATGCTGAACACACACCCTTAAACACATAGGACCTCCCTGGACCACAGTAGATATGGTGGGACCGCAGGTGACCTTCAGCCCTGGATCCAGTAGGACTCTGCTGCCCTGACAGAAGTCCGCAGCAAAGCACTGCATTAATGAATTGGTTTGCTATGTAAATCTGTAAGAGCAACAACAAAATGAATATGGCTGTGTCCTGGGCAAACCTTTTAGGGTGAAGGACCTGAATACAATATCGCAACCAGATCTCAGTGATCTTCGGTGCACTTATCAAAAAGGAAATAAACAAAATAAAGGACGTTACAAGGGACAGCAGGCAGTGTCACCTTTGCTGTCTGGTTCCAGGGTTCAATTCCCTGTCCTGCCGCAGTGGCTACAACCAAAATTCTGGACTTTACCACAGACTGACGCAGTAAAAATTACCTTGCATACGAATCTGTATGTTTTTGTAAACAGTGTAAAATCAAAACATTGTAAATCATTTTGGAGAAAATGGCTAGATAGTAGTAATACTACTGCTACTAAGAGCAACAGAAGCAATAATAAAAGAGATTTAATAAATAAGACACAAACCTGCAACCCATAGCTACTGTTTGTTCTTTGCTTCGTCCGGATAAAACAGTGAAAGAAAAGGCCATTGCCCCTCATAAACGGACCGTCACGAGCAGTAAGTGATGGTGAATGCGGTCTTCAGTTTTACGGCAGTTCACAACACGTGTGTCTTGCAGGGAATGGCACCGGTGTTGAGGACACTTTCGGCACCAGGATTTCCAGCCTATCAAAGCTCAACTGAACGGATGCTCAGCTTCTCAGCAGCCCTTATATTTTTCAAACCCGATGTCCAAGAAGGAACAACATGTTCGTCCTCCTCATCTACGAAGGAGCAAGGCACGGGTTAAACCGTAACAAAGGACTGTAATATAGACGGATCAGACGGGCGCTGCTGTCGAGAACATAAAGATGTGAATGTGGCTAATGGCAAATTTGTATGCAGAGCACCTCTGGCTGGAAGTGAGGCCCTGAAGAGAACATTTTTTTTTGTTCTGTTATGGCACTAGCAGGTTTCGTGCTTGAATTTCCTGTTTTTACATCATTCCCCAGACTTGAGTATAACATCTAAATTATTCATTTCTGCATCAACAACAATAAATGTGTTTCTACTCCGAGTTCTGCGGCTGCTTCTGAAACATTTTCAAAATGTTGCTTTGTTGGTTCTGCCAATAATCATTTGGCTATGTTATCGTGGCAAAAGAAATGTCAGAGTGCCTAAATAACCAGGCCCTCACAGGCACGGAGCTGGCACATCCGAATGGGGGCCAAGTCATTTTCTGCTGCGTGGAAACAATATTTTTCAGCAAAGTAAAAATTTGCTGTATGTAGTCATGGAGATGAAAGTGATTTTTATCATTTATTTAATCTCTTCATGCCTAACATCCTACAATTCCCCCTTGTTTTGACGCTCGCTTCTAAACGGTTCTGTTTTTGCTCGGAAATCTCATTCCGTATCCAGCTGCTCCGTCGGAGAGGACAATGGCATTCCTTGGCTTCTTAATCTCGACGTTCAAGCTTGAATCAACCCCAGTGGGGAATCTGACTAATGAGCCCTTAACCATGAAGCCATATGGCTGAAAACCTCCCGCACGTCAGAGCTACAGGAAAACGCTCTGCTCTCTCGGCCCTTGAGTCTATTTTAAGAAAGCGCACTCCACTTTATTAAGGGAGAAGATGAGGAATGTTCACCGCTCGTGTGCTGGGCTTCCTCTATTGTGATTCAAAGGAAGAGGGCCGAGAAGCAGCTCTTTAAATGTGCTCTGATGTAAAATGTTATGAATCACCAGTAAGAGAGTCTGATCGGTGAAAGACTCGCAATAAACCCCTGGGGTCAGAATGATTTCATGGAATCAAGGGTGTGCTGTTTTACATGTGCCAGTAAATCAGGGAGGAACCGTGATCCCACACCGCTTCTACCGAACCTCGGAAACTGATGTACGCGGTTGAACTGCTGTTTGTGGCAAATGCAGTAAAGTTGGAAAATAAGCAGCTCTTCCAAGAGCCTCACGTCAGCTGGCATGTCGATTGCTATTATCCATCCATCCATCAATCCATCCATCACGGTTAACCACTTTGTCATTGCAAATTTGCATTATGCACGGGGCACGAGGCAGGGTAAACCCTCGATGGGA